>JAUCBN010000006.1:12500-1225000 GCA_035048815.1 Abelmoschus esculentus
CCTCCAAGTACCGTAGCCTAGGTCTGAGAATCTGGAACAGAAACAGAGAGAGTGTAATCTAGGGAGCCTAGTGTGTCTTTATTTTGCAGATAATCTTGATCAAAGTACATAATATTGTATTAGAGAACAGAACAAACACATGATGTAATGAATGAATGATATGCATCCATCACCGAACATCATCAGAAGAGTAAGTTCCCCAAAACTACTTTAATTCTATCACACTATCAGAAGTGGAACCTCGACTCATAGGTGGAGCCTCTAAACAGAAATAAAAACTCGACCCGAAGGTGGAGCCACTAATCAGAAGTAATACTGACCAAAAGGTGATATCATTGAACTTCTCCGTACATATTATCCAACCAGATACAGTGTCATGAACAAATATCAGAATCAGAACGCATATCTTAAAAACTAACATGAGGCATGCATGATAAATTCAGAATCAGATATGAATCTAAATGACACAAAGCAGAACATTATGATTTATTTTCATAGAATTATAAAAATGATGCAATCAATATGCTTATTTAGAATAACAGAATCTGCACACAATAATAAACAAGAAATAGCGGGAGAGACACACCTGAAGCAAATAGCTCAACATCAAGAATGACATCTACTAGACTCAGCTCTAGTACTAGATCGAGAGGGTGTAGAACTTACAAGTAACAAATATGTAAGACACACTACTATGCCACTGTACATGAAAATAAACAAAACATACTACAGCAAAACTAACTTTTTGTGGCACTTTTAGTGATATTTTTCAATCAAACACCATTAATTCTATACTTTTAGTGGTGTTTTTTTTTGAAAATGTCGCTATATATGTATTTAGTGGTGTTTATGGGTAAACGACACTGAAATCATATTTTTAGCATCGTTTTTGAAACCAAACGCCATTATAAGCTATGTTTTTAGCGGCGTTTTAGGAAAATGCCGCCAACGACATGGTTTTTAATGAAGTTTTAAAAGAAACGCTGCTGAAAAAAGTTTTTTGTGGCGCTTTAGAATAAATGTCGCTAAAAACATACCTTATAGTGGCGTTTATTCTTAAAAACGTTGCAGATGTAAAAAACCCAAAAAATATGAATGAATGACAACCATGGGGTTTGAAACTATTACCCTTGTTTTAGTTTGGAAGAGCTTTAGCTAAAAATATGAACCTTTGTTCATACGAAATTAAACCAAATACTCATGTGTGTGTCTTGAACCAAACGGTAAACCAAATTCAAATTTCGATAATAACAACTTTTTATTAAGTATTCAAACTAAAAATCCTTAAAAATGATACATCGAGTTTGAATTTTGAAAAACGGACCGTGTCAACGAACATAGGGCGTTCAAAAACATAAAATGGGATCGGGTTAGAAAAAGTCAACGCTGGCGTCAGCACTAGTCATTGCTGACGTCAACAAACGACATCAATAGAGACGTTAGCAGTGACATCAGAAAATGATGTCAGCAGTGATGTTAGTAGGTTTGGTTAGGTCACGGGTCCGATCTCAGGTCTGGTCTGGTCTCGAGTTTCCCAGATTTTCTGAGAAAATTTGAAAATTCTAGAAAACCCCAAAAAAATCCAGATTTTAATTCAAACTCTCCCTTAAACGATTCCAAAAATCGATCTAAAATAGATCAAACATTAATAAACTGATTATCAGTAATATTATAAGTATCGAATCTCAAATTTACCCTTATAAATCATCTATAAATACTTATACACTTCTACCATATTTGGAGCAATATTTAATAAAATTATGGAAAGATTTTCCGCAGTCGTTTTTTAGGAACTTCCCTCTACACTTCGAGGAATTATATCATGGGTCAATCTTGCCACGTTATTCATAGAACTAAGCAATCAAATGCATCCACTTTATTAATTTTTTTATCTCATCCTTTTTACTAAGTGAGTATTCACTTGATAATTTTTTTTTAAATTTAATTTACAGTAAATATTAACAAAGATTCACTTGGAAAAAATATAAAAATTAAAAAATTAATGACACATGATATACTTTTCTATTGATGAGTTTGGCCTTGAAGCGCATTCAATGCTAACCTCTACAAGCGACCTTAGTAAGATGTCTAGGAAATTGTAAAATCTAAATTTTATTTTAATATAACAAATAAGTAAAATGATTATTTTGTAAGTAAAATTTTAAAGTCAAAATAATTTGATAAGTCAATAATTTTTTTTAAGTTAAAATAATAACCCAAAATCTATTTTTCTTAAAAATTTTCAAACCAAAACATTCAAAATTGTATAGGCGTTTCGATACCATCCATAATGGTATCGATGTTGTGCTTATAAATTCAAAGAATATTTTTGAGTTTTTTCAAGCGTTTAGAGTTGATGATTGATGGTTAGGTTTGTGTTATTTTCGATTTGGTAAATTGTTTGTGTTTTGAATTGCCAAACTGGTTTTTAGTTCATCAGTTGCTATTTTTATTTATAGGTGAAACCAAAGGGTGTAACAATGACTGCTTTGTTATTCAAAGGATTTAAGGTTTAGGATTTAAGGTTAAATATTTATTGTTTAAGTTGTTAGGTTGATGTTTTGAGGGTTTGGTGATTTGGGTTTGCAATTCATGTCTAGGGTAATGTTTTAGGGTTAGTATTTGGTATGAATTTGAGGTTTAACGTTTAGAGTATAGAGTTCAAGGTTGATAGTTGAGAGTTTAGGGTTCAATGTTCATTTCACGGGATGTAAAGTTTGGATTTTAGAGTGCAAGATATAAGATTTATGTTTTAGTCTATGTGATTTAGAATTTATAATTGGGGTTTTAAGGTTTTAGTGGTAAGGGTTTATAGTTAGTGATTTAAGGTTTAAGTTGAAAGTTAAAGGTTTGGCTTTAGGCTTTAAGGTGTAGTATTTAGGTATAAGGTTTAAGGTTTCGGATCTAGGTGTAGGTTTTAGTGTTCGTGATTTAAGTTTAGTGGTTTAATGTATATGATTTATGCTGTAGGGTTTAAGATTTAGAATTTAGTGCTTAGTATTTAGGGTTCAGGGTTGTGTAATTAAGGTTGAAGTTTTATGGTTTAGGATTAAAGCTTTGGGTGTATAATTTATGATATGTGGTTTGGTTTTAGGGTTTGGAGGTTATAATTTTATGGTTCAAGATTTAAGAAGTTGTGTTTAATGTTAGAATTAAAATATATTTGAAACGAATATAAACTCAAGATCTATATATGTCTAATCATTAAGAACAATAAAATAAATAAACTAAATGTGGAAGCGTACCTGAATTATTCGACATAGAATTTTCAGAGGGTTTGATCTTCCAAGAATTTAGGTTACCCCTTGCCACACAACTCTCAGACGGGGAAAAGAGATATGCAAGTTAACCTAATTCTTGGGGTTTAGGGTTTAGGGTCACTATTAAGTATTTATAATTTTTCCCATCATCAAATTATAAATACACCTTATGGTATCTACACTTTTAATTCCATGACAATTTAATACTTATAACACATGTAACATAATCGGTCACTTAATTACGTGTTAAACTTTATAATAACAATATACATTATACATATGTGTCCATTATTATTAAATTTTAATCCAACAATTAAAAGCTTTAGGCTTTGAATTTTTTAATACACAAATATTGTAATTTATTCACCTTTTTAATATATAAATATTATTTTAATATAATATATATCTTTTACATCTTTTGTACCAACTACCAAGGGAGGCTATAGTAATAGTATTGATAACTGATAAGTTTAAAGTCCAATCTTTTATAGCCCGACTTGTTAGGTTTATGATGCAAACTCAATAATGAACTTTATAAGCCCAAAGCTAGTAGCTTTTTTTCGTAGATAATTTTTGTTTAAAGAATCCGTAAAAAAAGTTGGTAAGAAAAACTAGTTATGTCAAAAAATCGTTGATCTAAAGAATAGTTAGTTCAAAAATAGGATGGCATCGTATATTAATTTTGGAAAAAACAAGGGTGCAATCGGAAAGAAGGAAACCGTTTGTGCGAAAACATAAAAGTAGCGAAAGTTTGATAGCCGAAGAGCAAAAAGAAAATATACAACTCCCAATATAAGCATATAACCGGCGATGCAAACACAGTTGGTAGCGCAGCATTTCCTCGCCTTCTCCGCCGCTCCCTCTATTATATTACCTCCATCCTGCAATTCTCCCCCTGCTCATTAAATCATTTGCTTTCTTCCGCTTTCTTCAATTCTTCTTCTCTATCCCCCCTCAAAAAAATGGCTTCTCCTCTTCTCTCCAACACCACCATCTCTTTCTCATTTTCCCTCTCTTCCTCTCCTCTTCCTCGTCTTTTCCCCTCTGTTTCTTTCTCCTCGATTCGTTTCAAGTCAAATCCAAGACGAATACTAACCGTTCGCTCCAAGATCCGGGAGATCTTTATGCCCGCCCTCAGTTCTACCATGACCGAGGGCAAGATCGTATCTTGGGTCAAATCCGAAGGCGATGTACTCTCCAAAGGCGAGAGCGTCGTTGTTGTCGAGTCCGACAAGGCTGACATGGATGTCGAGACTTTCTACGACGGCATTCTCGCTGCTATCGTTGTTGGGGAAGGCGAAACTGCCCCTGTTGGCGCCGCCATTGGTATCCTCGCTGAGACTGAAGATGAAATTGCTGAGGCTAAGGCCAAAGCTGCCTCAAAATCTAGTGCTTCAACCCCATCTGCTCCTCCTCCTGCTCCAGCTGCTGCCTCAACTCCAGCTCCTCCGAAGTTGACGCCAGCTTACGCGGCTCCAACAGTTACGGAGGGGCCGAGGAAGACTGTTGCGACACCATATGCAAAGAAGTTAGCGAAGCAGCACAAGGTTGATATTGAGTCTGTGGTGGGAACGGGTCCGTATGGGAGGATTACCCCAGAGGACATTGAGGCAGCCGCGGGTATTTCGCCTTCGAAGTCAAATGTGGGACCTACAGTGGTTGTGGAAGCGAAGCCTGCAGCACCAACGAAAGATACAGTTTCTTCTTTCGCCCCTTCCGGCTTTCCTCCTCCAGTTCCAGGCTCCACGGTAGTGCCATTTACGACAATGCAGACCGCCGTCTCGAAGAATATGGTGGAGAGTCTTTCAGTGCCCGCATTTCGAGTGGGGTACCCTGTGACTACGGACGCGCTTGATGCCTTGTATGAGAAGGTACGACGAGTTGGATTCTTCGATTTGGTAAATTGTTTGTGTTTTGAATTGCCAAACTGGTTTTTAGTTCATCAGTTGCTATTTTTATTTATAGGTGAAACCAAAGGGTGTAACAATGACTGCTTTGTTAGCGAAAGCAGCTGCAATGGCACTTGTGCAGCACCCTGTTGTGAATTCAAGCTGTAAAGATGGCAAGAGTTTTACTTATAATAGTAACATCAACATAGCTGTAGCTGTTGCTATCAACGGTGGCTTGATTACCCCTGTCCTTCAAGATGCAGATAAGGTTAATGATCCTTTATTTTAATATTTAATCAGTGGAATCAAATGTAAGGATTATTTGTCATCGATAATATGTTGTTGTAGATGATTTTTGTATAATTTTCTTATAGCTTCCAAGAGCTTGAATGGTTAATTGTTTTGATATAGTTGGATTTGTATCTACTGTCTCAAAAATGGAAAGAGCTGGTGGAAAAGGCCCGGGCAAAGCAGCTTCAGCCTCAAGAATATAATTCGGGTTTGTAATGCTTAATGATTTTACCTCTGGTTTTGAGTAGCTGGTTGATATTTGGTGTCTAGATTATAGAGTAAATAATACATCAATTGCTTGCAGGGACATTCACTCTATCCAATCTGGGAATGTTTGGAGTGGACAGGTTTGATGCCATTCTTCCGCCAGGTCAGGTGAGTGGTTATGGATGGATCTTCAATTCCAACTGTTTGATTATATTTCTCTACACTTGTTAATTATTCTTTGGAGTGATGACCAGGGAGCTATCATGGCCGTTGGAGCATCAAAGCCTACTGTTGTAGCTGATGCCGATGGATTCTTCAGCGTGAAAAACAAAATGCTGGTGAGTGCAGTTTCTATTAGAGAGCCAATTGCAATCCCTTTTAGATAAAATTTTCTTTTGAACTATACAAGACAGGATAAATTATTATGTCTATCATGAACAATACAGTCATTTATTGTTAATGCTTTTAAGTTATCTTGTTGCAACTGGAAGATTATTATATTTATAGTTTCATATATATATGCAAATATAACAGTAAAATGATGCTGGGATCTGAGGCTATCCCAATAAAGTACAATATAGGTACAAGTACTAATTTTGCTGAGTAATCATCATTCTGTTGAGGGGATCACCTGTTCTTCCTGAGTTATATATAAAAGGGAATTACTTTTAGGGCGAAATGATTCCCTCCAACAATGGCTGCCTCACTACCTTGATAGGTCTATTTACTTTTCATATTACTGTCATAGTGTCATTGGCTTTAACCTTGCCAATATTTTTCAAGTTTACTTTATTCGTTGTGAAAAACAATGGCCAGCTCTAGATGCCCTGTCCGCATTACGTTCTTAATCGTGGTTGGTTGTGTAATCTCAACTACACAGGATTAAACATCAGGGGGGATATAAATAGTAATAAAATGAGGCTTAGAGTCTAATTGTTAATTTATCAATTTATACTTTAAAAATCAGGGGTTGGGGGTATAATTTGCTTAATTTTGAAATTTATAGGTTCCTAGGAAGTATTTAAACTGGAAAAATGGTGGGTTAGGGATCAATTTGCCCAGTTTCAAAACTAAGAGGGGCCTAAATAGAAATTTGACCCAAAAAATTGGGGAGCCAAGGCTTTGTCTACTTTCAAAACTAAGGGGACCTAGAAACGATTAATCTCAAAAATTGTGAGGGGCCAAGGCTTAATTTTGGCTTCTTTCAGAACTAAGGGGCCCTGGAAACAATAAACCCCCAAAACTGTGGGAGGCCAAGGCTTAATTTATCTATCTTCAAAACTAAGAGGGACTAAAAGGACAATTGGCCCTTTCATTGGGGTGGGGGGAGCCATGTCCCCTGCCAACATATATGTGGCTTTGTCCCTGTGTGTTTGTGTACTCTATTTTATTTTCTAGTATGGTATAAATATGACCCTGACTGAAAATTATTTCTGGAATAAGCTAGGGATGATAAGCATTTACACCATACAAGGAACAATAGTCAATTACTCTAAATACTTTCTTGTATTTGGAAGAATTTTTTAGTATTCCTATGGTGTATGTACTAACTCTGATTATCAATTTCAAATGCATATTACAATCTTTTGCAGCCCACATTTAGGTTCAGAATACTTTTATCACTCTCCCTTGTCCTCTTTTCTGCAACTTAGCTTCCCGTTTTGCTCTCTGCTATTGATGGAATTGCTTTTTCTTTTCTCCTGGCTTCTAAGACATATTCCTCAGTTATGGGTAGTACTATTGGGATGCCTAATCCTATTAACTACCCTAACATTCATTGTTCACTGCGAATGTCCTCGTGTAATAAAGAGGATATTTGTGAGGGTATGTTTGATTTTGCCAAAAACTCATAGATCTTCAGTAAATAGACATGGTGTTGCTGATTCAAAGGATGAACCTTCCTTGATTAGCTTCTATTGGTAGAAGCTGGTTCATTTTATGTTTACTGAGTCAATGGCTAGGTAACTCCCAAATATAGCCGTTGTATTTCCAAGATGCTGTTTTAGTACAAAATTTGTTAGATTAGTTAGAGAAACAATAATAAGCTATACTGTATCCAAACTCAGTAAGGTTTAGTTATAGCCTATATTTGAAGATACTGTGTCACCTTGACAAAGGATAACATTCTCAAGTAACTCAACTACACCGAGGTCTTTGTTTGACGTCTCTGTCCACCATCTCTTGAAGGATTAAATCTTTTAATTATGATCTTAAGGGGCACAAGTAGGGTTTTGTTTTTTCTCGACATCAGTTCAAAATTAAATTATTTTTTAACGTGAATTTAATTAGTTTTTTTTATCGTGTTTGGAGTAAATTTTTTTATCTAAGTCTGAATGGGATTCAATATTTCCTGTTTGTCTAATATTATTCTGTTGCATTGTGGTGGTAAGAGCCTAAGACGTTAGAGCTGGTACAATGGTAGGTTTCACAACTTAGAATGTGATTCTTCTATTTCAGGTGAATGTAACTGCTGACCACCGTATTATCTATGGTGCTGATTTGGCTGCCTTCCTCCAGACCTTCTCAAAGATTGTTGAGAACCCTGAAAGCCTTACTTTGTAGATGTTTATGCATTGAAGTCGCTTCGAGTCTTCTAATTCAGCATCAAAGCTGAGCTGATTGTCTGTCAATTCAAACAGATGACCTAGGCCTAGCTAAGGAACTTGTTCTCTGTACCAGTACTTTGTATTTCATTGCATTTCATTTTTTAAAATGTTTTCCGGTTTAATCTCAGATGCAGTTGAATTAGATGTTGGAAGAACGTAATAAATAAGGGACGTTTTTTTTATAGAATTAAATGAAATTTGCTTTTTTATGAATGGCGGTTTCAAACTTTGTGCAATATATTTAAGCAAGATCCAAGTTCCCCTGCATCTAACCAGTTGTGCAAAACATATTATCCACAATCTAACCAATCATATTTATCTCAAAATAACTATTTAATAATACACAATTTTTAATTACATATGGATGGATTAATTGGGACTGAGGTGAACATGGTTCATCAAATAAATTTTTCTCAAAAACCGAGAGAATTGATCCTATAACACAGAACTTTAATATAGCATTACTACAACCACAGGTTTTACGGCTCTTAACAATGTCGGATTTATGAAGCAACTCTATGAATCGGAGAATTTTTGTTCATCAAAAAATTTATACCCTCAACTGCATAGCCAAAATAGCAATGAAGAAAAAGGCAAGAATGATTCAGTTTATATACTTGTTCAGAACCAAATCTAGTCGGCTGCTGCATCAAACAATAATAAAATAAATTAAAAGGTTGATCCCTTATGTATGAATGTTTAGCCCAAAGGCAGACAAAGTTACCATAATTCTATTTGAATGAATCTGAGATCCATGCATATGATGCAAGTATCAATAACACTGATAGCTTTGTGACTCACTCCTCAATGAAGATCTTACAACACATGAAACTCCATTGCTATAAGTATTCCTTTAACAAAAGCCCTTCCGTTCTGGCTCTCTTCATGATCTCTTTCTCCTCTTCCAATACATCATAAAAACAAAATATGAATAAAATAAGATGAGATGAGAAACGACGACTGTTCTGTTACAAAATGACATGACAATCCAAAGTTATTTTACCTGAATGGCTTTTGTAATAATAATAATAATTGTCGATTTACCTTCGTCTTCCTTCTCGATTTGTGTGGCCGATCTTTAAAGCTTTTAAAGAGGTTCGAAAAACCCAGATTTTAGTGTAAAAGAGAGCTTTTCCGGTTTTGTTTTCGAATAAAAAAAAATCTCAAATAAAAGGGGTTTTCAGATCTGATTTTTGAACTACAAAAATGAGATGTTTTGGCTCACCGAGTTTAAACAAAAAGGGGTTTGGGTTCTTATTCTAGAGAGAATTCTCTCTGTTTTTCGAAGCCGAGAAGAGACAAACTGAGAATTGAAGGCTTTTTAGCTTGTTTAGTTCGTATATCGTTTAGGACATTACAAGACCTGCGTGGTGACCCGAATCCGGGAAGAATTCGCGTGTTTTGGGAAAATGGCTTAATCACCCATATAGTCCCATTTTCTTCTGTCATTTCGTTTTTCGTCACAGTTTAATACCGATTCCAGTCCCTTATATATATTAACCTTTTAATTTCACCCATTTCGATTTAATTTTATCTCAAATCAACTCTTGAATTTATTCTCTTTCTAGTTTTGGTCCTCTTATAAGTTTTAATCGTTTTAATTTCGGTCAATCACTCTATTGGTATCATTAGTATTCGAACACGTGACCTCTAAAAACAACAGTTCCTTTAATAAAATATATATATCAACCTTATATTTACAAAGTATATTTAATTAAAGTATTTATATATATTATTATATTTACTATACGTTATATTTTATTTAATTATACTATTATATATATCAACCTTTTTCATAAATATTATATTTATTTTGTTACATCACCTATTTACCATGTTTTAAACTATGTAACTATGTATTCCTAATATATATTAGCTTACGAAGTATGTATATACCTATAATATATTTTTATGGCCTTTATTATTTTTTTGTACTTTTTATTATATATTATTATTTTTATAATCTATATATTATATTCTTTATTCTCAGCATATTATATATTATATATACCTCTAATGTATTATTTAATTTATTTAATTATTTATTCTAACGTCGGTCTTACGGTGACCTGCAATAGGTAATGATCCATATTATTTATGGTCTGTTTAACATAATTTAATTTATTTCATTCAATTTCCCGTATTTAATTTTTTTCGCAATTTAATTTATCGCTTTTAATTTGTTATAATTTAATTTATGCCCTTTATTTTTTGCATTTACTTATTTATTTCTATATATTAAATTTATTTCTTTTGTACAATGTGACACACTAATCTAATAACTTTAATGCGGTACCTCAAATATTCAGTAGTAAGCGGGCTCAGTATCAGGCATAATGGCGACGGTTTGAGCGCTTACCTTTCAATACTGAGGTCTTTAAAATCTATTCACATTTTTAAACGGATAATAAATTAATAAAAAAATGTGAACTTATAAATTTTTAATTTCGGGCAAAATATATTTGATTAGGTATAAATTTTTGGACGGTGTGTGGGATATTAATTATATCCCATCCGTAATCGACTCACGAACCCATTTTTTAAATCTCTAATTTTAATGGTGTCCTATTTATCAAAATAACCGATGACGACTCCAATCATTTTCAACAATAATTATAATTTATTTTCTAAATAATTCTCAATTTTTCATTTTTAAACTTTAATTTTTAAATAAATCATATTTTTTCAAATTTTCCCTAATTTTAAATGCTTAAATTAAAACCTAATTTTAAATCTCCAGTTCTCCAAATTTAAACTCAAATTCACTTATTTTTTTCAAAATAATTCCCCAGTTTTCACAACAAAATAAGATTTTTTAATGATCCACCACTTTTTTCAATTGTTCACAAATTTTTTCATAACCACCATTTTTACAATTATTTTATTTTTAAACCAAACCTATTATTTTTTAAAATCTTTATTTAGGGGTACTGTCTTAATAGATATAATGTGTTACCTTGACAATTTGCTATAATGGCGGGTACATTATCAAGTATCAACGGTAGTTATAATCTTCTGTCGCGGTTGAAACGACATCAATAATTTTTTTTTTGTTTAGTTTAGTCCAATTAGTCTTCAGCTTAACATGTTTCAATAATGTATTATGAAAAATCTCGACTGTAGCTGTCCTTCTTGTCTATCGTGGCATTGGTTAATCCAGGTAACAAATTATCTATCAAGGCATAAAAGCAACAATACTATTTTTTTTAATCAAATATTACATAAATTTAATAATAATTTATATTGAAGCTAAATCGAAGAAAATAAACAGAAATGACCATTATTACTTCTCAAATATATTTAAATCATTGAACCTTTGATTTAATCAGATTAAATCATTAAACTTTTATTATTAACAAATTAAATTATTCACACTAGCATCGTTAAATATTTTAATGAAAAAGCTAATTCAATAACCCTACTTGACATGTTTTTTTCTATGTCAGCAAGTTAATATTAATTAAAATTAAAGAAAAATATTATTTTTATATTAAATTATTAAAGAAATTTAATGAATTTATATCGATTGACTTACAATTTTTTAATAATTTAACGTAAAAAAAATTTAAATATTTTTTCTTTAATTTTAATAATATTAACTTGTTGACATGAAAAAATATGTCTAGTAGGATTATTGAGTCAATTTTTCTGTTAAAATAATTAACGATGTTAGTATGAATGATTTAATTTGTAAATAATAAAAATTTAATAATTTGATATGATTCATGAAGGGTGAACACTTAAAATCAAGACCTATAGGGTTCTGTAATTTGGTTTAATGGAACAAAAGTGTTTTAAAACTTTCTAGTTCCTTTGATATTAATATGTTGTTTTTTCTTCTTTGGGAAAAAATTACTCTTTCAGTCCTTCATTTATTATGATTGTTCTCATTTTTTATTTTTAATTTTTGCCCATTCAATTAGCGCACCTTTATTTTAGTTTCTTTAATTCCATTATCTATTATGTTTTATTTATGCCTTTAATTTTGTTCTCATGCCTTTTTCTTAAAAAAGAACAAAATTATCTAATTTAAGGGTTCAGTCTCCACTACACCCAACCTTATAGAAATTTAAGGGTTCAACCTCCATTACACCCAAACCTTGTAGATTATAATGTAATCAATACATAAGGTAAACTAAAAAATTATTTGATATGAACACCAAAGACAAAGACTCGGAGAAGTGCCCAAGTGGCCTCATCACACATGCAAGGGCTAATAAATTTCAATCAGCCATGAAAAGCTTGTTCACATCAAGCTTTGAACGTAGAAAGTAAGATTAACAAAAGAGGATCACTTTATTTTGCTTATGCATAATTTTGCATGAGAATTTAAAGTTTTTATACATATCAATGCATTGAATAAGTGTGTTGATCATTTAAGCATGAATAATATTTAAGTATCTAGTTCATTTAAGGAAGTAGTTCATCTAGTCATTTAATAAACTATTCCATTCATGCATGTAGTTCATTAATAAAGTTAGTTCATTAATCAAACTAGTTCATTCATTAAACTAGTGCATTAATCAAACTAACTCTGATATTGTTTTATGCATGTTTTTTAATTAAGATATAAATAAAGTTTACCTTTGTATTAGGTGAATGAAAGAAGATGAACAGTCACACCAAATGCAAGAATACAAGTCAGATTGATTTCTATTTTTGAATTGAATCCGGGATGATTTGAGTCTTAAAGTCTCTTTAAAGTTTATTCATGTATCTCTTAGCATTTCAACTCCTTTTGAATTACATTAATCCAATATCGAAAGCTTGAGATATGATCAATTTACCGAAGACGATGCAGATTGAAATTTTTATTATGGAAATTTTGTGCAAAGATAATTTGGATGAGTTTGAGTCAAGGGAGAGTCCCTTCGTCTTCATCCAAGAGAAAAGTCATTGAAGGTCTTCTTTATTCACATATTCAAGTCAATTCAAAACTAGGGGTGCTTATCGAACGAGTCAATCGCGAGTTGGATATTGCTCGACTCGTGCTTGTTAAAAAATTTTGTTACTCGACTCGACTCGCTGCTCGTTAAGCTCGATAAAATTGTGTTCAACTCGTGTTCGTTAAAATATTTTGTTGCTCAACTGGACTCGTTACTTGTTAAGCTTATTAAAAAACTTACCTTATTTTTAACTAAAACTAAAATTTAATAATACCATATAAGGCTTAATATTAACTTAAATTAACAAATTTAACCAAAAATATCAAAAAATAGTGTATAAAATATTTTTAAAATCTAAATTCAAAAGTAATATTCTATAAATACACCAAACTAGCATATTAAAATTAAATTAACAATTACACATTAATAATTATTATTTAAATTTAATTTTTGAATAAAATTATTTGAGTAATTATTAAAAAATATTTTAAAAAATTAACGAGCTACTCGCGAACTTATCAAGTCAAGTTAAACTTTGCTCGATTTAACTCGTTAAAATATCGAGTCGAGTTCAAGTTTGAGTCGAACTAATCCGAGTCGAGTATTTATCAAGTTTTGACCGAGTCGAGTTTGAACAACTCACGAGCTGCTCAACTTGTTAAGCACCCCTATTCAAAACTGATTTTTATTTTTACAAATGAAGTCCATCATTATGCAAATAATCAAGGCATTCAAGTCACTTCTTATAATCTTTTAGAGGCTATTTGTATTTTGCATAAAGACAAGCAATGAAGGCCTCTTAATGCATAATATTATGACATTCAAGAAGGTTAATTAGTTTGAAGATCAACATGGAATTGGAAGAGACACTCTCCTTTTGCTGTTGAAGTGTCTACATACATCAAATGTCCATTTTCACTCATTTTTCTCCATGGAAGAGCAAGACAAGGCAACTCAAGAGACCTTCCACCATTTGGACGAAATTATGTGTATATTAAGCCTAAATTAAGTCCAAATTCATCACTAATACCTTGAACATTGATTCACTTAAAGATAGAAGATAAAACAAAGCATTCATTAGCATTCATCACCATAGAGATGAAACATTCATCTCTTGTTGTAAGACTCTTCATATGGTTCCTATAAACACTATAAATAGGAACTTTTCCTTCATTTTTATGACATTACTTTGATTAAAAAAAACTCTTTTTGAAAGGTTGCTTTCAGCTTTGTTCTTGCGAGAAGTCTATCGGCTTCAAGTTAGGCCTGTAGTGTTCATCCATTCCATCTTATTATCTCGTTGGTTCCTAGCTCCTTATAGCTAGTGGGTCACATGCCACACTCCTATCACATCGAATCCATCATATTATATTGTTGGTTCCTAGCTCCATATAGCTAGTGGGTCATAATTCATTTATCCCTTAAAGTTACATACCCATGCCATCACCATTACACATTCCTAACTTTCCTTCATTTCATATAACCACTAGAATCATCACACTTCCATACATCTCAAACTTCTTCCATATCTTTCATTTTATCATTTTCTTCTTATTATTATTCTTATTTCATTCTTATGCTTTATGTTTATGAAATTATAGCGTATTAATTCTTATGAAATATTTTCATATTAGAATCACGATCGGGCAATATCATATATAAATCGGACCATACTATCGAGTTCATATCATCATTAAACTTATCAGAAAATATCATTTGTTGCCAAACCCTTAGTGCCCCAGGGCAATGCCTCAATACAAGGTTTAGCGATTTTTATTTACGTTTGCAAAGACGACATGTATCATAATTCGTTAAATGCCTCACACTTCTCTCCACATTAGTTGGCAATTGATCATGGAAAGCAAGCCACAAAAGAACCTTAGTCCTCTGTTGGATTTTTAATCCCAATTTTTCTTCAAAATCGGATCTCTTTCAATTGTGCTACCAAACAATAGAACCCTATATGTCGACTTAGTTGAGAAACATCGGCTAGACTCTTACTTCCAACCCTCCACATCCGAACCAGATTTTAAACTTGAGGTGGTATTGCTGCAATTTTTTACATAATCTTTACCGGCAATGACATTAAAATCAGTCGTTAGTCTCTAAAAAGTTACATGTTCGAAACAGAACATAAGCACAGAACATCATGCAAGATATATTTAAATGTTAATTTGCCTTTTAAATCAAGCCAATTGTCATACCAAAAAATAGTATCTTGTCCTTCTCTTATATTCCAATTAAAACTCTCTAAAAGGTCTTCCACACTTCCATCAATTCACACCATAGTCTTGAACATTTTGGTCTTTGTATATCTGTCTACATCTCTTCATATATTTTATATTTATCCCTTAAGACTTGAATCCAAAATTTATCAGTGTTCGAGACAAATTAATAGGCGAGTTTCGTTAGAAAAGCTTTATTTTGAATAGAGAGGTTTTAAGGCTTAGTCCACCGTCATCTAGGTCTTTGAATTTTTTCACACCGATTAAGTGGCAAACCATAATCATTTAATTCAGAACACTATACAACTCCATTTTCTAAACTTTTTTCAAAAATCAAAATCTAGCCCTGCGAGTGAAACCAAGATTTTAAAATGTGCACCTACATGGATTCATTTTGCATCTTACAAAAACATTCTAATGACAAATCCTACTTTTCAGCGGCCATCTGCTGCCTCAATTGAAGCAGTCACGTTATAAACGGTTTTCTTGTGATCGAGTATTCCTGTGATTGTAACGAGAAAAAAAAATGAGTTCCTAATTAATATGTTCAATGCAAATTCTAAGAGCATTAAGACTGATTTTTAGGAAAAATCTAGTCACGTATAGAACTATGTTTGAAACCACCATTCATAAAAAAGCAAATTTCATTTAATTCTATAAAAAAAACGTCCCTTATTTATTACGTTCTTCCAACATCTAATTCAACTGCATCTGAGATTGAACCGGAAAACATTTTAAAAAATGAAATGCAATGAAATACAAAGTACTGGTACAGAGAACAAGTTCCTTAGCTAGGCCTAGGTCATCTGTTTGAATTGACAGACAATCAGCTCAGCTTTGATGCTGAATTAGAAGACTCGAAGCGACTTCAATGCATAAACATCTACAAAGTAAGGCTTTCAGGGTTCTCAACAATCTTTGAGAAGGTCTGGAGGAAGGCAGCCAAATCAGCACCATAGATAATACGGTGGTCAGCAGTTACATTCACCTGAAATAGAAGAATCACATTCTAAGTTGTGAAACCTACCATTGTACCAGCTCTAACGTCTTAGGCTCTTACCACCACAATGCAACAGAATAATATTAGACAAACAGGAAATATTGAATCCCATTCAGACTTAGATAAAAAAATTTACTCCAAACACGATAAAAAAAACTAATTAAATTCACGTTAAAAAATAATTTAATTTTGAACTGATGTCGAGAAAAAACAAAACCCTACTTGTGCCCCTTAAGATCATAATTAAAAGATTTAATCCTTCAAGAGATGGTGGACAGAGACGTCAAACAAAGACCTCGGTGTAGTTGAGTTACTTGAGAATGTTATCCTTTGTCAAGGTGACACAGTATCTTCAAATATAGGCTATAACTAAACCTTACTGAGTTTGGATACAGTATAGCTTATTATTGTTTCTCTAACTAATCTAACAAATTTTGTACTAAAACAGCATCTTGGAAATACAACGGCTATATTTGGGAGTTACCTAGCCATTGACTCAGTAAACATAAAATGAACCAGCTTCTACCAATAGAAGCTAATCAAGGAAGGTTCATCCTTTGAATCAGCAACACCATGTCTATTTACTGAAGATCTATGAGTTTTTGGCAAAATCAAACATACCCTCACAAATATCCTCTTTATTACACGAGGACATTCGCAGTGAACAATGAATGTTAGGGTAGTTAATAGGATTAGGCATCCCAATAGTACTACCCATAACTGAGGAATATGTCTTAGAAGCCAGGAGAAAAGAAAAAGCAATTCCATCAATAGCAGAGAGCAAAACGGGAAGCTAAGTTGCAGAAAAGAGGACAAGGGAGAGTGATAAAAGTATTCTGAACCTAAATGTGGGCTGCAAAAGATTGTAATATGCATTTGAAATTGATAATCAGAGTTAGTACATACACCATAGGAATACTAAAAAATTCTTCCAAATACAAGAAAGTATTTAGAGTAATTGACTATTGTTCCTTGTATGGTGTAAATGCTTATCATCCCTAGCTTATTCCAGAAATAATTTTCAGTCAGGGTCATATTTATACCATACTAGAAAATAAAATAGAGTACACAAACACACAGGGACAAAGCCACATATATGTTGGCAGGGGACATGGCTCCCCCCACCCCAATGAAAGGGCCAATTGTCCTTTTAGTCCCTCTTAGTTTTGAAGATAGATAAATTAAGCCTTGGCCTCCCACAGTTTTGGGGGTTTATTGTTTCCAGGGCCCCTTAGTTCTGAAAGAAGCCAAAATTAAGCCTTGGCCCCTCACAATTTTTGAGATTAATCGTTTCTAGGTCCCCTTAGTTTTGAAAGTAGACAAAGCCTTGGCTCCCCAATTTTTTGGGTCAAATTTCTATTTAGGCCCCTCTTAGTTTTGAAACTGGGCAAATTGATCCCTAACCCACCATTTTTCCAGTTTAAATACTTCCTAGGAACCTATAAATTTCAAAATTAAGCAAATTATACCCCCAACCCCTGATTTTTAAAGTATAAATTGATAAATTAACAATTGGACTCTAAGCCTCATTTTATTACTATTTATATCCCCCCTGATGTTTAATCCTGTGTAGTTGAGATTACACAACCAACCACGATTAAGAACGTAATGCGGACAGGGCATCTAGAGCTGGCCATTGTTTTTCACAACGAATAAAGTAAACTTGAAAAATATTGGCAAGGTTAAAGCCAATGACACTATGACAGTAATATGAAAAGTAAATAGACCTATCAAGGTAGTGAGGCAGCCATTGTTGGAGGGAATCATTTCGCCCTAAAAGTAATTCCCTTTTATATATAACTCAGGAAGAACAGGTGATCCCCTCAACAGAATGATGATTACTCAGCAAAATTAGTACTTGTACCTATATTGTACTTTATTGGGATAGCCTCAGATCCCAGCATCATTTTACTGTTATATTTGCATATATATATGAAACTATAAATATAATAATCTTCCAGTTGCAACAAGATAACTTAAAAGCATTAACAATAAATGACTGTATTGTTCATGATAGACATAATAATTTATCCTGTCTTGTATAGTTCAAAAGAAAATTTTATCTAAAAGGGATTGCAATTGGCTCTCTAATAGAAACTGCACTCACCAGCATTTTGTTTTTCACGCTGAAGAATCCATCGGCATCAGCTACAACAGTAGGCTTTGATGCTCCAACGGCCATGATAGCTCCCTGGTCATCACTCCAAAGAATAATTAACAAGTGTAGAGAAATATAATCAAACAGTTGGAATTGAAGATCCATCCATAACCACTCACCTGACCTGGCGGAAGAATGGCATCAAACCTGTCCACTCCAAACATTCCCAGATTGGATAGAGTGAATGTCCCTGCAAGCAATTGATGTATTATTTACTCTATAATCTAGACACCAAATATCAACCAGCTACTCAAAACCAGAGGTAAAATCATTAAGCATTACAAACCCGAATTATATTCTTGAGGCTGAAGCTGCTTTGCCCGGGCCTTTTCCACCAGCTCTTTCCATTTTTGAGACAGTAGATACAAATCCAACTATATCAAAACAATTAACCATTCAAGCTCTTGGAAGCTATAAGAAAATTATACAAAAATCATCTACAACAACATATTATCGATGACAAATAATCCTTACATTTGATTCCACTGATTAAATATTAAAATAAAGGATCATTAACCTTATCTGCATCTTGAAGGACAGGGGTAATCAAGCCACCGTTGATAGCAACAGCTACAGCTATGTTGATGTTACTATTATAAGTAAAACTCTTGCCATCTTTACAGCTTGAATTCACAACAGGGTGCTGCACAAGTGCCATTGCAGCTGCTTTCGCTAACAAAGCAGTCATTGTTACACCCTTTGGTTTCACCTATAAATAAAAATAGCAACTGATGAACTAAAAACCAGTTTGGCAATTCAAAACACAAACAATTTACCAAATCGAAGAATCCAACTCGTCGTACCTTCTCATACAAGGCATCAAGCGCGTCCGTAGTCACAGGGTACCCCACTCGAAATGCGGGCACTGAAAGACTCTCCACCATATTCTTCGAGACGGCGGTCTGCATTGTCGTAAATGGCACTACCGTGGAGCCTGGAACTGGAGGAGGAAAGCCGGAAGGGGCGAAAGAAGAAACTGTATCTTTCGTTGGTGCTGCAGGCTTCGCTTCCACAACCACTGTAGGTCCCACATTTGACTTCGAAGGCGAAATACCCGCGGCTGCCTCAATGTCCTCTGGGGTAATCCTCCCATACGGACCCGTTCCCACCACAGACTCAATATCAACCTTGTGCTGCTTCGCTAACTTCTTTGCATATGGTGTCGCAACAGTCTTCCTCGGCCCCTCCGTAACTGTTGGAGCCGCGTAAGCTGGCGTCAACTTCGGAGGAGCTGGAGTTGAGGCAGCAGCTGGAGCAGGAGGAGGAGCAGATGGGGTTGAAGCACTAGATTTTGAGGCAGCTTTGGCCTTAGCCTCAGCAATTTCATCTTCAGTCTCAGCGAGGATACCAATGGCGGCGCCAACAGGGGCAGTTTCGCCTTCCCCAACAACGATAGCAGCGAGAATGCCGTCGTAGAAAGTCTCGACATCCATGTCAGCCTTGTCGGACTCGACAACAACGACGCTCTCGCCTTTGGAGAGTACATCGCCTTCGGATTTGACCCAAGATACGATCTTGCCCTCGGTCATGGTAGAACTGAGGGCGGGCATAAAGATCTCCCGGATCTTGGAGCGAACGGTTAGTATTCGTCTTGGATTTGACTTGAAACGAATCGAGGAGAAAGAAACAGAGGGGAAAAGACGAGGAAGAGGAGAGGAAGAGAGGGAAAATGAGAAAGAGATGGTGGTGTTGGAGAGAAGAGGAGAAGCCATTTTTTTGAGGGGGGATAGAGAAGAAGAATTGAAGAAAGCGGAAGAAAGCAAATGATTTAATGAGCAGGGGGAGAATTGCAGGATGGAGGTAATATAATAGAGGGAGCGGCGGAGAAGGCGAGGAAATGCTGCGCTACCAACTGTGTTTGCATCGCCGGTTATATGCTTATATTGGGAGTTGTATATTTTCTTTTTGCTCTTCGGCTATCAAACTTTCGCTACTTTTATGTTTTCGCACAAACGGTTTCCTTCTTTCCGATTGCACCCTTGTTTTTTCCAAAATTAATATACGATGCCATCCTATTTTTGAACTAACTATTCTTTAGATCAACGATTTTTTGACATAACTAGTTTTTCTTACCAACTTTTTTTACGGATTCTTTAAACAAAAATTATCTACGAAAAAAAGCTACTAGCTTTGGGCTTATAAAGTTCATTATTGAGTTTGCATCATAAACCTAACAAGTCGGGCTATAAAAGATTGGACTTTAAACTTATCAGTTATCAATACTATTACTATAGCCTCCCTTGGTAGTTGGTACAAAAGATGTAAAAGATATATATTATATTAAAATAATATTTATATATTAAAAAGGTGAATAAATTACAATATTTGTGTATTAAAAAATTCAAAGCCTAAAGCTTTTAATTGTTGGATTAAAATTTAATAATAATGGACACATATGTATAATGTATATTGTTATTATAAAGTTTAACACGTAATTAAGTGACCGATTATGTTACATGTGTTATAAGTATTAAATTGTCATGGAATTAAAAGTGTAGATACCATAAGGTGTATTTATAATTTGATGATGGGAAAAATTATAAATACTTAATAGTGACCCTAAACCCTAAACCCCAAGAATTAGGTTAACTTGCATATCTCTTTTCCCCGTCTGAGAGTTGTGTGGCAAGGGGTAACCTAAATTCTTGGAAGATCAAACCCTCTGAAAATTCTATGTCGAATAATTCAGGTACGCTTCCACATTTAGTTTATTTATTTTATTGTTCTTAATGATTAGACATATATAGATCTTGAGTTTATATTCGTTTCAAATATATTTTAATTCTAACATTAAACACAACTTCTTAAATCTTGAACCATAAAATTATAACCTCCAAACCCTAAAACCAAACCACATATCATAAATTATACACCCAAAGCTTTAATCCTAAACCATAAAACTTCAACCTTAATTACACAACCCTGAACCCTAAATACTAAGCACTAAATTCTAAATCTTAAACCCTACAGCATAAATCATATACATTAAACCACTAAACTTAAATCACGAACACTAAAACCTACACCTAGATCCGAAACCTTAAACCTTATACCTAAATACTACACCTTAAAGCCTAAAGCCAAACCTTTAACTTTCAACTTAAACCTTAAATCACTAACTATAAACCCTTACCACTAAAACCTTAAAACCCCAATTATAAATTCTAAATCACATAGACTAAAACATAAATCTTATATCTTGCACTCTAAAATCCAAACTTTACATCCCGTGAAATGAACATTGAACCCTAAACTCTCAACTATCAACCTTGAACTCTATACTCTAAACGTTAAACCTCAAATTCATACCAAATACTAACCCTAAAACATTACCCTAGACATGAATTGCAAACCCAAATCACCAAACCCTCAAAACATCAACCTAACAACTTAAACAATAAATATTTAACCTTAAATCCTAAACCTTAAATCCTTTGAATAACAAAGCAGTCATTGTTACACCCTTTGGTTTCACCTATAAATAAAAATAGCAACTGATGAACTAAAAACCAGTTTGGCAATTCAAAACACAAACAATTTACCAAATCGAAAATAACACAAACCTAACCATCAATCATCAACTCTAAACGCTTGAAAAAACTCAAAAATATTCTTTGAATTTATAAGCACAACATCGATACCATTATGGATGGTATCGAAACGCCTATACAATTTTGAATGTTTTGGTTTGAAAATTTTTAAGAAAAATAGATTTTGGGTTATTATTTTAACTTAAAAAAAATTATTGACTTATCAAATTATTTTGACTTTAAAATTTTACTTACAAAATAATCATTTTACTTATTTGTTATATTAAAATAAAATTTAGATTTTACAATTTCCTAGACATCTTACTAAGGTCGCTTGTAGAGGTTAGCATTGAATGCGCTTCAAGGCCAAACTCATCAATAGAAAAGTATATCATGTGTCATTAATTTTTTAATTTTTATATTTTTTCCAAGTGAATCTTTGTTAATATTTACTGTAAATTAAATTTAAAAAAAAATTATCAAGTGAATACTCACTTAGTAAAAAGGATGAGATAAAAAAATTAATAAAGTGGATGCATTTGATTGCTTAGTTCTATGAATAACGTGGCAAGATTGACCCATGATATAATTCCTCGAAGTGTAGAGGGAAGTTCCTAAAAAACGACTGCGGAAAATCTTTCCATAATTTTATTAAATATTGCTCCAAATATGGTAGAAGTGTATAAGTATTTATAGATGATTTATAAGGGTAAATTTGAGATTCGATACTTATAATATTATTGATAATCAGTTTAGGGTTCGACACTTAAAATGTTATCATTAATAAATTTAGTTCAATACCTAAAATGTTATCAATAATCAATTTAAAGTTCAACACCTAAAATATTATCGATAATCAATTGGGGTTCAATACTTAAAATATTAACGTAATTAGTTTAGTTTTTTTTTGGATAAGTGTTTGTTTTATTTATCCAAGAAACAAGATAAAAAAATGTACAATGTCAACAAGAAAGCAAAGACTTTCATCACCTTAGGGAATTTTTCAAGCAGTACAAATTTCTCTATTTACATTTTTTATATGTATGCATTTACTTTGTATATTTGTATTCACTATCTCTCTAATACAATCAATTAAAGATCTATACTCCTTATGGTTGTCTCAAAAATGTCTACTATTCCTCTCCTCCCAAACATGGTAGACATATGAGCTCCAAACAATTTTAAGAATGAAAACAAGTAGAGATTTTTCTTTAAATCGATTACTAAGCCAATGTAACTCTCCCTTCCAATCCAGCATCTCTCTACGCAACCCACATAATGTAAGGATATTATTCCAAATCATCCTTGAGTATTGACACGCTACAAAAATATGATCCCTGAATTCTTGTTCACCATCACAAAGAACACAAAAATTATCTTGTCCCCATTAACTATTCTCATACGTTTATAATATTTTATTTAGTTTAAGTTTTGATACCTAAAATATTATCGATAGTCAATTTGAAGTTCGATGCCTAAAATATTATCAAAATTTAATTTGAGGTTAGATCATAACATGTAAAAAAATTATTTGGGGTTCGATTCCTGAAATATTATCCAAAATTAATTTCAGATTCGATGCTTAAAATATTTCTAAAAATCAATCCTAAATTATATATTTAAAATATTATTGCCAACTATTATCAAAAACTAATTTAGAGTTTGTAATCTAAAATATTATAAAAAGCAATTTGGGGTTTAGAAATAAAATATTAATGAAATTTTAGTTTTGGGACCAATACTTAAATTGTTATCTACATTTAATTTAATATTAATGAACTTGAATTATTACAGATATATTTAATTTTTTAAATTAAGTAAAATGTTTTATTCGTCATTTAAATGTTACCAAAAACAATTTGTGTGGTTCAAAAATATAAAATATTATAATATAATATATTTTATTTTTTATATTTAGAAAAAAAGTATTTTATTCAATAGCTAAAATATTAAAAATCAGTTTAAAGATAAAAATTTCATTCGCTCACCTTAAATCTTACTTTAAACCTATTTGAATCAGTTAGTAAACTGTAAATAGAAAAATATATAACGTGGTATATTAGTTGCATTTTAAACTCCATTAATACCAAAAGGAAATTAATTTTCACGAGTAAAACTTTTTTCCTTCTGTCGAACAATATAAAAAAAAATCACACATTAAAAAACCCTAATCTTAGCCCTAGATTTTCTGCAATTAACTTCCCATGGCTAGCGACACGCCAGATTCTCATCGAAGAAAGCACCATCGTTCTCCATCCGAGGACGAGGAACCAGATAAATCCTCTAAGCGCCACAAGCATCGCCACCGTCACCACCGTCACCACCGACACCGTAGCAAAAAGCACGAAGATGAAGCCAGAGACGGTGGTGAAGATTCCTTCGCTCCTCCTCCTCCTCCCTTGGCTCCTCAGGCTTATGATGACGTCGAGGAAGGAGAGATTCTTGAGGAGGAACCGACAACCGAAGTCAAGTCTTGTCAATCTCGCGACGTCGGAGTTGTTCCTGATACGGTGTGTTCAGTTTACCCTTGCCTGTTTTAATTGTCACGGCTTTATTTAGTGGTTTCTATTATTGTGTTTCCTTTTGCCGATTAGTTACCGAGAAATTGAGGTCCTACGGGCTCTTCCTTAAGTTTCAAAGGAAAGACGAATTTGAAATATTTATTTTTTTTTCTCCCTTGGTTTTGAATTTTATCTAGCAAAATTTTGAAATTTGAATGCTGTATAGTACTTAAAAGAAGTTAAGAAGTTCTTTTTGTTGCTTGCTGACTGAGCTATGTTCACTATTCTCATTTGAACCCTTTATTCTTGGTGCCCTGACGAACCTTTATTGGACATATCTTGGATTATTTTGTACTTGGATAATGATTCTTGGTTTGAGAGAGATTGTTAGATTACCGAGTGAGCATCACATTCATATGCACTAATACACAAAGAAAATGCGTGAATTGCAAATAATATCCACTTAGGCGTTTCAGTGGAGACTTATGGCTTACTATTCAGTTGCATATATATGCTTGCAAGTTGCAATTACTTTACTTTCAGTTTTTAAGAATGATGCGTTGCAAGCTTGTGCTCTTAGTTCTTTTGTTCACATCTTTTTTTTTTCTTAAGGGAGCTGGCGAAAATAGTAATTCTGTGGATGAGCAAGTAAGAGAGATTGGTGACAACAGTGATGATAAGGTGCATAGTCGTGCTAGTGTCTCTGGAAATTTAGATGTTGAGTCTCAAGGAGAATTGGCCTCTAAAGTTGTCCCTGATGGTCATATCAATAGGTTGCCTTCAAGAAGTGGCAAGAAAAACAATTTCCATGACTATGTCAAAGAGGCTGATGACAGGAAGATAGGTGACATGAGGAAGTCATTGTCCTCTGAGAGTTCTGGGGAAAAATTCAAGACATCAGCTAACTCACCACTTGATTCAAGATATAATGATTATACTAGGAGTAGATCTGAGTCACGATATATTATGAGGGAAAGATCAAGATCCCAAAGCATAGTAGATGAGGAGGCTCTTTGGAAAAGAAGTCATTTTCATGAACCTGATCCTAGTCAGGATGGGCGACATGGTAGTAGAAATGTAGTTAGGAATAATGTAAGGGAACAAAGTGTTAGTTTTGGCAGATATGTGGGTGAAGAAAGGCATCACAATATGGAGACACAAGGTAGAGAGAGAAGCAGAGAAAGGGAGAGAGATTGGGATTGGAGAAGGGAGAAGGAGCATGGAAGAGTCAGAGAGAGGGAGGTGGAAGTTGAATGGAGTAGGGACAGGATTATTTCTGGTGAGAGGAAAAGGGAGAGGGAGCGAGAGAGGAGTAGAGATAGAGACATGAGTGGTGAAAGGAGAAGGGAGAAGGAGCGAGGAAAGAGCAGGGAAAAGGTTCTAGATGGTGAAAGGAGAAGGGTGAAAATTCATGATAGTAGCTGCGGTATTGAAGCGGATAAAGATATAAAGAGGGAGAAGGAAAGAGATTGGAGCAGGGACCATAAAAACATTAATGACAGACATAGAGATGGGAAAAAGGAAAAAACAGTAGAATGGAACCAAGAACAGGAGAGGGAAAGGAGAAGTGACAGGAGTAGGGATAAAGATAGGAACATTGAAATTGAAGATGGCTTTGGTAATCGAGGTAGCTCTAAGAAATACACACACTCAAAAGGGGATGAAACAGAAATTAACCGGGACAGATTAAGGAAGAATGAAATGGTAAAAGTTATTGGTTCTAACATCGATTCATTGGAAAGAAATGATGATAAACTTAGAAGGTATATCTTATCTGAAAAAAATGTTTCATGGTTATTTTTTTTTCGTAATCTTATCATTTTGTATATTTCTGTTTTGTTCAGAGATGAAGACGAGCAAGATGATCATGATGAAATGATTGCGCTAAAATTTGCTGAAGAAGAAGAGGAAGAATTCAATAGAATCAAAGAGGAAAGTAGGAAGCGAAGGCAAGCCATCTTAGAGAAATATAAGAGTAAGCTGTAGCTGCGACAGACACAATCTGTTGCAGTGATTGTGAATAAATTTTTTTCACTCTCTTATCTCTTATCTGTTACAGATAGCTAATATATATATTTTAACTTGAACCAGATGATAGGCCGGTGGAGAATAATGGGCAAACAAGAGCTGCTACTGCTGGTCCAGATGTCCTTGTTGGACATGAAATTATCTATGTTGCTGAACCATTGTTGTCTGTTCAGAAGTTACCCTCAGAAAATGGGCAAGCTGCTGTGGAGAGGACATCTGGTGCTGCTGGGCTTGGTGAGGGTACCCCGAAGGTGTAGTGGTTTCCTATTCCAGTGCATCTTAATTTGCACTCTAAATAGTATTAATTTGGATGTGTCTGAAGTTGGCTATTGTTTTTTTGGCCATTTAGGTGTGTAATTTCCATTTATTTATTTCTGCAGAGTGAAAGGTCAGATGATATTTTCACTGATGATATATTTGGAGAAACTCCAACTGGAGTTCGCAAATTGGTATGTATCCGATTTGGCCTTTTCCTTTTGCCTGTATGATATCTGGATTATGAGTTGAATGAAGTGGTATCTCAGGTTAGGATTGATATTTTGGCTTCTTTCCCCTTCAATCATCCCCTTTTTTGTGTACAACAACCTATACACGAGTTTATTAGTTGACTGAAAAGTTCTTATTTGTTCATTTTGAGGAAACCTTTGTATTGTAGTTGACTTTTTGTATGGGTTGGGATTGTTGTTTTTTCCTAATAAAGTGCTTCCTGCAGGTTAGTTAACTTGTTTTCTCCTAGCATAATTGTTGTCTCATACATGGTTTTAATTTTGTTTATTTACTAGAGCTGGTACAATAGGTATTAAAGCAGATATATATGGTGTATTTGTAGGGTAAACATGATGGACTGCCAGTTGTAAGAAGTGGTCTTCATGACAATTGGGATGATGCTGAAGGATATTATAGTAAGTTAACAAATTTGTAATTTTTGTTATAGAAGTACACAGACACAGAGATACATATATGATACAACTGTCAAACAAAACTCTCAGGTATATGTTTGTACTCGTGTAACTTCCTTCCTTTCCAGGCTATCGATTTGGTGAAGTGCTTGACGGACGATATGAAGTAACTGCTGCTCATGGGAAAGGTGTTTTTTCAACTGTTGTGCGGGCAAAGGATCTCAAGGCTGGTGCCAGTTTTCCTGAAGAAGTGGCTATAAAGATCATTCGTAATAATGAAACAATGTGAGTGATCTAATTTCTCATTGATGCATATTATATTTTTGTACTATACAGAGATCAGGTTCTCTGACCTTGTTCCTGCCACTTGCTTTTGTGTTAATTCTGGTTTGATACAGGCACAAAGCTGGTCAGCTTGAGGTTCAAATATTGAAAAAATTAGCTGGTGCAGATCCAGAGGATAAGCGCCACTGTGTTCGTTTTTTGTCGAGTTTCAAGTACAGGAATCATCTATGTTTAGTTTTTGAGTCGCTTCATATGAATCTGCGTGAAGTTCTCAAGAAGTTTGGTCGCAATATTGGTCTTAAACTAACTGCTGTCAGAGCATATGCTAAGCAACTTTTTATTGCGCTTAAGCATCTAAAGAACTGTGGTGTTCTTCATTGTGATATAAAGCCCGATAACATGCTGGTATGTATTATTTTTCACAGTCTTCTTTGTGGTTATTTTTTCAATTGCTTGCTCACTTTGACATGCTTTCTTTTCAGGTAAACGAGGCCAAAAATGTGCTGAAGCTTTGTGATTTTGGTAATGCCATGTTTGCCGGGAAAAATGAAATTACACCATACCTCGTAAGCCGCTTTTATCGTGCCCCAGAAATAAGTAAGTTCTAATATGAAGTTACTATTTAGGGTGGTTGGATTATTTACTTCTGTTGGCTGAAATCTGTACATCACTACATTATTATATCTTTGGGTTAAGGTATAATATTTATATTTCTCCATCTGCAGTTCTTGGTTTGCCTTATGATCATCCAATGGATATGTGGTCTGTTGGTTGCTGTTTGTATGAACTATATGCTGGAAAAGTTCTTTTCCCTGGTCCAACAAACAATGACATGCTCCGTCTTCATATGGAACTAAAAGGTCCTTTCCCAAAGAAGATGTTGCGTAAGGTACATTGTCAATTTGTATGAATGATTTATTTTTGGAGAAAATATTGTGCATTTTTTATTTTACAATATGCAGTTTTCTTTGCTTGTGCGGGTGACATTTTATTCTATTTTTTTATTTATTTCAGGGAGCATTTACAGAACAACACTTTGATCAAGATCTTAATTTTCATGCTGCAGAAGAGGATCCCGTTACTAAAAAGGTTTTGTTTTCCTTTTCTGAAATGCTTAATGCAGAAATATTGATAGAAGTTTTCAGTAATGGTTTCCCTTTTGTTGATGAAAAATCTAATTCTGCCTTTCAGAGTATAAAGAGGATGATTCTCAACATAAAGGCAAAAGATATCAGCTCAATTATTGTTGGCTCTCCTGGTGAGGATCTGAAGATGGTTGCCAACTTCAAAGACCTACTAGAAAAACTTTTTGTGCTGGATCCTGAGAAGAGGATGACGGTAACTCAGGCATTGGCTCATCCATTCATCACGGGCAAGTGAAAAATCTTGCTGATTTTATGTCTCCAGACACGTGTTGCCCTAGATATCTATACATTGTGACGTAACTCATATTTAGATCTCTAATCATTGGGAATTCTGTCTTTATCTTCTCTGTGCTGGACAAAGAGCTTTGGGAACTGTTTATGGCATGGTTGAAGTCAAAAGGGTGATGTTTGGTCAGGAGTACTCTTTACTGGCGATTCTTTCAGTGGAATGTACTTTTCTATTGTAAGACAACTAGCCAAAGGCATTTTATCTCTTGTAATCATTCTTGATATGGCCATTGTGATAATCTGTCATCTTTTTACCTGCTGAACTTTGTTGAATAATGTGAAAAATATACAGTTTCCTATGAGTTTATAGAACAAATTTTTGTTCTTTAAACTAAGCAAGGTGACTCTCCCTAATTCTTTTATTTTAGTTTCTACTTGTATTTTATGGTTGTTGCTTTTGCTGGTTCATTTGTTTTTTTCTTGTTATGTGTCTGTTCTTTTCTATCTTTTCATCATGGTTTGCGTTCTTGGAAATCTAATTTGACTTTTCATTCAGGATAACTGCTACTGCTTTGGGGCAACCCTCCAGTGCTTAATTGCTTAAAAGGCACCCAGGAGAAGGTACCTTGGTTTGTTAATTTGGAGCAGTTTTTGACACCCTAAAAGCTGATTATCTTGAATATTTTTTGTTGTGTGTTGTTAGATGTATTTTGATTACTACTATTCTTCTATACTATGTTTTCAGCCAACTTTTGTATCCTATGTTTTCTTATGTGGTGCCTTGGTAATTTGTTTGTGTTGTGACGTGCTTAGCATGCCTATCTTTTGAGTTTTTCACTGTTTTGCATGACCTAATGTAATCGTGTTATATCTGATCCATGGCTCAATAATTCTGGAGGTGCTTGCACTGGTCGTGTAGGAGTCATCTTGAAGCGGAGGTGCATCTCAGTGAGTAATTATATTTCTGGTTCCTTTGTATTAATTTGCATTTTTTGTTGAAAACATAAATGTTTAATGTGATTCTCTCTTTTGTTCTTAGGGTGTAAAATCTGTGCTTCCCAATTCTTGTAAGTATTTTTAAATATCATTATATCAGCATTTTATTTTTGCTTTTTGGTGAACTCTTCGCTTGCTTTTCTTAATTGTTTTGGAGCTCTGAAATCTGTCTGATCAATCTCAAAGCCTGATACTTCTAATATGACTTCATCTCTGTACCTTCCTTTGGTACCCCTGAATCTTAATGAGGTGCTGAAGAAATAAATGTCATGATGTGCATGTGTTTCCTTAAATAATTTCTTGTGCTTCTATTGTTATCTTCTTCAAGTAGGTAGCATTTGGGATTTCTGTTACAGGATTTGTGTGGTTTACCAACAATATTTGTGCCGCAAAGTGACATAATTCCACTATTTATTAGCTTGTATTCCTTCTAAGGCCTTATGCATTGCATTCATTACTCATTAAGCTTTGAATCATTGGAGACTCTAGGTCTGTCTTTTTAGGCCCTAATGAATTATGAAATGTGTCCAGTTCTATCATCATGGTGCCGAGTCTCTCATCCTCGCCATTTGTCGCTTCCTTTTTCAGAAAACTAGGAATAACTTTTCTAATGCAAATTCTACTATCTGCATTTTGAAATTGAGTAGAAGATGCTGAGAATTAAGCTGTCTTTTTTTAGAAGATACTTGTTTATAAACAATGCATTATATTAAATGGTCTGGTTTTCTTCCGAACCTTATCTTGTTCTTTGGCTCAAAATCTCTATCGTGAGGGATAATTGAAGTTGTTAAAGAGGTTTTTTCTTATTGTTGTTTGGGAAAGTTTTGGCCTGAAAGGATCGATGTCCCTATAAATTTTTTTGTCTATAGATTTTATGAATGAACGAAATGCACACACCAATAAGCATAGATCAGAATTTTTTCCGTCAACTTTTGAATCAGTAGATGTTATGCTCGAGTTGTAATAATGTGCATAGTGGTTACTATTAGTGCCATTTATGTTTAATCCAGTCATACTTCTAATGAGCTTGTAAGTTGTAACTGTGTGGTCTTTTTTAATGATGCTGGCATAGTATCAACCTCTATTGTCATTTGTATGGCTCCTTTACCTGTACTTTTTTCTCTTTTGAACATAAAATTTGGCTTAGAAGCATTAAATTTAGATCAGTAATGTAGTAACCCCATGTATAAATCTAGGGGGTGGGGTGGCCTCTTTAATGGGGCAATAATAGTCGGTGATAATACATCTACGGCGATTCATCTCTTTCCAGTTTCCAAATAAAGCAACAGTTCAGTTATAAGTTTTATTGGTCTGCTGTGGATTTCCCTCTGTTTTTATTCTGCGACGTTTTTCATTGTAGTTTGTGAACAATTCATAGTTTAAGCTTCGACGTACCGACAAACAGTGTTTACAGCTTGATGCTTGATAATGTATAAGATGTGATTAGTTAAATTTGTTGCTGTTGCTCCCCCTCCCAATCTCTCCTCGCCCATGTAAGTTCGTTACGGTTTCAAAAGTGAGGGCGAAGAATCATTTTCTTAACTAGTTCAGTTTGGTTATAAGATTTTATCAAGGCTTATAGCTTTATTGTAGTAGTATTCACGCCATGGTTTTGCATGGGGATGGGCGTGAGTTTAAGCCCTATTGAATTTTTTTTTGAGTCGAGTTTTTTCGCTTTGAATCGAGTAGAATAATTTGGTTTTTTCAAGTCTAAGTTTCACCCATCCTAGTTTTGCATTCTTTTAACGTCAGACCAACCACATTAATCATAATTGTCGACCCATTCTGTTTTTATTTGAAATTCAAATTTTGCTTCGAGCAAAAAAAGGAAAAATAAACTAAATATTTTGTTTTTCCTTATGTTTTAATGGTTAAAAGATATGTAGCCGTCGTCTTAAGTTCATTTACCCAGAATCGTTTAATAAATTTGTTGAGTATTTATCCTAATTTAAAGTGATTAGGAATGTTGATTTTTTTATTAGGGGTTTGTTTTAAAAGGCGCGAGACTTTTCGAAATGTAAAAGATCCTCAAAGTTGAGACAAAGGTGAAGTATTTTTTAGAAGAATTATAAAATAATTATATAATATATTTTGTGTTTAAGAACATAAAAATTATATTATAAATATTAAAAAAATGTTTTACTTAAATTTGTATTTAAGTTTAAAATTTAAAAAGTTAGTATAAAAAAGCAAATAAGCATAAATTATCTTTATTCTTTAATATGTTTGAGATATGGACGATATTTATTCATATTTTTAAATCGTCTGATCAAGTTTTCATTCTATGTTTTTTTTAGAAATTTTATTATAAAAATTTTAAAATATATATTTCTATTCAAGAAGTTTAGCTTGTATTTAAAAGAGACCAATGATTCTATTAAACTTATTTTAAATTCATTATTTAGATTTTAAATAATTTAAAAATTAAATTGTAATAATAGTTCTGTCGTAGAAAAGACTAGCATGTTTTTTATGAAGATAATTTTATTTTAATTTAACAATAATAATATTATTAAAATTACTAATGATATATAGTATTAATAATAATAGTATTATTAATAATAAACACAAATATTATATATATATAAATTATTATTTTAATAATAATATTTAATAATATATAATAATATAATATGTAAAACAATAATAATAATAATCAAAATAATATTTTAAAAACTATAAAAAATACTAACCAATATGTAAAAAAACGTTTGAAGATAAGAGACATCATCTTGTGTATCTTATGTCTCAGACGAAAATGTTAAGAGGGGTGAGCCTCTTGTGTATTCTTTTGTTTCATTCCTCAGGATACATTATTAGGTGAACTCGTCATTCATGGTCCAAACAATCAGGATCATTGATCTTTAAATAACCACCTAATAACTACCCACCCACTAAATATATGTAGGAAAGAGGTGACGATTCACTTAAAAAAATTAAGATCAACGGTCCTAATTGTTTAGGACCATAGATGACGTAGTGAATAAGGTTCTCAAGCGTGTCTTTTAAATTTAAATTGGATAGATGTTATATTTTTAAAACAAATATTAAGATTTGAATTTATATAAAATTAAATAATGTTATTATCTTTGTGAACGATGAGTTTCTTTTGTCCACTTATTTAATTACTGGATCTGAAGTCGTACTATCCTTTTGTTTCGTTGATTACTTGGTTTGGAAATTTGTTCCAGGCAGCTTCTGCACAGTGTCTTTCTGGTGAAATCGCTTGTTTGAAATTTCTCAACTTTTTCGCGAATAGGATACTTATGGTTATATCTGATTATTATTTTGGACTAAGCACGATTACACTTGCACTACAACTGATTAGGATACTTATACCCATAAAAAATGTCGTAAAGTTGTAAGTCACGTACGATAAAAAAAAAAAAAAGGTTAAAGATCACCAATTATGAGGACATCAAAATTACGAAACAAAGAGCAAAAGGTTATACGTATTTTGACTTGTCATTTGGTTTGTTTACAGGATAAAAATTAACTGTACGTACCTTTTTATTCCTACGTATATGTTCTAATAAAAAAATTATACTCTAACCTTAAATTTTTTAGATTTTATATCTTAAATTTTGTTTTAAATCATAAAGTCTAAATATTAACTTTGAATTTTGTCATTTTTAATATTAAAATATACGAGACATCAAAAAGTGAATAGAGCATTTTTGTTCTTTAAATCATCCATGTAGGGGTTATGTTGACCTTAAATGAAACATTAATTAAAATACTTAAAAAATAAGGGTCAAAATGGTTCAATCAAACGTTAAATGAGTTTTTTAACATTATGTCTAAATAATTCAAGTTAAGACTATTATCGAGTAGTATATAATTTGTGTTAGCTATTGAAGCATGCTGACTATCGAGTAGAGAGACATTGATGTGTTAATGTGAATCGAAGACATTATGAGTTTAGACGTAAGATAAATTAATTTTAATTATATTTACATATTAAATTTGTTTATGATATTAAAAATATATTTATGGTATTCTTGAGTAGATGGAAATATATATATATATATATATATATATATATATATATGATTTATAGATATATCAAGAATTAATGTGTTATAAATAGAAAAAGGGAAAAATAAGATTTAGGGAAGAAAGCGATACTTTTGGGAGTCTAAAGTTCATGACTTAAATGAATATAAGAGAGTAAAGATGAATAACTCAATTAACCGATCAAGTTGCTCAAAAAATAATTTTGTAACTATTTGTCAATTTGATAGAGCATTTTATAATTTTTTATAGCTAAAAGAAAAAACAATCCATAGTTAAAGGGAATATTAAGGCACGCAATCCAATTTAACAATTGTAAAACTTCGACCTGGATATAATAATTGGACTTTTAAGCTTAAACTCAAAAGTATAAAAAAAATTAAAAATATTTAAGACTCAAATCAAACATAGATAAATAATTCAAATAATACAAAAGAGTTCCAAAATTAACTTTAAAACATTCGAAACATATAATTTAATTTATACAATTTCCGAAAAGAAATAAGATATACAAACTCCATTCGTAAAGTCCTATGAATACATAGCCCACTAATCCAAGTATCGTACTTTAAAAACTTCAATATACTAAAATTTTATGTCAATAGTGTTCCTCCATTTCCATAATCCAACTATAAATTTACTCACATAAAACAACGATTCTAAGCGTTAAGTTCACAAAGCTCAATGATACACATTTACGCTACTATACTTTATGTTAATCATAAACAAAAACATATAAGCTAATATTAACAATGAGAAGATATAATTAACATGTGCTATCACTAGTCACCTAAACACATGAAACTTAACAACTATTCACACTTCATGTAAATATTCACATAGTATAACATAAGACGTGTGGTCCATGGTCAGATAGCGTTGGATCCACGCACTCGAGGAGGGTTTGATTATCACTAAGTCTTGAATCATACTCTCTGCAATATCTTGAGTGTAATCCGATCATCACAAAACATCAAATCTAGCACCCTATATACATGTGGTCCGGTAATCATATAGCGTCAGATCGTACATTAGGAATCTAGATCTCATAATAAATATTAATATATGTGTGATGTGATCAAATTATATAATGTAAAACTTAAAAATTTTTATATTAATCCATGGTCATTAGATGAATGAAATAGATGAATGAGATTAACAATAAAAAATTGAAGATTATCACTTAAAAAATTAAAAAATGATTTTAGCCATTTATTACTATCATGACAAATTTAAGTGAGTAATGGGGTTGAGAAAAATAATTCAAGAATAGGTATCTTTTAAAAATATTTTAAAAAATAGGCCACAAGTAATAGTGTTCCGACTTTGCCAATGGCCAAAAGTAATTGGAGCAAGAAGACACCAAAAATCAAGATGTCTAATTCTTCTTCAAGTGAAAGTTCAGCGGAGGGAATCATATACCTTAGGACAATGTCCTTCAACGAAGCGGACCCAATCCAGCTATTGTAAAAGGAAGTGGTTATTTATGAGAGACGATAAATATGATGGTTCAAGTTTTGATCTGAATACAAAGGGAAGTCCTAGACACAGACGAGGATGATGAGCACCCAGTGAACCCACAGAACATATGGCTAAAAGTTAATGAAAGGTAAGCAACATTTTACTACAACTAAGGGGCTTTTTTCTGAGAGGAATTGTACCAAGTGAAGGATATTGAAAGAGCACAAGTCAATTAAATGTTTGTAAGTTTGGTGAGTTCATTGTGTGACTGAATGTATAATATGGTTTCTAGTCCTTTTATTTTCGGCACAGTTACAATTTACAATTGGGGGGAGGGTGACATTCACAAGATGCAAAGCTGATTTGTGATAATTTTGAAATGATTTATGAAGCTTTAGTGAAGATACTAAATACATCATCAAAAAGGATAATGGATTGGCGTTAAGCCATCCCTTTATATTTATATACAATATTTGGCGTATGATAAATGTGTTGCTCATAGAATAATGCTTTGGCTTGTAATATTAATATTCAAAGGTTATAATTCTAAAAAACCTAGCATTACATAAATGATCTAACAATAACATTGGTGTGCAATGGGAATTTAAAATAGTAACTCATTCTGAAGGATCCAGAAGTAACATTTAGATCTAACTAGGATGAAGAAACTACAAATATCTGAGCCAGATTTATCTATAGAGAAACACCAACAACTGTGTTTGAGTTGATGACCGAAAATGTACGGCTTCGCACTAAGTTACTGACCTCTGGCCCGCTTCTTCCCATGCTGAAGGAGCTCAGAGAATGATTGTAAATTCACACCAACATCTTCATCATATTCAATCCCCAGTTCCTCCTGCAAACAAACATGAGTCCTCCTGTCAGATAACTTTTATGCTGCATCATGTGGATTCTTACTAAAAGAATGGAGCGTTGGCACCTTGAATTCCTCTAGATTCTTAGGTGAGTTTTCCGTAATAGCATCCCATAGATCCTTGAACATCCTTTTCCGCTTTCTCCACTGGTTTATTTTCTCAGAATACATGGCTTCAACAGCCTTTTTTTTCTCTGGCCGAACCAGGGTTACTCCTTCACGCAATTTAAATAATTTGTCCTCCATCTCTTTAACCTGATCATAACAAATAATGTGAAAAAATTTCTCACTTCTGCAACCAGTTTTGACGAAGATAAATGAAAACCTTCCATATTGGCAAAATAGCCATAACACGTACCTCTTTCCTCAGTTTAGCTTTCTTGTCATGAACCTGTCCCAGAGTTAGATTTGACTGCAAACTTTTAATTTCTGCAACAACAATATATATCCATGTTTGCATGACACGACAACAGTCACTTCAAATAAAATAAAAATGTTAAACCTAAAGGTTAGAATCTTAAGATATGGATCTGCTACCCCTTCAGCAGAATACTAATCTGATGTTGGAGGATTATCATTGTATTACCTCCCTCAACCTCAGTGATTTCTTTCTTTTGTTGATCAAGGTGTTCCTGCAGTTTGGCATTTTCTTCCTTCATAGAAGCTAGCTCTTCGTTGTTGGGGATATTGAACTGATCTTGACGAGCAAGGTATATCTTCTGCTTACCATACTCCTTGAATGAAATGTTTCTGCTATCAGCAAGAGTATCCAATGCTTTTTGAATGGAAGCCTTTTTGAGGTTATACTTTTGTAGAGAATCAGCAACATTTTGAGAATTTAGAGGCCGATTTTGCTGGTTCATAAAAAGAAACGTCTGGTTGAACACAGTTGTCAACTAGTAAGGACTTGCAGAACTGAACTATCAGCGACTGGTTATCTTAATTCTGTTTTTTTAATGTTGTTTTATAAAGGAACTGGACGGATAAAGCTGAGATAGTCTTTTTCTATTCTTATCAAAATAATAGTCTCACCATCATTTTTTTCATCATCATCGTCACCACATTATTATTATTATTATTTCTATTTTATTCCTGCCTCCGTTCCAATTCAAAGATCTACATATCAGAAGACATAATTAATGACAATTTGGTAGTCAAGAAAATAACGCAAAATGATGGAAAATAATTTCAAGTGAAGTGCGAGAAATAATGAAGAAAATAACTTGACTGCGATCCTTTTCCAGATATCTAAGACTTAATTAATTCCTTCTAACAATAAACTTAATATAAATTACCCAAACAAGGAATAAAATAATTAAACCTATTTGAAACCAGAAGTTAGAACCTAAGCGTAAGATTTTAACAAAAATCCGAAAAGAAAGAGAGAAAAGGTTTACCTCGTTCACGTAGTTGAGGACGATTGCTGCAAATTAAATTTTGAAAGAGGAAAAGGTAAGAAGCGAGGTTCAACCAATCAAGACAATTATCAACGAGATTTCATATATGGAAATGATGATGAGAGAGACGGTAGTACCTTCGGTGCTATCGGATTTTGAAGGCATGATCGGAGAACTTCAATTAAAATGCGCGGGAAAACAATTCCGTCTGAACGATTTGTTTTTCCCTCAACGGATTACGGAAAAACAGAGGCCGATGCCAGATATAGCGTAGAACCAAGGAAGGCCTTGTCTCTTGAAATGGACTTTAAAACGCCATCGTTTCCCTTTTATTTGGAGTAGTGGTATAAATAAACGGCATCGTTTTCCTTTTATTTGGGGTTTTACCCGTGCGATTGTTGATTCAAACCTCACGCCAAGAACTTTTTTATTATTGATTTTTTATAGGTTGGTGATACATGTTATCATTTGATTATAATATATATATTAAATATCAAATTAAAATAAATTTATTTAATTGAATGATAATACTTATTACTTCCGATTGATAATTATTTTTATCTAACTAAACTAAAATTAAGATTAAATAAATATAAATAAATAATAAAAATTAAATATATAATTTTATAAAAAACTTATTAATTACTACATCATCAACCCATAATCTCTACGTTAATTTTTTAACGTTAATTATTGAAATTGATCAATTTAATAAATGCAATGATTTGATTATCAAATTTAATATTTTAATAATCAAAATAAATTCACTCATATAATTCAATGATCACCGAATAGTTTACCAAAAAAATAAACGGCCGACGAGTGAACCACGTTTGACAAAACTCGACCACGTTTTTGGTTCTTATTTTCATGCTAATCCTAAGCCGGATATGACGATGAAGTGAAGGGAATGGCTTTACTGGCAACTCGACCTTTGTTGTGCCAAACCCATTTCTCTGCTCTTCCAAGACCAACATCCTTCAGTTGCATCCCTCCTTCACTCTCAAATTCTCATCTCCATCCCAGCCACTATCCTTGCAAACCATGGCCCACAACACCCTTTTCTATCCTCCATTCGACGCCGATTGTATGCCGCGCGTCTCGCCGCAAGTCCACCGCCTTGAGTTCCACCTCGGAAGGAAGACATCGTCTGAGGGGAGTCCTTAAGCTTGCCCTGTGGACCGCTGAGGCTGTTTACATCCTGTGGCTCTTTTTGCTTCCCTATGCTCCTCTAAGTTTTCTCTTTTCATTTCTCTCACTTTCTCATTTCTTTCAAACTGATAGGTTGGTGTTTGAGTTAACCAGGGAGATCCTGTGTGGGCTATCAGTTCGGATACAATAAACGCTCTCATTGGTCTTTCTCTCAATTTCTTCTTTATTCTGCCTTTGACGAATGCTGGTACATTCAATAACTCCATGGATTCTGTAGTACTATTCGGCTTCTCAATAAAAGAAATTTCTCCACCTTTTTTTGTTTGTTTTGGGTTTAGATAAAATATTTTCTTTGTTTATTGTGTTCTTTCCTTGACGATGATCTATGCGATCAATGGAACCCTTTTTTGGCAGAGCAGTTGGCATTCGTCTGATTGATGCCCCAGTCCTTCACCCTGTAAGCATCACTTGTGGAAGTGAATTTAATTATTTTTCCAGAAAGGCTTACTAATGTAATGTTAATATTTATCGATCAGATGTCTGAGGGATTATTCAACTTTGTTATTGGGTGGACGCTGATGTTTGCTCCATTGTTATTCTCTGATTGTAAGAGGGACAGATACAAAAGTTCCCTCGATGTTCTATGGGGTCTGCAGCTGTTTCTCACCAACAGTATGCTTCCTTCAAAACTCTCAAAGTCAAAACTATAATAAATTTGATTTTGCATTAAGATGTATTACTGCTGCCTAGCTCTCAAGTATTAACATCCGAGTCTAATCAGCCTAGAAAATCTTTCTGGTGTGTGTGATAAGTCTAATTGCATTATCCTCCATTATGTGATGCCAGCATTCTTAATTCCTTACATGGCGATCCGGCTGAATGAAGTTGATGCAGAAAGCCATCCTGGGGAGCTCTCTCCACTAGGCTCGGCGATGACAAATGGTGCTTCCCTAGTGGGAATAGTTGGTGGGGCTGTATGTCTGTTATCTGCAATATGGGGTCTTTATGGTCGAATGGATGGTGATTTTGGAAACATTACAGATAGATGGCAGTACTTGGTAAGTTATTTGGGTTCGGAAAGGCTGGCTTATGCCTTCATTTGGGACATATGTCTTTACACAATCTTCCAACCTTGGTTGATTGGTGAGAACCTACAAAATGTCGAGAAAAGCAGGGTAAGTGTAGTAAGTTATCTTAGATTTATCCCTGTGGTTGGCTTAGTTGCTTATCTTCTTTTTTTAGATCTTGACAAGAAACAACAGATGTAAAGGCTTGAGTTGCCTTAAACAATCTTGATGTATGGAGAGAATAAATTTGTCGCTGTATTTGCTATAAAAGAGAACAAATGAAACTGTCCCTATTCGAAAGTTTAAAGATTTTGTTTTCTTTTTTATATAAAATATGTATTGAGAATAGAATATGTTTATATATGCTGGGCGTTGTGAAGTTTTATCTTACCCTACACAGCACAAAGGCTTGTGTATATATGGTGCTTGATGTACTTTTGTAATTGTATACATTTTGAAGGTACTTTAAGATGGGAGTTGAGGGAAAATTATTAGGTGATCCTGTTCACCACATTATTTATGGTCCCAATTAATCAGGACCGTTATCTTATTTTTTTTTCGATTGAATCATCACCTCTTTTCCTACATGTACTTAGCGGGTGTGTAGTTATTAGGTGGTTATTTAAAGATCAACAGTCCTAATTACTTGGACCATAGATAACCTGGTGAACAAGATTCACTTGAGTTGAGGGGATGGGGGTGGGGAGTAATAATATTAATGCCATTGATGTTTGCTATCGGAGGTTTGCATCAATAAGTAAGTCTTTATTGTCAATGATTAATGTTGAATTTAAATAAGAGGATGAAGGGAAAGAAAAGACAAAAATGAAGTTAGAAGTAGATATGAGGAGGTTCACGTGAAGTGGACAGGGCTGCCTTTTGAAAACCTCGGATTAATAAAATTTAATTCGAAAAAATCGTTCCTTTATTTTAATTAAAAAATTGAATAACTCATAAAATTTTTAACTTCGAGTTGAATTTGAAAATTTAAAAACTCGAAAAACTGAAAAACCTAAATTATAAATCTACGTTGTTTTATCTTTAAAAGTAAATTATATGGTGCATTTTATAACCTTAATTTGATACAAATTTATATTTTTGGGAATTAGTTGGAATGTGTTCTTATTTATTAATAGGATTTTGGTTCACACGACCCGTTGCGACAAACGCTTGTCAAAAAAACGTTTGTAACTAATCGGATAGACGATTTTGGTTTATTATTAGAAATTTTAAGTTTTTATTGGATAAAAGGAAGTTTCGAAGGCTAAAACGCTGAAAATTTTCTCTTCTCCAAACTGGTAGACTCCAATCTCTACTACTTCCAACTTTCAATTTTAAGCTTGATCATCACAAAATTTCATTGAAGAGTGATCAAAATTTAAAACTTCAATGTAATTAGTTAGTTTTTTTTCTTCATTAGTCTCTATTTTTGTTTTTCAAATTAATGATTGATTATATATATTTAGTTGAAATCCTAATAAATTTAGTTGCTTTGTTTATGTGATTCTTTTTCTCGAAATTACATTTATAAGCATAGTACTTGAGTTCCATTAGAGTAGCATAGTCGAAACGGACAAAATATAAAAAGTTCATTTAGAGTGAATAAAACAAAATATAAACTAATCAGTATCTTTTATTAAGTGACAAGTATCATATATTGTCAAATAAACTATATCTTAATCTCAAAATAAATAAACAAAACAAAATAAAATAGTATAAGTGATCCATAGGGATTAAAAAACTTATGATATCATTGGATTTTTTATTCTGAGTGTGGTGAATAGTAAGTAAAATGGGGGGTGATTTAAGTGAAGCTAATATAAATAAAGTAGATGAAGAAAAACGAATGAACTCAAAAAGGAAAATGCAAGTAAATTTTTAAAAGAAATCAAATTGAGATAACTAACTTCGGGTTTCTTCTCAAATACATCAGTTTTAATACGAAATCAAACGATTTTCTTGAGGGTTTTATATCACAACATCAAAGCCTACAAAATATCATCAATTGGTGCTTCAAAAACCTCAATTTCTTCCTAATTCATAATCAAGGTAATATTCGAAAAACTTTATTTTCGTTTGATTTTAGGTCGTTAAAATTTAGATTTTGGACATATTTTGAATGCTTATTGTATGGGTTTTCATAATCCTACAAAAAAATTTCAAAATCAAAATTTTTTTAATTATAAATCGATTTTATCGTATTGTTTTTTCACTGATTTTTTTTAAATTTATTTTTAAATTCTCAAATACCTTGAATTATTGATTAATAGGATTAAATTAGGTTGATAGAACATATATGTTTTTATGAAACTAATCACAAAATTGTTTCAATCTCTAGATCATGACACCCAAGAAACGATCTTATACCGAAGTCGGTAGCTCATCATCTTCTCGTGCTTCTCAAGTTGATACTCAAGAAGTTTTTGCAAAAAGTTTGGATACCTCTTGTAGGATTGACCACTTCAATCTCTACAACAATTATCCTCTCAAAAAGAACGGTGTGTGGATGTTCAATTCATGAACTCATACAAGTTTCAGTTCAAATACTACAATCGTATTATCGGTTGGAAGTTTTTGCGTTTGCTCACTCACTCCGACAAGTTCTTTTCAACTCTTGTCCTTATCTTTTATACTAACGTCAAATGTATTCTTTCTTCGTACAAGAGCAAAGTGGTGACAATTGAGTCTTTCATTATGGGTAAATCTTTTACAATTAATGTCGTTACCTTTGTCGATGTTTTTGGTCTTGAGGACGAGGGTGTTGAGGATGAAAACTCTCTTGGTTATTTCACCGAATCGGTCACATCACTTGATGTGCACGATCACTTTCTCCATCTTATCATCTCTTGGTAAATTCGTCCATTAAATAGTAAGTATTCTCGCATTTATCAAGTTAATAGTTTTTGGATCAAATGCTTTCGTGAGGGTATTCAACCAAACCTTGCTCAAATTGTTTTCTCGGATATTGTTTGACATATCCAAAACCGTACTACCCCACTTGTCCAATCCTTTCCTTATGCTTGTATTCTAAGCTCCATCTTTTTTATATTTGGAAATTGATTGCTCTTTTGACAAAGTGAGATCTCTAAAAAAGCTTATTAGTGAAACATCTCTTAACCGTGCTCATTTCCAATATGTATCCAATGATGAATTGGTTCGCGGTACTCCTCCTCCTTCTCCTCCTCATGCTCCCGTTGATCCGGAACCTCTTCGTCAAGTTGCTCCACATGTTGACATGATGTTGTTTCTCACTACGAGGTTCGATTCTTTGAATGCTCAATTTGGTACTTTGAATGCTCGTTTGGATTCCATGGATGGAAAGCTTGACACAATGTCAACTCAATTCCAATCGAGTTTCGATGCTATAAGTACGAGATTAACGGGCTTAGAGACTCAAGGACATTCCTTGTGAGTCTTCCTTGAAGCTCTTCGTCATAGCCAACGACTCAACTCCAATGCCGATAGTGATGACAAAGAAGAAGAAGAAGAAGAAGAAGAAGAAGAAGAAGAAGGACTTGATGGTGATGACATGGTCGATGATTGATCTAGCTTTATCTTATGCTTTGCATTGGCTTTAGGACTAATTATGTTTCTTTTTATCATTATGTTGTATTTTTATTCATATTAAAATTTATGCACCTTTGTTATTTCTTTATGCTTTGAACTTATTTTGTTGGATTTTGAATATTTTATGCTATGGATATTTTATGTTATGAATTATATTTCCTTTAATGTTATGCTTGCTTTATGTTTTGCCTTATATTTCATTGATTTTGATCAAACAAAAAGGGGAGAAATATCTTGTTTTTAAGTTAGGAAACCACACACTTTTAAAATTTAAAGATATGCATATATTAAGGGGGAGTCTCTTTAAAAGTTTTCAAAGTTTTTGGAATTTAAAATCTTGATTTAAACTTAAAATTTTTTCAATGGTATTGTTATATAAAAAAGGAAAGATTGTAAACTAAAATTGATTTTGATATAACAATTAAATATAAAGACTATTTTGTAACAAATTTTTAAGTCCCTAAATCAAACTTTTGTCTTCAAGTCAAACCAAGAACTTTTAAATGAATTTTCTAAGTGTTCTTACACGAGGGTATCGATACCCTAGGAACATGTATCGATACCGACCTGGGTTTTTAAAGCCTTGTTCTTGAAACTAAGAACAAGTATCGAAATATGGTTCGATATTTTTTCGTCAATGACAACACCTGTTTCGAACCAAGTATCGAAACCAGTATGTGTATTTTAATTATTTTTAAAATCATTTTAAATTATGACTCATGGTATCGATACCAGTATCGATACACCCCTTAAACCCCAACGACTATTTTAGCATTAAATGAGTCGACCGTTGGTGGTAGTTAAAACTTTGAATGGTGGTTAGCTTATTCCGAAATATGGTTCGATACCGACCTTTATAGTTTCATAAAGGTATCGAAGCATGTATCGATACCCTCTCTATTAAATGCACAACGACTCTTTCTATTTTGGTCTGTTTCAAAACAGGTTCTTCGTGTTTCGATACCGCCTACTACATAGTGCATTTATGATTGGAAGATGAAGTTCCAACGGCCTTATTTACATTCTCAACAACCATAACGGTTAGAAATCAATGAGAAGGTATAAAATAAAGCATTTTCAATAACATTAAGGACTATTGAACCTCAAGCAACATCCAAGCAATCAAATCTAACTCCTAAGCACTTATTGCATATTCTTGCTCCCAACTCTTGTAATTTCAATTTGATTCTTTATAATTGAGTTTGGGGAGAGTTTAACTGTATTTGGGGATTATCAATCTTGTGAGAGAAATTTATTTGCCCATCTTTCTTCAATTTTATTCTTGTGAGGTTGAATCAATTCTTGGGTAGAAGAATTGATTCGAATTGTAACGATTATCCCTTGAACCGAAAAAATATCGAATTCTTTAGTGAATTGGTTTCAAAATCCTTAGTGGGAGCTAAGATAGTGGATGTAGAGCTTGTTCCGAAGCTTGAACCACTATAAATCTTGTGTTCATCATTTTTTTATTTTTCACCGAAAAATCTTCCACCAAAATTTTTAATTGTCAATTCACCCCCTCTTGACCATCTTTCAAGATCGATCAACTCAACAGTTGAAGATAATTTTTGAGACCAACACACTCACCCCCTTCACCAGTTTGCAAGGTCTTGAGCTTAACCCCCAATTGTCTTTTTGTTTGTTTGTGAAATTGTTTAAACATGTGTTTAATCTTTGACTTCTATTTTAAAAAATTAACCCAAGTATATCTTATATATATATATTAATAAAAGCAAAATAATTTCTAAAACCATTAAAGCATATAGGGGTTGGGTCACATACATCAACCACAACAAGTTCTAAGGATAAATAGTAAACAAAATTAAAGTCGAAAAAGGATAATTTGTGTGACTTGTCAAATTGACAATCATTATATAAACTAGACTCGTTACCAATAAAAACAAAAATATTACAATTTTTTAATAAACTTTGCAAAACAATATGAGAATGATGACCTAATCTTTAACGCCACAAGATAGTAGATGTCTTTTTAACAGTAAAAGAAAAATATTGTCTAGAGCTATTTGCTGAATATCCAATATTATTTCTTACAACATATTCATGAATAGGTAAAGTAAAAGCATAGAGATCATTTTTCTTGAGACCTTGTAGGGTCATATTTTTTGTAGTTAAATTTCTAGCTTGAATACATTATCACAAATAGATGATTATCATATTCAAGTGGTAAACCATTTAATATTGCAGTAATGTGCTCACGTAAATAATTTCATCACAACTAACTAAATTATCACAAATAGATTTTACTTGCATCAAGAAGTTTTTCATTATCAATTTTTTTTTGTGTGTGAAGTAAACGCCTGAAATACATTAGTCTAGAAGTGGTTTTGTATCCTGTTCAAAGTGTTTCAGATCTCAAAAGCAGTATTTAAGCCAATAAGATGAGGCAAAACAGACTGACTAATTGTAGATAGCAAGTAATAAGAGCTTCATCTTTCTCTTCAAAAATTTTAGACTCAGGATTAATACTATCTTAATTATTTAGATTTGGGTATTGCGGAGGAGTAACATTATTATCAATGAATTTTTGTAAGCGATGAGTCTTGATTGTTGTTGTCACAGTAAGTAGTTATTGTTATCAAACATCACATTATTTTTTTGTAAAAAATAATTTAGCAGGCGACATAACACTATCGGTATTACTAGGACAAGTAATCAAAAGCATCGTCATTTAGCTAAGAGAGGATCGAAACAATAAAAACACAGAGCAAAGAGAAAGCACATCAAAAAAATCAAAAAAACACAAAGAGAAGTGCAAAAAAATCTCACCAAACAAGGATCTAAATCGCACCACACTGCTTGAAATGATAGAAGACGAACAGACGAACAACAAGTGCATCACACTGAAAGTAAAAAAAAAAAAAACATTTGTTACCATGTGAGAAACTATAACTAACAAATTAAGAAACTAATAAAGAGAGAAAATGTATTCTATTGAATATTGGGATAATAAAAATACAAAGAGGTTAATAATATTTATTCGAATATCTAATTTTACGGTGTCTGGTTTACTTAAATGATCGGTGACGACTCTAGTTGTTTTTATAATTGTTTTCTAATTTTTAAATCTTTTCAAATTTTTAATTTGTTTTCCAAAACCTATTTTAAAACTTTTTAAACTTTCAAATATTATTTTCTAATTTTAGTAACTTTTATTTTAGTTTTTTTTAAACGTTTGATCTTAATTTCAATTTTTCGAAAAATCTCAATTTTTCAAAATTCTAATTCTCAATTCCTTAATTTTTATTCTCTTTTTTAAAACCTAATTTTTTTACTAATACCTAAATTTCTAATTTTATTTTTTTTCTAAATTTTCAAACTTTTAAAATTTTAAACTTATTTTTTTAATTGTAATTTAAAAGGTTCACAACAAGAGTAAATGTTTTTATTCCTTAAAAACTTGATAATACTCTGATACATCAAATGAGGTGCAAAAGATCTTTATTTGTACTTGAATTCACCACTAATCCGACGGTCCTATTGATTTACATCAACGACTAAGATATAACTAATTCTGAAAATATTTCTAATTAAGTACAAAAAATAATATTTATGTTCACACAACGTGTTCACATAACTTGAATGGATAAGACTTTTAGAATCCTCCTTAGATCGGACCAACGTTGATGGTTTCCTCGAATCTAAAATTATCTTTGAAATTACTTGGATAAACATAATTACATCATATGATGCAAATGTTTCGGACCTCAATATATTGTACGTGACATATTGCCTCTAATTTAAGCTTTCAGTTTTGCCTTGTAATAAACAATTCAACTTTTACAACATACAAGAGGAAACTGCACTCCATTTCTTTCCTTTCCTACACCCTCTTAGCATTGACAAAATTTAAAAGGAAGAATAAGGAATATTAGTTAATGTTACAAAGCAGTAATTACCCTTTGTTTCTTGCTCAACTCTAATTCCAACAGCTCCATTTCTCTGGTCCTTTTCCCGTTACATCCACCGAGACTAGCACTTCCACTGCCACTAGGTATTTTAAATATGTTGACCCCAAATAGCCTGACCATTTCAACCGGTCCAGTCGAACCCGAAACCGACCCGGTTATTGCCTTGCAGTCAATGTAAAGCTGCTTAACCGGCCCCGTGGATCTCTGAAAGCTAACAATGTCGCCGGCGTTAAGGTTCTTCTCCTTAACAAAGCGGCTCCACCCTTTTGTTAACACATAACTTTGGCTGCTGTTCCAATAGGAATATCTAAACCTCCAAACTTTCCCTGTCGCATCTTCCAAGTGCAAGAGAATTTCTTTGGAATCACTCCCAGTTTGCAAAGGGAAGTATTTCTCGGCATGCTGCTTAGGTATTACGAGTCGGTTCAACTTTCCCACATCGCTTGGTGTCACAGTTTTTTCGAAAAGTTGTTCTCGCGCCTTCAGCTCAAGACCAAGGAAAAGGAACGAAATCCCGCATCCTTTGGTTTCCCATTCCGGTCGGAGCCATAGCTTCTCCGACTCTGCTCCAGTTCATCACTGTAGGTATGTTTTCGCAACATGTCGACGATTTCTGCCTTGGAACGTGAATTGAGGAAGATCCTTTCCATGTCATTTTTCTCAGATTTCTGGAGGTGTTTGAAGTTGGTGACGGCATCAGGACCCCGAAACCTTTGAGCTGCAATATCATAGTCTTTTGCAGCCTCATCTTCTTCATTGAAAGTGCCAAGCCAGACACGTTTGTGTTTCTCGTATATATGAGCACCCCATCGGCCGTTGGGTTGAGGAACAACACCTTTGTACTTGGAAGATGGGAGCTTTCTTGATTCAGCTTCAGAATCCAAAACCACGCTGCGGCAAAGAGAGTCGGGATATTTGTTAATCGGAGACGAAGGAGAAATGGAAACGTTTAGGGAATCAATAGTTATGCTTCCCTCTACGCAGCTTGAGCTTCTATCCATTTGTTTTCCTTTCTTTCACTTTTGGATTTTTAATGTTTGTAGATTGTGTGGTGTGCTTGTTTTTAATTTTTATACTAGAAGGGAGCTCGTATGAGTATATATATAGGGGTCGGAAATTCAATGATTCATTCCTTTTAAGTTGATGTTGAATACATTGGATAAAGGGGAAGTTTCGGAGAAGAGAAGGAATAGTGAAAGTTTTGGGCAGTGGATGTGAGGTGGGATCCAAGTGAGCCAGTTGATTTGTGTGTTCACATGAGTATGAACCGTGTCATTTGTTTAGTTCATCTCCCCTTTGCTGGCCATTTGCAATTGCCTGTCTCGTTCTCTTGTGTGTCTAAATAACGCAGACTGTTTGCTGCTTCATCTCTCTTGTACATCCAACGTATCCAAATTCCAAACCTTTGTTTTGTCTCTTTTGGCTAGGTTCTTCAGCACCCATCACAAGTTGGTGTCAATTGCCAAACCAAATCAATATTATATCTTAATTGCTTGAATCTTAATTGCCAAACGGAATATGGTACCAGTACTAGTAAAACGTTTAAGATAATGGTACTAGTTGTACGGAATACCATTCCTTGTTCCAATCCTTGGGTGATGGGACAAATAAAGGTCCCACGAGGATTTGCAAGTTGTTTAAGAACAATTCTGTACTCCTGCCCCCAATGATTCCAAAAGGTTTATAGATCGATTGATTCAATAGTCAAATGGATAGAGGATGCCAAATGAGAATAATTATCCGGTCAAAAAAGGGGAGAATCATTTGCTTCATCCATAATACTTGTTATATAAACTGAGTTGGACATTTTTGCCCAATGATTTTTAAGATTGTAAGGAGTTGATATAAATAAATACAAATAGGATACGACATAACTCATACTGATAGTAGTGATTTTTAGACAATCAAGTAGGTGGAAGTCCAAAACATAAACGGGATTAAGACATTGAATTTGGATGCGCAATACAACTCAAATTAAGGAGACATCCATGCATGCATGCATTAGTTTTAACACGAACTTCAATTATCTGAGAAGCAGAAGAATATTATCAAAATTTCTGATGTTGCTTACATGCCTAAAGAATATAATTATAATATGTTACATACAGATAAATATAATAATAAATTAGATTGTACAAATAACCAATCAAAGAAATTTGGATGATATAATAATAAGATTCCTGCAAATGGCTAGAAAACCGTAGGGTGGATAATAAAAGATTCAAACTAGCTTTGCTACGCTAAGATATGAAATGGAAATATGTTGCCGACATGCATAGCCAAAGTCAAATTTATGGTTGGTTTGGCAATGCTCAGTCTTTTATTTGTCTTAATTTCTCTAATGTTTTACGATTAAGCAGTCATCTTTGTTAGTCAACCCTGACTAGTTGTCAAATTGTTGATGATAAAATTTCTATTAATTGTTGTTAAATAGGAATAAATTAGGGTAGCAGAAAATGTATTCGATCATTCATTGGTTTTACATTACAAGACATGGAACAAAGGCAAGTAATTTCCAAATAATACTGAATGTTCCAAATTTGAGTAGCGGTGAACCGGCAAGTTTTTAAATAGATATCCTACAAATTTAAATAGCCTAAGTTAAAATAATTTCTAGTTTGCTCTTAATATTTTATTTTATTTTATTTCTTATTCTTATGATTATATTACGATTTTAATTAAATGTCTTATTATTATGGCCCTCAGAAGAAAAGTTCATTCTCTAATTAATTAAAGCCTAGTGAATGGTAATGTCAAATGACGCCAAAATGCTAATTTTGAAAAACATTGCATCCTAACATGACAGAATTACCTGCTGGACCAGACTTAAACTGATCCCATTCTTTAATTTGCAGAAACAAACAACAAAAAAAATTCCTACTTTGCTAGGTATGAAAAAGATATATAAAAAAGTAAAAAATATATATATTAACCAAATAGTTGAAATTCATTTTTTTAAAATTTAATTAGTTCATTAAAAAATTATCCACACCCATTTTCATCATTCGTATCAGACAAGATCTTAATCAAAACAGAGTTTTAAGTTCCAATAACAAGTTAAATAAAATGACAGGCAACCTTACCTTGCCTTGTTTTTCCCATGTAATTTCACATTAAACAAATCAGTTAAAATGTTATTCATAGAAACATGCATCACATAGGCTTCATTTTTATTGTATCAAATTGAATATCTGAACCTTTTTAAATTATATATTGTACGGATTTTTTATCCCCCTGCTCGAACGTATATAATATGGACTCAATTCCAAGCGCCAAGCTAATTGTCAAAACTGCATATTCGTATTATGAACATTAAAAAGCCTGCATATTCGTATATGATAGGCTGTTGTCTAGGCAAAATCAGACCCCTAAAACTAACCGACCAAATAAACAAACAATACAGACAGAAAGTTGTCTTTGAACCGTACTCTTACTCTATTGTTTAGATTTAAAAACAAGGTTTTCATTCTAACAATCGTTAATTACTTGGGATGAGATGGTGAAGTCAATGCCTGAATTCAGGATTTTATTATGGTTTACCAACGTCAAACTTATTAAATGAAACTGTGCCTCATTTTCCCGTATTCAAATGCACATTCAACTTGTTTGGTATTTACGCTGGCAAAATTTTACACGGTTAGAGAAAATATAATGAGAGTACTTGAAAAATGACTTGTAAGCCTGCCCATTACTACTTTTGACCCTTTTGGTGGAATAAGTGTGAAAACATGAAACCTGCAATCAGTGATTCCCTTTTCCTGGATCTTACTCTCGAGTATTGTGATAGGCAACGGGAACAAACATGGGACATGCTGGACGTTGACATTTACAAATTACAATTACATGATTGAAAGCTCACCAAATCTCAGAAGTAAAACTATTGGTTTGACCAAAAAGAACGGCTCAGATGAATGCAACTGTTGAGGAACCACAAAGAAGATTTCTAAAGTTTACTCAGTATTCTCATCACACGGTCAGAACGAGTTACCATATCCCAGTCTGCAATCTGCATTATTAAGTTAACTAACATGGTATTGATTGGAAAGGAACAGGCTGCAACTGAAGTCCAGCAACATGCTGAAACCTATCATGCAACACTGACCATCCATAGGTGATTAATTGTCTACTGGAATGAATGAACTCTCCTGCAACCTTCTTCCTAAGTAAATTAAGCACACTAGATTTATAATTAGAATCAAAGGAAGGAGACAAGACAGCTCCAGCCTCGGATTTACTTCTGACGATGAAAATTTTTAGTTTTAGGGTTTAGGGTGTAAGGTTATACATTGTGGTTTTCCATTGTGAGGATATATTCCAAGAAATTTCAGGTCTTTCTAAATTTCATCCTTTCCTTTCTTTTATGACAATAAAACTATAAATGCAGTAATTTTGAACTTATTACAACATATGAAACTGTAAATAATGAGAATATGAAATTGAGCATGATAAAAATACGAATTTTTGACAAAATAGATCAAGAGGTCAGACGTTGCACGTGAAGTTATCGTGATTTGCCAATAAAACTAGTAACACTGAATTCATGTCTACAACATACGAATTTTGATAAAAATACTATAACATCAATCGCCTTGCTAGGGTTAATGGATAAGTCCATAAGACAAAATAGACAGAAATTTTGTTCTCAAATAGTTAGTAGTTGGGCTAAGTGACAATCGAAAGGAAACTACCATATATGTTTATTATTTGTTGATGTAAGACACAAGAGATGGAGTTGGAAATAGACACTCGACACAACAAGTGATAAATGTTATTTGGCATGACCGGTTAGGTCATCCCAGTTCAATTATGATGCGAAAATTTATTGACATTTTTATGTGGTCACATATTAAAGAACGAAGACTTTCTTCAAGGTAATTTTCATGTGATACTTGCTATGAAAGCAATTTGATTATTCAATCATCAACAGTTGATATAGAGTGTAAATCTATTAATTTTTTGGAATAGATACAAGATGATATATATGGGCTCATACGCCTTTCTTACAGTCCATCTAGATATTTTACAATTTTAATCGATGCATCGACTAGATGGTTATATGTATCTTTATTATTAACTCGCAACTTGGTGTTTGCGAGGCAACTTGCTCAGTTGATAAAATTATGAGCATATTTTCCAGATTATCTTATAAAGACTAACGGTCTTGATAATGTTAATGACATATCATTTTACATATAGTATCACAAATTCGCATCAAGCTAATAAATGATTATAAGTTCTCCCCATTACAAATCGTTTTTGGTCAGGGACTAAATATTTTTCATCTTAGATTTTTTGAGTGTGCGATATATATTTTAATTGCTCCACCATAACGCACAAAGATGAGTTTTGTTAGGAATATATATCAGATTTAAATATCTTGAGCTTCAGATAAGGGAATTTATTTACAGCTCGATTTACTGAGTATCATTTTAATGAGTCAGTTTACCCGATATTAGGGGGAGAAAATAAAATAGCTGAAAAATGAAATAAGTTAGAATGAATTATCATTTTTTTTGTTTGATCCACAAATTCAACAATATGAACTATAAGTTCAAAGGATAATTCATTTAGCAAATCAATTGTCAGATATTTTGTTGACCCTAAAAGTGTGACTAAGTCACGTATACCAATTATGAATGCTCCGATTAAATTTGATGTCCTGGAAGGATAAATTTTAATTGCTAATGAGTCTAATTTACGCCTTTAGCGTGGTAGACAAGTAAGTTCAAAAGATAAAAAATCCCCGATAACAAAATGAGCTATATTTTATAATGGTCTGATCGAGGAATCATTGAATTATGAAATCTCAAGAAGAGATTAAAAGGTCTTCAACAGAAACATTGACATGACTCAGGTACTTGATAATAAAGAGATCTCAATAGATTATGTCATGTCTGGAAATAAGTGAAACTGAAATTAAATCGACGTCGTTAATATATTTGCATGAAATATAGCACTAGAGATTTTATTTGATGATGTCGATCATGAATCATTGTCAATTGGGCAATGTAAACAAAAAAGGTTGGCCAATATGAAAGAGGCAATTGAGGCGAAACTAAAATATCTTTTGAAAAGAGAAGTATTTGGGCGTATAGCTCATACATTGAAATGTGTAAAGCTCGTGGATATAAATGAGCATTTGTGAGAAAGAGAAATTAAAAGGGGAAATTATGAGATATAAGCTCATTTGGTTGTACAAGAATTCTCACAAAGACACGAAATTGATTATGAGAAAAATATATTCCTTGATGGTGGATGTAACTACTTTTAGATTTTAATCATTCTGACAATAAATAAAATTACTCAGTTTCTGCCTAATAGATGTTACATCCTATTTGAATGGGCCTCTTGATAATAATATTTACATAAAACTTTCGGAAAGATTTAGATTTTCATAAGCAATTAATTCAAGTTGTTGAGAATAGTATTCAATCATATTGAATATATCTTTTATGGATTGAAATAATTTAGGCTTATTTGATATAATCGCCCCACTGAATTCTTATTAGTATAATATTATATGAATTATTTAATTTCCCCGAGCATTTTTATTAAGAGGTTTAGCTCTAAATTTTTATTGTTGTGTATGTTGATGATTTGAATATCGTTGAGACTCGTGAAGAGATCTCCTCAAATCCTTGTGCACCAATCGACATATAAAAAATGTTGAAAGAAACTTTACATGCATAACACATATTCATTGATCAACCTTATGGTTGCTAGGTCTCTTAATGTAAACAAAGATTCTTTTTGCCTCAAGAAAAGTGTAATGATATTCTTGGTCTAAAAGCACAATATATACATTATTTGATCTGGAAGCATCGTATCTTAGTTGATCCAGAAATATTATTAAAGTGCTACAAGATCATTACCTTTAAATAATTGTTATGCATGAGGCAAAGCCGAAATATGTGTTTGGCTAAAGATATCCTGAAGATATGTGAATTACTTTAACAAGATAAGATGCAAGTTATCTTGTGTAGAGATAATGCAAAATTTATATATCAGATGTGATAAAACAAAACATATTTCTTTCAAGTTTTATCCCTCATGATCTTCATAAGAATAATATTCGCGATTCATTTCAAGCAATAATTGGGAAGGTTTATCCACTAGTGCATAATCTACTTCAACATTTGAAGTAAATACGCGTTGCTCTCTTTTTCCTATAACCAAGGTTTTGTCCCAATGGGTTTTCTTGGTAAGGTTTTTAATGAGGCAACATGTTATGCGTATCAAAGATGTGTATTCTTTTTCCTTTACTAAGAATTTTTCTCATAGGGTTTTTATCTTAGTAAGGTTTTAACGAGACACATTATCTTCATGAATATACAAGGGGGAGTGTTATGAATATATTTATTTAAGGTAGATATGCATGTATTAAGTTAACTTTAATGGGCTTTATTATTAGGGTTTAATACCCATTGGAATTAGAATTTCTAACTTATCCCGATAAATATAGATTTTTGGTTAAAACTTTGTATACAATCCTACTTTGAGAAAATAATAAAATCTCTCTTTTTTGTCTCTCATCTTTGTTCTCTTATTTTATTTTTGTTATTTACTTTATTCATAACATAGCGTATGTAAGTTTTTTTTTTTCCTTCTTGATAAATCATGATTCTAATACTAGCTCTACTTAAAGTGTAGAAAAAAATACTTATTTAAATTTTATAACATAAAAAATAATAATTTAATTAATCAATTGAATATAATTACATGTACAAGCTAATTTTATTATATATAATTTCATAGGTATCAAAATTGCATTATTTTTTTAATATAAAATTACATTATGAACACATGCAACAAATAAATAATATATATATATATATATATATATTATTTAGGTCGAGCTACTTTAGTGACATTTATAAAATATATAGGCTTAAAGCCTAAAGGTCCCAATACTCTTAAAGTATATATATATTTTTTTCTATGGAGTTGTTTCTTAAAAAGTTTTTTGGGACGTTTTGTCCCTTAAGCTATCAATTGTGACCTTGGATATTTTTTATAGTTAATTTTTGTTAAAAAAAATATAAACCAATTAAAACATGCTGCGTGTCACATGCTATTAATAAATAAATAAAATTTATTTTAATAAAATAGGTAAATTATACATTAAGTTTGTTATTTTTTTTTTATTTTTCTTTGACTTAATCCTAAAAATTTATATTTAACCTGAAATTACCCTATTTTTTCTATTCTTTTAAATTAGTCTATTTTTTCAATTTAATCTTCCAAATATGTATTTAACCTGAAATTAACCTCAATTACTTTATAATTTTTATAATTTTGTTTAATATTTTAAATATAATTTTATTTTTGTTTAATTTATCTTAAAAAATTAAATTTAACCTGAAATTGACTTGTATTTTTTATAATTTCTATACTTTATTCTAATATATAAACATAATCATATTTTAGTTCAATTTAATTTTAAAGATGATTATATAACCCAAATTAATCTCGAATTATTTTTAATTTTTATAATTTAATTCAATATTTAAAATATATTTATATTTTTTTCAATTTAATCATTAAAGTCTTTATTTAACCAAAAATTAACCTCAATTTTTTTTCTATTTTTTTAACATCTTCTGAGACATGAGCTTTTCTCGAATATAATCTTAGACGGGTAGTTCTACATAATTGCAAAATTAATGGAATCTCTAGTCTTTTTCTAATTAATTTGTTCGCAGTTCAAACAAAGATGTTAATTTTAGAATTTTTTAACTTTTGAAATTATTTGTTTGTTTGTTTTTTCTCATTTTATTTATGGTTTAAGGTTTTTGAGTTTCTTTCATTTTAAAAATTTTATGATAAGTTTTAAATCTAATTCTAATCCTACTTAGAGAGAAATGAAAACTTTAAAAGAAGAAAGGAGAGTGTTACTAGTGGGTTTAAAATCTGGGTTTAGAATATGTGACACAAAGAAATAAGAAAAAATGAACAATTTGATCAATCGACCAAATATACTTGTTTTTATTTTAAGAAATTTATTTATTAATATATTAAAATTAATATATAAGGTATGACGAAGAAGATATAATTTATAAAAATTAATTTACAAAAATGATATTGTGTAAAATAAAATGATATTTTTTATTTAACTCAGTAGGACTATAGATGAAATGGTGAGAATGATTCATAATTTTTTTTTAATTTTGTTTTAAAATATGATTATTTACGTATTGAACCTTTAAAGTATTTAAAAATTATTAAAAAATTAATGATGTCCACCTTTGTATTATGTTAATGATGTTCATTTGTGCGGCTTTTACCTCTTTAATTAATTAAAATAAAATTAATTTGAAAAAAAATAAACGAAGTATGTTATAGCGTGAAAATTGAATTTAAGATCTTGGAAAAATGTGTATATATATGCAAGAAAACATCTTATCTTATTGATGGTGTATAATTTTATACATTATTATAAATTACATATTGACATACCATTATAAAATTTTAAATTTATTTTTAATAATGTGTAATCATTTGATTCAATAAGGATACATAAAAATATAGATCATAAATGCATCAAATATTCACACCCATAAACTAAATAAGGAAACAACAACAAAACTGTTGGATAATATCGTTACTTGTATGGGTGTGTATTATTTGGTTTTAATTGATCGATAAAAATTATTTTGGTTCATTCGATCGATTAATTTTAAATAAATTTGATTAATGGTTATTTTTTTAAAAAAATTAATTATCGATTAATTCGATTCAAAATCGATTAATTGATTGAATTAACCGAAATTATAATTTTTTAAATATTATATATATTTATTTTTAGTCGTTTAACTTCTAAACATTATAAAATAATTATTAAATTTTTAATATATTATAAAATAGTCACTAAACTTTTATTAAATTAACATAAAATGAAAATTTAGTGACTAAAAATTATTTTAGCACAATTTAATGATCTATTATATAATTTACCTAAAATTTATAATAAATTACAAAGACAACAAACTCTCCTATCAAAATACTACTCACATTTACATTTTCAAAGAATCAACAATGCATCGGTTATTTTGTTCTACAACATTACTTGCAACCTCATAGCCATAGGGTTTTATTTTCAAGTAAAAAATATTGTCGTCTAATCAGATCAGCTACTAGTCTACTACACAACATTGCAGCCACATTAGGGTTTCATTTCTAACGTCAGCCCTCACTTGGAATCACAAATCGAAACCAACCAGTTTTGAAAATTTATTTCTTTTATAAGCACACAAAACAAGCAACACACCATCGACATATGTTCTACTTGTAGAAAGCACACACACAAAAACAAAGTAGTCGGTCAAATTCAAGGCCCTTTGTAAGTTAAAGAGACCTTTGTTCGAGAATACTGACGTTGGTTCTTTGTCTCTTAACACTACCTGAAGAAGAATCACCCCCACAAGTCTTCTCCATCACCGATTTCAATGCTTCTTGTATTGAACTAATAACACATAGCTGCTGCTGCTGAACACCACTGTCTTCCTCTCCGGTAATGAAGAGTACATTTTTTACACGCCCACCCAACGTTGTGATCTCGGCTTTTAGTGTTTTTAGACGTAAATCTTTCAATGTCTTGATTAGGTCAGGCAAAAGATCCGACCTATCTTCACAGCAAAGTGAAGCTTTTATCACAAACTTACCATCTTGGTCCGATGCATCCACTGTCAGTTCATCCGTCTCGGTCGGGATGGGACTCGTTTCTGCGATCAAACAAGTTTGCCGTTTAAGCTCCTTCACATGTTGGATTACTTCTGCAAGCAGGGAAGCCTTATCCGTCTATTTTACAAAGTGTTAACCAAAACAAAAACACAATTAATTTTGTATCAAAGTAGTCTAAAGAAACATTCACGGGATGATACTTTATCTATCTTAATTTGATCTATGATCCGACCAAAGAAACTTCCATGGAAGCTTTTCAACTGCTTCTTGGTTTCTCTTAATCGTAACAACGTTCAATCATTTTTCATTATTTCCCCCCTCTTTCTTGGAATAAACCAAAAGAAAAGTATCATTCTCTTTTTTCAATGAAAAGATGGAAAACAGAAGAAAAAAATGGACCAAAAAGAAAATTTGACAACCTTTTGCGTCTAAATGAGCAGGTTTTGATCAGACCAACCATCTAAGTAGAATCTTAGGAAGATGTACATGTCTTTGAAGTGGAAAAAAGCTCATTATTAGACAAAACAAAAAAGAGTGGACAAAAGGTGTATGATATGATACTTCCATTGCTATATTGGGTACGCGTGAATGGTTTCTTTTTGACAAATTAACAAGTTTTTTTGTTGTTGTTTTGTGACTAATTTTTCATGACAGCAGGCGACAGCCGTTAATGATTATTTGACTACAACTTACTTTGGTGGTGCTTGGGAGTAAGCTGCGTAGCTTTGCGAGATGGTTGTTGATTCGTTCTCTTCTTCTCCTTTCAGCTTCACTGTGACTTTTAGAAGCAGCGAGAGCCTTCGCATCCATGACTTGTTGAGCGGTCAGCTTACCCAACTCAGCTCCAAAACTGTCGGATAAGATCCTCAAGTGATTAGCTCTTGTGTTAAATAAACCCCCGACCCCGTATGATGATGTCGGGGGAGGGACTAGAAAAGGGTCGTGGTTTCCGGTGAAGTTTACTGGTAGCGGATTGAGAGCGTGAACCGGAGGGAGTGACCATGGTATTGGTAGGGTGGAGGATACAAAGGCTCCCGTAGTTCCTCCAAACAAATAATCGTTGTTGTGTAGTTGGTGTTGGTGTTGGGAAGCTTGTATGTTATGGATAGGGTGAGGAGAGTCTCCCTGATATAAGTATTCCTCTTTCTTTGCGCACATAATGATACTATCATCAGCTTGCCCTTGCCTAAGCTTCCCTGATGGAGGAAAAAAGGGTTATGAATGAAGACGGAGACTAAAAGAGAGAGACCTTCCTTTGATAGATGGAGTTTGATTTCTTAGTGGTGGTGGTAAAAGAAACAAGGCAGAAAAGGATAGGACGAGTGGTATAAATGATGACTCAATCTATTTCACTGGGTTGGGTAGCTTAATTTTCCGCCACGCCTTCTTGTGTCATCTCATCTAATCTGAACTCAGGACCCTTTGCAAATTCAAAACGACCTTTCTTTTTCACATATGCACTCTGATGGAATGGAATGGAAGGAATGTTGTCCGTCTTTTGATTTTTCTTTTTCTTTTTCTTTTGTATGTTGGTGTCTCCACTCTCCACTAGTCTAAATTTATAGTCTGGTCTGCAAGTACTGCTACTACTGCTCTCCTATTTCCTTTTCTCTTACGGCATTCATTCTCCGCCCCTGTTCCTGTAGCTATCAGCTCGGGGTTGGAGTTGGGTTGGGAAGATAGGATCCTTTTCTTTATGTTTATTTTATCTTATACACTCTAGTGGTACACAACAAAGTGTTCTTTATTATTGTATAAAATAACATTAGTGTGGATAGAGTGGGGATGGGATGGCAAACACAAAAGCAGCAGCAGAACACAACACACGGATTGTCGACCGACCAAATTCCAAAAAGGCTGATGGTATCATCCCTTTTTCACTTGTTTCGTTATTTGTATTTTTTTTCTTTATCAAAAATATTCTTACCTGGGTCAAGCTCCTACGTAGTTCCACACACCACGCCGTCCTTTCTGCTTTCCCAACACCACGGCACGCAATCATTGTGTCTTGGAACACACTCCACCGCCTTTGATCCTTCCCTTCTCTTCCTATAGGAATTTTCCTATCTATCATAATAAAATCTATTCCCCCTTTAAACTCGAGCTAATTAATTCCCCATATAAATCGAGTACTAATTTCGGCACAATACCCATAATGAATATAGCTTGTAAATTTCCTTGACCAGTTTTTTAGGTCAAGAAAACAATATGGAGAGATTAGTTATTTCCTGTATCTTGATTTATCATTTTGTTTCATTCGATAACAATGTTTCTAAAATCATGGGCATGCATGCATGTGGTTAGAGTGTTCATTTCTTTAATGAAGTGCACCACATGCATTTCTTGATGCCTTGATTGTAAAATGTGAGAAAGCTGTTCCCACACATAAACAACCATCAACCATGCATGTTCTCGGAACAAGACAAAGGATTTATAAACCATAAAGAGTTGAACAAGTACTAAATTCCCTACATTGGACAGAGTTTCTCGCTTATGTTTACAATTACATAAATATATAAACAAGGGGACTGTAAGATGGAGAAAATATGTTTGACAGTCACAGATAGGTTCTTGGACATGAAAATGATTGCATTGCTTGCATGCTTGGTGTGTTACAAATCCATTAGCTTTTTTCAACCCCCATATCTCTGTTGCCTTTTACCCACCGTTGTTCAATGGTGGCCCTACTGTCTACTGAGGATCAAAACAGGTATCCATATGGTATAAATGAAATGCTTCTATGGTAATAAAACAGAAAAAAAAAGGAATTGTGTTTTGTTGCATCATTAGACTCTACTATACCCTGGCTTGAAGACACACTCAAATCTGGACTTGTATAAAAACAAAACCACCCTCACCCTATAGGCTATAGCTTGTTCCTCTGATATTTGGGTGTTGGAGAAGGTACTGGGACTGTTTACTTTTGGTTAAGAAAGGGTTTGTATTTTTTAGGAGCCTTTTTGTGGTCACACGCAGGTCCCCCTATTCTAGTATATCTTCTCCTTTTTTTATTACTACTCTTATGATAACGGCAGCGCCACTAGGCAGTACGCACCAGCCAAACCCACCAGTCACCCAAATTGTCCTGGGGGGTTGACGGTGACGTCAGACCACTCTGTAATGACGTTAGATGAATTGGTTAGTGGTATTCTTCTGGGTTAGTAGTATAAAGTATTAAATTGGTGATTAACGAACAAATCCCTAAATATGTATTTTATGTTTTTACATTAAAAAATAAATTTTAAATTCAAATTCAAAATTTTGTATCTTAAATTATATATTTTAAAAATATATTATATTTTAAATTTTTTAAACCTTAATTATACTTCTTAATCATAAACTGTAAATCTATTTTTTAAAATAAAATATATAATTAAAGGGTAAAAGATTGTCATCCTTATGACCCCATATTTCTCTTAACTAATGATAATCATCTAATATGAACCGATGGTCACATTAATGAATACTTATATTTTTTCTTGAATATTCAATAGATCACTATTTTTTAATGGATAAATCATTTAACTGCTAAAATTTAAATTAAAACAAATATACCTATAAACTATTATCTGATCTTACAAGAAAACTCTCGTCACCCAGTATCCTTTGAGTCTATTCTAAGCAGTTTTTGGTCTCAGGGCACTCTTTCTTCGTTGTCTCTTGGTTATCGAGTTCATTTTTATCGTCTAGAAAAAGAGGAAGGCACCATGTTGTGCAACATTTCACCAGTAACGAAAGAACCAAGGATAATTGCATGCCAAAATCTGTGTGAAACACTTGAGATATGTTAACCAACAAATGTCACTACTCACTACAACTGCAAGAGATTGTGCAACTACAGGAGATTGTTAGTTTATTCCTTCGTTAGTTTATCGAAATAAAGTTTTAACTCTAATCGAAAGATTAAATGAAATGTTAATCATTGATTTAACATGTTACATATATCAGCACCTTTAAAACAATTAATTCCACGATCAAACTTTTATAACTAAATAAAAATTTTAATTAATTTATAACTTTTAATAATTATTTTAAGGTAATTCAATAATTTTATCTTAAATTAATTGCTTATTGGGGTTCATATGTTTTGGTACTTGTACATCTATCAAAGAAAGAAATTGTCATTCTTGGTTGAATTTTTTTGTCAAGAGAACTCCTCATGGAAAACGGATGTTTATTTTATTAAAATATGATTTTTTTTTCATAATTTTGTGTATGTTACATTGGTTACACATAAGTTTGATTTGAGTTATGTTTGATCAAGTCTTGATGCCAATTCAATCAAATAATCTATTATATATGTAGGTTAACTTATAATATAATGTCTAATATTTTGTAATAATCAAATTTCGACAGCAATTAAAAGTTATTTTCTTTGTCACGAACTGAATGGAAGATGTTTGTAGTGTCATTCAGGCATGTACTCTCTTTTTTTATATATACTCATTGTGCCTTGCACAAAGTATATGAGCTTGGAGAACAAATCTTCCAGTGCTCCATCACCATATCAATAATGTACTGATTAGAGCAACAGCCAACAGCAGCACTGCAAAGAAGCTAGAAAACCATATTCATGTATGTTGCTTCTTCAGCTTTAATCGGTCTTATTCATATCTATTTCTATTAATTTTTGAGTTACACAAATGAAACAATAGTCTCTGTTAGGCGACAGAGAAATTCAAACAAAATGCATGACAAAGGAATCATATTCAACCACTCAGTTCATAAACTCCTAGAAACCGTAGACTGTAAGAGCGATCAAAATGGAAAGGCTCAATGTCCTTGACCACAAAAACTTTGCTCCTCTCACCATCAATGAATCTCCTCCATTCTGCATTTCAGAGAAACATGTAATAAAATTAGACTCGTAGGGTGTAAACATACTCATGGCGTCCATTAATTCTATTTTTGGATAGAAAGCAGTACCAAATTGAGACTTGGTGATGGTGCTGGTGTTGTGTCATCTGTAGTGGGAACGGTAGGAGGTGCCGGGGGACTTGGAACTGTTGGTGCAGGAGCTGGTGCACGGTGCCTCCTGTGTCTGTGCCTATGCCTGTGCTTGTGCTTGTGGGGAGCTGGTGCAGGAGCCGGTGGCAAAATAAGTGCAGGTACGGGTGCAGGGGGCAGCTTGGCTGGAGCAGGTGCTGGTGGCAACTTTGCTGGTGCCGGTGCTGGAGATGATACTGGTGGGGGTGGGACTGCTGGTGGTTGAGCAGGAGCTGTGGTTGGAGGAGTTTGTGGAGGTGGGACGGTTGGGCTTGTAGCTGGTGCAACTTTGGGAGGGGGGTTGGTTACAGGTGGTTGTGCTGGAGCTGTTGGTGTGGTGGTAGGAGGAGGCGTTGCTATTGAAGGGGGTGGTGAAGTTGAAGGAGGAGGCGTTGCTGTTGAAGGGGGTGGTGAAGTTGAAGGAGGAGGCGCGGTGTTGGTGGTTGGGGTAGTGGAAGGTGATGCAGCCGGTGATTGTGAATTGGTAATGGCCAGTTGAAATGTGATAGTAGCTAGAATGAGAGCACAAAACATAGAAGCCATTTTTGTTTTGGATGGAAATATCCTTTGCAGGGGAGCATATATAGAAAGCATGGGAGTGTTTTGAAAGTCCAGTATGTTTGGTAGCATGTCGTAGGGAGAGCAGTCTCTGTTCCTTTGAATGAAACGTCCCTTCCAGAAATGATCTTCGTTTGGCTGGATATCATGATTGGGAGATATCTTAACAAAGCAATGGAGTGAAATGAGAGGGAAAGTTATACCAATAAAAGAAAGGACAACTCAAGAAACCTATGCTACACCCACCAAGGGAGGACAAGGAGCCTAACTCATCAAGTTTTGATGCCCTTCTCAACCAAGTGCATTTGACCCTACATGAACATGATAAAACCAGTTTATATCAATTTTAGTTGAATCAAAAGCAAAAGCAACTTAAAATATAAAAAAATACTATTAAAAGAAATAAAAGAAATATGATATATGAATCATTGCACAAACTCAACTAAAACCGACCGGTTCAAAGGTTGACCTAAATCAAATACCGACCGATCTCCTATTAACTCAAACCGAATTCAACCAACTTGATATTAATTGAACTAATCTTGATATAAACCTAAATTAAAATCGAACTAGACCTAAACCGAACCAATTATAATCAAATTTAAAATGATCCAAACTGAATCGAATTCTAGTCGTATTGCATCCACGGACCAAACATCGAAATGCATTTCTAGCCTGAAAGCATTTATAGATCAACACTTGCTTCTTACCAGGTCTGCTGGATAGCTGTGGCACTTGGAAAATTAAACTGCCAATCAACTGTTAGCCAGATATGAATTTCATGGGGGCAGAAACCATTAAAAATAAGACCCCTCTAGGAATTCATGGCCCCTTTTCAACCTAATATTTCAAGATTACATAGCCTAGCCGAAGATCCTCCTGAAACGAAAAACCTTTCATCAGCCTGCAACTCATAAGAGAAGCATTGATTTTTAAAATGGCAACTGAGTAGTTCATTTGTTCCATTTAATAAGTAACAACTGTATGGAAAGATGTCTGTACCTTTGCAAATAAATTACAGAGTGCGATCTAAAGGTAAATCCGTTCTGAAACGAGATACTTGGGTAAAAATCAGTTTCCCAAAGGAGTGTGATTAATGATCTGATACATGGCTTTCATTTTTCTTGTTAATACTGTAACAAAGAAAGCTACCGAAAATTAACTAATGCTTTCATCTCTCACAAACTCTTCCACTTTCTTTGTCATGAGTCTATCGGCCACCAAATTTCTTGGAAAGTAACTAAAACATTGCTTTCATTATCAGTTTATCACTACAATACATCCCAAAGAAATTGCATATGCTATTCATAAAACAAAAGTAGATGACAAGCACAATTAGAGGGTTGAAGCCTACATAAGAAACAAACAACTTGGCTGCCGCAGCATTCATGGAAAAGGGTTGAAGCCGCTTCGTACCATTTGATCCAGCGGCCAGAACAAGGGTTGGGGAAGCTTATCCTTATCCCACTCATACCACTCCCACCCGTCGCACTTGTCTGGCTCCAAGTTTTGTGGGACTTGATCAGGATCGGCCAACACTGCCCGCAGAAAGATGATGACGTAATGGGCGGGTTTGGGTTGGTCCAGGAATACGTTATTTGTCACTGTTATGTACTCTGCTTTCCCCATTTCCAGACCTGTCTCCTCCTTCAGCTCTCTGGCTCCGCACTCTTCGAAGCTCTCACCTGCACAACTTAATATTTAATACTACACAAACAACAACTAGAGTAATCGATTTAACAACTACTAAAGTCGGGAGACAGACCAAACTCCAGATGACCGCCAGGGAGAGCGAAGGTGGAAGCACCGATTGAGGAGCGGCGGCGCCCCAACAGGACCGATTTCCCCTTCAACACGAACACCACCACCCCTACTCGTGGCACCGGCTTCGCTTCCTCCATATCTATCTGCGAATACTATACGCCAGACTCCAGTCTAGCATATAAAGTAAAGGGAAGCTAGGGGGAAACGCAGCCGGGAATAATAAAATAAAGGTTAGGTAAGAAAAGTGGGCCGAAGGTGGGCTGCCTTTAATTTGATTTGACATCTGCCTCTTTTCTTGTAATAAAATTAAAACATATTTAAAGTGTGTATAAAAAAAACAACCCAATCCATCACCTACCTTTTTTTATAAAAGAAATACTTTTGATGTCTTCTTCCCAAATATATGTAAAGGATTTCAACGAGGGGGTTAACAAAACAGACAAAAAGATGAATGCAGCAAGGAAAACAGAAGTGGAGGGGGTAAAAGATGGATCAAATTCATCTATAAACTTCCATTGTCATACTATGCTGTTGTCATTTTCATAGCATCTGTCAGTGACATGATGAATTTCGAATTGAATGGCTAAAAAGGGCTGACATTATGAGCCAATTTCAACATGAATTCGGGTACGAGGCGTCTTCTTGGAGGAGACACGGCATCTTTTGCAAGAGCTTCTTCATCTCCACTATGTATGATGGCAACCAAATCTTCAAACATCTCATCTCTGCCACCTCGCATGGGATCCTGATATTTTTATCACACGTTGGCCCAATATGATAAAAATCAAGAGAATACTTGAAGGCATTGTTACTTCTTCCATTACCTGAAGAAATAAATCCGTGTGAGTCTTTCCATCATACAAAATGGATTCTGCTTTCCCTCCAACTCTTCGAAGAGTTTCCGCAAAACTTGTACTGCAAGGGAAGGAAAACAAGTTCGCATCAAGAGAACACCTTGGAACAATTTCAATCAGTCATGGCCTACCCATGCAACAAGTACTACATACTAAAACTATCATAAAGGCTAATATCACCCCATACCCAAATTAAGTTTGCATGACAACATCAAGCAATCTAGGATGCTTAGGTCAAATGTACAATGGAATGCAGAAGAAGCTGTAATATATAATGACTAACAAGGGCCTTATAATGTATGTACACACATATATAGAACAAATATTTAGAATTATCAATTGAGAAGGAGAGATTTATACCTGGCATCCGCAGGAATAGAAAAATCTGCAGTACCATGGAAAAGAATGATAGGAGGAAGGAGAGAAACAGCAGGCTTAATGTTTGAGTCCTGCACCAGTACATCAGGAGAGAACTGATGCAAAGAATCTTCCCCTTCCATTATGCTGTATTGAAACACAGACACAATTGTTCAATTGAGGAAAACAAACAGAGAATGGATCCAAACAAACTTTTTTCTGGAAATTACTATACCTTAAAAAGATTGAACGGTATAACCCTCGATTGTGAAAGTGGTCTATAAGATTAAAAAGATTGTACCTGTTGGGGAATGTTAATGTAACTGACCATCAATACATAAGCAGAAAAAGGGAATTACTTTGTTATAAAAAATCTGGCGTGTTCTGTATATGATAATATAAAAACTCATCTCAGATGTTCATTCTAAACAACTAATGGCACTAAATGAAGGGGGAAATGGGAAGGGGAAAAAGTTAATGCATTTAACAAGGAACCCAAAGACGAAAATAATGAGAGCTTTTATAAAGCATCCATCCCAATACAACACAATGTATTACTACAATGATTCAGTTACCACCTTTGACCCTTTACCTTTCAGAAGAAATAGCACCACATGAATTACGTGAGGGAGATTATAATATATACAAACACATCAATAAGCTTTACCTCGAGTAAGTTTGAAACCAAAAATCACTCCATTATTGTTATGAAAGTTATGTTCAAAACTAATTTAAAGTTTCAGGATCAGATTCATGGTAACAGTCTAACAGTAAAGGGAAAAAAGTCAACTGTATCTTTTAGCGCCCTATCCATTTCTTGCAGATAATAAAGTTTCATGATTATAAAATTTGTAGTACTAACCCTCCAGACAAGCCAAAATAAGATTTTATCTGGGACACACTCCAAGAAGTACTGTCACCTTCGCCAGCTTCTTTGACTGCCTGGTTTATAAGTGTGCAAGCAGCAATATGTGCACCAGCTGACTGTCCCATAAGATAAATCCTAGCAACACAAACAACGAATGCAATATTCAATATAACGATCCAAATTAATAAAAAGGGAACATTACTGATTATCTACCTGTTGGGATCACCTCCATATTCAGCAATATTATTACAAACAAATGAAATGCCCTGAGAAGCATCTTCTACCATGTCACTTATTGTGCCCTGTGGGAAATTTCTGCATACAGATTCCAACAAGTAGGTCACTTAAAGCATAAATTTAAAATAGTAATCAATGGGGTTTTTTAATAGCAAGGGATTGGTCCTTGTAATATCAAGAATTACACCACAAAGTGGTTATGTTGTAACTAACCAAACAATAAGAATTTGCACGTTATTACAAAATACTATTTATTTAACAGCACTAAATTTTGCATTTAGAATCATTAATCAAAGTACAACTTACAAGCTTTGTAGGAAAATAAATGGACATCATAGTCACTTTAGATTCTCGAATGAAAATAAATTTAATATATATGAAAAATATGGCTGATCAAGAAACATTCCATTTTAAATTTGAGAATAGAGGAAATATAAAAAGGAGGATGAATGGCAACAATAAACTAATGAAAGCAAATGTAATATATTTTAAAGAAGTTTGATGTGAGACCAACAGAAGGTAAGGTAACAAAATTGTATGATACGATCATTCCATTCCCTAAATAGACAAACAATTTCCCCGATAAGAACTTAAAACTAAGCAAGCGAAGCAACAAAAACTGCAGATAACGTGTACTAAACATGACCCTAGCGATGATAAAAGATGAGAACAGGTTAAATTTGCGGTCTTCAAATCATGAGGGTTCTATATGCAATTCTGAAGATGCTTGAAGAGCCAGCTTATAACAACAATAAGTGCACAACAACAAATATACGTAAGAAGGTTGATTAGAGAAATTCAAGAAAAATAGGGTCATCTCTTCAACAAAAAGTTATTTTTCCTTAAAAGTAAAATTTTCACCTGTAATCTATGCATGCCACTATGATATCTCTTTCTGATAACTGCTGACCTAAAAGCGAACCCCATGCTTTATAACTGCATTACAAAAAAAAAGAGCTCTATGAAACAATTCAAGGATAAATTAGCAAGCATAAAGCAAAAAAGGAACCAACCGAAAGAGTAACCATAGGCCCAAGAGGCCTTGAAAGTGATCAGAACTTAATTTTGCAACAGTAAAAGAAAAAGGGAGTGATAACTATATTTGTCTTATAGATCATAGATCACCTTCAGATTATTTGTGTTACTTTTCATTCTAAGAATGTTAAGTGTCTTTCAGTCTGATCACACAACAAAACTGAATCTTTTATCTTCCAAGAAACTTAAAGGAGAAACAGATGCTATTACAGTTGAGAATTTCTACCGCATGTCCGTGTACATAACATCAAATGGCTTACCCAATAATCCAAGCCCCGCCGGTTATAAAAGCTACCACTGGTTTCGCCCCATGGCTGCTTTTAGGCAAATAAAGATCAAGCCTGCAAACAAATTTGAGTTATTAATGCCCGAAAGTTCCAGTACCATTGCAAGGATATATATGTTATTTACTTGAAAATGTAAAAGAAATAGACAGACTTTAAAATTTACCTATTTCTAGGCTTTTCACCATATATTATGCTCCTACGGACCTGTCTGGAGAAAAAGTAGTAATAAGCAACTGCAAAAGAAAAGCAAGTCTGTTATACTATTTCAGATCCATCAAGTTAAATGTAAACCGATGACAGAACTCTGTCACAAATTAAGATTCTGTTTGGTTGTGTGATTTTCACTCTTTGCCTTTTGCTTCAAAGAAGATTGGTATAAAGCAAAACATAATCAAGTAAAACTGACTATCTAACATGATTCACTTTTATTCAAAGAAATCATGTTTTAGTTTAAATTCCTGAAGGAAGAAGTTTGTTTTTGTAGTCGAATGCATCTTTTTTTCCTTTTTCCTACTAGAAGCAAATAGCAAGTAGGAAAATCACCCAGGAAAAAAACAATAAATAAATATATAGGAAATATATGTATAACCTTGAATAAAACCTGGCATGAGTAGCAAAGCGTAACAACCAAGGGCAAGGAATCTTGTGATCCACCTATAGCCTACCCTGAAAAACAATCAACGATTAAGATACATCTCGTAAAAAACTTAGACATAAGAGTGCTATTAGCAAATCAGCTGAAAGTAACTTAAAAAAATCCTCAACTCCTTGTGCGACATAAAAATGACAAAGGCAAACTGATCTTGAATTTCAAAGCTTCATGTACGAGTATTCATACTCTTACTCCTCTCTCAACAAACTCCAAAAAATTGAGTTTGTTGAATAATTATGTCCCATTAAAGAATTCTTTCATATTCATCTCACATTCATCAAGATTTTTCTTGAACTACAACGCAAGGAACTCTGTTCCTACATCTTCACTGGTCAGCCAACTAATTCATTTTCCGATCATGCCAAAATAATTACCTTCAATTTCAGCTTAACCATCCAATTAAATATTGGTATTTCTCTAAGCTTTTTCATATGTTTGGAGTAAGCTCGAGATAAATGGTCATCAATCGACATCATAAAAGATGCATCGTATCAGGTATTACATGCAGCACATTCAAAACCCAGTGAGTCGGTAAAGGAAACCTCTTCTGCTTTCTAATAAACAAGAAGACGTAGAGAGGAGCCACTAAAACCGAATATCTGGTCCTTTCCCGTTTCTGTCATTCAACGCTAGTACAAAGATTTTGGCACCGTCCGATCTATAAAAAATTCTTATGAAACGCTGGATATGGATTTCAGGAATAATCCTTAAGCATTTTACAAAATAGAAAGAATCAGGAGACCTCAAACAAAAGGTCCATGGCAGTCAATCTAAAAGCAAGATCTAATATACGAAAACAAGAATTTCAAATGACTACCAAAGCAAATAAGCATATGAATCAAGTATCACAAATTGACAAGACAAGAATCACACCCGAGGTAGCTGAAAAGCTTCACACATAATCGAGAAAGGAGAAAGGTCTCGGAAGCAACATGGCCCACTTCTCGGCTTATGGACCGGCGGGGAGACTGATCGGATAGCAAAGCGAGTGAGCTATCGCTGGAACTCCTGCGAGATCTGTGCTGATGGTTGTTGGCAAAAGAGTTAATTGAGTTGTTACCGTTGCTTGTTGAATTGTAACTGGAAGCTCTAGGTAGGAGAGGCGTAATGGCCTTTTCAGGGTCGAATTGTGAGGATATGAGTAGTTTTTTCGTTGGGTTAGCATCGACCTTAGCTTTGACCACAGCTGTGGCTGCCGATGCGGTGGAGGAAGGGTAGTTTGATACGGGCAGGATTGGAGACGGCATATCTTTTGCTGTTCCTGAGTATTCCCCTTGCCTTGATTGGGTTTGGGTAGCCAATGTTAGTTTGGCTGTATATGCGTGTGGATTAGGAAAACGTCCGTGGTGTGTTGAGGGTTGATGGCGGATACGACGGAGAAAGGAGAAAAAACGGGAGATCGTTTCATGGAAATTGGAGTGTGGCTAATGATTGTGAATGCCCATTGGCCCAATTGCTTGTTTGCAACGTGGAGGCTTGTAGTTGGCGGTAGAAACTATAAAGTAGAACAAGTTTGGTTTTGTCATCCAAAATTGAAAAGTATTTATTCAAACTATAGACGGGTGCAATATGAATCCAGTTTCGGTAGAAATAATAGACGAGGTTATTTAGAAGATATAGACTTCATTTATTTTATTTATAAAGTGTATGTATAGTATTAATAAATTAAAAATAATTTTTAATAGAATAGATAATTTAAGAAAAAACTTTATAGTTTTAAAAATAAATTAAAAATTTTCTGTATACTTTTATAAATTTCTTAAAAAGTAATTTAGGATATCTTTTAGACAATTATAATTGTATTACCGATGAAACAACAAACTGTTACGTGTTGATAATTTTTTATCCCATTAATAATGGGTATAAGATACTACCGAATAGATCGACCTTCACTTCTCCATATGTTGATGGTTTTCAGGTATAATACACCTAAAAATAAGGTAAAAAAAAGTTCAGATTAAACTAAAAATGAAGCACAATTACTAGGCTATAATCATCAATCGTCAATCCCCAACAATGTCATTAAAAATTTGATGTATATATAATGTATATGCAACTTAGAACAAGTATACCAATCGTTCAAGTAATAAAGTGATGAGGAAAGTACCAGACTTACGGATATTAGAGTAATAAACTCAAAATGATTGCACTCAAGAATTAATAAAATAATAATGGTATAGAGAAATAATCTAAATGTAAAAACAAAACAATAAATTATGACAATCATCAAAGAACAAACAGATTTCTAGCAAAGAGTCAACTTTTATCTACACGATAAAATTTTCTAATAAACTCATAAACTCTCTTGATATCTAAAAGTTGATAACATGATGCTATAACAATACATGCTTGTATAAACCCTAATAATTTTTTATTTATTTAATTTTCACTTACTAATCATTAAAATCTTAAACTTATGCTAAACCGGATTAGAACCTAAATTAATAGCTTAAGCGTCATTATTCATATGGTCTAATTTAATTCTTTTAATATTAAGTTATAAATCATTAATTTATCATTTCTCGCGATAACTCTTATAATAGTTAAACATTAAGGACAATGAACATAATAAGTAAAAAACGAGTATTATATATAATTAAAACATAATATCTTAAAATAATAAACCCAACAAAATGATATTTAGATCCTTTAAATAACCTTCATACTAATAAAAAAGTATATATTTTGATAGTTAGTAAAGCAATTCCTTGAAGTTGTTCTTCAACCCCTTAAACTGACGTTGTAGCATTCTAACTTCTTGAATCTCTCTCGATATCTTTTGTTGTTTAAGACTTCATCTTCAATTACGTAATGACCTATGACATCCTGTTTATCACGAGAGAATATTACTTCATGGTTCGAACATTCTATTGCTTCCTTCCGCTTCATAAAAGCCACAAAAGCACTGTACCTCTCTCATTAATAGCATCAATATATTAAACTCAAGGATAAACTCCCTCAAGGCATACAAATTGATCTGAAATACAATTATATAAGCTCAAACCCTAACAATATTTCAAGTAAAAGATTTAACATATAAGCTTTCTACGAAATTATCAATTGTGTTGATTCTTCGGTACACAAATATATAAATAGAAAAAGAATTATGTTTTGTGATTCACTAATTTAATTCATATATTTAATAATATATAAAAGAGATATAAAAATTCATCTTAAAAAGAATAAGATAAATATTTATCTTAAAAAATTAAAATTTATGTTAATAAAAAATTATTATTTGATAACATAATAAGATCAACTCATCTAATAATAATTTCTCCATAGTCCCACTTTGAAAATTCTAAATTTCTAAATATTTGTTTGACTGCTCTAAACTCTCTCTATTTGAACGAAACCCTTTAACTCTCTATAGTAAAATAAAATACGTGAAAACCGATTTGAAACAAAATCAAAGGAGCCAGAGCAACATGACTTTTCAGGGCTAAGGTAGGTGGACACGTCGCCATCCACGTAGGTCCTACTGTTTACCTTTTCCATTCCCGCACTGACCAATTGTTTTTTACCTTCCTCGCTGCGCTGCCCGGGCTAACCCGACCCTTGCTTATCTGCTTCGATTTCAATACCTCTAAAAATATGGAATGAGTACTGGGTTGAATAGATTAAAATCCTGTTTATATGAATTTATTGTTTCTCATTTATAATATTTACAGCAAGTTTAATTGAACAATAAAATCGCATGCTTCAATGAAATTGATGAACAAATAGTTTATAATAAGTATTAAATTTATAGTATAAAATTATGTATTTTAAATTTAGTTATATAGTAATTTTTATATTTTTTTACTATTTTGGTTTTTATTTTTTTGATTAATTTAATTTTAAATTATATTCTTATTTTTTAACTAGTATAATAATTAAACAATTAAAAATTTAATAATGATAATATATTATATGTATATGATAATATATTTTAAATGATATGACATCTAACTTATTAATTATATATGTATAAAATATAATTTTATTCTAATACAAAATATAAAATAATTAAAATTTAAATAAAATATTAAAATATAATTAATAAAAATTATAAACCTAGTGCTAAAATTATTTGTCTGCCTTCAATTAAAACTACCGGAGGAATTGGAAGACTCACTACTTGTAGGTAAGGGAACTCTTTTTCCCTGCTTTGTTTCCTTTTACAAAATTTTTAGCGTTCTGCGAGCGAGCGAGTTGCTTTCAAGTTTCAAGTGAGTGAGATTTATTATTAATTTCATCTCCGAAGAAAAAATGGGAAAACAAAGCAATAAACAAATTTGGTTCCCTTCAGCATTTTCTGAGTCCATAAACGTTCTACTTTTTCCTGACTCTTTCAGATTTTAGTCTATCTTCTATCCTTTTAGCTTTTCCAGGGGGTGTCGGTATTCAGATTTAATACTTTTAATTTAGCTTCCTTCAGCTTTGGTGGTTTTTAATTTTATGATATGAGAAATTGCTAGGGTTAGAAGAAGAGGGAAGATGGGATTAGGTTTTGAGGAAGGAAAGGTGAAGTCTTGGGATACGTGCAAATCAAAGGGAGGGAAGAAGAAGAAGAAGAAAAACAGTGAAAAAGATCTTGATGCTGCTGTAGAAGAAACAGGGTGTTGGGTTAAGTTCAGATTTATTGGAAGCTGCATTTCTTCAAGACCCAAAGTCGATACTTCTGTTAGTGGGACCAGTACGAACTATGGTGATTTTTCGTTCTTTTTTCTTGCTGAATGTTATCCCTTTCTTATGCTCTGCTATTAAGTTGTACAAGTCGCTCTTTTCTTTTCTGGGTTATCTTTTGTTCATCGTTTTTAGTGTTTTGAATGCTGTGATGATAGTTTGTAAGTAGCTTGGAGATGCTAATTTAGCTTGATGCAGCCTCTAAAATGCCGCATCCAGCTTTAGGATCTAACAACTCAAGCAGTGTTCTTTTTCCTAGTTATTATTGGGGGTAAATAAGTACATTTCAACTAGTTAACCATCTTTAGAAAATTGTAAAATTGGATTTTGGAACTGTATTTAATCCAATGAGAGTTTAACCCCAAACTTGAGCTTCTTAAATATTATGAAATGCAGAAATTTTTGTTCTGGATTGTTTTGAACCCTTGTTCGCATGAGCGATCTTGAAATCTGGACATAGAGATTTAATGTGAAGACTGAACAACTCCACTGTAAATTAAATGCTTTGCTGAACTTCATGGATGATATAACACCAAATCAATGCTTATATGAAGAAAAATATATTTTGGTAGCTTTTTCATTTTTAATGTTATTTTTGAGAAGGTACAAATGATGTGTGGCATTGATGAGAAAGAGCTAGTGCCAACATGGTGAAATTCGAAGATGCTTCACTATCACTTGTACTCGAAAAGGATTATATCATCTGCATATTAACCACACTGTTGCAACTTGAGTTCCCACAATGCAAACCCAAATTTCTCCCCTACATCACGTTTTTTCATCTTGGAGCCTTGTATAATTTTTATCTTGTAACATGTTAAATCGGTGGATTGATGAACAGATAGCAAATCTGCCTACGATACCAGTAAAGATCAACCGGCAGCTCCAGTTGTCTCATCTACAACTACTAGCAATGCAGAAAGTAGTTCATCTACTTCCAAACTTGAAGATGAGATTAAAGTTGCATCTCAGTTACGGAAGTTCACATTTAATGATCTAAAGCTTGCAACAAGAAACTTCAGACCTGAGAGTCTTCTAGGTGAAGGTGGTTTTGGTTGTGTTTTCAAGGGATGGATCGAAGAAAATGGAACTGCTCCAGTTAAACCAGGCACTGGGCTTACTGTTGCTGTTAAAACACTCAACCATGATGGCCTCCAGGGTCATAAAGAATGGCTGGTTTAAACATATCCTCTGCTGTTTCTCCTTCACTCATTAATATCTGTGCCTCACGTTTCCTTTCTGTTTCTTGTAAATACTAAATCTTTTGCTGATTCTTTGATCATCAATTTGGCAGGCCGAAGTGAATTATCTTGGTGATCTTATCCATCCTAACCTGGTTAAACTTATTGGTTATTGCATTGAAGATGATCAAAGACTGTTAGCTTATGAGTTTATGCCTCGCGGAAGCTTGGAGAACCACCTCTTCAGAAGTATGTATCTGCTATTTTGTCTATGACTGAATTTTCACTTCAGAACATTCAGTTTGGAGGCATCATAAATTTTCATCCAAAAACTATGTTAAAGCTGGGTTTCAGTTGCTTGCTACATATATCTTCTAGGGATGTCGAGTTACAATAAATATCATCTCTGATCTCTGGAATATGACTACTTTTTCGATTGGACTCCAAAACTAATGGATCTACACTCTACTTTAGGAAATGCTGACCTTTTAGATTGGACTTGAATTACTTCACTCTTGATATTCCACATGTTTATTATAGCTATGTGCTGTGATTGGGGCTTTTATGTTTTCAATTAACATTGTAACTCAGTTAGTTTCTTATATAGGATCCTTGCCTCTTCCGTGGTCCATAAGGATGAAAATTGCACTAGGTGCTGCAAAAGGTCTTTCATTTCTCCATGAAGAAGCTGAAAGACCTGTGATATATCGGGATTTCAAAACCTCTAATATCCTATTAGACGCAGTATGTGTACCAAAAACTTTACCTCAATAAAGTTCCCTGTTAAATGATAAAAGTAAAACAAGAGTTCTTCTTATGGAATGATGTAACTTAATAATATGTATTGCAGGACTATAATGCAAAGCTTTCTGATTTTGGACTTGCTAAAGATGGTCCTGAAGGAGACAAAACACATGTATCAACCCGTGTGATGGGAACATATGGCTATGCAGCCCCTGAATATGTAATGACTGGTAAGCTTTAATAGAAAGGAGATGCTTGTTTAAGTTTGCCACTTTATGCTTCCCTTCCCTATTATATGCTCTTCGAAGTTTGTACTTGACAATTAAACGATTCACAAGGTAGCTTTAACTTATTTGTCTGCTTTATGATGTTTCTTAATCATATATATATATGTATTAAAAAGAATTCAGTATCTGTCTTTATTGCAGATGAGCAGTATTTTAAAGGTAAAATGTCTGAAAATGGGAGTTATGAAGTATGGTTCATGATATAATTGTTCTTTTGGGCATATATCTTTTAATTTTCACCCTTTTAGTTTATGAGGAATGAATGTTCCAATCTTTGAAGCATGTTTTAATGCTTTTCTATGAAGGACATGACACACTTCGGCACATGTTAGAGTCGGTTGTTTAGAACTTCTTCCTCCTTCAGCATGGTTCTTTAATCGCTAATTGTCAGAGTTCTTATATCTCGCATAGTATTTTAGGGGTCATCGTCAAATGCAATAGTAAGAAATTTAGAGTTTCCACGTGTAATTGTTATTCAAAGCCTTACCTCCTTGAGATACGCAGTTAAAGAAAATTGGAAAGTGGAAACTGTGTCAGACGCAGAAACTTTGTACACTATTGTTGGCTGATGAACACCAAACTATTTTGCTGTGTAACTGCTTGTAGAATACCCTTGCATGCTCTTTAGGTGGAATCACGGCCTGTTGAGACTTTCATCCCATTGAACCAGTAATCATTTAACAGGAGTGGAGGCAGCTTGAGTTTATGATGTTAGTCGATTATTTAAGATGTTTTCCAGGGAAAAAAACACAGGATTACCTGGCATGTCATAAATTTTTTTACTGTGTATTGTGGGTTTCACAATTATTTTTGATGAACTCTAAAATTTCTTATCTTAATTCCTTTTTTTACCTGCTCTCCTTATTCGGAGATGAAAGGAACACTTTATTTTGGTTCTCCTCTTTGTCTGATTCGAATGAACATTAATTCTCTTTCAGGACATCTTACCTCAAGAAGCGATGTTTACAGTTTTGGTGTGGTTTTACTCGAAATGTTAACTGGTAGGAGATCCATGGACAAAAACAGACCCAACGGAGAGCATAATCTTGTGGAATGGGCACGGCCTCATCTAGGTGAGAGAAGAAGGTTCTATAGATTGATTGATCCTAGACTTGAAGGTCACTTCTCAATTAAAGGTGCTCAGAAAGCTGCACAGCTGGCTGCTCACTGTCTAAGCCGTGATCCAAAAGCTAGACCCCTAATGAGTGAAGTGGTGGAAGCATTGAAGCCTCTACCAAATCTCAAGGACATGGCAAGCTCATCATATTATTTCCAGACAATGCAAGCGGAACGAGTCGTATCCAGTCCGATTACTAGAAATGGTATCCGAAATCCAGCTGGATCACTTTCAAGGAATGGACACAGGAGTCTTTCCATCCCAAATGGTTCCCATGCTTCTCCCTATCACCTTCAGTATCCCTATAAATCACCAAAACCCAATGGTAAACCCTAATGTTGACTAGTTAAATTATCTTTCCCCGACCTCTTTTCACCAATTTATTTATTGTCCCCTCAGTATAGATGTATTCTGTGAAAGCATTTCTTCCTAGACAATGGAGAAAACAACAGAGTAGCTGGTTTGCTTTAATATCATGTTTAGCATGTTAGTCTCCCAGCAGGACATTCAGGGCAAGTAAAGCTTGTGGATCCAAATGCCATGTTAAATCATCTGTTGCTTCAATCTGTGTGGATTGTGGAGAATATTGAAAGATTTATTTTTCTCCTTTCCCTGATGTATACAAGTGTTTGTTTCATGGTAGTATCTACTTGATTGAAAGAGTCGAGTTGTCTGTTGCTATAATGGAATATTAATAACAAGTCTTCCATATAGAATCTTTTTTGGCACAGCCTAGGACTAGGATCTTCGTAACTGCGAGTGGGGAGGGGAAAAGCCAATTATATCTCATGTTTAAACCCTTTATTTATTGCTTTCCACATCCAACAACAGTAACGTTAGTTGATTTACATTACGAAATTCTGCATGACTGACTGACTGGCTTATTAAGCAAACTTCCAGTCCACTACACTTTCCCCTGAATTACCACGTTCTTTGTAAAGATGTGGTTATGCAGACTTCCCATCAATCTCTCCTTGTCAGCTGCTCTTTGGATGTGCTCTCAAAGATCTTGTCAGCATTTCCGACCTCAAATCCATCTCGCCTGTGGGACTCGTTGATCTGTGTAATTCAGTTAATAATACAAGAGATCAGTATACCTTACATGTTTATTGTAGCATAAAGAGGATTAGGAACACTGAAACCATTCAAGGTTAAAACTATCCCTACGTTGTGGGTTTATGTACATTCGCCTGCACCTTAGAGGAATTAATATCTTAACAAACAACTGAAAACATTGTAAATACCTCACTCTCGGGCAGATGTTTGTATTGAGGCAACACAAGGCGTTCAGCAAACTCAATGTATGAGCAGGGAACAGACGCATCAATACCATCACAAAAACTGAAAGGTATTGAATCCGCCACGGTTGAGCTTTGCAGCAGAAGGCCATCCGGACTCACTGAAACCGAGAAAACATTTAATTCTTAACTCCATTTGCAAACCAATATTCAATACCAGTTATCAGAACAGCAAAAGAAGTTGAGGGAGGGAAGCAACCCACTTATAAGCTGCTAATTAGATAAATATCTATTACAATAAAAAATAAACCCAAGTAACCTTATTAGCCACTCAATGGCTGGAGAAATCCAAAGGATTATGGAAATTTTAAAAGCTCCTCAAATAGCTTTTATAATTTCTAAGATCTGGTTAGCGCAAAGTGTTTCAGGCCACGAAGAGACTTAATTCAGGCGTGATTAAAAAATACCCTGGTAATGGCATATAGCATTTAAACAAACCATTTTATTAAGCTCTCTTCCCAGTGCCACAATGCCAACGCCCTAGTTCTCTAAAATTGAAACTAGAGATCAAATTCTAACAGTTCATACTTTACAAGATCTGCTTTATTAGTTTTAGCATATTCGACTTCACATCATTCCTAGTAATACTTCTATAACATTGGACAGTTATAAGGAAATCTGGTGGTATGTAACTATCAACAATGTTGGTGTCTGAGTAATTTAAATTCTCCAATGCCTTCTCTAACCGGCATGGAAAGAGGGAGCCTGCAATGAAACCATGTCACTAGCTACTAGCTAGTTGTTAGGACCAGCATGCCTTGTGATGGAAATCATCATGAATAGAATCTCACTCTCAAAAAGTTACAGGATCTTATGCCTCCAAAGTGCTATTACAACATCAGTTTATAATAATACAGTAATATATGTTTGAGAAAGTAGCAAACCTTTTAGAATTCCACCTTCAGAATTCAACTTGAACCCATTCTTTTCAATGAACTGATTGAGGCTTTTGATATTCTTCAAGTTAGATTTCAGCCGATGAGTGGAGATGGTGATATGATTGAGTGCATACCCATTGACAAGGGTCCAAGCAGCATATTCACTTTCCCTGAGCATTAAAGAGATATAAGTAGGCATTTGTAACTGGAGGCCTGTTTATAAATCAAACTGCCATAGAAAATGCAGTATTATAGCTCTAAGATGCTGATAGGTAAAGTTAACTCATATTAAGTTGTGAAGGGTGCAAAATTCTTTGCTCAATGAGATAAAGGCAATCAAGAGAGTACCCTGCCAATTGTTGAAATTCAGAATACAAAGGCTTCTCCCATGTTAAAGATCCCAGAGCACTTGCAAGAGCAGCATATTTATTTCCACTACCAGATTTTTCAGTGTACTTTCTGACTATTTCCTGAATCAGCAACCAACAAAAGTAATATAATGCATCTTTTAAATAGTTTAATGAAAGAACAAGAGTAATATAATCTTCAGCAACCAACAAAAGTCAAATCACAGGAAATGTTTTGGCATGTCCAAGACAGATCATCATTTAACATTTCAGCTTTGATTAAACAAGGGACGGTGAACTAATCCAGTTATATGATATAGTAATGTTGACTTATAATGCAACGGCAGACATACCTGAGTTCTGGGGCTCAGTTGATCCACAAGAACCTCTGAAATAAATACTCTTGGTAAGGGTCCATTAACACCGCTGCCACCACCTTGAGACGAACTATTGGGAGGAGAAAACCACAAGGCTTTCAGTTTTTTAGCAGGAAATCTTAGTTCCTCCTTCTGGGTATATCCATAGTCGAGAAAAAAACTTGCCAAGGAATTAATCCCATAACCATTTACCTAAGTTACAATACCCGAAAGTATGCAGAGCTCAATATTCAATACAAATTAATGAAGTAAAGTTGATTCCCAAACAGTTTGAAAGTAGAGAAAAACATACCCCAAAAGTCCTGAAAGCCAGATGATCATAGCAAATTTGTTCATCATCAACAGAATGGACAAGTTCCAAAATGGATTTTGCAGTAGGGTTTCTATTTAAATAAACTGTCTCCATGCTTTTCAAGATATCCCTGAGAAATGATTCACCTCCCTGTAACAGAGATATTGCATAGTAACAAGTGAAATTGCAGTTGAAGATATTCACATTGAGAAGGTAAGAGATTGCCTCGCCAGCTCTTGAGTCCAACTCAAAGGACTCTGTAATATAATTTGCTTTCCTTGTATTGAATATATCACACAATATGTCTAATTGTGAATTTGTGATAGTAAATTTTACTAGAATCACTTGGCACATGAAATCCTCTATACCGCATGATCAAACAATTCAGATATGAGATGAAGCATTAATGAATCATTTTTATGCAGAGAACAAAAGTCATGTTTATATGCTATATGAATTCCAGATGATAACAGGAGTCTTAGATTAAATGTTCAAACAAAAAAATCATAAAAATGTTGATTTTTAAATACAAAACAAGAAAATAAGAAATTGATGAAGTATTTTAAAAGATTAAAACTTGCATTTCCTAAACACCACTCCTACACGTATTTCTTAGCAGATCATATACAGTACAAACAATCGTCAAGATTCAAAGATATTAAATCTGATAAAGTTGTATCATTAAAAGTATTTTATGAAAACAATTGATATTTTTCACCCAAAACAAGAGGATCACCTTGGATTGACCGTCTGATTTGGAAGCGGAGGCGGAGACGGTGGTAGAAGAAGTTGAATTCCGGTGAAATAGAAGACGGTTGAAGGAAACGGAATGACCTGAAGATATCTTGTTGGAGTGCGGTGGAGAAAAGGCGGAGGCCGTCCGAATACTGAGAGACGGTGGATGAAAAGGGCTCTTAACAATCGCCGATGAGTTGGAGGCAAACATGGTGGATAATTTCATTTGGATCTTCCGCCACTTGGATCAACTGTGTTGTTTTTTGTTCTTCTTGAATCCCAAGCTCAAGTTCAAATGATTTATCAGTTTTCTTCTAGTCTTAAATATCTTCAACTCTAAGATAAGAACAATTCAAACTTAAAACATAAATTTCGAGATACTTACAGAAAATACGGACCCTGATTAAATATTATTTAAAGTTTTAAAATACTTTGATTAGAGTTATAATTTTTTTATAAAATTTAATTAATTAAAACAATATCAAGAATTAAAAAATAAGAAAAGAAATTACGGGCATATATAGTATTAGTCGTACTAAAAAGAACGAACGAACGAACACTTGAGAAGTCTCTGACTCTGGGATTTGTCTGAAAGAGGTAATGACGTTACCGTGTTGTCTCGGGAGAGTATTGCGTGAGGCACAGAAATTGCTTTTATAAATGTAGCAATCTGGCAGCCAACAGGTATGGATACTGGATAGAGATGGAACGTGGACATGGCATGGCATGGCATCCTAGATATTATCAAGAAACTGAAGTGGATAAGTACAGGATGAGGTGTTTTGTTATGTTTCATTCAAACATAAAAGTAAAGAATACATTGCCACGAAAACGCACACGACTCCTAGAGGGCCGAACCCTTAAAATGAACACATGGCCCAGGCCACATCATAGACATCCACAGTATGTAACTTCCCTTCTTGATTCATCCATCCCCCTTGCTAAGGCAGGCTTCCTCGAAAGAGGGTCTTTTCATCAAGGGAGAGACACAACCATGAATACATAGGTGTTCTTCAAAGATGCAGAAACGAAGGGACCTTGATGCAAAGGCCAGCAACAAACACAACCAAAACCACTTCCATACAAACAATGATCAGACACCTGCTTGTCAGGAGCATACAGAAATCAATGATGACCGAGGAAGGAAAAAACGAGACTACAGTCAATGGTGCCTTCACCTTACCTTAGCTCTTGGACACAGTCGACTCATGTTAGTGGTGTTATTTGACCATGTCAGTCACATTATGTTTTTTGAGATGTTTCAGACCATAATTGTGGATATTGAAGCAGATGAGCATATGAAGAGCGCCATGAACTAGATAAATACAGGTATTTGTTGAGACTTTTCCTAGTCTTCTTGTTCTAAATCAAATCGTTTATCAATGGAAGCAATGCATATGGAACTCGTCACAGAAACCCTGTCAATCAAACAAGCACATTCAATTTCGAATTAATTAGTTAAAATCACCGGCACTAAAACTGACATAGCTAAATAAATAAACACAGACCAAATTACACAACACCAGGACCAGCACCCAGAAAAGCAAAATATACTTGAGCTGAGATGTCAGTTCTGCAAAAGTTGATAGAATCCAACATGGACGGGTACGTTGGAAATTCAGATAAATAAATGCTAACATGTACTTAAAGCTACAATTAGTTGACAGGCAATGACAGGTTAGTTGAAAATAAATAAGAAACAAGAGATTCCAGGAAGGAAACTGTCAGGAAAAATAAAGTTAAAAAACAAACAAACAGCGGTTCCCCTACTTTCTTGCCGCTAGAAACACTCGTAGCCAAGTTTTAAAAAGCGTCTTTTGCTATTTTTGGCCAATCCCTCTACCATAAATATCATCGTCATCTGCTCCTCTAAGCACACCAAGCTTGAGCTAAACTTGTTGTCCGGGCTCGTCTCTGGTCAAGGTCCTGTCCTGCCTGCAACCTAGAAATTGTTTGCTGGTCTTGAACCTTGAAACCAATTACGTTACCGGGCAACAAGTGGATATGGCTATTCCAAGCAATAATAGTTTTAGCTTACTTGGGTTTTTCTTGTCCTTTGTTGCAATAATTCCAAGCCTGCAAGCTCACATCGCAGTACATGATGATTACTGGAGGGAACAGGAGTTACAAGCTAAAGAAAATCTCGACAAGGCCTATAACCCCCGCCCAGAGGAAGTCATCAAACATTACAACGAGCATGCTGCCAAGTAAGAACGTAAAGCTGATGTTTTGTATCTCAAATAATAGTGTACTTGTAATAACGCTTAAAGTGTTGAATCTTGTATTGCTTGAAGGACCTTTATGGGGTTTAATAGCACAAGACGGGGTTTGAAGGGAAAGAAGAAGACGGGCCTCTGTCAGGCAACCAACCCCATCGACCAATGCTGGCGCTGTGATAAAAAGTGGGCAAAAAATAGGAAGAGGTTGGCTGATTGCGCCCTTGGATTTGGCCGTGGTACTACAGGTGGAAAGGACGGGAAGTTTTATGTGGTCACGGATCCTTCAGATAACGTTCTTGATCCTAAACCTGGAACTCTACGTTATGCTGTGATCCAAAACAGGCCTCTTTGGATCACCTTTGCACATTCCATGATCATCCGGTTGAAACAGGAGCTCGTTATTTCAACTAATGACAAAACCATCGATGGTAGGGGAGCCAGGGTGCACATTGCTTATGGGTCTGGTATTACCATCCACTTTTCAAGGAACATCATCATCCATGACCTTTATATCCACGACATCATATCCAGCAACGGTGGCATGATCAGGGATGCTGAAAACCACTGTGGAATAAGGACAGAGAGCGATGGTGACGGGATCTCTCTTTTCGGAGCAACCAACGTTTGGATTGACCATATTTCCATGTACCGATGTTTCGACGGTCTCATTGATGTTATCCAGGGATCTACTGCCGTTACTATTTCCAACTGCCATTTTACCGACCACAATGATGTAAGTACAACTTTTTTGCTTACTGCTGTTACGCAAAAGAATTTGAACATAGTGGAGTTACAAGTTATTTGATGTTTTGGTTCATGTAGGTGATGTTGTTTGGAGCAAGTGACAGCTATGTGGAAGATGAGAAGATGCAGATCACTGTTGCTCTGAATCGCTTTGGTAAAGGCTTGGTAGAGAGGATGCCTAGATGCCGATTTGGTTTTATCCATGTGGTCAACAATGACTACACTCATTGGATCATGTATGCCATAGGCGGCACCAGCCACCCTACAATTATCAGCCAGGGCAACCGATTTAGAGCCACATCAGACAGGATAACAAAGGAGGTGACCGTGAGGAATAACGTATCACCTAAGGTGTGGAAGAGCTGGGATTGGGTATCTGTGGGTGATGAATTTTTGAATGGTGCCTTTTTCACCCCTTCTGGAGATCCAAATGCCCGCAAGAAATTCGGGGCCGATGATATGCTGCCTTTTCATCCTGGTCGTATGGTGCCCCTACTCACAGCTCATTCTGGAGCCCTTGTATGCAAATCCGGCAAGCCCTGCTAAACACTCATGTTTCTGTTTGTGCGAATAATGTGTTATAGAGCATTAGCATGCTTGGGAATCGTTAATAGGAAATGCAATTGCAATCCAAGGAGATAGGAATAGAACATTTCCTGATTGTAACGTCCCTATGTAAGCTGAAACAATCTCATTTATTCATTAATACAAAGGCCTTGCTTTACAGTAGCAGACTAGCAGCTTTGCCAAATGCTGAAACCAATCCAGTTTAATACTGAGTTTCAAAGTCAAACCAACAAGATTTAAGTCCAGCATTTTCTATTGTGTTGTCCATTGTTGCAGATAAGTGAAGTGGCCTCTTTTCTTCCATACCAGTAATTTACAAGTCAAATTAAACGTTATTCAGTATAATGACTAGTTTACTCATTTTTTCAGTAAAAGGACCAAAATATAATCTTCTCCTTAGTTTAGGGACTTTTATGGTACTTTTACCCGATTTCTTGAGGATATTCAGAAAAGAAATCTATAAGCTTCAGTAGAGTCATAAACAGAGCTGGGAAGAGATAATCGGGAAAAAAGCAAAGAATGCTGCAGCTTCAATTCTTATCTTCCCCGCCAGTTTCTGCCCAAGCTGTAAACCTCAATACCATCTCCAACCCCAAGCTTTTCCCTTCTTTCTCTTCTCTCAAGTCCCCTCAAAATCATGCCTTTAAATTTAATCCCCCCTCTTTGACATCCAAACCCTCCAAGTTTTCTGTCAAATGCCGCCAATCTGAATACTTCGACCAAAAACAGAGGTTTAATAACTCTTCGTCTACTTCGCCGCCGCCATCCTCAGGTTTTAAGAAAACATTGTGTTTTAAGCGTTTATTAGTGTTTCTCCAAAGTATTTAAAGTGTTTTATTTGAAAGCAGGGTCGCCGCCTAGGTATTATGTGGGTCATTCGATTTACAAAGGGAAGGCTGCTCTTACTGTGGAACCTAAGGCCCCCGAGTTTGTGCCTTTAGATGTATGTTTCATTCAAAGTTTTTATAGGTTATTTTTTAAAAATTTTGTTATTGTAGTTATAGATGGAAGTATGGAACTGATGGAACTAAGTCTGCTCTTCTTTTTTTGGTGTTTTTTTTCTGTACAGTCGGGGGCATTTAAAATATCCAGGGAAGGATGTGTACTGCTACAGTTTGCACCTGCAGCTGGTGTTAGACAATATGATTGGGGCAGGAAGCTGGTGATCTTTTGCTAAATTAGCTATCAGTTTAATGTTTTTGATAAATTAACTTGGACATTTTAGATAATGGTGCTTTCTATCTCTGGGGAAATGCATGGTTCGAATATGAGGATGGAACAAAGGAATTCTTTGTCCCTAAATCTTGTTCATAACACTTTAAAGATGTGCATGTGTCTGGAAATTCATAACTTTCGTCTCCACATTCAGATGTTTACTGTAAATCAAATGTGAATCTTTGTGGATGAATACATACTAGTGACATGATATACATCAATTGATGATTTGCTTCTCCAGGTGTTCTCATTATCAGTTTCAGAAATTGGAACTCTGATTAGCCTTGGCCCGAAGGAATCATGTGAATTTTTTCATGATCCTTCAAAAGGAAAAAGGTACTATCCTCCCCCTTTCCCCACCCACCTGCCTGCAAACACACCTCTCTATATTGAATGCTAGAGTTGGTGATTGAACAATTGTTAGCAGTTGCTTAAAATCCTCGTCCCGTACCAGCTTTGTGGTTTCTCATATGTTCATGTGCTACATAAAAAGTAGATGCATATCGGGGATCAGTGATTCCATGAAACAAGCAATGTATATTTTTTTTCCAATATGAAAGATTTTCTACAGTAGGAGGAATGTTTCCATAGCAGTATACCATGTTTGTCTGTGGACCGTTGCCTTGAGTAAGTTGAAGCCTAAAAATGCTTCTAATTCGTTAATTCTATTAATCGTGATAATGCATAAACTTTTGGGTGGAGGAAGGAAACGGCAACCATTGTCTTTGGCAACTGTTAATAATATGCCTGCAAAGATTGAGCTGCTTCTTGACAGTAATTTTAATTTAAATTATTTTTATAGTGAAATATATTCTGCAGTGGAATGTAATGTGTAAATGTTGCAGAAAAGGCACTATTGCTCGTAATTGAGATGAATTCTAATTTCTAATGAGATTGTATTATTTTTCAGCGATGAAGGGAAGGTTAGGAAGGTCTTGAAGGTGGAGCCACTCCCTGATGGGTCTGGTCACTTTTTTAACCTTGGTAGTGCTCACTTCTCTTGAATGGAACTAAAGTTCAGTCAAGCATCACTTGTAGATCCTTTTCAGTTTTAGGTTTAATGCATTTATCACTCTAGCCCTAGGATATGTCTGATTGTTTGGTATAGAGTTGTGTCATTGTACGATAATATCAATTATGTGCCAGAGGAATGTGTGCCCATGCTGTTGTTGGTGGATCAAACGACAATAGTGTATTCTCCCCTGTTTTCAAGAATCCGTAGATTTGAAAGATTGGCTTATGTTTATGCATTGCACCCCAACACCCTTCTTTCTCTTTTTCATGACATGCTCTCTGTGATTCTAATCCATCTGTGACAGATTGAGGCCTAACATTTCTAATGGCTTTTGTTGAAGGTGTTCAAAACAAACTTCTAAACCTGGACGAAAGTATTTATATTCCCATTACGCGAGCAGAGTTCACTGTCCTCAAATCAGCATTCAATGTACGATAAACCTCTCTATTTTCATTGTTGTAGACATTTTATCTATGGTGTTATGATGTCTCAGAAAACTATGACATACTTTTAGTCATAAGATGCATAGTTGGCAGTCAATGCCATCTTGGATTAAATCTCTTTTTTCTTTCACTTTTGCAAATTTTGTTCAGCAAATACTACTTGCACAGCAGCATACATAAATTCCTAAGGATTGACATGTTTGAATGAGAACTGTTCAGAAATGGCATCGTGCACCCCAACTTGCCTTTCCCCTTGCGATTTCTTTTCGAAGTAAATTGGATGATCGAACCTTTGGACATAGGACCCATGAGTTGTTCGTGTCATGTCATGACTGTTCTCTACTTATCTCTGAACAACTTTTTTTGGTCTGCAGTTTATTTTGCCGTATCTTTTAGGATGGCATGCCTTTGCAAATTCAACCAAACCGCATGAGACAAGTGGTGTGAATCATGCCACTCCAAGATATGGAGGAGACTACGAATGGAGCAGGTAGTTGAATATTAAATTTTGTCCTGTGGTGATCTTCTGAATTGTATTTAGCTTTGAGAAATTTGTGTTTGCCTTGTGCTTTCAACTGATGCTATCGGTTCAAGTTAGTTTTGAGTGCTGCTGTGGTGCAAACTAGTCTTAAGATGTTGATATTCGGAGTAAGTGTCGGATTTGTTCATTTCAAACCAGTATTAAATAACGAAATGTGTGTCTAATTTAGACAGAATATTCATAATCAATCGCATTTGAGACTTGCTGTTTCCAACTATGCAAGACATGGTAAACACAACAGAGTCATATATTGAACGTAGGGTTGCAAGTTCAATTGAGGGAGTAAAAAATTGAATTATTTGAGTTTATAAGTAGGGTTAGAAGATTGATGGAGTGAGTAAAAAAGCTGAGTTATTTTAGCTTAAGTTTTATTTTACAAATTATTTTTTAAAATAAAGTTGAGTTAAATTTATAAAAATTGTATCAATTTTTGAGTTTTTATTTATGTGTGACATATTATATATGTGATATATCAAGTAAAATTGATAAATTTCACCCAAACTTAAAATAACTAATTATTAAAAAATTTAAAATGTTTAATTGAGCTTTTCACCTCTGAGTAATTTAATCTTTTTAAGTTAAATTTTATTCTTTAATTGTATGTAAAGATGAACAATGATCAGTTGAATTTTTCCCCCACAAATCCGATCAATAAATAAATATTTTAAACTCAAACCCAAAAATAAATACCCTAAACCCAATTTATAAAAAAAATATAACTTTAAAAAACTAATTGTAAAATTTTTAAGGGTTTAATCTTAAAATTAATAATTTTAAAGATTACATTATAAATAAAAACTTAATTGTAAGGACTTAAAGTATAAATGTATAAAAATTTTATTATAAATATTCTTAAACCCTTAAAAAACTAATTACACACTTAATCTTAGATGGAGTCAAATCTGAACGGATTTTACCCTTGATAAAAACTCGATTAGCCTCAAACCTGATTTTTTATAATAAAACCCCCAACCCCATCAGGTCGGGTTGGGTCGTGTAAAAAGATCATCCCTCATCGCCCGTCTACAAAAGGGAATTAAGTAGAGCATAATATATGCTGCAAATTTCATTTTTAAACCATGGATACAACACGGGGCATATGAATCGATCAAAAGACAAAGGAGTTGCAAACTGAAATGGAGTTCGTTCAACCTACAAAGCTTATATTCCCATATATAAGGCAAGCCAGAGCAGACGACCAAATTTGCACTGCCAGTGCCTGCAGAAACACGTCAATGATGTTGTTTATAGGAAGATGTAATTTCTCTCAATTGCTGCTATCAACACCTAGCTGAAATGCTCCTGAAAAATGGTAAACTACAGTTAGCGAAAGGCATCAAATGTCATAGTTGTTGAGATCAGGGATCAAGTCACGTATTGAAGCGAAACCAAGGGGATATTCAACCATTGCTTAAAGAGAAAAAAATATGATAAAGGGTTGAAAAATTATGATTCAAACCTGTGCAGGCTTCTCGGCTCTTCATCTAAAGTATCAATACCATCTTTCACAAGAGCATCTCCTCCAGAATCCTTCTTACTTCCAGATAAAATATCTGCAAAGCCTTTCAGACCCTGATATAAACAACTCAAGATTAAGATTTGGGAATTACAATTAATGAATAAATGAAAATTTGCAGCTTAATGAACCATGATTTGTGGATCCATCCATGGAACTTAGGGCTACCACATACCAATAATATTGATAACTCAGTCAATGCACAGTTTATTTTAACAAAAACATATATTTTTAAGCCTTTTACCAAACAGATTTAAGTACAATGCATGTGTACTTGCCTGGGTAGGACACAATTTTAAACTCTATAAATACAGAAAGATACCTTTGGAGTTGGAGTTCCTGATGTAAGCAAAGCACGAGATTTACCAGAAAGTTTAAGTTGCTCCTACAAGAAAATGTAAAATCAGACAATAAGATACTCATAAAACATTATTTTCCCTTTTAGAACAGAAACACAGATCATATGTTCTTTTAGAGACTGGCAGGGATTTAGCACCAGGTTTCGAAAGAAGAAATGATTCATTACAGAAAGCCAAATGTAAATGACAATGACAAGCTTCACCCCTCCCTTACTTTTTCCCTTCTATATATGATCAAGTATGTGGACTGAATAATATCATATTGTAAACTCAAAGGTAAAAACAGAACGCCTGTCTTTCCACTGGTACCAACCTGCAGAACTTCAGGCATGTTTGCTTTCTTGCCACCAACCATATTACAAAGGTACCACACGCCAGCATTGGCAAGATCCTACCACAAAAAAACTCCGTAGGTAAATCATATTGAACAAACCAATAAAGACGACAATAGACAAAACACCCTTAGATGTACAAGAAACTAAATACCATATTCCTTCTCAAGGTAAAGCAGAAATAATGGATCAAAATATTCAAAAATATCATTAACAGTTATTGATTATAATAGGTACAATTTCCTACCATAATTACGTATTCAACTTCCATATAGTAAAGTGCAAGAAATGTTGAACAAAAATGAAAAATAAAGTGCAAGAAATCGTAAACATCTATTTACCTGCTTATATTCCAATGAACCAATTTTCCCATCCTGCAAGTGCGCAAATATGAAAGAAAAAAAAGACGCAAACAAATCAGATACATGTATATCAATAGATAGAATTTGAAGTCTCATCTATGCTTGTAAGAGATTTAACTCGCACTAAGAAGAGGAGAATAGAGACATGAAAAGGATGATGCTCCTCTTCTGTCTTACTAGGAGAACCACTTGACTTCATTAACAAGATTAACATTCTTTGAAGTCAGGGAGACACTGGAAAAGAGAAAGAAGAGAAAACTATTGCAGTGCCGTTTAAAAACTGCAACAGAAGGAATAACAAAGAGTTCTCACCAAACCAGAAATCATTCTCTGCAGTGCATCCAAGTCATATTCAATGTTAGAAAGATTCATACGAGCATCCTCTACCTGTTCCAAAAATATGAGCAGCATTAGGGAATGTAAGACATTAATTCACTTGATCTATTGGTGTTACATGACCCAAAAACCAAGTACATTAATCTGAAACTCAGAACCAAAGAGCGATAAAAAGCATCATAAACCTGATATTTTAACATTCAGTTGAAATGTGTCAAATAAAATTTTGAGACCTATTTATTATAGCAAATTAATCTCCACAATTAGAAGCCTCTGAAAAAGTAACATAATTTTTAACCGGCTGCATTCTTTATACTCCTTTCTTAGAAGTAAAAAAACATGCGAATGCAAGAAGAGTAAAGGCCAAAGGGGTTGCATTATGGGGAAGCGGGAATTATTGAATAAGATAGCTTGGGCACCGTTATTCTGACTTCAAAAATGGAAAAACATGTGCACTTACACTTGCTTGAATGCTCTTTGAGATTTCCTTCTGTGTTTCCATTTTATCATCCAGGTTCTGAATGCGTTGTGTTAAATGCTTCTTCGCAGCCTGTCCACATAGGATTTTTAGACCCATCAGAGGCTCTATGCATATTACATTTCATGTTATTTTAATATAAACCCGATATCAAAGTTAGTTAGGACAACATATACTGGAAGATGCATATTCCTTAACAAATCTTCATCAAATAATAATTTCAGTGAACATACATGAAAAAAGAAGGAACCACTAGACGAGTAAATAAGAATGAAATATTTAACTTTTTTAAGGAAGTCTATGCCAAAAGTTTTTGGTCTCTACTCAATCTCACAAAATATGTAATTAATTAAAAGGAAATTTTTCATTAACATGGATCACAGTTACTTTCACTGGCCAAATCCTTATTTAATGAATAAGGGAACTTCAGGGCAAGTAATACATTTTAGTTTGCAGAAAACTACTTCAGTGAAGCATTTAAGCCAAAATCATGGTAAGAAAAAGCAATGAAGATAGCATCTTACAGAGAGAGCATCTGAGACAGAATCCAGATGTTTCGTTAAGTTCTCCACAGCCAACGCCATATTGCGTTTCGTGACCCAGAAAAGGTCCGAGAATGAAATGCCCTAGTAATTAAGCAGAAAAGAAAACTAGTCAAATTAGGAAGCATACATCATTACTGAAGATAAATACAGCTAATTGTAGAAAAAGTTGATATCAATATGCAAAAGCGTCTATTTTATTTTTCCTTGAAAGACATTAATGTTGTGGATGCAAAAAAAAGAGAAGGGGCAAGGGACTTCATTTTGTAGAACACAACATAAATAATTCTACATAGCCACAAGAATAAAAAAAGAAACTGTATCACAAAAAATGAAATCGTGACAAACAGGGAAGGAACCGAGGGATTTATTTCGTACAAAAATGATGGTTAATTCTTCATTGTATAACTGAATCCATCAGTAATCAATTAAATCATGGCATACCTTCCACCACATATATCCATAACCCAATGCCCCCAATGTAGCAGCTGGTATAACAAAAGGGCTTAACATACCTGCCAAATCAACAAAAAGCAAACAGTCAAATCACATCCACTTAGAAAATGCTTCATCTAAGCTCGTTAATACAACTATAAAATGATTAGCCATTTATGGTTCTATGCGAGCAACTAGTTAAACAAATATAATTAAGAAAATACCGCCGGAATCCCCATTCAAAACAGTTATCTGTCGTGCTGAGGCCAATTGCCTGATCTCCGTTGACAAACGACGCACCTACAAATTAATACAAAAAAAGAAAAGAAAATCAATTTTACAACGAAAATAATTAAACTTTAAGTTCTATCTTATCATAATAATACCTGAGCCAGAAGGGCATCTGAATCATCAGCTTGGTCCCCAGATTTTTCCAGTCCCTTCACCAGCGACTGTGAAATCACCATCAATTTTTTTAAAAGACACAATTTACAAAGAACATGATTGGCAACGTAGCCAATCAAAACAAATTCCAAGTACCCAAATATAAAACAAACAAATTGAAACAAACAAAAAACGATCAAGACTAACCTGCAATTCACCCAATATATCCGACAATTTACCGTTATTGAGGAGGATCGTACCGGTGTAACCTGGAGAGAAAATAAACGACACCGAAAAACAAAGTCAAAATCAAAACAATAAGAATAAAAGAATGATTGATGTAAGGAAGCGAGTCTGAGAGCTACCTGCACCAGCTAGGATCAAGATCTTCGAAAAGCTTACTCCAGTTTGCATAGCCATGGTAGTGTTTTCGAAATATTACCAAAGAGAGCTTGGCTTGGTTCTGGTTGGAACTCTAAAAATTTGGGGAAGACGAATACAAAGAGGGCAGTATAGATCTTCGTTTTAGCCGCTACCGCCTTAAATGAGGTGGAGGAGGGACGGCGCCGTTTGGATTAGATAATGTAATGTTGGGCCTTATTATGATATGGGCTTTCTAAAGCTTAGACTAAACCAAAACCAACAAACTAAATCAATATTTATTGGATCCAAATAACAAAGCCTTTCATATTTTCTATTATTAAATAAAGAAGTATTATATTCTCTAAATTTGAAGTTTGAGTTTTATGGTTGAAAACAAGGTAAAATTACAAAGCGACCCAAAATGTATAAATCAGCTGAATGTGGGAAACTCTGAAGTTGGTTCTTGTCTTCCTCTTTTACAGTGCTTCTGGACAACTTAGTTGTGTTATAAGCTTCAAAAGTTGTGTTCTTTTCATGTGTATTATATATAATGAAAGGGAGACCAAGTCATCAGACCCACCACAAAAACTGGAGCCTAATTTGGATATCATATGGCGCAGATGTTATAGTAGTAGAGAGGTTGACGGAGTCATTTGAGTTCAGCCACACATGTTCAAAGGGGACAAGAAATTATTTGATATATACTAAACTTTAATTAATCATTCTTTGGAACATGATACGAGACGGAGATGGTCTGAAAGGTAAATACCAACACTTGGATTCCTCAATGATTCGTTTCAAATTTGCCTTCTTTCGACAAAAGTGCTCGTTATGGCCCTACTTACTACTAGACACGCATGTGACTAAGAATAGTGAGCAGTGCTTTTAGATTTGTATGGCAAAAGTGAAAGCTACATTATAAGCTTTAAACTCTATCGGCGGCATCGCACTTCTTTCTATCTCAAAGAAGATGCAATCCTTGGTTTGCTTCACTGTTATTTCTTGCTTGTTTCTGGTTTCCAGGGTTTCCACAGAGCTGATAACAAGACTGCCGGCTCAACCTGCCAATGTTTCTTTCAAGCAATACTCTGGTTACATTGTTACAGATGCTAACCATGGTCGAGCTTTGTTCTACTACTTTGTGGAAGTGGATGCTGCAGACCCACAGTTACATCCCTTAACTTTATGGTTCAATGGAGGTATCAATTCAAGGCTTTTTTTGAAGTCTCAACACCTCATTATTTGCAGCTTTTGATTAATATGTTTGTTGGTTTAGGGCCTGGGTGTTCATCTCTTGGCTATGGTGCATTTATGGAACACGGTCCTTTCCAGCCGGGAGAAGATGGAAACTTGGTCAAGAATCAATATTCATGGAATTTGGGTAAAAGTGTAAATTTTGGAGTACTTGAAATTACTGTCAAAGCACTGGTTTTCATTTTCCTTTTGAACAGAATCAAACATGTTGTATGTTGAGAGTCCAATTGGAGTTGGATTTTCGTACTCGAATACTAGCTCGGATTACGTCGGCGTCAGTGATGCTTTTACAGGTAAGTTTAACATGAAATGAGGCACATTGGTTAAGAGTTTAACTCAGATGAGACCACTGATTTTGAGCCCTTGTCAGCCGAGGACAATCTGAAATTTCTTGTGAACTGGTTCAAAGAATTCCCACAATATAGGAACTCTGATTTGTTCCTTACTGGGGAAAGCTATGCTGGTAAGCTTTCTTTACTCCGTTTTGGTTCAATTTTGTACAGACATAATTGGTCTCTGTTAAATGCAAAATAAAAATGCAGGTCACTATGTACCACAGCTTGCTGCTTTAGTGCTGGATTACAATAAACGTTCCAATTGCAGACCAATCAAGCTCAAAGCTCTTGCAGTTAGTCTCTAATTGCTTACAAACTGTTCTCAGCTTTATGTTACTTTGATATCCAACTCCAACATTTCTCTTGCTCTCCCCCCCCCCCCCCCCCTATTGCTGCAGTTGGGAAATCCTCTTTTGGACTTAGAAATCAGTATTGACAACACTGAGTTCCTTTGGTCACATGGAGTCATTTCAGATGAACTGCTTATGCAGAGAAAGACCGTATGTAGTCGCCCTAGGTTTGTAAAAGAGTTGATTCATCAGAATATATCCAGAGAATGCAAAGATGTGATACACAAAGAAGCTGAAGAAATAAGCGAGTTTACCGACTCCGGTGATCTGATTTTGCCCCTTTGCACATCAACAAGTTCATTAGGGCAGTCTCTTTATCTATGGGAATTCGATACACAACATGCAGAGGTAAGTGTTGCATTTATCTCCAAGGAATCTCAATTAATTTCAGTAAAACTGTATGTTGCAAATGTTAATCTTTAATCATTCTCGGCTCTGGCAGCTTCCGATGAAATCAGTCATCCCCGGTGATCCATGTATCGAAGATAGGATACATCGATACCTTAACAAGCCCCAAGTTCAAGAAGCACTCCATGCAAACACAACTCATCTTCCTGATGCTTGGGAATTTTGTGGAGGGTCTCTCTTTATTTTCCTTAACAAATTCATTCTTGCTCTAATGTCTGAATATTGGTAACATATACTGTTTCTATTACAGGCCTGATTATCAAAGAGAAAACTTGGGAATCGATATCATACCTATTCTATTGAAACTTCTGAGAAACGATATTCCAATTCTCTTGTTCAAGTAAGTAAAAATCTTTGATGGTCTCTTTCAAGCTCCATTAGCCTAATATCGTGCCATGACTCGTCACACCATGTCGTGACAACCTAAACCAGAATTATCCGAAAGGAACAATTCTGATTTATGTTCTCCCAGCATATTGACTGTAAAGTTGATCTATTTCAATGCAGTGGGGATCAAGATTCATAAATCCCATTAACACAAACAAGGATCATTGCCAACATGCTTGCCAAAGAAATGAAATTTGTGCCATTGGGAAACTATGCTCCCTGGTTTGACACCATGCAGGTATGCAAATATAATAGTTCAAGAGTTAAACTTCAATTATGTTCCCTTCACTGGATTTCTAATTCTGTAGCCACAAAATCAGATTGGTGGGTGGACTCAATCATTTGGGCAGGCAAGGAATGGGAAAAACGTGACGTTTTTGACATATGCTACGGTTAGAGGTGCAGCACATGAAGTTCCCTACACTTCTCCTTCACAAGGCCTCACTCTATTCCGGGCATTCATTAAGGGGTCACCTTTACCTAGAACAATAAAAATCCCAATCTGATAAGTGCCAGTGTTTTGCTGCTTCAGTTGGTGCAATAAAAAAAACTCTGCATTTCTTTAGTATTAACATAGCAGTTGCAGTCCACTGTAGACCACAAAATAGAGTGATTTATCAAGTTTTTAGTTGACATCAGTTCCGAATTCGATCCAAAACATACTAAAGTAATTGGTTTTTTTCTCTCCAATCCAACCCAGCATCCCCAAAATATCTAAAGTGTGACTTACAGAGAAAGCTCTGCCTTGGCATGGGTCAAAGAATATCTAGAAGAGGTATATCACCACAACAATTGTTGGGACCAGTAGGGTTGGGTTGGCTGGGATAGCTTTTCCAGTCAATGGAGTGCAACACCTTGACTAATAAACACCTTCAAATTACTCTTGATATTTTACTGTATACGAATCGACTGAAATTTTTTTGCATACATTAAATCTTAATACTTTAAACGACACTAAATTACTTATTTAAATCAATCTTCATTGATGGTGGGACGACAAATTATAATATCTTTGATGAGATAATTTTTCCTTTAAAAATTAAAAGTTTTTGTATTACTAATATTCAAATCTAGATATTCAAGTAAGCTGAGAAAAAAAAATATAAATTCAAATTTAGCAAGATTTCCAAATCCAATGAATCCAACTTCTCCAAGAAATGATGTAATCTTGAGGAAATTTAACTTTGTTTTTTCTTTATAATTAATCCATGTGGTTTGATTTGTTGTTGGCTTAAGTCCTGGTGATATTTTTGTATCAAATTAATTGACCAGGAAACTTTTTGTGGACTCGAGAACCAAAACCTTCCATTACTCTTTTCTATTTTGGTCCACATATATTATGTTACTTTAGTTACTTTATCAATTTGGATAATATACGTTTTTACTCATACTATAATTTCATCATTTATCTTATGGTAATATTTTTTAAAATATATATATATATACAACCCTTTTTTAATATATAAAAAATTAAAATCTAAAATCCTAACCTCAACAGTTTAAATCTTAAATCTTAAAATTTAGACCCTATAACATAAACCTTAAACCGAACCTTTAATCCTCAAAATTTAATAAGTTTGTACAAATTCTAGTTTACATGAATTATGTATCAAAAAATTTATCTTTCTTGCACGAATCCTCTGGCCCAAGTGATTAAAGAAACGGTTGTTTCACCGCTGCATATTCATTATACCAACATCAATCAATGGTGTTTTCAATTTTCATTTTTATAATCATTTGTATCTGATTAATCAGGATCGGATTTTAAGATCGAATTTTTTAGAGACGTAATATGTGAACAATCCTTTCAATTTGGTTTTTTCATTTACAATATCAAAATTAGAATTTTTAAGTTTGCTGAATAATAATATTACTAACTAAATAGATCAAATTGAATCTTTACTTTTAACATAGTAGAAATATTGAAGTCATAATTAACTAAAACGAAAATAAAAGTTTTTAAATTCAATCACAACATGGACTAAATCCACAAGCTTACGTATAAAATATAAAAGGCTTTAGAAACTTGTACTAGTTAGGTTCTCGAAATATGTATATTTATAGAGAGAAAAGGAAAGGTAAAAGTTTTGGACGGTTGACGCTACAAGGATTAGCTAAAATCTTATAGTATACGGAAATAAAGCTATTGATGACAGCGGAAAGGATCCAATAGGTTATAGGCTTATCAACAGGGTATAGAATACACGTATATGTCCAGAGCATAATTAATTTATATAATTAAAGCAGGGAAGAAAACAAAAGACAACCACTTAAATCACTCAGAATCCATCGATTTCATTTTTTTTCGTTTTTTTTTAAACCGTCGGTTTTTTACTGTATTTTTATTGGTATTTTATTTTGAAATAAAGAATTAAAGTTTAGACTTTAAGATTCAAAGATAGGAATTATGATTAACGTTCAGAAAATTAAAAATAAAGTTTAGGATTTAGAATAATGTTGGATCCACTTGAAGCATAGGGTTCACCCTGAACTTTTTAAAATTCATATATTTGCCTTTAATTTTTTAAAATTTTATGAATCAATCCTTATATTTTTTTAAAAATTATGAGTTGTGCCCACTCTAAAATTTTAAAATTTTATATGTACCCATCCTGAATATTTTTCTGGATCCGTCACTGGTTTAGAATGTGAAAATTAAGATTAGAATTTAAAATTTAACTTTTTAAGTAATTTTTAGTGTAGGAGTAAAAGTAGACATAATTAAGGGACATGGGATGTTTATTCCAGTTTTCCGAGCTTTACCCTAAATATTAGTTCAAATTGATTTGTGTAGCACACTTTATTTTGATAGATGAATTTTCTATAATTTTCTTTTATAAATATAAAACTTTAAATTCAAAATATACTTAAATAATATCAAATTATTTATCACATAAACTAACCTCACGTTATAATAATAAAAACTTGCTTTATACTCCTAATGAAGTCCCAATGCAAAGCCTTTGTAGGCTGTTCAATATTTATTTCTTCCACTTTGATAGATTTATAGTATTCAAAAACTTGTAGACCTTCCTAAACACAAATTATTTTTAGAAATTCTGACGTTGGTATGGCTACGATTGGAGGTTAATAAAATACGTATATTGGATGAAGCCAACGGCTGCTAGAATATAAAAATTATTGAGATCAAAAGTTTCCAGTACTTGTCATTACAGAGAATTAAATTAAAGGGGGTTTCATTTAAAACAAAATCTCCTCATTGACTATATAAAAAAAATCTGTTATCCTTTTGGACAGAAAATGGGTATTTTTTCTACTTGTTTGATTTTATAAATTTGTCTTTTACGATAATTAATCTAATTAGTCATCTTAATAACAATTATTTGATGAATTATCATTTTCATGGCAGTTTTTAATTTATTACTCAAGGTCAAAATTCTAGGGTTCCACTACAACTAAAAATGAAACGGTCCATTTTGACACGCAAAATTAATGATTCTTTTTTTTTTTCCTTCTAAAATAAATAATTCAATGTTTTGCTGATTTTAATATTGAAACTAAATGTTACATATCCATACATATGGGTTAATTAGTTTCCTCCATTTGCTTCATTTTTTTAGTTTATGCTAAAATATTTATCATCGATATCAATGATTAAATTTTTATCACAATACTTTCGCTAAAAAAATAAACGATTAGTATAAAACTAAAATTTAAATTTGACTTTATTTCTTGGTACTTGTTTTTTTTATTTTATAATTCAATGATATATAACAATTACTTCAAAATTGACGGCCACTTGATTAGATAAACAATTACAGAACTAAAATCAGCTTATTAGTTATCTTTTGTCGTAAACTTTTAGTTGTATTGATATGATTGTCATTATAATATTCGAAAGAATATAGATTTAAATATATTTAACTAAATATTATCTTATAATATTGTATGTGTTTAGGTATTATATAATTAATATTTTCTATCCAATTTTTCAACAAATGCTGTTAAATAAATTAAACTTCCTTCTAGTAGATGTAGTCATTTTATCCAATATGGTTTGGATAGGGTTGAAGTTTTAAAACTTGAAAAAATACATGGGATTAAATTGAATAAATTACAATATATAAACTAAACCGAGAACTAATGCATAGTATAAGGACTAATGAAAATATTTAACCTTAAACTTTAATCAATAGGAAAGATTTAGTCAAATTTATGGGTCAAATTAAGACTAAATTCAAAGTAATCGGTAGTTTGATTAATTAGTGATATTAAATTAATTATTTTAACGACAGTTAAATCTTAAATTATCTTTTGATTATTAAAAATCTAAACCTACTTTCCCCCCTCTTCTCTCTCCATAGCCCCGACAGGTTCTTTACGTATTTTTTTTATTTAATTGACTACGACACTAATTTAACATTGATTATTAATTATCGATGTTCGTTGTTTTTTATATTTTATTTTTTAAAAAATATAGTTAAAATTTTATATTTTTGTGATATGTTTTTCGTTGCTATTGTGATACTTTCTTTATAAAATTTTTGTAATATATTTTTCTTTATTTTTATGATACATTTTAAATCGTTTGGTATAATTTTTACATATTATAGCGATCGTTTGGTACTTATAGAAAGATCTTTATGACGGGTTTTTTTTGTTTTGATTTGAACTTGTTGGTTGTTATGAAAAAATTTAATTTATGATTTTTATCGATATAATCAGAACTGTGTAGAAGAACATATTTGATAGTTTAATTCGTTATTCATTCATTGAAAGGTTTATTTTTCTTTGCACCTTTAGTTTTTATATTTTATTTTTGTATGAGTTTTTTTAATATAATCTATATTTTTTCTTGTTTTGGTGCAATATATTTGTGATATTTTTAATAAAATTTAATTTTCATTCTTTAATTATCATTTGATTATTTAATGATATACCAACTTTTATATATTTACTAAAACCAATTATTACCTCGATCTCAATTACCATCTAATCAGGGAAGAATACAAGATTTAATGTTAAATGGTGTAAAATTTTACACTTTATAAAATATATAAATTTTTAAAAATATAAGATTTAATTATTAATAAAAATTAGAAAAAATATAAAATTTGAAATTTTACATTTGAATGCTGTATCGTTTGATTTGTTTTTATGGTGAAACCGCCGAATCCCAATTTTATCCCCACTGCCTGTAGCGATACTCCCCCGTCACTTGACAGAACATTCAACGAGCGATAAGAGCGGCGTGATTAGATGACGTGACAAGCTGTGATTGGGCAATATTACAAGAAATTTTAAGGTTTTTATGGTCATCACCGTCAAAAAGACGGCGGCCGAATTCGGCGGTTCCTTCTACGAACCTTCAGTACGTGACGATGGGATTACACGCAAAACGTTGAAATTTGAACGAATCTCTTCAAACTTTGGTTTTTGTTTTATCCAGAAAGAAGGGATTTATAAGACAATTTGTGTAAAAAGGAAAACGGATCTTTAATTTTAGTCAAATTATTTTAAATATTTTAATGAATTAGATTTATAAAATATATATTTTAAATTATTTATTAAAACTTTTATATCATATATTTTTTATATTTTTAATAATAGTAATTCAAAATTAAAAAATTTAATTTAAAATATACTTGAACGAAACTACTTATCATTTAAACTAATCTGGTTGATAAATTTTTTAACTTAATTTAAATATAATTGGAATTCATTATTGTCGTAACATTTTAGACTAAAAAATATAGGTAGCTGGATGTTTGACATTTCGATGGATGAACAGCAAATTGAAAGACAGAAAGATAGTTTGAATTTATTCTTATTATTTTTAATGAATTTTTTTGTCAAGTCAAAATCTAGATCCCAAAGCTGTCCTTCGTCTTATATAAATGTCACGTTCTTACGTTTTTTAAGGTCGAAAATTAGAGAAAACCATCAGTTCAACAATGGAGAACAATTCAGCCAAGTCAGTTCTTGGAGAAGAAGAGAAGACAATCAAGTCTAGCTGCGCTGGAGAAGAGAAACAGGATTTTATAGCAATTAACAAGGTGAGCTTGTATTTATATCTATACAGGTTTGAAATCCGATTAATCAATAAAATGGAAAAGCTTTGGGGTTCTTTAAGACATATATATGTCTGGTTTGGATAAGATTGTTTAAATTTTTTACCCAGATATGTAACTAAGATCTAGCTTATCTGGTAGCTTGATGTTTCAGTACATGTTCATAGGTGTTTACAGTACAAATCTAGCATGTTTTGAATGAACCAAGGAGAATTCATCTATGGGGAAACTAAATTATATTTAATTTCTCTCTTCTTTTAATATATTTGAACATGATTATGAAAGTTGAAACCCAGATTTTTCTTTGGATTATCTTTCTAATTTCTTGCTTGATGTGTAAGGATTTATCTGCAAATGTGTAGGGAGAACATGAAAGGCATGTAAAACAAGAAGATGATAACAGCAAGCCATGGGTTAACAAAAAGGATATTTCAACCGCCATGAAAGAGGTAAAATGAAGCTACCTACAACTTCATTAATTAATCAGAAACAACTACATCGGGATTGATTATTTTACTAAATCTATTATATATAAGCTCAGCTTGCATGCAGCGTTGAAATGCATTTATTACATCAGACAGTATATTATATGTTGTCGGCCATCATGCTGATTTCTTTTATTCCCATTGGACAAACATGTATCAGAATCAACAAAGAAATCCATCAGTTTTCTGGCTAAAACCCCAAATCCATGTGCTAGGTTTTGAAGTACATCAGAAATGATGAAATCGATTATGTTTTTCCTGCAGGACCATGAAATTGAATCAACAAAAGCCAAGGTGGGGGAGGTTAAAGAAGAGAACGAGAGGCTAAAACTGCTACTATGCCAAATCGTTAAGGATTATCAGTCCCTGAAAACGCGGTTCCTTGATGCTCTTCAAAAAGAAGAAGCAAACAAATCCTCCACCATGTCACCTGCAAGTGGTCATGAAGAAAATGAAGAACACAATCAGCTTATCTCACTTAGCCTGGGGAGATGTTCGAGCAGCGATCCACACAAGAAAGAGGAGAAAAAGTTTAGTAACAAACAAGATGAGGGGAAACATAATAATAATGGAGGCCTGGAACTTGGTCTGGAATGTAAATTCGAGCTAGATGGTTCAACAGAACCGGAGAAGAACAATAACCCAAGCTCAGAAAGTAGCTTAGGGAAACCGGAGGAAGAAGAGCCGACTGAGGTTTGGCCACCGAGTAAAATTCTCAAGACAATGACAAGTGGAGATGAAGAAGACGTTTCAGAGCCGATGCAGTTGAAGAAAACTAGGGTTTCTGTCAGAACTAGATGTGATACACCAACGGTAATGTGTATATATAGAACGAGCTTCACTTCGTTTTTGCTGATATATTGAGCTGATGAAGCAGGGTTTTGTATTTATGCAGATGAATGATGGATGTCAATGGAGAAAATATGGGCAGAAAATTGCAAAAGGAAATCCATGTCCTCGAGCATACTACCGTTGTACGCTTTCACCCACTTGTCCAGTGAGAAAACAGGTAAAGTAGTTGCCTGCTTTATTTGAAATCTGATATCCGGATAATTGATGATAATTTCCAAATGCCATCATTTTTACCATTGAAAAAAGAAACCATTAATGATACTGTTCATCAGTTCATGAATCGTGACAGCTTATTGGCACCAGACACGATTAATATGTTCAGATTCTTATGTTTGTGAAACATCAGGTACAAAGATGTGCTGAGGACATGTCCATCTTAATCACAACCTATGAAGGGAACCATAACCATCCACTGCCTCTAAATGCGACAGCCATGGCTTCCACCACTTCAGCAGCAGCTTCCATGCTACAGTCTCAATCATCGAGCTCCCAACCAGGCCTCGGGAACTCGGTTTCTGCACCCACTGCTTCCATGTCTTCTTCTTCAGTTAACCATCTCCATGCTCTAAACTTCAACTTTGCCCAAAACTCAACCCCATATCATCAGTACAATTTCCCCAACTCTTCAATCTCAACTTGCAATTCTCACCCCACTATCACCCTTGATCTTACTACTGCACCACCCAACAACAACAACTCATATTTCAGTAGATTTTCAAATGCACCCAGATATCCATCAGCATCTCTCAACTTTTCCTCTTTACCTTCTTCTTCTTCTTCTTTAGAACTACTCTCCAACCCACAGGCATCTTGGAAGAACACCAGCCACTTAACCTTCGGGGCGGCATTCCCTAACCATGCAAATAGTTTCATTAATGGGCCATTGGCTTATCCTGGAAGGCAATCTCCTTACAAGCAAATGACCGACCAGAGTTTATCAGAGACAATAACAGCCGCAACCAAGGCTATTACATCAAATCCGAGCTTTTGTTCTGCCTTGGCAGCTGCTCTCACTTCCTTTGTTGGAAATGGAGGTGGTAATGGAAATGAAGGGAAATGGGGTGAGGCATCGCTTTCTATGAAAACAGCTCATCAAGCTGTAGAGAATGAAATAGGCTACTTGGGAAGAATCTCATCCATGAATAATCCTCATCATCAACAACAAAAGCAAGGAAGCTTACTACTATTCCCAGTATCCAAGACTGCTTCAGATTCTCCTGCAGATAATAACAATCAGATCAAGTGATGCTCTAGCTATTTGTATGTTAAAGTCGAACCATTTTCGCTGATGTTTTTGCAGTAAGTAAAATATTAGAGAAATAAAGAGACTTTTGGGTTTTTTATTTTAATATAATTTGATTCTAAGGTAGACTATTTCAGAAATAACAGGTGCCATGCAATGTTGTTAAATGGCCACACTTTGCATTGACAACTCTCCATGCATAAACCCAAAAGTTGTTAATAAGATTTAGCACACGAAATGAAACTTGTTGCCCAGAAAAGTGAATCCCGATCCCAAATTTATTTTATAATATTTATAATAACACAAATTAAAGTACGATAATCTTATAATACCTGCCTATAATTAAATTATAATTTATTTTATAATATTTATATTAAATACAAAAAATCTACTAATTTTATTATTTTTACACCGAGTCTGTGTGTGATGAATTGAAAATGGGATTTGGATTTCAAAGTGCCCATTTGTGGACCGCATTTACACCTCCTTCCTCCTGGTTTAGGGCCCATTTGCATCTTAGCACAACACAGACACAGTAGCATTTAGTTTATAATTATGTTCAAATTCTCACAAAAAGAAGAAAATTTTGCTAAAGAATCTGTTACTACAGGAAGCGTTCTCGGTACGATCTTCACGGCTACATTTTGTGTGGTGTGTTCTTTCTATCACGGTGCCTTTTCTATTTTTTTTTTCAAGTTTTTAAAATATAAACACGAAATTCCTTCTTCAGATCTCTGAATGCTTGCCCTTTACCTTTCCCCCCCACAGGAATCGCAGCTTACTAGCGAACTAGAACTTCAAGTTTGCTGCATTCTTTAGGTAAAAGTTTGATTCCCACTTCTGCCGACACACATGCTTGTACTGCCTTTACTTAAGTAGACGTGGACTTGGGTCATTAATCTTTTGCATTTTACACTGAACATTGTGAAGAAAATCTGAAAATCACCGTAAAATTTCCAACTTTCTCTGTTTTATTTTGCTTGCCTAGGTTCTACAGGTTCCGTTGCTATCCACTTCGATATAAATTTGTATTTTATGATTGAATTAATTTTCGTGTTTTATTGTAACTAGGGAGCTATTGATTATGTAATGTAGTACACATTGATTGCAAACTGTAGGAAAGATATTGAGAATGTTTGGTTGTCCTTTAAAAATGCTACCTTGTAAAACAACTTTTATTTAGTTTTATGCTAACATGCTAAGTTTTGAGGTTCTGGTTGGGAATGACTTTTTCAGATTTCCAAATTTAGAAACTTGACATTTTCATTATTTGGGGTTCAACTGAGATGGGAAAATCTCCAGCAAAATGGATCAAGACATTGCTTCGAGGGAAGAAATCTTCAAAGTCCAATTTCTCAAAAGGAAGAGAAAAGCTGGTAAGAAAGTACTATAGTAATTAACAATTGAAGATTGGAAATGTTTATATTCTAATTGTTGTTATGTGCAGAATTCCGCAAATAAAGGTGAGGCCTTGGTTTCTTCCAAGGTAACTGTGTCTGGCCTATCTGTGGATACTCCATCAATTTCAGCACCTATTCCACTGAGCAGCGCTTGGACCGCGGTGGACTCTGAGAAGGGTATACCTGCTCAACTGCCATATGATGGGATAAATATTCCGTCTCCAAAAGTGGATGGAAATGATGCCACAACTGGTGATTTTGGTAACCCAGAAAATCCTGATAATATCAGGCTTGACGAAGTTGCTGCGACAGTACAGGCTGCTTTCAGAGGTTACCTGGTAGCTACTCTCCCTTTAAAACTCACTTTTATTCTTGAGGGTCATGCATAGTAATGAAATTTGTAAGCCTTTTCACTGCTATAGTGTTCATTCAGCTGTGTGAATATTCTGCTGACTATTATAGGCAGTAACTTAACTTGAATGCACTGTCATTGTTCTGCTTATTTTGCTTGAGTTGACATTTTGCTGGTAATATTGGAACATATGCATCATGCCTTACATTGTTTATGATTATTTTGTATTTGAAGTTAGTATGTGCAAGGATTGAGTGAGATGTAATTGATTCATACTTCTTTCTTGGTATGCCAGACTCTACAACTGCCTGCTGCCTTTATGTTTTATATTTATTTCATTCTTTCTTAGTGTCTATGTGTATTAAACTTATCCTCTTTCTGTTGACAAAAAATGAGCACAGGAAATGTAAGTGAATGAAAATTTCTTTGGGGGCATTTATTACAAATTTACAGTAACTTGGCTAGTCGACTTAGTTTCTCAGATTAGTACATTATCATTTTCATACAAACATCTTCTAGTTTAGAGATATTCCAATCTATAAATAATCAACCACCTACTGATTTATACTTTTATATTCATATGACATTTAAATGCAAATATGGTATGGGTTTTCATAAATGTGATAGAAGTATAGAATCTGCTGTCAAATTTGTGTGCCCTTATATTAGGAGTATTATCCTCTCCAAAATCATGTAGTCTTATAGATGACGATATTATATGTTGGAAGGCTCGCCGGGCATTTCGAACTCTCAAGGGCATTATAAGACTGCAAGCACTTATTCGTGGTCACTTGGTCAGAAGACAAGCCGTTGCTACTTTATGCTGTACATGGGGAATTGTTAAGTTGCAAGCATTAGCTCGTGGTCAAAAGGTCAGATGCTCAGATATTACTGTTGAAGTACAGGAAAAACATCTAAGACTGCTTCAGGTGATTTTTCTTACCAACCAATGGATGATGGCTTGTCTCTTCTTGCTATCCTGATAAAGAAAAAACGTAAACACCTGCTATATGCCCTAGTTATATTTGTTGTTTATGTAAAAGGTCTATGAGATTAAAAGTATTTTTTTTGCCATTATATCAATATTAACATGGCCACTTGTATAGTAACCATGCAATAGTAATTATAAAGGATTATTTTGTTTCAGGATGCTTATCTGAAAAATCAAACTATACCTCCCTTATGTTTCGTTATGTGCCATTTATTTATTTATTTATGCAGGGTTCTAAAAGCTTGGACTCGGTCAAAGTGAGTGCATCTTCTAAGGTGAAGAATTTATCAAATAATGTGTTTGCTCAAAAGGTATGTCATGTAATTGAGATCTGTGTTGATACAAAGTTCACGATCTTTAGCCTTGAGAGGACATTTTTCGTGCTCCTAATAGTCATGCTTTTGTTGCCACACTAGTTGTTTGATGCATATAACGCAAGCATATTATTGCTCCCGTTTCTTGTGCTTCAAACCTCCACTTGTGCATCTTGATCCTTTGAATGATTCCTTTTACTTTAAAGTTATAATTTTGCATTGTGTATATTCTTGCTCTTTGTTGTCTTTAGAAAATTTTCCTCCATGGTGCTTAATGTTTATAATATCAGTACAATAGATGCATCTTTCCTATTTAAACTCGCCAATCATGTCTAAATAGCTCTATGCCTCCTCTTTTTCTTGAGAGCCTCCATGCATGAATCGTATATCTAACCTTCTGAGAATCACAAATGCAAATGTATCAGTTGTTCTTAGATCCTTTCTTTTTGCATCAAAATGACCACAGACATTCATGCTCGTTATTTTGGGCCCTCGCATGTTTTTCCTTAATGATTGTTTATCTATCTGCCTTTTGCCACCTACTCTTAGTTCTTGATAATGCTTACTTCTTAATATATGCTTCTCAGAGGACTTAAATCCTAGAAAATGCCTTAAATTATTTTGGGTCCGTCATGTGGCACTTTCTCGCTGTTGAACATCATGAAATGATTTTTTATAAAAAAAATCCTGTTAGACCAAGTGTTAAAACTCTAGAACTCTAGTATCACTAGTAAAATATTTTCCGTGCAAGATGTAATCATGCTCTTCGCTCCTGTTCTTTAGCTGATTGCCTGTTGTGGTTGCCAAGAATCTTGTGTCTTGACTTATTCCAGTTCTGATATGATTTTTTTATTCCCCAAACTTTATTTGACTATGCATTTCCATCACTTTCAGCTTCTGGCCTCATCACCTACCATATTACCTCTAGGACTTCAGTATGATCCAGAGGAACCTAACTCATCCTGGCAGTGGCTTCAGCGATGGACAAAATCACATTTTTGGGGATCCCCATCAAATCCAATTAGGAGTGGAAAGACTAGGCGTAATGTTCGGAAACTGTCCAATGGAAAAGTTGTCAATGGATATAGTCATTCTACGTCAGAGTATGAGAAAAATAAACAAGGTCTGAAGAGAGTGTCTGGCAACTCAGCAGCTGATTCTGTTCGCAAAAATCCACAAAATGAGCTTGAGAGGGTTAAGCTCAATTTAAGAAAGCTTTCTGACTCTTCAAAGGAGGTTTCTGATAAGTCTGATGTTGCTAATGATAAGACAAAGAACACTCTGAAGAAACCTTCTAGTTCTAATGATTCTGATGTTTCAGAACACGAACACACTGAGAAGATGAGGGATGTGCCTGCAGTACCATCAAAACTGTCAAATCTTGTGGCAGATCTTAAATTATCCTCGGAAGATGCTTCTCTAGATGTGCCTACCTTCTGTCCTGCTGTTGATTTGCCACATCCCAAAAACAATGGTAAAATTGAGCACATGCCAGTAATGGAGGAGTTAAGCTCTAAGGATGAGCAGGTCAGTAATGAGAGTTCAAAAGCAAACCAAAGAAGAGCTTCTTTCCCTGCGAAAATTGATAACCAGTCAAATGGGTTCAACAACAATCCAAAAGTGCCTAGTTATATGGCACCAACTGAATCTGTGAAAGCCAGACTTAGAGGTCAAGGTTCCCCAAGGTTTACCCATGAGATTGTTGAGAAAGATGGGTTAAAAAGGCGACATTCTCTTCCGTCTTCGACTAATAACAATACAGGTTCACTGTCCTCACGTGCTCAAACACGGGTTCGTGTAGCTGGAAAAGGTTCTATCTTCAATGACAAATCTCAATCATCCTCTAAAGATGCTAATGGTAAGCACAATTTTACATTGGATGTTTTATGACCTTATGCTTGTGTTTTTGTTTTGCTATATCAGAATTATCTATGAAGATACTGCTTAGTTTTCCCCATTCTTTAAGTAAGATATGGAAATTGACTCCCATTGGTCTACATGAATTTGTGTCTACATGTGTAGTTATACTTGCTCTTATGGTATTGTTTTATGTAGTAATTAGCATGTAAGTTTCACTTTGAGGATGGCATCCAACTTGGATAGTCACTGTCTTTGCTTTATGAATATTTATCAATATTCTTTTCTCATATTCAATTGAAGCAAGGTTCTCTCCCTGATTCCCTGTATGCTGCATCTACATGATTACTATATTGCTATATTTTACTTGGAAATTTCAGATAAGGCGCTCAGAGCTGATTGGAGGAGGTAATTTTTGGTCAAGGAATCGTTTCACTGAAGTTCACATGGAGTTCGGGCTTAATAGAAGTTTTGTCGTGTTTTAAACTTCCGGTGTCTGGTTGTTGAATTGGAAATTACTCATCTGCTCTTTTGTTGCTTGGTGTATCTTTAAGTTTCCTTTGTCATAGAAGTTCCCATGTGGATAAATATTGGTTATTTGGTTTGTTTTGGTTCATTAGTGTTTGTATGTATAATTCTTTGGATCCCCTTTCACCCTTTGGTACCATTTAATATCATGACAAATACAGTGTGCTGATTTGCAAAGCTGGCTCTCAGAGATCTATGATCATGCAAAGCTCGTAGCTTTAAATGTAAATGGTAGATTTACAGTAATATCCGATGTTCAACGTTGAATTTGTACTTCTAAGATCATGCTATAAGAAGCAGAGGATGTGTTGATTCAGAGGCATGTGAACATTGGAGCAAGAACTTGGTCTGCGAAAGGTTGAAACTAAAACGAAGAGCTTGTTGTGAGGTGAAGGGGTTGGAAGCGGGAGTGATGTTGTAGACGTGACTTTACAATAATAAGAAACTAAAATCATTTATTGAAAAATTGGATTTGAGCTACGGAAGTAAATGTTAGATACCAATTTGAACTGAAACAAACCTTGAAAAAATTATAATTTGATCACATTTATCGCTTTAAGCCTCAAGAAAACTCGACGGGAAAGCTATACTCAACAATGCAAAACTTTATAACTCTTTGCAGGGTATCTAAGGGAAGCAATGGCGGTGTGAGAATCCCATAACTTGTAGGACATCAAATCTCTTTTTCAATTTGTGAATAATTCCCTGCAAGTATAAACATCTTATATTAAAGAGTTGAAGCAAAGGTATGTTCAGTAAGGACTGTGACTTCTAACAGTGAACAAGAGAAGTAACCACGGATAACTTTGTTTTCTAACTGATCTCCTCCATTTCCCAACGCAGAGAATCTTCTGTTTTCCTTGTTTCAACTTAGTATGAAATGATAGATGAAGTATACTGTACTTCTTATTACCTCTACCATCAGTTGAATTGGTCTTGAAAATGATTGCAAGGCACTGAAACTAAGGTTGCAGTCGTAGCTAATGGAAGGATTGTGTTATCCTTCACTGCACCTACACTACTGTGATCATTTCGATGAAGAAACAGAAGCAAAACGTCCTCTGGGATGCCCTCGTTGTGGAATAAATAATGACTGAAATTGAGATTGCAAAGAGTGGATTTTCACACACTTTAAAGCTCCTTGAAACTCTGGCGACAGTCCGATAAGAAATGGGATCAAAGAAATCTAAATGCATGGTGTGTAAAAAACACATGATAACATGTGGGCAGTTGAAGATTATATATACACCAACCTTGCCTAATCAATGTCAGGTGCCACCCAGAGTTCCCCCAAACACTTCAGTAGGTCATCAAGGGTTCAAGAGGAACAGACCCCATACCCATAACCCCAGTGAAGTGATCAAGGGAACTCCAGATGACAGCTGACGCTCTATTTCATCTTTGCAGTTCGATGATTAGGGAATACAAAGCTAGCCTACCTATTTATAAGTGAAGGCTCTAAATATGAATGTGGCTAAGTAAATCTGACCCTTGATCAGCCGATTGGACCTGCGTTAGATATGAAACAAAATTCACATGTGAAGTTCTTCAAACTGAATGTAGTCAGGATTATGGCGTTTGGGGGATTAGAGCTGATGAGATAGAGAATATTCTTGAACTGAGTGGACTGAGCTCTCCCCTTTCCTTTTCCTTACTTGTATCGTTGTTATAGTTCATAAAGTGTTATATGCAATTCCATGTAATAACTTGGATATATATGCCATTAATAGTCCAAAGCTATGTTTAAATAGGAATTGTCTGTCTGTATGTTTTTGACAAGACATTAAACAAAAAGGTTCATTTCAATTAACAGCTTCTTAGATTATATGTGGAATGAAGAAAATGCTGAATAGAGCATAAAACAGAAATACTAAAACCAGTCGCAAGGGTCCTACAGAATAGGTGAGGTTAATTAACTCATGTTTCCACAGGCAGCCATGACCATTTCGAAACTACGGGCTACTTCCAAGTGAAGTTTTCTTGTTTTTGCAAACAGTCCTGACCTATTTTAATACTCAAAAAAGAAAAGAGCAGTTTAAGAGTGTTCAACCGAAATTGTTTGCGGCCACAAGCTCTCTCATTTATGCATGCCATTGTTATCCGAAAGGAGGAATATTTTTCAAAAAACAGGAAAATCTTGCAACCATTTTAGTTATGTCATATTTGTATAATTTCACGTTTAAGATATTGTAGTAATTCTCAATGGAATGTAAAAGCTTATTGAGCACTTACATAACTACTGTTTTCCTTGTGGAAAGGAAACAACTCTAAAACCACTAGATTTTTCCAAAAATGTGCTGATTCCTTTAGTTATTTATAATGGTGATTTGAATGGCTTGTTGCTACCATTATAGCTAGTTACTGGGTCGGCTAGTTAAGCTAGATCAAAACAAACCAGATAACGCTGATTGTTTACCTTAAAGTGCCAATGCGTTCTTTTTTTTTTCATCAGTTGTATCATTAAGCATACTTTTATGGTTAATTAGTAATCCTTGATAACTTTCGTATCAAGGTAGGCTATTGCCTTAAAACTTACAGTTTTGGAGTAGTGCTCCTAGAAATGTTCTTTGACTGTGTTGCAGTCAAGAGAAGTAGCAACGGTACTGAGAGGGATCTCCCCATATGGGATTTAACCACATCTAAGCAATCACATTGAGCTGCATAACATCACCGGAAAGAAAATAGCAAGGAACATTGATATGGAAGAAGCATACAAGTTTGCTTCAACCATCAGCCAGTGCCTTAGCTCTGACCCTAAGGATCGACCTACAGTGGGTGGAGTACTAGCAAGTCTAGAGAAATTGCAGCAGGATATGTTACACAGAAATCTGAACACACTTGGACTACTAAAGTTCCATAGAAGGGCACACATGCTACAAGAAATTACCAAGTGAGTGCTCAACTGTCTGTAAGTTTCCATTGGTCATATTCCTCGCAAAATAAGTAATTCTGATCCACTAATTATGATTAGTTTGTTTCTTGAATATTATCCCGACTCATGATCCCTCTTACTCAACTGGGCTCCCTTTGGGCGGCATGGATTGAGAAATACATGCTAAAAGGGACCTCTTTTTGGCAGCCACTGTGAAGTTGGGCTTGAAAGAAACTTCTCAGGTTAAGAGATGACTATGCATTGGTTGGTACCTTGAATGAGGGTTTAAGGCTAAGAAGGTATGGAAGGCCCTTAGACACAAGAATGTAAGAGTTCCTTGGCTTAAGATAATTTGGGAAGGTTTGTCGATACCTCTCCATTCGTTTATTGCTCGACTCGTGTTGCAAGATATATTGCCAAGGTATGGAAGGTTGTGTTGGGATGGTGTAATCGACTTGCAGTGTTTTTTGTGTGAGTCTGGTATCGATTGTAGGGACCATTTATTTGCTGAGTGTGTTTACTCAAGACAGGTTTGGAAAGCAGTGTCGCAGGCCAATCATATTTTTGCTGTCTGGGCAGATATAGTGAGTTGGGTGCAGGAGCATGGTAAGGGTAAGTCTCTGAAGGCTACCATTGTTTGATTAGTTTGGTGCTTTTATCTTTACTACATCAGGCGGGAGAAGAACTATAGGCTGCATGGGAATGATTCTCGGCCGGCAGTTGCTGTAGCCTCACAGATTAAAAGGAAGTTCGATTGAAGCTCTCTGATTGTACAAAGTTAATTCTCTCCTCCCCTACTCTTGCTGCTGAGTGGAGGTTGGTTTAGTTGTTTTGTTTATGTTTCTTGATTTGTTTGGTTCTTAAATTGTATGTTGGTGGTGCTTTTGAATGAATAAGATAACATTAATTTATCAAAAATAAAAATCTCATATTTTTACGATATGACTAACGTAATGCATCAAGGCCATAATTCATAGACACCTGGATAAGTGCTTGATTGCATAACAATTCATAGCATGGAATAAGGATAATATTAACATGCATCACTAAAAGTGAAGGTTACATTACACCAATGAAAGAAGGTTACATCACAATGAGAAACTGAAATCCTCACGAAATGCAAAATTGCATAAAAAAGACATGGTGGAAAATTACATTTTATGAACAAAAAGATATACATACGCATAGGAAATTTACAGATGGAATCAATGGCTCGTGGGGATTACTAGTGAGAAGGTATTGGAGATGCACTTGGTATTGGATGCATAGGTGAACGAAGCTGCCTCATTGTAGATTTCTGAACAGGAGGTGGAATTGATTGCTGATCTGATTGAGTGTGTTTGGAGGCAGTTTTGGGGGCTTCGAGTTGCTCCAATGCAACCAAAACTTCAGACATTTTAGGCCTGAGTTTGGCTTCACTGTTCAGACATTGTAAAGCAAGGGTAGCAGCTGTATAAGCGCTTTTCTGGGGGTACTGACCCCCCAACCTAGTGTCCATAATTCGAAATAATTTTCTTTTGTCCCCCAAATAAGGTTTTGCCCAGTCTACTAGTTTCTGTTCCACACCAACTTTTGTGTTATCCACCGCACGTCGTCCAGACAATAGTTCAAGTAGCACAACTCCAAAACTGTATACATCACTCTTAGCTGTCAATCGACCTGTTCAACAATGGAAGAAGCTTTCATTACATGTATTTTTTGACAAGATATAATATGCAAGCAGTTTGCATGTGATAGATAGAACCCAGAAAATAGTTGCTTCGGCTAAGTATTCCTAGTTTTTGACCCAAGGCAGTGCATATAAAAGACAAACAAACAAATGTTGTTTGCTCTCCTAGATACCTTCACAGTTTGTTTTCAGCAACAAATATTTCTGATGGTCAATTAAGATACTATGAACTTGCCAGAAATCTGTGGAAACATCAAGTAGTATTATCAATTATGGGATTTCACTAAACCTCATACCTGTAGCAATATATTCAGGTGCTGCATAGCCGTGAGTACCCATGACTTGCGTTGACACATGAGTCCTATCACCAGTAGGCCCTGCCTTGGCCAATCCAAAATCAGAAAGTTTTGAATTGAACTCCTGCATTCAATCGATTGTTACCATCAGAGACACGAATAAATTTATAAAACATTTTAAAACATAATATTGAAAAGCACAGGATAATTATTTTTCTTGACTCAGCATACCCCATCTAGTAATATATTAGAAGCCTTAAAATCACGATATATGACTTGGGATTTTAAATCATGGAGGAAAGAGAGTCCTCTAGCAGCACCTATGGCAACCTTAAGCCTCACTGCCCAAGAAAGTGGCTGTGGCCCTCCTGTAAAACAAGACATACCATGATCAGCACCAAAGGTAACTAAAGTTCTCTCGTTTGGTTCTCCAAGAACCAAAACTGCATGGGAAACCTCCATATTAGGACTGACAACAGTTTGTCCAGCAACTATGTAGGTTAACAGTGATTACTGATTATTCGAGGTTAATAACTAATTTCAAGAGAGAAACAAATGATACAATGGGAACGGATTCTAGAAATCCTCCTTATCAATTTATGGATGCAACACTTTCAAATGCATGATTCTTAGAAAATGTTCATAGGATGTGATACTTACTTCTAAAAAGATGATTCTCTAAACTTCCTTTAGGCATGAACTCATAGACTAAAAGTCGGTTTTCACCCTCTGAGCAATAGCCAATCAACTTAACCAGATTTGGATGATGAAGTTGTCCCAGATAATCAACTTCAGTCTGAAATCAAGTAATGAGCTGACTATCAGCCAACAGGGCAATACGCACAAAGGTAAAAACAAATGGATGAAAAAGGAGAAGACATTATAGAAATGGAACCTACCAACCACTCTTTGTGACCTTGAAAACCTTCAGGTTTAAGTTTCTTGACAGCAACAACCATCCCCGATCCAGGTTTTGTAGCAGCTAATGTGTTCTCATCAAGCCATCCTTTGAAAACATAACCAAAACCACCTTCACCAAGAAGACTGTCAGGACGAAAGTTTCTGGTGGCACTCTTCAACTCACTGAATGAGAAAGGTTTCAAATTAGGGGATGACAATATTTCTCCTTCAGTCCTTGGTGTCGGAAGACATCCTGTACTGCTTGTATCACTGAAGGATGGGATGGTCAAGCTTGAAGGAGCTGAAGAGCGACTAGTTTTGCTGGAAACTCTCGAGCCTCCTGATGCTGCAAAAGAGAAAACATGTTCCTCAGCTCCCATATTAAATAGAGAACGTGATATATCAAATACAAAAAGAAATTCAAACTAAAAGTTATTTAACATCTGGTTTGCTGTCATGAGAATGGTAAGCATCACAAAACCAACCAACACAGCACGTATTTGCATTAATGGAGCATGTGTTTACAAGCAAACTTATTTTACATCTAGCTTATGATGAAATCTTCAATACATGGTGATGAGGAAGTCAGAATTTACCTAGTTAACCAAATAAATTTATTTGAATAGAAGTTTGACAAATACATCCCAGTTTTAAAATCCAGCAATATTTATTAGGTAAAAAAGAAAACCATAGATATGCATGGGTGAGAACACTCCAAGCAAGCACCTACTGTACTTTTTCCAACAAGAACCCTGCATATTCATGTTCGTATGACACTTTCCTATAGTCTGCACCTTGAAACTCATTAAAACTTTACTGAAAAAAGAAACAACATTTCAAGCGAACTACATCTATTCACCGACAATTCCTCGCACTCAAACTGAAGAAACTGAAGAACAGTCGCAAAAATCTAGCTCGGAGCAGCTCTCTATACCTCGAATCAGAAGTAAAACCCATGGACAACAATAACAGAAAGTAAAAAATAAATGTAACCATTAGCAATTAGCTTTACAACGGTAAGCAGTGAAAAAAATAAACACTAAAAGAATACCCTCTCCCCCCAAAAGTCAAATCCAACAGAAAAACTTAAACTTCCAGAGCCAAAAAGAGATTCCAAAAATCTTCAGAAAACGATAACCCACCGAAACAACAAATACCCTTTTTAAAAGAAGGAAATGGTTACCGGAAGTTGCATGAGAACTTTGGCTGGAATCCACTCTAGTAGAAGAAAATAAGCAGTTCCCCATTGTAGAAAAACTAATGCTTCCCGAAGTAAGAAATAAATTGTTTCTATTTTCTTTTATAGGAGCTATCACTTCAACAAGTCATGGTAACTACTGAGGCTCTCAAGGAAAAGAAACTAATAAAAAAACGGCTTCTCTTTATACTGGAATTTGTATCTCTTACATGGAGCTTTGGGTTGTTTTCGTATGTCAAGGTGAAAAGTTTTGCTAACGTGAAGATTTAAATGGTGGGAAAATAACAAAATCCTTGGCTGACAATTGAAAAAATAAGGAGAAAATGGAAGAAAAGGGGATGGAGAACAAGCAAGTGAAGTTTTGGGTGGATTTAGAAGGGAGGCAACAACCGCGTGAGAAGGGGTAAGAGGGTAGGACTTGGCCTTATCTATGATCTGACGCGTGCATCACATCACATACCCGTTGTTTGTCTTGTTATTTGTGGCAAGGCAAGCAAAGCATGAATCCTCTTCATCTTCTATCCAATGGAGACCATTTCTTATATATTTGCCAGGAAAATCTCTTCTTTTTGTGAAATGACCTACTTCTCCTTCATTTCACATCAAAGTCCACCTGCTTTCCATGTCTGTACAAGTCAACCTCAAATGATGCCTGCTTTTTATGCTTTTCTTTACCCCATTGATTGAAGTCCCTAATCAACTTTTCTGATAAAAAGTACTGTTGAAATTGGTTTGCTAAATTTGCCAAATGCAGGTACTTTTATTTTTAAAAAAGTAATGTATTTTTAAAATAATTTAATTTAGGTAAATAATAGAGTTTAGAAAATTAAAAAATATTTATATTTAAAAATATTTAGGAGAATTAATCTAAAATGAAGAGTATTATTTGGATTTTTTTACCTACAGGTGGCGAGGTGTATATATACCGTTAATTTTAGTTTAATTCAACGATCAACATAAACCTCATCACTTGTAAGTAATAAGATTCAAATGTTTTATTATATTACTTGAATCAGTTTTTTCGTTAATGATCATTAGATGATTGGATGATTATTCCATGAGATTCAAACGCCCAAGATCGTGTTACAATACCAAGGTAAGTTGATATATGTGTGCTTTATAATGCTTAGTTACTTGAGACGCATGTAGGTGGGTATTAGATACGAGGCTTAATAAGATTGGGTCACACTCAAGGGTATATATGAGAGTTAGATCCGAGGTTTAGTGAGATTGAATTATGTATAAGGATATATATGAAAATTAGATCCATGTTTAGTGATACTGGTTAACACTCTGTTATTTTGTACGATGCTATGAGAAATATTAATATATGAATTTTTATGTGAAAAATAAACTTGAATTATGTTACGTGCTTATTGTTTAGGTAACTAGATGTAGCATCACATATTTATTTCTCTCCTTATTATTCATACCAGCTTGTATACTAATGTATATGATTAGTATGAATATAGTTGAGTAGACTTATACCACAGAATTTTGTAAGCCCAGGTCTTTTCTGTGCGTAGGTTGATTGTGGAATTGAAGAACACTATTAACATTAGATGCAGAGTTTTTAAGATAGAGAACTTGTTCTTAATGAATTATGTATTCATATAACCTTACGAGATAGAATATGAAATCTTTATTTTTAAAAATTATATTAATTGAATTATACGTTCAAGTTAAAATTTTAACATTTCACGTTAGTTAATCCTCTAGAAGTCGAGTATTTTATTATAAATACCTCATTAACATTATTGATAATAAAAAACATGTAAAATTTAAATTACTTTTGATGGATGATAGGATTTATATCCCTTTATTGTTTCCATTTCTGTAGCTTTCACTAGTGGTTCCGAGCCTTTGTTTCCAATCTTTACTTGTAAGTCATTCTGTTGTTTATTTCGATATCGATTTCAATGGGTTGGAAATATGACTACAGAAACCAGACTCAAGTAACTGACCATATAAATGTGAAAATAAGCCAGCATATTTCCAAGAGATTTGGCTTTGCTTTCAAGGCACCTCTCACGAATAAATATCAAAGCTAAAGTATTGAACACTCAGTCTCGGGCGGAGAAAAAAAATGGACCTTAGTTTTTAAAAAGATATAGACGAAGGGTCAGAGTATAAATAAAAATGTTAATTGATTTATAAAGAGAGATTAATTATGTATTATTAAATTTTAAATTATTTTTTAAGGTATCAAAAGATACATTTATGCCCTTTTTCAGGAAATCACATGGACAAGTCTAACAGAAATTATCTCCATGGACCAGTAGATGAGGTAAGCGGTGATGATTGGAACGAGAAATTATATCATGGGTCAGTCCTATCACGTCATCCATGAGACCGACCAATGATAATCATCCATCTCATTATTTTTTAATTTTTAAAATGAAGATTCACTTGGGAAAAAAATATGACATGAAAAAATTGATGAAGTGGGTAGTTATCATTGGTCGGCCCCATGGATATATGATGGGACTGACCCATGATTTAATTTTTCGATTGGAACAGATGAACAGAGAATTCCTCTGTATTCACCAAAATTTCTTTTCCGGGCATTATCCAGTAATTCCTCTTTATTCACCCTATCAGTACCGGTCGAATGACAAAAATATTATAAAAAAATAATTTTTTTAATATATTATTTTTCTTAAATTATTTTTCAAAACATTGATATTTTTTTAATAAAACTAAAGTCAAATTTATTAGAATCTGATTTTGAATTTTTAGATTAAAAAATTAAAATTAAGAGTATGAGACTTTGATTTGATTAGTAAAAAATTCAAAAAATACTAAAATCAGTGACAAAAGACTTCGACTTTGAATAATGTTTTATTTTTTTTAATAAATCCAACTTCACTGACACTATTTATAATTCATTACTTTAGAAAATAATTTTATAAATTTAATATTTTGAGAAAAAAATTTAAACAACAATATTTATAAGATTTTATTTATCAATATCGGTTGTTTGAAATAAATATATTCATAAGATTCTGTGTTGTATGATTTTGATCAAGGTCAAATACATTAGTAATATCATTTTGTCATATATATTAAATAAATTAATATGAATTTTATTTTTAATTTCATTTTAATCATTAAAATTAAAAAAAATCGTTTGTTAAATAATTTTATCATTACTAAAATTACGCCGTTATCTTCCTTCCCCTATAAAAAATCATCCATATCTTTTGTTGCGAGAGTGATCTTTGACTCTCATGCTATTCCTCCCCTTTGGGGGATACTGGAATATCCATTTTTGGTTTACTTTGCTATCCCAGGCACAGCTGCAGCCTGCAGCCTGCAGCATCTGGTTTTGAGTTTGGAAGACTTCAAGCAGTCTTTAACCTTGAATTCTAAGTAATCTCCCTCTTTGATTTTTTCCCATTCTTTTCTGTTTTTTAACCTTGTACTGATTTTTTGTCTGTTCCAAAGTGTTGTTCTGTTGACAGAATCTTTTCTTGTTTTATGAGACATCAACCAATCATTTACTTTTCTACGCTTCATTCATGTTGACTGAGTACAAGATCCAGGTCTGGATGGAAAGAAACGAGTGGATTGGGCAATGGCATGTTCGTAAAAGACACTTGGGGTGGAGTTATGGGATTTTAAAGCCGCGTTGAGGGATGAATTGGCGATGGGGCAGGGCAGGGCAGGGCAGGGCAGGGGTGGTCCCTTTGTGATATGACAAAAGGGAAGACAGGATAGGGAAGAGTTTGGAGTTACGGTCGTTTCTGAGTCCTAACTTAACTCCTAACCCAACCACCCGTGGTTTGAGCGTACAAGTGACGCTTCAAAACCCATGTTTCCCTGTCATACTAAAAGTCTTGTGCTCCTCCACAAGTCTCGTCCAGCTTCCCTTGTCGTACTCGTTGCGCCATTAAACCACGGACCCAATCAGTATCCACTCTAAGTCTCAAGTCTCAACACTGCCGGAAAGAAACTCAGCTGACGAGATCAAACTTAAATGAATGAACAGCCTAAAAGATTCAAAATGATATACAAATGTCCAACAAAAACACCTACTGGGTCTGGCTACTACAAGTGAAGTAGAAACATCAACCATTGAATCCAAGCCGACGGAACAAAAGAAGATGAAGATGACACAACCGGACCGGTAGGAAGAAAAGTATCTGTCCCTTTTATTACGTATTTTCTGGTGTTAACTTCTATAGAAAAGATTTTCAACTAGACTCAAGTTTTCAAATAAAATTTAAATAAAACAATTTTTTAATAACTAGTGGTTTAATTTTTGAATTCAAGTCAAAACCCTCAATTTTTCTTGATATATATAAGGATATAAAAATACAAAAAAATATATAGCATATATGAAAAAAGTATGAAGAAATATATATATCTTATATGATTAAATAATTTCTTTTAAATTAAAATCAAACCGTACTATAACATGATAATTAAATTATATATAAACTTGAAAATTTGATTCGGTTCGAATTTTCATAAACTCAAATCGAAAAAAATCAATAAAATTTGAGGTATAAAGTATAATGCATTAACTTAAATCAATCAAAAAATATTAATCCGACTTGAATCAATCGAACAATTACCCCTAAATTTCATAATTATAATGATTTAAATATGTTTAAGAATTAATTGGGCTTCTGAAAAAATTATCCCAAACCCGATCTATAGGCATTTATAATTGTGGAACTGAATTGGGCAATCGACCCATCCTAGTCCAACAGTTCAATTAATTCGGGTCGGGTTCCTTCAAAGTCAAAAGGAGCTTTTGAATTGGAATCGTGACGGAGGGATTGGAGAACCAGCAAAAGGCCGCGTCTCAATAACCAATCAAAACAAAGTCATGAAGTCACGCAGCCAATCAAGTAAACACACGTGGAAAACCCACGCAACTTGGCGCTCCTTCCCTTCCCCAGGACAACATGTTTAGATCAATCAACTCCATTTATTTTTTGCATTTCCTGCTCGTCGATCTCCTTTGGGTTCAATAATCTTCACCGGTTGAAACAAGTAAAAACAAAGGGGTGAAACGTTCGTTAAACGGCGTCGTAATGGAAGCTCACGGCGCTGGACTCCGGCGAGTTTTAGTGTTCGCATTTTGCGTGGCTGGGATTTGGTCTGCATATATTTATCAGGGCATTCTTCAGGAAACTCTGTATGTTTTGTTTTATTTTATATACATTTTAAAAAAATCTTGTTATGCTTGATTTCTGTAGAACGTTTTCGATTATTTATTTCTTCCTTTGATCTGTTGTCGAAAGTTTCTTTTGATATGCATTTTACTTTTAAATATGCCAAACAATATCAATTTATTAGTTAATTTGGAAGTGGTTTTAGGTGTGAAGAAGAAAAGGCTTGGATCTAAGTTGATATTTTCCTATTAGATTGAAATGACTGTTATTTGATTGAATTTGAATAACTTTGTGGTGATTCTTCCATTTCAATTTGTTTGAATGTATTTTCTTTTGTAGAAAGCAACTGTTCATTTTAATAGAAATAATTCTTCTTGGGAAAAATAGGATGTGGCTTCTGTACGAGTAAATTGTTAGCGTTTATGATTTTCTGATTACAAATTTTTTTTTGCCTTTTTTGATTTTAGGTCCACCAAGCCATTTGGTTCGGATGGGAAGAGATTTGAGCATCTTGCTTTTCTTAATTTGGCGCAAAATGTTGTCTGCTTAGTTTGGTCATACATAAGTAAGCTTCTCCATACCCTCTACCATATTGTTATAATAAATTTGGCTATTTTTGCACCATTGATTCTCGAGAATTATGCGTAATAATATGTTTGTTCCTATGCCTCACATCTAGTGATAAAGATTTGGTCCACTAGCAGCGCTGGAGGTGCTCCTTGGTGGACTTATTGGAGTTCTGGAATCACAAACACAATTGGTCCAGCCATGGGTATAGAAGCATTGAAGTACATCAGCTACCCAGCTCAGGCATATCCTAGTTTCTACTAATCTTATATATCTTATCATTTTACCTCATATGTCTAAGTGCCACTAGTTATCGCCCAGCCAGATTGTTTAAAATCCTAGTTTGGCTGCTACTGTAGGTTGAGAGTTTAGCATTTAATGTTGCTCATCTCTCTTGCAGGTTCTGGCCAAATCCTCAAAAATGATTCCTGGTAAGATACTACTATAAGCCCTTTTTCTTGCATGTCTTTGTTGATTGGTAATAGTATAACTTAGACTCTTTCATGCGTGATGTTACAGTACTTAGCTAATAATGTATTTTGTGTTTATGCAGTCATGCTTATGGGCACTCTAGTTTATGGTATTCGGTACACTTTCCCAGAGTATATGTGTACATTCCTCGTCGCTGGAGGAGTATCTGCTTTTGCACTTATGAAGGTGCGAAATGTGTTATATTTATTACTGTAAAACGATGATGCTATTTTTATTTTGTAAATTATAATTGTCATCTTGCATATTCACTAGGCATCTTCAAGGACTAAATGCCAATAAACATTCCCCTTGACACTCCGATTCTGAGTCGTGTGTTGCTCTTGTGTCTACATTGATCTTATTTCAGACTAGCTCAAAAACTATTAGCAAGTTGGCACACCCCAATGCACCGCTTGGTTATGGACTTTGTTTTTTGAACCTTGCATTTGATGGCTTTACAAATGCTACGCAGGATTCAATAACTGCAAGGTATGTTTGTGGAAACATTTTCCTTCTTTAACTTTGGTCCCGTTTTGTTAAAGCATTTTTATTATCAGCATCTTGAAATGTACATAACTTGCTGAATTCAACATTTACGAGTACTAAACAGATCAGCCAGCTTGCTGACACAACAAGCCTCAGTTCCTCCATTTCTTGCTATTTGATGGCATGCCAGCATTCTTGATATTTTAATTAGAACCAATTTTCTCCTGTTAATTTGAGTATGGATCGCTCAAGTCTTTTTGCATTCCTTTGCCTAGGTATCCAAAGACAAGTGCTTGGGATATCATGTTGGGAATGAACCTTTGGGGTACCATATACAACATGATATACATGTTTGGCTGGCCACATGGTAGTGGCTTCGAGGCAGTCCAGTTCTGCAAGCAGCATCCAGAAGCTGCTTGGGATATACTCCTCTATTGCCTCTGCGGCGCTGTCGGACAAAATTTCATTTTCCTGACCATAAGTCGTTTTGGCTCCTTGGCAAACACAACCATTACCACCACACGCAAATTTGTTAGCATCGTGGTGTCTTCTTTGCTGAGTGGCAATCCACTGTCACCAAAACAATGGGGTTGTGTACTAATGGTGTTCTCTGGGTTGTCATACCAAATCTACCTTAAGTGGAAGAAGCTGCAGAGATTGCAGAAAAAGAAAAAGACCTGAAGGGGCATCTTTTAACATTTTGAGTTTGAAAGTATTAACTCTCATATTTTCCCACGGCATACTATCATTGCAGCCCAAAGGTGGAGTGATATCCCAATTTTAAGACTACTAACTGTATTTGTAGTCTACTTCTTGTAAATATTGAAATTAGAATCCCCAAACCAATTAAAGTCAAGTTCATGGTGTTGGGTAATTTTTTTTCTGCATTGTTGCCATTACTGAACCTAATTTTTTGTAACGAAGTATGGAAGGTGGGGTTAGGTCGCCTGATCTAATTGGGTCATTTTTTTTATAAAATATAGGTTCCGGTTAGGGTAAAAATATCAAATAAACTGAAGATTAATAGTATAATTTTTTATATTTTATAGAATTATTTTTTAATAACGTTCTTTTATATATATTTTACGATTAAGTCTTAAACTTATTTTTTATTTAGAATTTTGTCTAATAGTTAATTTTTTACAATTAAAATTTTAAAATTATTTTTTACAGATTGGGAATTTTTTAAAGGATGTGATCAAATTGGATTTAAGGTAAGTATTTTTGGGTCAGGTTCGGATGAGAAAAAAGAACCCAATCCTATCCCTAGGATACCATCTGGTATCAAAAACAGTCAAAACAGCACCTTCCGTTGAAAAACTTGATGGCCAATAGGTTCAATTTCTTTTGTATGTGTTCCCTCCCTTTTCTGTTTAATTTTACCCTCTGCCTTTTGCTTTTGCTTTGGTCATAATTACACTTGTCCACCACTATATCTCCTTATCCCTTCACTATGATCGTTCTTAGTTACGCAGTTCCAGCACTTCTCCTTATCCAATGGTTTCATGTAGGAAGGAGACGGTAAAGAAAGGGGTTGTCTCATGCTCGATCAGACAAAATGGGAAAAATTTTGCTTACTACGTAAGTTTTCTGCCTTACATGCTTATTTTCTTATGTTTTTTCATCTTTCTGGTTCCTGGGTGTAATGGAACATACGAAAAATACATCAGTATCCGAGTTCCTGATTTCATTGCTACCTGCTGGCTGCTGCATCATACTCTGAGCTGCAACAAAGTATCGGCCCTTGTAATTGGGGAAATTGTAAGTAAAAATGTGAAGAGCTTAATTCACACCAAAGCCAAAGCACAAGCACATTCACTCAATTCATATGAGTTTCATTACATTAGGAATAAGGATAGAAAACCACTAAATAACTTATTCTATACCCTGCCTGCACACACAACAACACCAAATAGGATTCAAATCAAGTGGTTAATCCTCCTTTACTATTTCATTTTTCTTCTTTCTCGGTATCTTTTATCATGTTTAGGCAGGTTGCCTATGTATAATTACACTCTAATGACTTTATATAGTAGGTTCGGTACTAGATTACAAAAACTTGATTAGAAGGATGGATGAAGAGATACCCGAAACTGCTCGGATGAGATGACAAACAGAAGAATGACACACTAACAAGCACACACTAGTTTTGATGTGAGTATTAAGGTAAGTACTCCCTAGTAGGGGGAAATAAAGAAATTAATGGAACTCACGACATCGTATCAGATGTCTCTGGGAAGCTAGAATGAACCAAAACATTCTAAGCCAAGGAGTTGGGAATGCAGATCATTACATGCCAGGTAAAATTCATGGCAAAGGCTGCAACCTTAGGGAAAAATAAGAAAAAAATGGATGAAAACTCAAATATGAGCTATGTTGCTCAAGGAAACAAATTATGAGGTATATGTCTATATGGACAATAGACCGATGTTGATTTCATTATAAGAGATGATGAGAGGTTATTTATAGACTATGGAGGAGGACTCGTTTGCAAGGTGGTTGTTGTGAAAGATTCTTTCCTGGATTTGGAGAAGGGGATTCCATTCCGAGTGTCTTAAGTAGGAAGTTCCTTTCCTGAAAAAAGAAACAAAAACACAGTGGTCAGTCTTTTGTTAAAGTTTAAAGATAGTGGAACCATATGTGTGTGTATGCTTGCATTTATATGTAAAATTAAAAAAGGGGAACAATAATACAAGAAAATGTAGTGCTTTAACTCTATTTTGATCTTCCCATGCTTGTCCAAAGAGTATAGAATACAAGGAAACAAATAGGAGGAATTTTATGCGTAGATGGAATTGTAAAAATCGAAAACAAAACACTGAACCAGCATTACCACTTGACCATGAATAAAATCCTAAAAATTTCCATATATAAAAATCTGGTTAAAAAGATCCTTTCCATTACTTAGTTAAACTCATCCAGACTCTATTTTCCAAGTGGGTGGAGGAACATAAGATTCCACTTGGGCAATGGCCAGGATTCTACCTGGTGGCTGGCCTCACTTAGTCTCGACTCTTGGGACGATTACGTCTATGTAATAATCCATAGAAACTATGGCGTGTGCTTGAAGTATAAATACTCATCTGACTATTACTTAAGGTTTGATGATTAGTCATTAATACTACTATTCTTTGCACACACACAATGGTCAGTGAAGAAGCGGAAAGCTTACAACAAAAATAAATGAGGAAATGCGTCGAACAATGATGCTTAAAGATAGAGAAGTCACAATGGTTGGTGGAACCAAAATAACTTACACTTTCTGAAAAATTTGGGCTGGGAATTCCAGCTGCTAGAGATCTGAAAACTGGGGTAACTTGGACCGGGGAACTGAATTCTACGCTTGATGAGGTAGAAGCAACTATACTGTTTGTTTGGTCGTTACATGATGGGATTATCTCGACTGTGGTACCGTACCATAAGACATTTCATCAGAAAAGTCCTTATCCACTTTATAGCCATAAACAAGGTATTCCTAGGCTTGATACCAGATAAATAAGTTCATTACCTTGATTTGTGTTTGCTTCAGAAGGTGCCCTTCTCTCCTCTTCACTCCCACAATTCTTCTCTCTGATATGACTTGACAGTATATCCTGTTGCAGGGCATTTATCTTAGCTTGAGCTCCTTCTCCTGCTTCCCCAGCTGGATGAGGCATGAGTGTCGACCCTGTACTGTATTCAGAGCTGGCTGGAGTTGCCTCGTACAAATCAGGTTGCCTAGAACATATTAATGGTCAATTAGTGTAAGTAAAAAAACTGACAAAATCTGAAAGTCAACTGATTTTTCTATTACCTCCAAGATGGTCGACTTGCCTCATTACTACTCCTTAAATCCTCTAGCAAGTCTTTGAAATCTTCTAGTTGCAAATCAATATCAGACATTGTATATCTCAGGATGTCATTTTCTTTACTCTGATTCAAAAAGTCTTGGAGAATCTGAATATAACATAGGATGGAGTTTAGGGACATAGTACAATGCACGGATCGGACCATTGGACTGTTAGTCCATTAGCTGCAAAATATTTAACAAAAAAAACATATAGAAAATAACAAACCTTCCAAGCATTTTCCAGACTTTGTTCTGTATTGTCCAAGTTAACTTTCAATGCGAGTGAGCTGAGTAGCTCTGCTTGCTGCATCAAAGCATTTATCTTTGGATCATCCTTTTTGAGAAATGTTCCTTGGGTTCTATTATTCTGTGCTGCTAATAAATAATGGAGGAATAGAATGTAAGTGTATATCATGAAGCAGTTTAAAGGAGAAGAGAATTAATAGAAGAATGTATGCACGGTTTTATCTAAACTACCAAGAGATTGACCAATACAGAAACTTCTATTTGCAGGTTTGACAAGAGAAACACGGGTGCCCATAACAAGAATTGTCGGCTTGAGGTGATTTACCATCATTAGAAACCTCCTTAGCATTGTTGACTTGAGATTGTGCCACAACATTGTTAGCATTGTGGAGATTTTGACCCAAAACTGCAAAGGGATGTCTTAGTTGCTGATTGATCATTGTTCCGGATACTCTATGTGATCTATCTCCAAAGTTGCAGTTTTCAGTGAGATCATAAATGTGGGATCTCCTGAATTGGATAAAGTAAAAGACTTTCAATTTGTGGAATAACATTGAATCATTTCTATGTATAGACATTTCTGTATTTAAGGTACCTCAGTCTCTTAACAGAACCAGTACAGTCTGCTGTTCCATCTACAGTCTGAAGTAAAATTCTTTTGTTATTTGGGTTTATGCATGAAGCAGTATTCTCTTTAGCCAAGGCTTCATACTTGGCTCTCTTCTTGCAGAGCGTGGAGAATCGATTTTTAACAGCATTATCCGTTCTGCATTAATAATATAATCAGTACAAAAACCGATAATCTACAAAAAGATTGCAGAAAAGAGAATCTTTTCCACAAATCTTATCTCAGTTAGTTCTTGTGATAATAAATACGGGTTCGAACAATCGCAGCATCTTGTTAGTAAAAAAATACGGAAAACATATATGTATACCTGCCTGAAACCACCTTGGCTATTTCAGTCCATCTATTGCCAAAAACTTTCTGAGCCTGCAGATCACACCATAGGTCCTCTACTTAGAAGCCATATTCAACAATCTAAGAAAAATCCTTATCCAAACCGAAATTAGAGGTTGTTGTTTTCCCTACTTTTGAATGACACAGTGTCAATTAGTTTAAAAGTCTGGCCTACCTCTAAGATTTTCTTTCTGTTTGGAAAATTCAACACTTACTGTACCAGTCAGTAACATGCAATGGCCTGGCACAACTGATCAATTATAGTAACAATCCCCCCCAATAAATCACCATTAAATAAGTTTCTGGAAATTTTCAAGTTTTTTTTTTTTCAAACAAAAACCAGACTGACCCCATTAACTTAATGAAAATAGACCATACAAAATCGATATTACCTCACATAGAAGCATATCTTCCTCTGGTGACCATCCTCCTTTCTTGAAATCTGAATTCAAGTATGTGTACCATCTGTGTTTTCATTAAATTTCAAAGACATTATATGAGTTTAAATGATGGAACCCCAAATGCATCAAAATACAAGATCATCATGGTTTGGTTTCACAAACCTTCTTCTGCACTGCCTTGTTGTTTTATCCTTGAATTTCGATGCAATGATCGCCCAGCTGCATTCCAAGATTCAAAAAACACAAACCCCTTGAGTTTTTTCATTAAAAATATTTCAAAAATACTTCTAATAAATAAATAAAAAAGCTCACTTTTCAGTTCCATGTAAACTGATTTGTTCACGAAGGATATCATCTTCCTGCAACAACCCCCAAATATGAACCCATCAAACTAAGACATATATAAATGAAACAGAGGAAAAGAAAGATTAAAAAAAAGAGAAACCTCTTGATTCCACGTCACTATATGGCGCTCCTTCTTAAAACCTTCATTTCCTCCATTCTTCTTCTTTGTTTCCTGCATCATTTTCCCTTTGTTTTTTCCTTCACCTCTCAGTCTCTGGTTGGCTTTTCTTGACGCTCCCTTCCCCTTTTATTAATTCCCAAGTGGCATGTGCTAGAAAGCTACTACCTTTCTCACCCTTTATTAAAAATGAAAAAAAAAGAACACTTAAATCCCTGGAAAAGGAACAAACACTTCCACCATTTTTCCCTCTCTTTTTTTCTTTGATGCTTTCTACAACGTAGCTTACTGTTGGGTTCAAATGGAATCCATATAACTCTCAACAACTCTATGCTTTGTTCCCTTTCTACTCCCTTCCTCGGATTCCAACCTCTTTTTTCTCCTTCTGGGTATACTTGGAAAAATAGAATCACAAAAAAGTCCCCACTTTCCACCACCCCACCATTTAAATACACTATCAAAGCCTGGTTTTCAATTCAAATTTACATTTCATATACGTAGAATCGAAAAAGGGTAGATCTAAAATGGGGGAAAATTGAAACTTTGATGAGGACAGTAAGAGAAATGGAAGACTGAGTGGTGAGTGCTGTGTATGCGAACTGAATTACTCTCTTTTGGTCGGTTTCGTCTTTGAAAGAAAGGAACTTTGATTTAAATACTTTTGATCTCTGTTTGATTTTGTAGGATATGGATTTCTTAAAATTTAAAAAGTGTCCAATGGAGCTAAAATATTAATTTAAACCAACGGATTCTTGCTTTAGTGCGCGGTAGGAAAGGGGAGTTTGAAAATATAATAAGTATTACAAAAACAAATAAATAACTCTGAATTTCATGATAACGGTTGTGCTTTTAATGAATGCCTCCAGGACTAACAGTACTGTGCACTTTAAGCAAAACCCAATCCCATCAGATTATAATAAAATAATTATTTTAAGTCGGATCGAATATTTGTTATCTTAAACCTAAATTCAATCTAACTTTATTTTTTATAAATTTGATCTAAATCCAATACCAATCTATTTTTTTTGAATCTTGGCCTTATAAGATCGGGTAAGATTAAAACTGTCGAATATGAATTAAATAGTCATCCTTAATTATCGGTATATTTTTAAATATAATTTAAATATATAATATATTTAGAAATATTAGAACCCAATAAATGTCCTAATAAAAAAAAGTAAATGACGTTTATTTTGGAGATATGGGTTTAAATTGCTTACTCTACAAGACGTAAGTACATTTAAAAACATAAATATTACTTGGTAATTATTTATAGACTATTAAAAATATATTTAAAAATATTATATTTATAATATGTATAAAATAAAACATACATGCATGTGTTACGCCTAAAAAGAAATAAAAAAACATTAATTTCACGCCGAAAAGAAAAGAGAGATCCTGAGATATTTATACGGTGGCGCTGCATATTTTATTAGATATATCTTTTAAGAATATAATAATGATCCCATAATACATGTATACATAAATATTATCTAAATCTTTTATTTTCTCTATTATTGTTATTTGGACATACATGTAGTTAGTTGCTTTCATTCAATTGTTGTCGTTTGTCTTTTGTTTGTTTGTTTTCTGAAGCATATTTGTATTTTTAGAGGGAAACTACACAAATATTTTTTGATAGGAAACTTCTCTTTTCCTTCTTGCTTTGGAACATTAATAGAAACAAAATAGAAAAAAAAGAGAGATTATTTTGATTTTACAATAATACTTTCACCATACATCAACCCTTTAAATCATATTTTGCTACGCATTTTAAAACTAAAAAAATTCATCCAAAAGTAAAATATTTTGGATAATAAACGTTTTCATTTATGATCAATTAATCTATAAAATTTAAGTATAAAAATTGTTTAAAAATATCAAACTTTTTATTATTCAAATAGAGGGAAAAGAAGTAAACCCTCTCTATTTATGTAGTTTAAATCGTTCGGTATATACTTCCAAACATATGAAACATGATGCATGAGAAGTGAGCCAAACCTAACCTTGGTTCCTTAGAATATGTTTCAACTTTAGTAAAATTGGAATTTAGTTAGAATAAAAGGGGTAGGATTGTGGGATTAAAATTGAAATTTAGTTAGAATAAAAGGGGTTAAGGATAAATTTATAAAAATTTAGAGAATGAACTTATAATATCTTAAGAGATAAAAATAGATTTTTAATAGAAATATATAATTTTTTAAATTATATATAAATTTTAAATTTTCAGAAAAATAATTGTTTTTCTCATTTTTAGATCCGTCCCTACTTAGCAGTCATTTTTGTATGAATCATATTCCATAATAATTGATACAAACTTTATGGGCAAGTATAAATACAAGATGTACCGAACCCTAGTTTAGTTGTTGGAGTTGAAAGGCCATTAAAACCCTAGAAACTAAATACTCTTTTGTTAATGTTATTATCCCGGATAAGTCTACAATGGAAGTTGAACATATATCTTTCGTTAATATGGCTTCACCTACCTGTACACATGGACAAAGAGATTGCATGCCATGTGGATAGATAAGAAGGAGACTATCTTATATATGTTTAAATTCTGATATTTATCTCGAAAATATATCATCCTAAGAATTGAAATGTACAAGGGGACGTTTGAGCCTACGCATACGCAGAGATCAGACGGTTGAGAGTCTGTGATTATGTATGTTCAGAATATCCGGTCCCTTTGCAGCCATTTAAGAGTAAGACAGCCTCCTACTAGACCATGGTGTTGAACCCTATGGCCTATACCAAAGTTTCATTCCTCTTTCAAACCATCCTTTTTGTTTATAAGCTCAACTTTTACAAGGAAGAAACTTCCCTCCCTTTATGATGCCTTAATTGAGTCAGTATCATCCCTATGATATAAGTATATGGCTTGATCATCCCATCATCATTAATTTGTTGTAAATATTGACAGCAAAGGATCGTAATCTTTGACAATTGGAACAAGATAATATGACATGTAAGGTAGGCAGATACCGAGACCTCTGGGTCCCAAAAGACGTCTTCTTAGAACTCCAATTACGTTGTAAAGGTTACCACAACTTTGTTTTTCTCAGTAAAAGAGTTATTATATATAATGATCTAGAGTTTTTGACTTAATATTAAAAATTAATTTGAGTTTTTAACTGTTATATCAGATCGATTACTCAAATTATAATGGATCGTAAAACATTAATTGATCAATTAAAAATATAAAACGATTTATAGTGGTTTGAGCTGTTAACCAAACTCTACGTCTATTATTTTAGCTTCCTATATATTAAGAATTTTTCAAATTCACTGAAATTTTTTTCTTTGTTCCAGATTAAAAGAAAATATAACAAAATAGATAACCCTTACGCACAAAAACTTATACCTTAAAATCTTGATAAATCCTCTTTTATAAAAAGAAAAGAAGATAACAAACAAAGGAAAAACTTACAAGGTTATGTGTTTATAAATTTAAGCTTTCACTTAAACCTAACATTTGAGTAAATATAACAATTAAAGGTCACAGGTGTATTCTACAAGAAAATATAACAAAAGTAAGCATTAAGACACTTTTTTTTTTATTATTGAATGTTAGTAGTTCATTTTCATCGACTTCTATAGCTGTCTGAGGAAGTCTTTTATATCATCTAATGGTACATATTTCGTGTAAACTTTAATTTATATATACTTTTTAATTTTAGGGGTTAAAATTTTAATTTAAGGTTCAGATTATAGGGCTTAAAATTTATTGTATATGATTTAAAATTTAGGGTTTAATTTAAAGTTGAGTACGTAAGCCACACACTTATATTACATTTTCTAATGTAGGCCATTGTAGAAAAAAAAATTAACATCTTCTTTTAGGTTTTACTTTTTTACTAGGGTTTAGGAGTATAAGTTTGAAATTCAATCAATAGCTAAACTCAATACAAATCTTTGGTCAATATTTTGACCAACAAAATTATATTTGATTAAACTGAATTTTTCACTCGAAATATAAAATTATTATCCAACCTTGTGATCTGGGATTCAATGCCACAATGTCATGCTCATACTATGATTTCATTTTTTCATCAACATCATGATGAGTAATTGGTCTTATAGGTCTAATAAAATTCGACCGCCCAACACCCAAAGGCAGTGGGGGTATTAATTAAAATTCTCCACGCCCAACACCTATGGACAGCAATGATCAAATGAAATAGGTTTGAAATTAAAACAAATTGCTCAATGCTTTATAAATCATTAGGGGTAATGGTAGATCTTGAAATGAATAAAAAAAATTATGTCTTTATTTATATCCTTACTCTAAAATTTAGATTTAGGGTTTAAGATTTAAGTTTAGAGTTTAGGATTAGGGTTAAAGAGTTAGGATTTCCAAAGCTTTTTTCACATTTATCCTTTATTTATTTTTTAAAAAAGTGGTTTATTTATGAATTCTTATTTTCAAATATTTATATTTTAATCTTCAATCGTAAATTATGACTTTATCGTTAATTAGGACGTATCTTTCATAATTTAAAGTTTAAAATTTTTAAAATCAATATTTATAACTTAAAATTTAATTTTTTTAGTATTAACTACGAAAAAAGTAGGATTTGTTTTTCCTTTCCAAATGCATGCATTATCACTTGTAGGGTGAGATGAGTTTCAAAGTTGGCATGATAAATTCCACTAATCCATGACCGAAAACCCTAAACAAAAATACAAAAAGCTTAATGGAGTTTGAGTGGGAGAGGCCCAAGTTCCCAAACAGATTGATGGTTGAGTGTCTTTTTATGAACTCCTCATCATCGTGCCCAATGCCAAGTAGACCAGACCCCTCGCTCAATCAATTGCTGCCACCCATGTGTCCCATCCGCTCTTTCCGCCTTTTTTTAAAACACGTGGGACTTCCATAAGCTACCATAAAGAGAAAGATGCGAATGATTACCTACTAAACATTCAATCAGCTTAGTATAACATGTTTTTCCTTTGCTTCATGCTGCGCTGGGCTCTAGGTCATTGCCTATATATAACATGATTCATGACAGTAATTAAGAGCCTACTTTGTTTCATACGTTTAGGGTTACAGTATTGAGGTTGGAGTAAATTTCTTTATACTCTATCAACAGATACACACTTTTACCAACCATTTTTCAGGAGAAAGGGTCCATGATCGATCTTTTTAGTTTCATTTAAAAAAGAAGAAGATTAAAGGGTATTGCTGAAAAGACAGAATTTTAAAGTTAAAGGAAGACAAGAAAAAGACTAAAACCTCTTTAATTGAAACCTTGGCCACTCATATTTCTTTTTATTATGTAGGAAGGTGGATCAGATTGGAAGGTTATATAGGATGAACTTTGGAGAAGGAACTTGTGTCCCAAGGCACACTCCAACACTTGAGATAACACAAGCAAAGAGATTCGAATATCGAATGTCACATTGATCATGATTCACCGAACTAATTCTAACCCTAAAAGTAAAGTTGAGAGTGTAGATAGATAGAAGGAAATCATACCTAGCACAGGTATTTATTCTTATATTAATTAGGGTGTCCAAGGAACTCCTTGAAAACTATTCATTAGACTATGTTGATGATAGTGTTAGCCCTACAACCATGGTTGTTTAAGGTTTGTTGATAGTAAGCACCCGCGTCACATATTTTATTTTGATAGATGAACCTTTTAGTAAGAAATTTTTATTTATATAATGTCTCGAACCTAAAATTTTACTTACATGATATAAAACTACTTATCACCTAGACTAATCCATTGATTAATGTTCTTTTACGGTACAGACAACAGACTGCTATAATATTACCGTAATCTTATTCCTAATCTGATCTTCCTGTTCCTACAATTGTCTAGATTTTCCCACCCTTTTGTTGGTTGGCCTTACTGTTTTCTCGGAAAGAAAAGCAGTCTGTGTATGGGTGAGAGACAAGACAACTTTAGCCGGTGCATTGCCTTTTTGGATAGAATACAATGCAAAGCTCTATCCTTTTTTGAATAACATGATACTAATTTGTCTTGTTGTTTGTGCAGTCTCCCATATACCAATTGATTAGAACCTAATGCACTAAACTAATCTCTACTTTTTCCCTTTTCAAGAGCCCCAGTTTGGGATTTGCTTACCCCATTATTTCTTTTCAAACTATTACATAAATCAATATTAAGACTTAGCTTCTACCATTTCACACCTTAATTTTAATTATTATTATTACTAATGTCAAAGATACTATACTAAGTATACTCTTAATTTTGAATCATGCATATAACAATGACCGTTAATTATTGGAGTTAACCATTGAAAAATATTGACCATCTCTTGATTTTAGGAGAACGTTCAAAAGATTAAAAATAAAGTATAATAAGAAAAGCTGATATGATACCCTTATCATGTATCAAAAGCATTCGGTCATTGTATAAATGATCATTTTTGACAGACTTCCTACACATGCACGCCTTTTACACCTTGGCCCTGCACAAGCTGATGATTGCTTGTTCTGTCGAGACAATTTAGAAACTTGGGGATCTATTTTTTGAATGTCAATTCTTTGGGAGGATTTGGAGTAGAGTTTTAAGTATGAGTTTATTGACAAAGAATCCTGGGAACTAGGATAAAGAATTTTGTTGGGTGGTTACTTAGCTCAAAGGTAAGTTTTTAGTTGTTTTTATCTTAAAGGTAGTTTAGAGTAGTCATATTTATCTTATTTGACGAGAAAGGAACCATCGTTTTTAGAGGGAACTATCAAAGGGGAGATAATATAGTCCAACTCTATTAAATTCATTATTTGTATCAAATTAAAGAATAGATGTATAGATAAGAGTGACAATGCTCATGCTAAGCTTTGTATAGAGTAAGGATACCAGTAATGTATAATATTCCTTTTCTTCTTGATTGTTTGTAGTAGTTTTCTAAATAAAATATACATTTTATCAGGAAAAAAAATTTATTTATTACGACAACTCAATCACATTCGATGAATTGAGATTGTGAACATGGTTTGATAAAGGTGCATTGTTGGTGAAGATATTCTTAGACTTGAAATATAGCATATACAAGTCTAGGATACAATCTTGCTCTTTGGCTTTTATTATGAAAGAAATGACAAATCTTGTTCTTATTAAACCCTATTTTCTTTTGATTATCCATGTTCAAAAACCAGTAAAAAGAAATAAGAAAAAGGAAAGAGGGAAGGTCCCACGTGTGGGAGGAAAATTGGAGCTTATGCAACAGAAAACATATATTAATAAATATAGCTTTATGTGCATGGGATTCTTAGCTTGAGCCACCTTTTCAGCACTATCCCGGATATTCACTCCCTTTTTCCCGCTACAAACCACACTCTTCTTGCTAAAGGGGAAAAGAGGGTTCCGGGAATCCAATGTATATCCCTATCTATCACTTGCTCAGTAACAGTTTATTATCCCTTTGAAACCTCATCTTAGGATCCCCCAAAAGCATCTGAACAATGCAGATTTGAAACTAAATCATCACTCTAGCTACTACTATTGTTTAAGTACAGTCCACATGTTGCAAAAAATTAATATTATTAACCAATGATGACCATGTTCCTTGATTAGGTTGTTGCTTGCACTATGTCTGCAGTCTGCAATCTGCATAACATGGTCAGTTTACTTACCGAATCTCAATGTGACAAAATGAATCAAAAGAAGCAAGAGTCAATCTCCCAACCTAAACATCTTTGTAGCTACATATTTTGGCAAGCTGGCCTTGTAGGTGAACCATATATCTTTATATTTTTCTCAAAATTCGTAGGTAAACCATAATTTTGGTATAGTATGTTTATAATAAACATCTTTGTACTGTTACATTTATTAGTTGGCAACACTGGTGAGTAACAGTGAGATTATAAAGAAAATTCTCAATTTATTTGAATTTTCTGAAATGGATTGATATATTGCAAAGTGACATCTGTGAAGGGAGGATTGAAGATGAATTTAACCCTGAGATGGGTCTCACTCTTGAGCTACTTTGAATAAAGAATTAAAGATGGTGTTGTGTTCATTGAGGAGCTCACCTACCAAATGGGGACAACACAGCATATAGATTGCAAAGCTGATATCCCCCACACACATCCTATCTTCATCAAAACTATGACTTGACATGTCTTTTATTTCCTGTTTCAGAATTCTCACCAGCCTTCCTTTACTGACAGCATCAACAAATAGTAACTGCATAATAAAGTTTGGTAATGCTGACTGCAGACTTCTACTACCAAACTCCTATCTCAAATTTATAACCCCAGCCCCAGGGCCAGCAGCTTCACGTTTCTCTCAGAGCTTGGGGCCATTTTCATTCTTTTCTTTAACTCTGCCCGAGTCAGTACTCGGTAGGGAATATCACTATATCTGATAACCAAAGTTTGGTCACTAGGCATGCACATTGCAGCATATAACCAAAAAATCAACCCCAGCACCTTCCGTTTATCAAACTCTGGCCTGCCCTCACATGACGTACGTATATTTATACCGTTTTACCTGTAAAGCCTTGGTTTGTACCCTTGTAAATGTTACCACCCTAGTGAAATGGTGTGTACAGCCACAGGCATGCTTCCTCTTGGAGTCTGATGAGGATAATTAACTGCCCCAGTCTGATCACATGATTGCTTACTTTTTTCCACATTATCTGTCAGATTCTAATGAGTAAATTCCATTCGTTCCATGACACATAAAACTCAATGGAACAGCAAAGGATGATTTGATTGAGCTTTTGTTTTTGAATTGTCAAATAAATGAATTACTTTGAAAGCATTATGGGACCCCATTGCACCGCTCCATGACAGAAACAAGTTGGGGGAGGGAAGGCCACTTTTCCCTGCACTCGAATACTGAGATCTCATTCAATATTTTGTCTCCAGCCTCCAGGGTTGAGCCCCATGCATGTGTCCTACTCATAACAATAACAGCTAATTCCGTCGGCTCCATTTTGCTTCACCCAGTTGTGCATATGGGCCAGCATTGGTCAAATCCTTGATTCAGTTCTGTCCCAGTCCATATCTTCTACTTTCCATTATGGGCTTTGGACTTGTTGAGCCGAACTCAAGTCAAGAGTTTGAACTTCTTAGTTTAGCCTCCAGATGAAGAAGCTAAGTTTTTGCGAGGTAAAAGTTAAAAACAATAAAGACGCAGAGAGCAATACTTAACTCGGAGCAGAGTCTCTCGATCATGGCACCAAAAAGGACCCTTTACTTTGAAAACTAAGACCCCATTGTTGTTAAAAGTAATCAAGTAAACTCATCTGCATATTTTAGCCTTTCAGCAAGGAATCCTATTTAAAGGTAAAGCCTGTCAATGTTTCAATCAGTTCACTTCAAACCCTAACTGCCATGTTGATTCCAAATGATTTGTTTAATATTATAATGTACCAACATGCATGATGCATGCAAAATCATCCATCTTGTTGATCAGCCATATAAAGAAGTCAAATTTCGTAAACTTAAAAAGCAAAATCGGATTTTGTCCGCATATATAAAAGATGATGTTTAAGAAGTCATACATTGACATGATAACATATCCGTCTAAATCAAGCTAAATAGGGAAAGAAAACATATTTTAAATGATTTTTGGATACACAAAGCTCCGTTAATTGATTTAAATACAATAGTTGGAAGTATGAATCTGAGTGTATGTATATAGTATGATTATGATTATATAATTAAATGAATGATCGGTTGAGATTATATATCAGCTACCGAACCATGATACGATTAGGTGCCTAACACATGTATGCAATTAATTTGTGTAAAAGGGTTTAAATAATGCACGTATAAATTGCTTTTAACTTGATTTTTTAAGGATAATCAACAATAAAGCTGTATGGAGGTGGGATGGGCAATTATCCTTCAGCTAAATTATTTTTCCCTCTCAAACCATAAATCATGATTCTATCCTCAAGGGTAATAATATTTTTTTCATTAAGACCACTAGAAGGATTCAAAACAATGTTTTACTTTATGTCAAGAAAAGAGTGCAAATCACCTGTCGATTTATTGTATCTTAATTGGTGTTCCACTTTAAAATAGCAGGTTTAAAAAATTAGGGGTATGATGTGTATTTAGGATAGAGAGTTTAAGATGTGAAAATTAAAGTTAAGAGTTTAGAATTTAATTTTTAAAATTTTTAAAGAAAAAATATAAAAAAGACATAATTAAAGGATAAAAAAATTTTATGATCCAAAAAAATCGATAATCTTACCGTCTTGATAGTTAGGTACCAATACCATTGACATTCTCATTCAAATTTCAAGGTTCAAATTTTCTCTCCCAATTAAAAATTGGATTGATATTCGATGCATAATAGTAAAAACCTTTTTTCTACAATTATTATATATTTAACTTTTAAGGATTAAAATCTAAAATTTAACCTTAAATCTATAGATTTCAAATTTAAAACTTTAAACTAATCGCATAATATCTAAAATAAATTTATTTGCATAAATTTACAGTCGATGGAATATTTTTTTCCCCGTAAGAAAGTGAGGAAAGGGGGTTGAAAAAAGTGCTTTTATTGGATGAGAGGGAGTGGGTTACGGTTAAGGTGATAAATGAGACGATATAGATCGCGATGTATTTAAATTTAATATGAATAAAATTTGATCAAAATTTGATTTAATTGGATTCGATTCAAACTTGAATTCGGTTCGAACTCCTGCCGAGCCGAGTTATATGATACTCAACTCACAAGCTACTCAAAAAGATAAATATATTATTTTTATTTTTTATAATTTAAAATCTAAATTTTTAAACTTAAAACCCTAAAATCTAAACCTTAAACTTAAGTTTTAAACTCTAAATTAATGTACTAAAACCTAAAATTAACAAGCTTGATTGTGTATCAAAGTTTTTTTTCCATTATGCTTTAAATGAGACAGATAAGATAAGAGTTACGTGAGTCTAACATGGTCAAAGATTGATCAATACTTAACTCGATTAGGCTCGAAAAAAACTCAAACTCAACTTGAATTCTTAACGAGCTAACTCGAGCTCAAATATTTCAGACTCGTTTAAAATTACTCAAATTCAAACTCGATCAAAATTTCAACGAGCGAAACCGAATTTAATATTACTCAAACTCGACTAGTTTACGCACCCAACGACAGTCGGTCATAGCGTACAGATATATAGAAATTTGGTGCAATCAAAGAGTCCAAAAAATGGCAGAGCAGTAACTGGCAGTGGCGGGTAAAATAGGGTTTCGGCAACGTCCCCTTCACGAGAACGACCGTTTCCAACTCTTCTTGTTGTCTTCTGCTCTTCAATCTGCTTGTCTTCGTCTTCTCTTGGAACGTGTGTTGGAATTCGACACTTTTCCATATGTACAACAAATATAGAAAAAAGTGTTAAAATACTACACTTCATTAACCATTGCCGTTTCATGTTAATCTATCAGCACCAAAAAGAAAGAAAAAAAAAATCATTACAATGTGCTCTCCCTCCAAAACCAGCTAGAGCTGCTGCAAATCAACTAGTCATCAGTGGCAACTTAAGCCTATTGAATCCTGAATATATATCACCCCGTCCCAGATACACAATGTATTCCTCCATAATCATCCCTTGAGGTCCCTCTTGATCGTGATATGATAATTAGAGCCCTCTTTATGTAAAACTTTTCTGTAACTATGGAAATGATGGAGGGGGGACTATTCCAAATTGATCAGTTGAAATTGTGTTGCTCGAGCCATGGCCAAAACCCGGTTTGATCCTCCATATTACAGAACATGTTACCGAGACCTTCTTCTTTAACCATCTGGTCTATCTTTTGGCATTGCAGGTGATTATCAGGTCTCGACGGTGCCGTTTGAAACAGCTGTGCAACCGCAACGCTGCCGTCTGTTGGCTTAATGGATGTCGTAGGAAAAAGGGTTATGCTTGTAGGATGACTGTCGATTGCTGGTGTCCTTGATATAACCGGATTCACATCCGAGCTGTTTTCACTTCTGATACTGCATGAACCTTCGGTGTCTTTATTGAGGTTGATGGATTCTGTCGGCTCCCTGCCTTTCAGTGCCAATATCTACACCCACAAAGTAACTTATCCGATAAATATGAACCATGCTGTTACACAAATAACCCAATATTCATAATTTTATACTAAAACCAATGAGATCACTGTCCTAAATTGTCAGAAACATCTCTAGTTCTGTCATTCACTGCATGCCATGAGTCGTATGGTTCATGATTACTCTAATTACGCCTCGAACAATGATTAACCATCAAGGTTTATTTATGGTTTTAGGCCCTCTACTTTATAATTCACGACAACACTCCAATGACATCTACTAAATTAGAGTAGAGGGACTAAAACCATGATTAAGCCATTAATTAACCTCATAAGAAAGCAAAATTACGTGCCGGAATTAAGTTGTCTGAAAACAATGATTCCATAGAAAGTGAATAAAGCTTTTTGGTTATGATTATAATCTTTAAAAAGTTCACTTATATATGATTACCTCTGCATGAAGCTTTTGGTTCTGAGCTTGGAGTGCATCATTATCTGCTTTCATTGTTTCGTACAGTCTTTTAAGCAGATCATAGTCTTTCTCCAGTTGCTTAGTTTTCCACCTGGCTCTTCTGTTCTGAAACCAGATAGCAATCTGCCTGGGTTGCAACCCCAGAGCTCTAGCCAGATGCATTTTTCTCTCGGGTTCAAGCTTATTTCCCAACTCAAAGTTCTTCTCAAGAGTCCTGACTTGTTCCATGTTAAGCCTCCTTTTCTTTTCTCCTGCCTGAGAACCATCATCTGATAAATCATCCTCCCCATTTGCTTCTTCAATACCAGAAAACGATATAGATCTCTTCCCCAGAAGTGATGCAACACCTACATGCACATACAGAAAAAAGAAAACAGAAATCAATTCCATTATAGATCTATGTAACTAAACTGATGAAGCCTAAAGATCTATGTACCATGAAAGTCTTGGGGTGAGCATGAAGGAAGCATTTGATGGATGGAATTTGGGTGTTGATGATGATCTTCTTCATGAGGAGTTTGGAGCATGAAATTTGCTTGGAAAAAAGCCATCCGATTGCATGACATGACCCAACAGGTTGCTGAGTTTTATAGCACTAATCTTAAATTCAAATGATTTTGCAGCAGATACTGGGAGTGGTGGCACAGTGTTTAATGAAAGCAAAGCGAAAGAGAGACTCGATTTACCAGTCTAAGAGGAAAAGAAAGGGAAGATGAGGTGATGCTGAGATTTTTGTGAAATGGATGGCTTTTGCATAGACAAATTTAGAATTTTATGTTAAAGATATAAACTTTTGTATATAATAAAATTATATAAAAATTTAAAATATCAAGATGCACGGGATTAAATTATTAATACAAATATAAAAATATTTAAACTTTTCAAAAATTGCGTCTACCCGGAAAATCTCTCAAACCATCCATGTGTGTGGAAATCATGGTAAAGGGTCATCTTTGTTTATGATGCGGGGGCATCTTGATATCCGTTGGAGATGGGTGTTACGTTCTCAAAAGCCGGTGCTATAGTTACGTGAGTAGAGAGAAGTGTTGCTTGAGAAGCAAGAGAGGTGGGGATGGGACCATGGGGCAGGGGTTGATACCTAAACCACCCGCACCCATCGTGTTTTTTGGGCCAAACCTTCTTTCCCTTCCCTCACCCATCTCTGCAAATTCAAATGCCTCAGAAACAACACCGCCAATACTCCTGAGTCCTGTCATGTCCAACCCTACAACACCTGTTTTTTCTTCTTTCTCCTGCAGCTGCCACACCATAACTTATGCACTCACTCGTATCACATCACGTCATGTCATTTCCTCCATCTGCTATCAGTTCTTCTGTACACTCTCTCTCATTTCAAAAGGCAAACTTTCCCGGCCTCGAATCAATAAAGATAATTTAGAAGAAGAAAAAAATAAGAGTTCGTTTAAATATTCCCATTCTAAAGCAAGATTCTGCAGCAATGATCATCTAAACTTGGTATCTTAAACAAACTTGTGCAGGTTTCCTGATTCCTTTCTTTTCTTTTTTCCACTAAGGATAGGATTTGAATCTGTGTGGCATGTTTTAATATTAAATCGATTCTAAAATTTGACTTATAAAACTGTTAATAAAATCAACTGATGGGAAAGTGTGAAAAGGAGAAACCTAAGTAGCCAACAAGTTCTGTTGTGTCGGTAACTATTTATTCACCAAAAGTATGTAAAATACGATGAAAGGGTAGAAAAAGGGATTGAACACTGAAATTCTACTTGGACGACAGGACCACACAAAATAATGGGCGAGAAAGGAAATACCCTGTCAGTAAATTTTTTTTACCTCTCTTTGACACGGAACAGAGAATCTATCAGCTCAAGTAAAATTAGTATTCGAACGAGTTAAATCTAATCAAAAATTTTAAAGTATTCGAGTTTACGAGTTATATTTTATACTTTAAATTTTATTTAAATTTTTTTCAATTCGAATCAAATTTAAAAAATTTGAATTGAGTCGAGTTATATTTTTACCTGATGGCAGTAGCGGAACAGCATAGATATTTTTTAAAGTTTATCTATTTTAAAAAATATATTGTAATTTATATTTATTTTAAAAAAATATTCTAGATACGTCACTCTTTGCTGCTGGGCGTTGAGGATAATGATAAAATTTGGGACAAAAACAAAACCTACTCTCACACTCACTGCCTGTCACACGACTTTATTAGTTGGAAGCTGAAGCCTGACCCGAGTGCAATGTGTGACCCTATTTACATAGTCAATAATGTAAACGTTTATTAAATTAAATAAATATGTATAAAAAATATTCTATGCTCGTTTAATAAATGAATGAACATAAACAAAGGTGTATTCAGTTCGTTTGTGTTTACGAACAAGTTCGGTGATAAATTCGTTTAAAAGCTTATTTATAGGATAAAAATGACTGTGAATGTATCTAGATACTATCTTTTGTTATTGTTAAGGATGTTATATAAGTTTATATTGAAATATAAGTTTTATTTTGTTGTTTTTGTTTTATTTATTGTTAATTTAGTTAGTATTTATGAACATATAAATGAATATGTTCGCAAACAAATAATCAAACACGTTTGTGAAAACTTAAATAATCGTGTTCATGAACACTAAACATATGAACACAAACATATTCAAAGACAAATAAATAAATAAATACGAAACATAATATTAGAAATTTAAATGAACACCAATCGAACATGAACCACTTTAAAAATAAATCAACGAAAATGAACGTAGTGTTGTCCGTTCAAGCTCAATTCATTTACATCCCTGCTAATAGAGTTAATCCAAGTGGTAAGCAGCTTGATATCACTTAAACATATCTCAAATTCGAAACCTTGTATACGCAAAAAAATCTTCGCCGAAAAACTCTCTCACCAAAATCAAATGTCTAATTCATATCAATTCGGATCATTCAAAGTAAAAAACTGAACAATCCGAAGGACAACCAAAAACAATAATAACAAATCATCCTTCAGAGAATTGAAGAACTGATCCTTGTCAATCCACAAGGGATGTTGCAGCTCTTATGGGGCAGCTTCAGCTTGCTATCCCATGTGCTAATCTTCGCTTGACGACACTACCTGCCCACTCGTCTCTCTGCCTTTTTCATTTTACCCTCATGGTTTCTGGGCCAAAGGGAATATGCAACCTGATAGTGATTTCTCAACCACCGCTCCTCTTTGTTTTCTTATTACTTTCATGCTGTGGCACTGACTGCCACATTACTATCTCCTTTCAAACTCTACACTGGTTGGATTCCCCACAATTCAGAACTAACCTGTTATTTTAATACCTGGATAATGAGGCTGATCACAATCAGATGAACCATTTGTTTTTATATCAATTTGGTAAATCTCTCAGCCTTAGATATACTCTGTTCTGTTCAGAAATGTAATATAGTAAGGGTTTGGTTTTTCTTTATTGCTTTTCCAAATCAAAGATTTTATCTTTTTGAACTTTCAAATCCAAAACATGAACACGATAATCTGTTGGAAAAATGATAATTTTAGAGTTTTGAATGAGAAATTAATACAAATGTTGTCGAGTAAAAGGATGTATACAAGAAAAAAAACAACTCGGCTTTTTGTCACATTCAAACCACTGTTCCTTCAACATGAAATGTAGCATTCAACGAGTTCAAAAGTGCAGCAAACAATGTTGCAGGACATGTCTAGGAAGTATCAGAGTTGAGTGGCAGTCAGGAAGAAGACTTTCCACCTTTTTACAGAATCAAGACTGCTGTGTCTGTTAGGTAGCAATTTCAGGTCTGCACATCATCACATGCAAAACCCTAAATAGTTGATGTATGCTGCCAACTTAGCCAAACTACTTTCATGGTTGCCAAGCATAAGATACAAAATGGTGTGTAGCCTATTCCAATTTGACAACTGTATAAAGCAGAAGCACACACTGTAAGATAATTGAGATATAAACCTTGGCCACCACCAGAGTCTGCAGTCAACTCTGCTGTAATGGAAAACGGAACACTATAGGTAATCTATAAGGAGGGGAAAACAAGCTAATTTGCAAAAATATTATCAATTTTTTAAACAAAACCTGCAGGATATGGAAATTGACTCCAACATTTGATACATACGGCTAGAGGAAAGCCAAGAGGAGTGAATCCAACAAAGGTGCTGACGAGCTGACTCATTTGCTGGTGGTGGAAGTGGAACCTGCTTTGTAAAACGTATAGTCACAGCAGTACAAAACAAAACAAGAGAAATACCTGTACAAATGCCAAATGATTTTTTGAGCATATACAGGATGGCATCAATTAAGTGTTGGGAAACAAGGGTGTTGACTTGCAAAGTGAACAACGGTCCTAGATGGTGGTTTTAGTGGTTGAAGATGGCTCTGATTTGTGTTGGAGTCTGGTTTTCAGAGTTATGGCTGTTCTTTGTGTCGATTAAGAGTTGTCATGGCCTTGTGATTGGACGTCATAGGAAGGGATGTTCTAGACTTGTTTAATCATCAGATGAGATCACATGCCTTGACACATGATCGCCATAGATTGTTCGCAGGATATGTTCTCGAGCTGAGGTGATCGACGCATGACCGTTGGTGATCGTTCGCAGGGTATGATTTAGCAGATACCAACAATATGCAACCGCAACATGCACAAATTTGGGGCTCAAAAAAAACTCTGATATTTTATAGAATCTACGCTATAAGTTCATTGTTAATCTTAGACAATCTGTATTTCCAGGACAACTCTTGAAAATATAAGGACGAAAAGAAGTGTTTTTTCTAGCTCATTGAATCCGCAGTATAGTCGTGCTCATTTTAACTTGCTTTGTAAGAGGAATCAACCCACCATCATTTTAACAACAGATGAAAATGTTTTTACCGATGCCAACTCCCACTAGCACCAACTGAAAATCTCAACATGTTTCCGACAGTCATTCGTAAGCAAAATATAGCCTTGGAAGACCTGTGCTGAGAGCAGAGCCGAATACATGAATCTACTCCAAGTTTCTGCATGAATCAGCCCAATATAAATGGTGGAACAAAAAGGGAAAAGCTGAGAGCAGTGGAAAAGGAATCATGGAGAAGGTCAAAATAATAATATCATAGATACGTGTGGGGGTGAAAATGTTCTTAGCATTGTTATCTGCAGTTGTGTACGTAAATTTTATAAAATTAAATTAAGTTATTATATTGTAATTCAATTAAAATATTTCACTCAAGAAAGTTGTTCAGTTTCTTACATCCAAACTCCAACTCTCTCTGTATTCCTCTCCCCTTCAAATCTTGAGCACCCAATCGTTTTGCATTCAGAATAGGGTGGGTTGGCCCAGACAGCTACAGCATCAACCTAGAAGACAAATGCATGGCCTATTGCCTATTGCCTATTGCCCATTGCCAGCTAAAAGCTAGAATGGACTAATGGAGAGAGTGAATCATGCACGCTTCTTTTTCTTTAACGATGAGAAAAGGTAGGAGTAATATATTTTTTAATTGATTTAGATTGGAGCGGTGTAATTTGTAAATATATATATATATATAATTAGACTAAAATAACTTTGAAATCAAATAAGTATACTGAAATTAGAGATAAATACGGGTCGAATCGCATCGAATTTAATCTTAAACCCGACCTTAACAAATTTATTTCTTTATTTTTTCCCTATACTGTATTTCACATTTCCTGCTAATAGTGTTCTTTAAAATTTAAATTATATATATTTTTCTTGTTTTTCTGTCATTTCTTGTTTTTCTGATGCCAGTTGTGTTATTCTTTTTTCAGTCAAACCAACAGTGTTGAATCTGTGAAGATCTCTGCAGGATCAAAGACAGTGCTGCGGACACTGCGGGGACTGTCCTCAACCACTACGAACAACAAGACTTCAAAAATTAAAAAAACAAAACAAAATCAGGACAGGAAGAGGGAGGGGGGGGGGGGGTTACAGCTTTGGGTTCAAAAAAATAGAAACGATAAAGTTTAGAGGGAACAAGGAATAATAGTTTTAAATAAAGTGAGTATATAATTTGCATCAAATAACGTTAAATATCATTAATACTTAATATTATAATTTATAATTATTTGTGAAGTTTATTATTTTTTATTAATTATACATTAAATTTTTAAAATTTTATTTTTTATTAAATAATTTAATAATGTTTAATATTAATAATGTTAAACGATATTCGACGATTATTATAAAAATTTCTTTTAAATGATTTAAATTTGAACAACATAATTTATAGCACGTATTTATTATAAAAATTTAAAATATATATTATAAAATAATAGTATAATCCTATCACAATATTAAAAAATAATAATAAATAGGAAGGAGCCGACCTAATTCTGGTTTCAGTCCCTAGATGTTGAAAATTAATATTCAATCACTCTTCGCTTTAGTTCGATGGATTTTACTATCCTTATTTTTTATTTTCATTTCAAATTTTTAAGGTATTATCTTAAATAAAAAAAATTATTTAAGATTTAAAATTTATGATTACAGTTTAAAAATTTTAAGATATATATTATTCAAAATTTTAAATTTTTAGGTTGGTGCTTAAATTTTAATTTCTAATATTAGACATAAAAAACACCAAACTTTCTAAGCTAAATATTCAAAATCATTTCTGTTTGTATGTTAGTAGGTTGATCGTAAGATATTACAATGGTGGAGTTTATAAACTTTATTAGAAATATCATTTTGTTATATGGTGTATCGTAAATTTTTTTTTATAAAATCGAATTATTGTTGGAAAAATGATATAGCAATGAACTTTTTAAAAATTAAATTTATGTGAGATCTATTAGTCAAATTAATTGAGACTGAGTGGATGATTAATCTACTATAAGAGTAGATGGAATTATATATTTACAAGCTCAAAATGTTCAATAGGTGAATGAGAAATTGTTACTCAATGTGACATCCATGATATTGGAAAAATAAAATGAAAAATAAAATATCCCATATTTGTTGAGAATATAAATTTGGAAAGCTTTATATATAAAAACTCTTTATGTTATTATTGGAAATAAGCCTGGGTGTGTCTAGCTTATAAAAGTCAAAAAATGGGGTTGTAGACCCTTTAATTGGTTATAACCTTTGGATTAATTCTCTATTAGTTATCATGTTTTAAGGACACTGTAATAGCACAGGCCTCGTTAAAGTTTCAGAATCATTTTTTTTTTATTTTGATTTCTGTGATCTTTACATTTTTAATATATATATATATGTTTTATTTTAATTTCGTTTACAAAAATTATGTTTAACATATTAATAACTTACTTTGTTTTGTTGTAATAATTATAACACTTGTTTATTTGTATTGATTTATGAACAATTTATTAAACTCAAATTCAATATATTATATTTAGATCAAAATCAAAATATTATAAATTTACTAAAAAGAATAATCGATCTCTGATATCATTCTGATAGAGAGAGTCGAATTAATATAATTATGCGGAAAGGGTTGTTTAAAGTTATCTCGTACAGGTCCCGACTCTAACATGAAAATAATGAGAAATATTACTACACTGTTTAAGAAGTACAGTTAGTTTTATTTTTAAAGTTAGCAGATTAAATACATTATTTTTAATTGATAAATGTTATGAAATGAATAGTCAACTATCCATTAAAAAACAAAGGATTAGCATAAGGAATATTTTTTATAAATAACAGTGACCAATTTATTAACAAATATTTTATAAAAATTAAAATCAACAGCACACGTGATTTAGATCCAAATCTCAAAAATAAAAAAAATGGGTTAAGTAGTTTTGCTTTTTAATAATTACTTATATTTATTAATTAGCCAAGTAACACGAAGGTGTACCTATAAAATTTTATGATAATAAAAATAATTTTTTAATAAAAATATATATTTTTAATTTTTATGAGACAAACACTCTTCGGTCCACCCTACTTTAAACCTAACTATAACTGATTTAAGTTTTTTTATTGCGTTTTAGCAATCAGCACTTAAGCATGAACCTTGCCTTGAGTTGATTACTTGAAAACTAAACCGACACCCGAAAAAAATAATATTAGAAAAAAGAAAAAAAAATATTTTCCTGCAAGACAAGCAACAATAAAGTAAAGCACTTTGTCTTTATTAAAGATAATGATAATTATATTCTTTGATGCAAAGTGAAACGTGAACACCTCCCCCAGAACGGGCAAATTATACTTTTTTTTTTATTTAATTATGCCGTCAAACTGATTAAATAAACATTTGATTTTAAAAATTTGATTAAGTTGGGTGTTACCGATTTTTAACATAGTTGAGAAATTATTTAAGAATAGTTTTATAGTTTTAATTATATATCATATGAATAAATTATTTAAAGAGTAAATTACCGCGTTAATTATTTTTGTTTATTCTTAATACATTTTTAATTATTGATTTTAAAAACGATTAGTAAGGTCACAATCGTTTTCGGGGTGTAAAGTTTTGGTCACTTCAACGTTAAGTGCCGTTAAATATTGACGAAAAAAATGGTTTAATATAATAAAAAATAATAATAAATTATTTGATAATCCTTAAACTATTATTATACTTTTGTTTCATCTTTAATTTAACTCTTAAAATTTTAGATTTTTACCATCTTCCCCTCAAACTCTATAACTCTTATCCCTTATAAATCCTATTTGAGTTTATAAATTTTATTTATGATTCAAATTTTATTTAAAATTTTTTAATTCGATTCAAATTTATAAAATTTGAGTCAGTTAAATCAAGTCCAATTTTTGTACAAATTTAATTTAATAATTTATAATATTATAATACACATTGATTATAATTTTAATCGCTTTTTATATCTATATATGATATACATATATATTTTCTTATATTTTTACATGTGATATACATAAAACAAAATTGATATACTCAACTTGAATTTTAAAAATTATTAAGTAATTATTCAAAACCTCAAATTATTTGAATTATTGAATTTTATCTCTTAACTCAAATTTTATTTTGAAATTTATAAATTAAATTAAATTTATGAAATTATAAGTCAATTTTTTACGTGAAATTAAATTGAATAGTTTAATTTTTTTTTTTTGAGTCAGATTATTCCCCCCTTTTATCTGTACAAGAGTTGATTGTGCCTGATGCTTTTCTAAACTTCCTCCTGAATGATCCCACAAGCTGTGTATTCCATTGTTTTATATATGAGGAATCGAATTTTGCTACGACACTTCGCCAACATCACTTGGCGCCTGGAGGGATCCACGACGACTTGGTAGGTCGGTTAGCCAATCGATTGATAAATGCAGTAATGTTAGAATTTATAATACTTCAGAATAGAGACGTACAGGGCATAGACTGTCAAATTTTTTCTTTTATTTTTATTTGTAATTGTTTAAAAATTAAATTATTTATAAATTTATAACATACTTTTAAATATTTATATATTTTTTCTTTTACTTTTAACTCCTCACTCCATTTAAAAAAACTTTTAAAAAAAATATTTTGTCAAATTTAAAACTCATAATTTGAGGGGAAAAGCTGACAAGTTAATAAATTTAAATTTACATATCTTTTAACGGGGACTCAACAATTTTAACGAGTGATTCATTAAAAGAAATAGATTCAATCAATGCTTTATAATAAATTTGAATAAACGAATTCATAATGTCATTAGTTATTCTTTTTCATAATTATCTTTCAATCCAAATTCATAAGATAGAGAGCAAAAATCTTCTGCTCTTTTCTCATGCCCTTATTTGTGTCTCATTTGTTATTTTATTAAAAAATTAAATTTTAAACCCTAAAATTCATATTTTTATATCTTAAACCTTAAACTCTAATCTTAAAAAATACACAATATTCTTAATTCTTTATACTCTAATTTAAACCCTTAACCCTAAAATCCTAAATCCTATACCCTATAATTTGAAGTGAGACATAAACATGGACATGGAAAAAAGCAGATGATTTGAACTCAAAAAGAAGTCTACGATTGGCATGAACTACAAGAGTACCAAAACAATTCGAGTAGCTTTCAAATTGTCATTTTAAGTTGTATTCGACCAATTTCAAGGTAACAAACGTGTTGCAATGTATCATACAATTCCGCAAAGAATACTAAACAAGTTTTAAAATTTGTAACAAAACCAAATAACCATTCACCTTGGTCTCCACGCAAAACCTACCTGCAGATGACCATCCCGTTTTCATTCACTTTGATCCAACCAGTTCCTGGACATTGCCAAGATGATGTTTGAGTTAAAAAAGAAAAGAAAACAAAGGTTAAAAAGAGGAGCATCTGAACCCCAACACCTGCACTGCTTTATTTATTGAATTAGTGTCCTGTCATGTCGATGGAGAGTACAAACTCACACCTCTGTTACCTTTTATGGACGAGCTTGCGCAGGTTCCTTTTTCAGGATAATCTATTACCAGCACGCATTCTAAACCGTTGATTCAAACCCTAAGGAACAAAGACACGTCCATCTAACGGTACACAAGGAAAGGAGACCAACTCAGGCAGAACCAGCCAAGAAGAATCCCTCAACTCTGTCTTATATTATCAGGAGTTGTATTTTATTTCGTGTATTAAAAAAGATTCTTCTTTACTATCGTTTTGACCGCAACGCCACTTTCCTTCCGTTTCCCCTCTCTATATAACACCTTTCCACCCTACATCCCTCGCAGCAGCATTTATTTTCCGTTTATTTCCTTCTGCTCTCATCTACCATTTCTCCACCTTACTTCTTCCTCTGTTTCCTCCGTGTATTTCGCTGCAATGGCTGAACAGGTGACCTCCAAGCGACAGAGAGAAGAAACACAAACCTCAAACGAAGAAACAAAACGACACAAATCATACAATCATATCCTCTCCTTGCTAGAAGCAGAAGAGGATGAACCAACCCAAGATGTGTCTTCTCTCATCACGACTTTACAACAACAGATCTCTTCAGACTCAGTTTTAGACGTCCCTTTCCAGACTTCCCAACCGACAACGCCGCCGTTAAAAGACGACGAACATGAGAATCCTACGACCATGGTCAGCATAGAAGACTACACGACGTCAACTTCTTCCTTAAAAGGAGACGAGGATTACCGGGACGAAGAGAAAGAGCAAGTCATTAGACATTTGCTTGAAGCTTCAGACGATGAGCTCGGGATTCCGAGTAGAGAAGATGTTGTTGGCGTTGAGTTGGATGAAGGTGTCGACAATGTTGGAAATGGCTTGGCATTGTGTGATGGGTTATGGGAACTTGAAGACGAGGCTGCTAATTACTACACTTTGTTGCAGTCTGAACTGTTCATGTAGTATTATGACCGGAGAACAGAAAACAATTAATCAGCAAGTAATGTTAGGGGTAAAAATTAGAAAGATGGGAAAAACTAAGGAGTGTGGGAGAAATATGAAAAAATGAAGACGTTTAATCATTTTTGGGTTAATTCATTTTTGAACCCTTAGAAAACATCATGATTTTCCCATGTTCCTTTGTTCCTTGTAAAATTAAATTGCTTAAAAAAGGAAGATTCTTCCTATTTTGTCCTGCATTTCCTAATTATTTTATTCCTCTTGTATACTGATATGGAAAGCCTAGCTTCGACCTCTTACAGCCTGGTGAGCATTAGAATGTACTTTTGAGGCGAAAAGGAAATCGTAAAAACTTAAATGATATTCATCGTAATTGATTCGATTTTAATCGTTTATAAAATATTTATATTTTTAAAGAACTGATTATATGTATAAATTGATATTAATTCACGACCATTTTCGGATATTACTTCGTAATCATTTTTTTATTATAATCTTTTAAAATATTTTATAGAAATTTTTTATTGCTATCCAGAGAAAAGCTAAAAAAGTATTTTTTACTTATTAAGCCCATAAAACACAATAAAAAATATTAGATTAATCTAGTTTATCATGTCATTTATATTCTAATTCAATAATATATTTTTATTTTTTAAAGAGAATTCTTAATTTTTTTACCTTCATTTTTTATATGTTATCAAATAAATAAATCTTATTAGATAAAATTATAGATAATATTATTGAGGTTAAGTACGTTGGTTAATGAAAAAATTACAGGAAATTGGGTGGTTAGAGGAAGATGGACGAACAGTTACAGGTAAGTTTTATTTTTATTCAGTATCGGTCCAATTTTATCTCTTATTTTGTACAGGCCATCCCATTATGGTTTTATACCGTCCAAGGCTTAGTTGTCTAAGTGATACCGAAAGCTCGAGTTATTTAGCTTAAATGGTTAATGAAATGATTATTGTTTTTAGAGATTATGGGTTCAAGCATCAACGGTGTTAGTAAAAGTTGATTGAGCAATCAATGTCAAATGACGAAGATTATATTCTAGAATAAATATTATTGTAATCATCATTAGCTTGTTCAAAAAAAATATAACAAATACAATTAGCACGAACCATCTGGTCTCATCGGTTGAAGGAACAATTGTTGTTCCTGGAGGTCAAGGATTCGAGATTACAATTTGTATCGATTAAACAAATTTTTGGAATTCCCAAAGTGATACATTCTTGAAGAGCCGTATATTCTTCTTGTTGATCAACGATGATTACAGTATCAAGCAATCTCATTATATATTTAATCTCGCCCAGATATGTTTGCAAGCAAAATAATTGTCTCTTCAACATAGTTGCATCTCTTTTCGGAAGACGATCGAGTCCCCCAGTCTTTTGTTCTGTTCTCAAGTCCCTGAACTTATGAAGCCTTGTTTATGTAGTGGGCCAATTTGTTAACATACAACCGAACCATTTTATTAACATAATGACACCGAACCTTTATTACAGCCCGCGCCACTGAATCGTTGTTTTATTTTTGATACCAACAATTAAGAATTGTATAATAAGTGATTAACAATATAAATATATCACTTAAAAATTGACTTCTTAAAAAAATTATTATATGAATCCGTTTCATTATTCACGTCATCAGTAACTAAAAAAGTTGTTAAAAAACTTTAGATAGATCCTTCTGTACGTAAGCCTCTTAGTAAAATGAAAGTGATGATCCAGTCGTGGTGACCCAGAAAGAAGGGCATCATCGCAGCCTCTTCACGAGTCATTCTATTTATGAGTCTCTAGACTTTGGGACGATTCTTTTTTATGACTTCATTAAATAAAATAAAAGATTATTATTTTTAAATAATTTTAGAGCGACCCTCTTATACTATTTGATAGAAACTACTTCATAATTGAAGTAGCTGTGGACCCGTCTAAACAATACAGAGTGTTTGTTTGAGTGGTCCCAATCACATACCCCAGGCCCCAACCACAAAAGTCTTGGATCAGTTTCGTAGGTGTCGGGTTGTGGTATTTAAGAAGCTGCTTTGGTTCCTCTCCTTTGCTTGTACTAGAGCAGGGGCATCTAGACATTGGAAGAGCCAATTTCGAACAAAACACAAACCATGGAAGAATCCTTCTAACCCTGTATTTAATGTCTTAATTACAGTATTTAATTTTTTAATATTATATCTTTTTACTAATTAAATCTTCTGATGGTAAATATGATAATAAGATTTAAGCAAAAGATGCTTATTGTTAGTGCCGGTCAGAAACCTACTGACAGACTGTCACAAAAATGACAACTGACTGGTAGTGGTTTGTTTGGGAAAAATCCAGCGTGGCTCTCCTCTTCATTTCCACATAAAAGACTTCTTTCAATAGAAACAAAAGTGGTCTCTCCTGGCAAGTAGAGCCGTATCAAAGTGTTGTGACCATATGACTCTTGATTTCAAACAAATCAGCATCTGGACTCGGAGTAAGAATCATTTCAGAAACACATGAAGTGGAGGAATTTCAGTAGGCAGCTGTGTCTGAATCCCTTTTCCCAGATGGAAAAAGACACAGAATTTGTGCTTCTAAACAACATAGAATTTGTGTCCAAAGGAAGAAGAGAAATGGACTCAAACTCCATCTGGAGCAGATGCAATGGATAAAGATAGAAAATAAAAATGACTGTAGGAAACGAAGAATAAAGAGATTTGCTTGGTTATTAAGTAATTACTTAAAAACGAATGAATTTAATTGTGTGGATCACGAATGACGTGATAGATAAAATTTATGATATAATCTCTTATCGTATTCGTTATTGGCAATGCAAATTTTATTTTTGTTCCGTTAAAAAAATTAAAGAAATATATTTATTTTATTTTTAACTTAATATTTTTATTTTATTAAAATTATTCTTTTACTCTTATACACTTATTTCTTTGTCCTTTGCTTATTCGTAATCACGCTGCCCCTTGTTATCATCACTCGAGACGTTTTGCCTTATAATTTACCACATGACATTTTTTGTTTAGGTGTTTTTTTGTTGGTATCTTACATTTTTCTCTTTGTTTGTTTATTGATAACCTATGTATTATTTTTTTTATCTAACTTAACAGATTTTTTAGCGAGACATATGGTGTCAATTCTCTATCTTATTAAAAAAATATAGATAATTTTAAAACATAATTTTTATATGATCCAGTAATATATTTAATAAACTAATAAACATATAAGATACCAGATCAAATTTGGGCCTTGAATGTTAGGTCTTGAGCCGATTCATATTTTAAACAGACATTGAACTCGACCTGTTTAGTACATGAAGTCTGCTCCTTCAAACTAAACTACCCGTGTTGAAGCTCTAACTAACGTGAACGAATGACATTGTGCCTTTCATATAGTTTAGCACCATTTGCAGACCACCATTTCTTGGCATCTTCTTCTGTGAAATGTTTACGACTGTAAAAAAACAGCAGATTGAAGTGTTGTTATGTCCAGGGAGGGTTCAGTTGAAATACAGGGACATGAAGACATACCTAAACCGAACACGCTGGAGAATGTTACTTCCATTAGGCAAAGGTAACAAAGTTACATACACTCCAGGCTCGTCTTGTATAATCGTCTCGGACCGTTGAGTTTGCCCTTTGGTTCCATTGGACGTTGATAGGTTGTTTGCATGCAAACTTCCTTCACTTGGTGTAGACACCATGTTGGTTGCATTGATGTTATTGGGGAACACATGATCGATGTTTGAGGTGTGTTTAGCAATAGAGCCGACAGTATAGACGCCGTTCTGCCCCGATGGAAGCATGTTAGTCACCTGCTCCAACTGCAAATCAGTAGATCATAAACAAAAGTAAAGTTAGGAGTGTGTGGTCTGCAACCTCAATTGAGCTGTGTTCTTCCTAAATCTAAGCTGTAAGATCATGAGTAAAGATTTCCAACCTTAGCAGTTAGTGACTTGATAACATCCTCTGCTGATTTCAATTTCTCAGCATCATTTTCTGCTACTGCAGTCACTTCTTTCAATTGCCTTGATGTTTTTTCAAGCTTGGCTTCAAGATGCCTGGATCTGCAAGTAAGATCGTCGACCTGCACGAAAATTATCATCACATCCTTGTTATAGATCTAGATAACTCAAATAGGTCAAAGTGAAAATTCACATCATTATCATAGGATGCCTATTTGCTTCATTGTTGATAACATAGGTATTTATGGATTACTCTCCAAAGACTATATATCATACAATTAACAAAGTTATTATTGAGGATTTGCAAGTAAGATCGTCGACCTGCACGAATTAGTTCTCATGTTCTTTTTACACAACCAGAAATGTTCAATGCATGATCATTTTTGAGGAACACAATGTCTCATGTTGAACAAAGCGACATAGTTGTAATTGAAAAATAAGATTTCGAAATGTTACCTTTGCCCTTAAATATATTATCTCACGGTTGATACTGTCATCCATTTGTTTTGAATCGTCAATAGTTACGGTAGAAGATCGATTGCTCGACTTTCCTGAAGCAGGAGATGTTGCTCGGGATGTCCTTCTAGACACTGGAGTTGGTAAATTTTTCTTAGAATCTCCAACTGGATAACATGATAGCCTTGATGTATTAAATCCTCCAAGAAGAAAATCTCCATTATAAGGTGAGAATATGGACCGATTTTGTATGTCTAATTTCAGGTTACTCTTGCAAGGTAGGGTTTCAGCCTGATTACTCAAGCTAAAAGTAGGCGTTCTGGAGAGTTGTATAGGTGACCTTGGAGGCAGAACTTGTTTATCTATATTCTCAATCGATTTACGAGAAAAATTTCTATTTCGGGACTTACGAGACCAGAGAGCAGAAGCAGATTCTTCACATTTTTTCAATTTAGCAAAACAATCATCACAAACTCTATATGGTTTGTTCATAGTTGGAGCCAGTGAAGCCTTTAGAGATTTCTTCATTGTGCATGTGTTGCAGAAGATTAGTCCACAGTTATAACAGTTATGACGCTTTCGTATGAAACCAAAAGGATTCCGACAACCGGAGCACATGGATTGGTCAACACTCGATACCCATTTATGAAGGCTTATAACTACAGTAAAGTTTGAACCACAAACTACACTCCTAATTTTCTTATCTTTTAGAAAATCAACAAGTGTTGGTGTATGTCTATCATCAGTGTCTCCATGTCCTAATTGCCCATTTGTGCCCTTTCCCCAGGTATAAACATCGTTTTTTGAAGTCACAATAGCAACATGATGCGATCCACATGCAATCTCTTCAACAGAGCTATCTACTAACTTACCTTTGACCCGAGTTGGAACCTTGCCATTGGCTGTAGGACTTCCCAATTGGCCATAAGCCGAACTCCCCATCGTATATACTTGTCCTGAGGTTGTTAGAGCAACTGTGAGATTTTGGCCACAAGCAACCTGTCTGATATCATAATCAAATATAGCAGCTACAATTTGGGGGAAAAGTCTAGGTTCTCTATCACCATGTCCGAGTTCACCTTTATCTCCACTCCCCCATGTAAACAACTTTGTTGAAGAAGAGCTATCAGGACATCCATCATCAGATGATTGAGTCACAACCTCAACAACTGCAGCAGTGTGCCAAGCACCACAAGCAACCCTTATTGTCCGTAATCCACTCAAAGACTCTACTTCCCGTGGAATAGTTGTGCTACTACGATCTCCATGGCCTAATGCACCAAAAGATCCATCTCCAAATGTGAACAACTGGCCTCCAGATGTCAACAGAGCTGTATGCCACGGTCCACATGATACATAGGAGATATGTATACCATCCAAGTCACTTACCCTTCTGGGGATCCAATGACTGACATCACTTCCATGCCCAAGCAAACCAGAATTGTGTGCTCCATCACCCCATGTATAGAGATCCCCGGAGGCCGTAACAGCGCAAGTGTGATACTCCCCACATGCTATAGATTCAAAATTCATGCCATTAAGAGAATCTATGAGTTTAGGCTGGGGTACATCTACATCCACACCATGCCCGAGCCTGCCCCCTGATTCCTCTCCCCAACTAAAAATCGCACCCTGCTTTGTTACTATTACCGCATGGTTACTTCCACAAGCGATATTATGCACATCAAGAGACATTGTTGATTCCAATGCCTTTGGCAGAAGTGCATCGACCTTTGTATTGAACAAACTCTCAACTCTACCCTTGCCACTGCCCAGTATTCCATCACCAACACCTTGCCCCCATACGAAGATATCAACCAAAGCATCAATGTCCTCTTTACACGAGCCATGGCTTGATGAACTTATTGGACTTGATAAACAGACTCTCGTTGCATCAACCCCCGAACTTTGATTGTTTGTGTTCTCTACACTACTGACTGCTAAAAAGCTAAACTCAACTAAATCTGATTTACTGGTGACCTTGATTGAAGCAGGATCTGTAACTATATCAGCAAATGCCTTTCCTACTCTATTGTGTGTCTGAATAGGCGATTGAGTTCGTTGCACATCTCCTTGATCCTATAATAATATTAAAAAAAATAAGAAAAATAAAGCACATAAAGGTTATCATGCTTTACAAAAAAAATAAAAACTAACAATATAACATACAAAATGTGAATTCGGAGAGCTTTTTTTGTTGTTTGATTTAGTACTAACTACTGTTGCAGTATCACTTCCTGCTTCGACCCTCCACTTGCCATGGAAACCATTAGAAATTAGTGCCTTAAGACCAATGAACCAAACTTCGGCTTCTTCCTTATCTTTACATATCTGTACATGGGGAAGGATGTTAACAAACCAAAACATATGCACACCATAGAAAATTCGGTATACTTAACGAATCGAACACCTCCGAATGCGTCATAATAAGAACATTCACTCACCAAATCCAAGGTCCTATCATGGCATATTAATGAAAACGATTGATACTCCTTTTCAGGCTGAGGATATCGTTGAAAAACTGCCTGAAAACAGAAAAAGGAAACATTAGGAATATGAAAGTTTTTGGAATCAAAGAATGAGAATTAAGAAAACAATATAAAAACTCACGGTACGCTGTCCAGGAATGATCCTGTAAACTTGACTAAGCTTAAGATGTTTCTCTTTCCTAGAGTACCATATCAATTTGGATTCATCCTGAAAAAGGGGTAAACAAAACCCTCATTTTACAACTCAAGGCGAGGTTTTTATCAACAATTTATTGCAAAAAGTTTCGACCAACAATGCGAAAAACATAGAATATCCAAATAAGTGATTAATGGACATGAAACATACATTGGAGAGCTTAAAAAGGCAAAACTTTGGCTTCCCCCGACGTCCATATTTGAGCAAGTACGTTCTTTTCTTTAAGGTTGTAATGATCTGGTTCGAAAAGGAATTGGTTTTTTATTAATCCTCGAGATTGAGAATTTTTTATAAAAATGACGAGAAGGAAAAGAAATGAACCTGGTTGATATCCCTCTCGACGACACCATTTCTCTGTAAATCAGCCATTAGACCCCAAATTCAGCCTTTGTATTTCCCATTTTTGCTCCATGAACATACCGCCACTTTCACAAAGAATTTCCATGGCTTTTGTTTATACAGTCGCTAAATTCGATCATACCAGCTCTCAAAAACAGCTCAAATCCAACATGTTTGTTTCCGTAACACATACCGAATTGTCTATTTTTGTATGTGGTTGTTTTAGGACTGTCTTTTCTGTTTGTCTATGAAAAGTTTCGTTTTTTGAGCTTGGGCAACTGAAAATATACTCGATAAGGGAATTGTCTGTTTTTATAGTTTTTTTAAGGATTTTAATTCACTAAAATTGTCTTTTTATATTAAAAAATAATTAAAATCGAATTATAAATTAAATTTTCAATAATAATAATTTCTAAAGTTTAGTCTAATAAGTTGGATTATTATCCTATACATTATGATGTAAACTTGTTTTTACAAGCACTTAGTTTTAGGGTTTAAAATTTAATTTAGGGTGTAGGTGTAAAAGGTAAGGTATAGAATTTAAAGCTTAAGGTTGGAGTTTAAGGTTTAATTTTTAGTGTATATGATGTGGATTTAAGTTTTAATCTATAAACCCTAAATGATAACTCTACACTACAAATTTTAACTATCATCCCTAAATTCAAAACATATGCACCTAAACCCCTAATTCATACATCTTAAATTAAATCTTTAAACCCTAAAATTAAAGTGCTTGCAGATACTTTTAATTTTTATCTTAGTGTATTAAATAATCATCCTAAAAATTTTATTTTTAATAAAAGTATAAAAAAATTAAACTGAATCAAATCAAATTTTAAAAACAATAAATCTCCATTGAATTAAACTTTATGATCCAATACAATTTTTTTACTTTACATATCGTTTTCATCGTTAAAAGTGTGTAAAAATTATCTACCTTTTTTTATGCTTTCTTCCATGCTTCCGTTTTAAATTAGAGGGTTTAGGGTTTAAGGTTAAGGTTTGTGGTTAAGATTTAAGGAGGTGTATTTTTTAAAGCGTAGGGTTTAGGGTTTAAAATATAAAATTAAGGGTTAGGATTAAAAGTTTAATTTTTTAAAAAAATTCAAATGAGGAATGAAAGGATACACTATAGTTCTATTACAGACATTAAAGCGTGAATTTTATTTTATGGTATTGTGAATTTTATTCGATCGATCGAATCATACGGACATTCTTTTAGAGAGACCAAAGCAAACATAAGTTCAAATGTTATTCTCTAATTTATAAATGAAAAGAAATTTAGATAGATGATTAAAGTATTATATATTAAAATTTTATTCTGATCTATTATACTAAATAATTTGTGTTTAAGCCTATTTTTCATATAATTAATTTACTGTGATACAAAAAAAAAAAAAAAAACTGTATGTACAATATACAATACTATAACTTATTTTCCTTCTTACACAGTACGAACTACGAAGTATATGATTTCTGTTCATCTTCATTATGGAGTAGTTAATGCTTCAAAACAAAGCAATCTGACAGCGATCTAACAAGGACTCATCAAGAACCAAAATATTTATCATTTGCCTATTTACTGATATTCTAAGCTGTAATCATCAGCCCCAGCAACTCACAAATATACAGCAGATCAGATATAGTAAATCTCCATCCCCCAAAACAAACCCTACTTGGTTATATGGTTACAGAAATACATGAAGCACTCCTTTTGAGGATGGGAATCTTTATAGATTTGCTGCCCAGAAAAAAAGGTTTCCGAGTTTTGAAAACATAAAAAAAAAACCCACCATTGTAATAGCTTGCACCAAACCTAACATGAAGAAGAACGAAGAAGAAGAAGAAGAAGAAGACCCACTAGTTGGGGTTTTCCTGTTGTGTAGGGTTTTGCAGCTACAGTGTTGAAGATTTTCCATCAAAAAATAGAGTTGACCCACACAGCATGATGAACGGTTCGAAGATGAATATATACAGTGAGTTATAGTAGTTGAGTCAGTGGTAAGGAGCTGGGGTTTAGACCATATTATATATATATATATATATATATATGGTGACTGGTGAGTGGTTTAGGACATTAATAATGAACCAACCAGCAAATTACTTCCTTATATGAAGAAGAGGAGGAATGATCCTTTTGTTAGCTTGTGATTGTTTACTGCTTTTAGTGGGCTCACCGCCACCTGAAATATGCCTGAAAAATCCCTCATTCACGTGTGCCCTTTCCTCTCTAGTTCTTAATGCAAACCTCAAACCAGTTAAACGGTGATTAGTGCAGAAATAACACACTGAAAACCCCAACATTCCAGTGAAAGAGAGAGTGAGGTAGTAATTATGATGAGTTTAATGATTGGTGCTGTAATACATAATATTAATTCTCGCATATCAAACCCTCAGTTTCATAGCATTCAGACTTGAGTCTGTGTTTCAAATGGCACATATATGTACTAGTCAAAATATGTGAAAAAGGAAGAAGAAGAAGAAGAAAGCAGGATCAAGTCATACAGTTTGTAATTTGCTCTAATGCCATGGCCCGACACTAGCTAGTTGAATCATGCTTGTTCTCACCGCCGTGGTGTTGATGTGATCCGCTGGCCGGAGACACCGACACGTTGGCACCTGGGGTCGGTCTATAAGCGTTTAGTGACGCGAGCATGCCTAAATGAGTGTCGGTAACTGAACCACTACCAGCACCGACTCCTGAACCAAATTGTTGTCCAGGAAGGAGAGCCATTGGAGTAGCGAAATTCATGAAATGTACCCCACTAGACATAGTACCCCTATACATATTAGTATTAGTAGCCGACGGAAATGTCCACATGGGATCCCCAACGCCGGTCCCGCCGATGACTTGGTTTCCTGGGTTAGTCACCATCCAAAATGTTGTCGGAATTGGACTATGACTCGCCGGAATCGAACCGGCATTAGATTGTATCAAGTAGCTCCCCATCTGATTTTGTGGCGATTCTGGCTGATCCGGCCTCTTTCTTTTCACTATACTAGCATCTGCTGTCTCGGAGACGCCGATGTTGGCGTCCCGAAACTCTTGCTTTGCTTGCAAGAAAGCGTTCAAACCAGTACTGTTACTACTACCAGGAAAGTTCAATGAATCTTCCGACGATAAAGCACCACCCGGGAATAAAACTCTCCTTTGTTGCTGAGTGGACGAGTTGTCCAGGACATTCCTTTGATCCCATTCACTTGTCATCCTCAATTGTTGTGTCGTAAAATTCGGATTGAAATATGTATTCCTCAAGTGAGAAGCCGACATGCTAGAGCCTGAACTTCTAAGAGAAATATTAAGGGACGTAAAATTAGCAGGGATGGTACCTGTCCCCGTAGCAGCAATCACCGCAGGCTCAGCCTGTTGAAGCAACCATTCGATGGTTTCCCCATCCGATTTATGACCCAGTTCTCTGGTCAACTGGAAAACCCTAGCAGCACACGTCGCAGGCATACGGATGCGGCGGCCTCGGCCTTCAACCTTGGTGTGCCTGTCTTTGGTTGAAGTCCTCTTAGGGGGAGGTTTCTTGGGCGGTTCCGACGTCGTTTTGGAGCTCGTCTCGGCGTTACCAGGGTGTTCTTGTTGCTGTTGTTTGGTTTCAAGGAGCTGGAGAGGAAAGTTAGGCCTGCGGATCCCATTTTCCTCCATGATCATGTGTGTGAAAGTAGGATTATATTTGGTTTTAAGTCTCCTAGTACATGATCTGTAGGTGACCCTCACTTTGGTGGCCTAGTGGGTCATTTTTTTCTCTTTCAAATATGATTTGTAGCTTGAAATTCCCTTCAGATGGGAGAATATTGCAGCTCTCACTAGTTTTTCTTATCTCTGCAAACACCAAAGAGAGAGACAGAGAGGATAAGGGAAGCAACAGAGACAATGAGTGAGAAGTATAAGGGTGGCCTTAGCTCTCAAGGGAAAAAGCAATAATTTTCCTCTCTTTTTTTTCTTTTGGGATTTGGAAATTTTTTGTTTCTTAGAGGATCTGTTTGTAATTTTCTGTTTCTTATCTGAATTCATCATATACATCTACCCATGCATGTATGTATGTATTTTGTTTTCATTCTGATAATAGTAATAAATAAATAAACCCTCAAGCTTATTATATATGTGTATAAATAGATATCCTTTTATTGTGGCTGGACAGACCCTTGATTCAGACTCCACGTGCAACGCTCTTTATCATTCAATCCATAAAGACAGTGGTGGCCTCAGCCTCAGCCTCATCAGCCTCTGGCCCCATCCCCTTAACTCTCCATTTCTCCATCGTTCAAAACCAAAGAAATGAGAAGCAGTTTTTATATAAGAAAAAAGGGTTTTCAAAGCTAATTTCCCCATTAATTTTGTACTATATGCAGATGAAAATGGGTTAATTTTCTCACTCTAAAATCTACTGTGTTGCATGTGAAGTTAAAATTTCAACCTTGCATGGCAATATGGCATATCAGATTTGTCTTAACCTCTCAAAAACTTACATCAGAAAGCTGGTTCTGAGTTAAAAAAATCTTGAAAAACAAAGTTTCTCGGTTTTAATGGAAAAGTCTTTGAGATGATTTCTGAGTCACTTTTCAGGTCTACATCTTTGAACATGTGAGCCATGCATACATGCATACATATGTATGTAGATGAGTGTGGTCCTTACTCCTTACATAGTACATACATACATGCATGAGAAACATGCACCTACCATCCATCAAGCATGAGAGATGAGGAGAAGAAGAAAGCACAGCACGTCTAACCCATGTGGGTAACAGGCCAAAGTGTAGCTTAAAAGGGAACAAAAACCAAGCACATTGCCAAAAACACAGCAACTTTCAAAATCTATTTCAACAACCAACATACCTAACCCTATCATAAAACCCATTTCCCCCACCAATCTCTAATCATCCATTTCCCCCTCTAAATCCCCACTAATCATTCTGATTTTGACTTGATCCCTTTCTTAAACCATGAATCTAGCTTCCATCACCATTGTTTTAGTATAAAAACTTTGTGATTTACATCCCAAAACACACTAGTCATTTCACCCATCAAAAATGTTCATTTTCCCTTGCTTTTTGTTATTTTAAAAAAATATAATTCTTTTTTCTTACAGGGCAATGATTCTTTGATATGAAACCAATAATGTCGAGGTTGTCCTAACGAAACTACTGTTATTATACAGACAACAACAATTATTTTTGTGTCTGAAACTTAAATGGTACAGATTACAATTTTTATCATGCAAATCATCTTCTTACATATGCCACAAGCTTAGCTTTCATACAACTAATCTGTGAGTAGCTCCTTCTCGTGATTTCATTTGTGCCTCCGTTTTAAACTAAAGGGTTTAGGGCGTAGGGTTTAAGGTTAGGATTATAGTTAGGATTTAGGAAATTAGGGGTAGGGTGTATTTTTTAGGGTGGAGGTTTTAGGATTCAAGCTATAGAAAATAAGGGTTACGGTTTAAAATTCAAATTTTAGAAATTTCAACAGGAGGCATGAATGAAGACACGATAAAGAAACAAAGGATTTTTACCCGTAATCTATTTATGGATAAGGAAGGTTATAAATATTAGCAAAACTTTATTATTATTATTATTATTATTTTGAATTTGGAAATTATTCGGATCAAGCTTTCATATTTATGAAGATGTACTGTGGAACTATGCAATTTTATCATTAACTCTCCAACTAATAATAATTGGATTTGGACCACCACAGTCAATAGTCATGTACTATTTTATAGTATATGGTTGTTGCATGGTCAAAGAAATGACAGTAAAACAAAATGCATCATCTTTATAGCAACAAAAATAAAGGTGTTACAGATTAGATATTATCCGACTCTTAATAAATTTTACGTACACTTTGAAAATAAAATTGTTTAAACACGTATTTTTTTAAGATAACAATATTTTTTTTCACTGAAATTATTTCTTAGATTCTTGATGATCTTATTTTCAATTTTTATAAATTTAATGATTTTTTTGAAGTCACCGATACATTGTAATCATGATAATAAGTAGAAATCCAAGTAATAAACAATTTGGTTTTATTTAAGTAGATTTCAGATTTGAGGTATTGTGTATTCAAAAAATTTCTATTGAAAGACTTATTCACCAAAACTAAATATACGGCGTAAATTTATCTATATTAATTAAGACAAAACTCTGAAAAACAAACGAACAATCAAAGAAAAAATTATCATTAGAATTGGTCATTACAAAGTATGATTAGACTAATGATAGAAACATATCTAAGTTTGTACCATAAGGAATATAGACTTAGGGTGTGTTTTTGGTTGAGTTTGGCTTTTCAAGTCAGTTTTTCCATCCAAAGTTTTTTAAAAGCAACCAAAAACGTTAAATAAGGTGATAGCTTATGAGTGAAATTTTTTTGTCTTTTTCCCAAACTCGCTTCTTAAATTATAGTTTTAGGGAAAAAAATTACTTTTACAAAACCTTAATCTGGGATCAAACCAAGATTTTTCACCACAACCAAAAACAAAAGCCTTAGTGTTATTATAATTGTACCTGTAATTGAAATTTCTAAATTCTTTAAACCTTAACGTTATCATTAAATCAAGATTTTATGAGACAATTGGATGGTTAAAATTCGAATTCTACCGAAATCAAATATAATAAAAAGAAATAATTTAAAAACTGACTCCATGATTGAAGTGAAGTTAGAGTGGCTCCCCTATGGTCCCCCAAGGTATCATCTAAAGGGCAGCTGGTGTGATTGAAATGATACAATGGGATTGGATTGGGGAAGATATCACGTGCATTGACATCTTCTGTCGATGATGCGGATGGATGACCTTATTGTAAGGATTCATCAAAATGTTGTCGGAATCTTCTTCACGGCTATTTCTGGTCAAGCTGGCTGCTCACGTACACAGCGATTCAACAAATGATTATAAGATAATATATATTTATTACAACTATAACATTTTAAAACAGTTAAAAGTTTTATAATAATTTTTTACCGAAATCATTCGATAAATTCTGATAATATAGTCCGAGGGCTGCTGTCAATTTCCTGTCTGACTCCGTCCGTCCATTTTTATTACAAATTTGAAAAGGGGATGGTGTCCTTATATGTAAAGAAAAATAAAAGGAATGACAGGTTGGCTTGCACCAAAAAACAAAAACAAAAGTTTTGAAGAAATAAAAGAATAACAGATGAAGAGAAGAAAGAACCAAAAGAGAGATGGAATGGTGGATATGGTGAAGTGTTTGCAGAAAAGAAAAGCTGCCAAAAGACAATGAAAAAGAAAATCCAGCATCACTTTCCGTATCCATGGCTAAGGCTGAGCGGAGTGGATCATTCAAACAGAAAAATAATTATATTCATAAAGACCAAGGGGAGAAAAGAAGAACAAAAATGATCTCGTTTTCATCTTCGACTCTAAAAAATATATTATACCCTAAATTTTTAATTCTAAATTCTAATTTCAATGTCAGCACAATGATTGAACGATTAATATCCAATGGTTGAGAGTATATTTTAGAACAGATACTACCGTAACCATTGCAGCTGAATAAAAAAATTCTAATTTCAACCTTCAATTATAAACCTACTTTTTAACATAAAACATAAATAGGTCACTAAAATATAACAGAATATTTCTATTCAAAAAATAACGAGTTTGGTGAAAAGTAAAATAGTAAATGTGCGTTTGAATTTCATTGGACAAAAGTTGAACTGAAATTACCCATGGGGTCTTATTCCCTTCTGCCTGCCTGTTGACCATCACCATCACCACATTGTTTACATTCACACAAATTCAATCCCTTCGTTGAAAGAAAATCTCATGGAAGAGAAAGGGATAAATTATTAACAGTAATTAACAAACAAATTAACTGTGGGTGACAAAGTTCAACAGGCCTATCATGGGTGCCAACTACCAAACAAGAAAAGGCAATTAAGGTTTTGAGGATCCCTTTGAAGGACATGAGATTGAATAACAAACTTGTTTTAGTATTGCATTTCTAAAGAGAAAAATCAGATTTAAATTTTAGAGAACTCACGTTTCAGCTACCAGAATGAAATGTCTCTCTCCGGTCCTTCTGGCAAAGTGGGTGGGTGGGTGGGATGACAGTGCCACACCACTCTCGACAGTTGGAATCTTCTTAAACTTAAGGGCTGACATCAGCCACGTCCATTTCTTAACACGTGGCACCACTTTTAACCCCTTGTTCTTCCCTCCAAAATCTTAGGGCTGATGCCAGCACCACTGTTGACAAAACAAAAGTAAATATATGATTACAAAACAATAAGAAGTTGGGTCACATCGTGCATGAAAATTTAGCTTGGGATTTCCGTTATGGTATGAATGAATGAAATTGCGGGCTACCTAGGTTAGCTGAGGCGCACTTAGGAGTTAGGATAAGACTCTAGGCCATAGATATTCCAGATAAGTTGTAACACAATAAAGGTCACTCTAGTTACAACGCTTTAATTTAAGGTAAAAATACATAAATTAAAATAAAAACATGCAATATGTAATATTATATAATTTAGGTTCGTATCATAGACTCACCCACGTAATAAGACTTTTCCACAATCAAAGCAACTCTAAAAGCAAATTGATTTAATTATTCTTATAAAAATATCTTTGGTGCGTACATATTGACATCAATGGTTGTGTTTACATATTAATAATACATCCATGGCCCACTTAGCCTCTAAATTTCAAACTAGGTGACTGTCACGTGATTGAACATAGACTAATTTAGGGATTTCCCTTAAAAATTTAGAAACTTCTCCTATACACCTCAAGGTACTATTCTTTTTCTTTTCATTGAAGATCTATATTATGGTAAATTCCAAACAAAATTGTCTTAAAGATGTAATTTACACATTCAAAATAAGGGCCCAGTGGCCCACCCACAGTTGAAACGACTAGAGAAAGACAAAATATAGAGCAATAACTAGACATGGACTGGCCGCCGCCGGTGACTTTAGGGAAATGGTGTCATAAATACAGAGTTACTAATGGGTTGGAAGTTTTGAGAAAAGAGTTGGGGGGTCAAAGCGAGCGTTGTTTACATAAGAGGACCGTTTTTGGAAGAAATGCTTCATTTGGGCTCTTTCAAAATGAAAGCCACAGCCCAAAGATGAACGAAAATCAATACATGACAAACATGAATTAAGGTGGTAAAAAACAGATGAACATGGTTTCAGGAGGAAAAAGATGGGGACTTCTTTACCTGCGGCTGCCCTTTAGTTGGTTTTACCACATCATCTCAAACAGTAGGGCCGAAAAGGCCCCAGTCATGTACTTTGAAGTTTGTAACAGCTAGCTTAAAGATCTCGAACATCGGCATGAATCCAGATTGTGTAGCAGGAGTAGCTAATCCTGCACCAACTGCACTAGCGCTTTCGCTCAAAGGACTGCAACCATAATTAAGTAATACCAACGGTGTTATGCACAACAGATGGCATAATTCCATAGTCAAAGAGGCAGTGAAATGTATGAGTAGAAAAGAATGGATATCGAAACAAATTTTTAATATCGTTTTTGTTGTGAATGCTAACTCAAAGGCCTAGTCAGCAACAGAATCCTACTCAGATTCATAGAGGGTGTGTGAAAGGGGAGAGAGAGAGAGAGAGAATCAAAAGTGTTGGGTGACTATGCTCACGGAATGAACAAGTATTGAGCTCACTTCAATACAATGTACTTGAGCAGCGACAATCTCTTAGTCAATGGCGTAACTCCATAGTCAAGGAGGCAGTGAAATGTTTTAGTAAAAAATGGATATTGAAAGGGATTGTTAATATCATATTTGCTTTCGCAAAGTCCTAAATGACAGTTGGACAAGGAAATGATATCCCTTTATTTTCCTAAAGAGAAAGAACAGCAGTAGGTAATGTTTGACACTTACTTTATCAAGATGGGTTCATATGCAGTGATCAGAAAATCTGTTCCTACTTCCTTAAGACGTATGTTTGCAAGATAGACCTTCATGGTTATTCAGTAAGAAACACGTTATCAATTTAGAAGAACTGAACAAAGTGAAAACTGAAAACACTAGAAAGGTTCTTACCTTGATAATATTCTGTGCTTCTCTTCCTTGGCGTCCCTTGGAAACAGCCTGTGCATAAGAAAAATAATTATAGAAGGTATTAAAAGACTTGGAAGACAGACAGGACAATGAAAGCAGAGGGGTGGGCTACAGTGAAGCATTTGTATGGAACAATCTTCAATATGTTGTTCGAACATTTACATAAAAAACATGTTCATAATTAAACAGTCCAACTAGTAAATGGATTAAACATTTATTTTTCAACATATAAGCACACTAAAACGTTAGAAGAGTTGCCATTGCTGCTTAGAGGAAGGAAGAAATGCAGGAACTACTATCAAATGTAACTTGTGTTCCATAACTACACATCAAGCAAAAGCTCAACCTAACCTTCCAAGATCCACAGCGGCATCCCAAAAATTCCAAGAGAAAATATTAAAAAGATTTAACCAAGAAACATATTACATCTTGATAACAATAAAACAAAACTTTTTGTTATGCCTCTAAGAGAAATCAAGTATGATATAGAGGCAGACCAATCAGACTGGAAAGCATGACATTGAAGATAAAGAACAAGAGCAACTGAATGCTCCTTTCAAGTTTCAAAATCTCAGATTCCTCGGTTCAAATTTACCCAATCCAGTTCAGACAAATATTTAACCGCCAATTCTTTGACATATATCATCTAATCTTACGATCTCAGTCCAGATAGCTTGTCATTTCATTTACAGAATAAACAAAAGTCAGCACATGCTATAAAGACAACAATCACAACATACTGTCACCAAGTATCAGATATGCTTCTACTCTGTTTTAACTTTAAACTGCCTAACTTGAAAAAATCAACCTACACTTACAATGGAGGAACAAATTATCAAAAACACAAATAAGCCCCATACTTAAAATTGTCTTTCATCAGAAAAGCCATAAAATGACATTTTGAGTTGAATAATTGCTACTAGATAAAATAATAGCACACATAGTATTGAATCTGACATCATCTGGCAGAATTTGAAGGTTACTGTACTTATAATGTAAAAGAAAATAATAGAATGTCAAGTGTAAGAAACATCAAGATTCAAGACTCAGGGAAGAGCATCAAGACTAGAAAAAACAGAACTTTAAATGTGTCATACCATTTGGCCAACGGCAGTTGTAACAATGGGTGGAATGTTTTGGTAACAGAATCCAGGAGCCTCAAACACTGTTGACTGCTCAAGCAACTGAAGCATGTAGCACAAAGGAAATGTTAGGTCTACAACCATATCAAATCTCAAACAGTTGGCAAGCAATGAAAAGCAAGTAATGTGCACAAACAATTTTCTGATTGTCTTTAAGATCAAGTGGTTCTAAAGAAATATGAAAAGCCTAATACCACGCCAATGCATAAAGAACAGTTTCATTTCATAGTTATCAAAGAACAAGTAACTTCAACAATGGTATAGCCAAATAGGCAAAACCAATCATTTTCTTTTGTAGAGCATACCCGGTGATCCAAAAGAACAGAAAATTAAAACAATTTGGGGGGGAATACGGTAATTAAAAATGTAATACAGGAAAAACATAATAAGTTCATAATGTTCATAGATATATACAAACAAACAAACAAACAAACCAAATATCACCCTATTTATAGACGAGAAAAATATGTAAAAGCTTGAAGGCAGTACTAATAGCTACATAATAGTGCCATAAACCAACAAATTCGATTTTAGGTAATGCAACGCTTCCTCCGTTTAAATTTCTAAATTTGTAAAATCAAAACAAACATAAAAATGTAAAATCAAAGTACCTTAACCAAACTAATTCAAATGCATAATTGCTTTAAAAATCACAGTTCCTTAACTAAGGTTGAATGGGAAAACTACGATAATACAACATAAAATATTACTGTGAATCCTTCACCGTCTTGTTCAATGGCAAGATCTCGAAGAAACCGGACAGCGCTACCATCATCACCAACTTCATGCTTGTAATCTAATAACTCAAAGATTAAGCTCTCATCACGGGTAGGGTCCACGAACACCTCCTTTAATTCGCTCAAAAAAAAAACCAGATAAATATACAAATTAAAAATAAGAGTATAAAAAATAACTGAGAACGGCAAACTAACCTGATGATCTGGAACTTGCCTGATGTTACTAACATCCTACAAAAATGAACAATGTAAAAAGCAAGGAATTATCTATTAATTATGATAAAAACATGAAATTAAAAAGGAATGCAAAAGAAGAAGAAGAAGAAAGTGACCTGAAATCTTAGAGGAAATGAAGTTGAGATTGCTCCACCAAACAAAGGCCTTTCAGATAATAAATCCGCCGACATTTTTACTGAAGAATGAAGAGGCGAAGACGAGAAAGGGTCAGGTTTTCTTCTGTGTAGAATTTTGTAGAAGGCGCGGGTTATTTTGTATGAATAGAATGATGGCTCGGGGGGAGCGTTTGAACTACGCCATCTCTGCTTGGAATTTAAGCTTAGTGGTAAGGGTAAAAGAGAGTTTAGCTGAAACAACGTTCCCTAGGGATAACGGCGTCGTAGTTTAAAACAAACTCGTTCAACAAACAAATCATCATTTGTATTTAGATTGGCTTAACGGGATGATAACGGGTTGAACCGAGGATTAGACTTAGCTCGGTTTGGAAATAGTTATAATAGATTTGATTCAGATTCAAAGTTTGATGGGTTCAGAATTTTAAGTTTAAGTTTGATTTAAAAAATATTACAAGTTTCGACTCGAACTCAAAATTTATTAGGTTTAGTTTAGGTTCGTTGAGTTTGGCTTGAAATAAATAATTTATTATAACTTTTTTAAAAAATAAGAGATCATTAAAGAATCTTTTTCATAATCAACACCGAAATAAAATTTAATATCAAAAAAGGGAAAAGAATGTCAAAAAGTTAGATTAATTCAAATAATCAAAAAATATTCTTACGATATAAATTCATAATGACTAATTTATTTTTAATGAATTTTTTATTATTTTTTACTAAAGAAATTATTTTTAATATATTATAGTGATCTTTTGAGCCTGTAAAAACAAAAATGATTTATAAACGAGTGTTTTGATGTAAAAGTTTTGATGCTACTATTTTATCCCATAAAATCATTTAAAAAAGAGAGAATTATCATGGTTTATTTTGAATACTGTTTGGATTTTATTTAAAATTTCAATTCTTTAATAATAAAATTTGAACCGTCATTGATTATTTAAATAGACCGATACTATAAAAATTAAAGATTTATTTTAAAAATGTTCAAGAGTTAGTTATATGTAAAAAAGGATTAGTATCTCATCATGCTTTAAAATCGGTATCAAAAAATATTTCTTACCTTTAAAATTTCATTTTGAAATTTAAATCAATTTTAATTTAACTTTTTCAATTCAAAATTGACTTTTTAATTATATGGGCTTAATTTAATTAGTGAATTTAAATTAATTAAGCATTTAATTACTAAGGTTAACAATATATTAGACCATAGACTAAACTGACATTAAATAATATTGATTATCGTGTTAGCTTATGATTTAGATTTCGTATGTCACCTTTATTTATGGTGCACACATTTAAAATATGATGTTATGGTATTATCGATTTTAACTACTATTTACCTTAAGACGATTAATTCAAATATTTGACTAATAATCTTTAATCCAGACGGTTATGACACAAATATTAGAATTAATAATTATTTTTGGGGGGATTAACTTCAATTAAGAAATATTTTCAAATTAAATTAAGTCTACTAAAGTAATTTAGAAAGACCAAATTATGAAAAATAAGTTAATGATATAATTCTAATTAGTTTAGTATTAATCTTAAACTAATTAGCCCTAAACACTAAAGATACTAACAAATTATAAGAATTAATTTATGTAGATCTAAACTTAGAAATCCATTTATATTATAAAAATAAAAAATATTCGATTAATTTAATGAATTTAACATTTACCATTGATCCAAGGATGAATTTAAATTCATTAAATTTATTCGAACCCTAATCTAATAAAGCTCTAAGGAACCTAATTCTAAAATTAATTTAAAAGATCATGCCCCTATAAAATGAGCATATGACTTAAACTAATTAAATTAATTAACCTAGTATAATCTAAAATATAAATTAAAACAAATCTAAAACATAAATTTAAATCACACAACTATTAAATAAAACATAAAGATTAATCTAATATAACACTAACACTATTTTATTAGACATATAAAATAAAACTTAAATAAAAATGAAGAAATTATATCTAACTAGGAGTTCGAATAATGAACCTTGACAAACTCTCGCCGAAATCTACCACGACCCCTCTAAATTTTAACTAGATTAGTTCTTAAAATAAAACCCGATTGAATCATTCAAAAAATTTGAAAAAACTTTGCTCACAAGTTGAGATCATAGGGGTATTGACTCTCAACCAAATTGGTTCTCTTTAAAGAGTCCCCCCTCCCTTCCTTTTATAGACAATAGAGGGGAAAGCAATATTTTTCATCAATATCGAATTTCAATCTCATATTAATTTTTGCTTCCCTTTGTTTTTTTTATTCTTTAATTACTTATCTTAATTGTTGAGTTAATTACACAAAGTATTTGACCAAGAGGGAGTGAATTGACAAAAAAAAAAAAATATTAAAAGATTTTCGGTGAAAATGAAGAAAATTAAGAGCACAAGATTTATAGTGTTTCAAGCTTCAAAACAAGCTCTACATCTACTACCTTAGCTCCCATGATTTTCTAACCAATTCACTAGATGAATTCAACCTTTTTCTAACTTCAAAATCAATTTTAGTTTTACATTAATTAATTAATTCTTTTTATTTTTTTAATTTATAATTTCTTTCCCTTTTTATCTTATTACAATAATACTAATAACACTAAAAACGAACAAAAATATAATTACATATATAATTATTTTAGTATGTTCACAAGTTTTTTAGAATCGAGCTTGAATTGACTAAACTCAGCTTGTTAAGATTTCGAATCGAATTCAAGTTTAAAACCGATTCAAACTCACTCGTAGGGTTATAAACGAATCAAACGGACACAAACGAGGATTATTCATATTCATTCGTTTAACTTTAACCGAATAAATGAATAAACGAACGAATATGAACGAACACAAACATAAACAAACATAAATTTTCCTGTTCGTGTTCGTTCGTTAAAGATTATAGCTTGTTCGTGTTCATTTATGTTCGTTCATTTAAATGATAAACGAACATAAGCAAACGTAAATAAATGAACGTAAACGAACAAACATAAATAACATATATAATATGCTAAATATTTAATATTTTGGATTAATTTGATTAATTTAGCTAATTAACTGATAAATAAATTGAATTAATCGATAATTAAAATTTACAAAACTCGTAATTATTAGACGAAACTTAAAATTTAACCGATTAATCAATTTTGTTTTGGTTTTATCGGTTAATTCATTTTAATAACAGAACCATGAACACCCCTAGCCTATAACAAGGAAGTTTTAACGAGTCATAAAATAAGACTTCTCAACTCGAGTAACTCAGAATTTTTGACTCGACTTGACCTAATGCTTACCCTTAGACATATGTGAATAAATTTAAATGAATATAAACGAACATAAACAAACAAACAAACATAAATGAACGAACATAAATAAACAGATTACAAAACGAACATAAACGAATTTTCCACCAAAAGGTTCACGAACGGTTCATTGAACGTTTTGTTCATTTATAGTCCTACTCACTCGAATCAAACTTTGATCGAATCAAACTCGAATAACTTGTAAGCCGGTTAAACTCATTATCCACCCTGTGTTTAATCAGGGTATTAAGTTTGTTAACTGGTTTGTTTTTATTTTTAATATTTAAATTATTAAAGGAAACTCGTAAACATTTTAATAATTTTAGTATTTAAATATTTAAGTTATAGGGTTTAGAATTTAAATTTAGAATTTATAGTTTAAGATTTAAGGTGTTAGAGTTAAGAAGTTAAATTTTATAGTTAATTGTAAAAATTGTGTAAATTTCTTTACACAACTTGTATATTAAAATATAACTTGTCGACAAATAATATAATATAATCTTGAAAAAAAAAACAATAATAAAAAACTTATGAGTATTAAAAAAAATATATATATCATACATTCTATTTTTATTAAATAATAATTTTTAAACATTCAAATATTTAAAATTATAATAAACTAAACATTAAATACAAAATATTTTAAACATCTAAAATTAAAAAACATATATAATTTAGGTATTTATATTTTTATTAAGCCTAATTAAAAAGACAAGAACTATTATTTTTGATATGCCACATCGTCAGTACGTCATCCGTTTCCTCATCCTTTCTCCCCAAACGTCATCCAAAACCCACCCGAAGAGGGCGAAGTATTCTTTCCCTTTCCCTCTAATCTCTCTGCCTTGGGTCACCTTGACGACCCAAACAGAAACAGTTTTTTATTACAACCTTAGTTTATTTAAAACGACCTGTTTTCTTCGTTACATAGTAGTTTCAATTATTTTAGGGAAGACTGTTCAAATATGTTTATTTAAATACATATATTTATTTATATGAATTGTAATTGAAAAGAAGCATTCCATTTTCAAACCCTAACTGGTTAACCTCGCGCTACCGTCCGGATTCGAATTTGAGCCGACGTTCTGGAGATCCTTGTTTTATCGGGGGGTTAAATCGATTTATTTAGGACGGGTTTGAAGTGAAAAGCGAAGGAAGGAAGGAAATGAGTAATCAAAAGAAAAGGAATTTCCAGATAGAAGCGTTCAAGCACCGGGTCGTGGTGGATCCGAAATATGCTGAAAAGACATGGAAAATTCTCGAACATGCAATCCATGAGATTTACAATCATAATGCGAGTGGCCTCAGTTTCGAAGAGCTTTACAGGTTTATGTTGCTTCTTTTTAAAATTTTTGTTATGTAATTTTATGTTTCAATTTTGTATGTTATTTCTATGGATTTGATGCAGAAATATAGATGTAAATAATTTCGCGTTTGTCGGAAAAACACTTCATAAATTTATTTATACTGTGAAGATTTTCTTGTCCGATAGATTATGTTGTATATCGATTTAGGTTACGAAGTTGTTGAAAGTAATTCTTTAGAAATGACTTTGAAGGTAATCAGCGTCTAGGGATTTAATTAAGCTGTTGTAGGTGTTGTTTTAGTTACTGCCGTTTTGGGAACATTGGATTGCCCGTTTTTGGAAGATCTTGTCTCTGGAACTCCACCCCGGAAAAAAATGATAAGAAAAGAACAATACTAGATGGGAGAAGACGAAGGCGTATTCTTATATTGCTTTGTGGAGAAAGCATGAAATGTTTTTTTCTATTTATAAACTCATTATTCATATGGAATTTTGAGTAGTATCTGACTTTCATTGTGGTATTTTTCTTTCTTTGTTGTCTTTGCCTTTGCTAGCATGCAACTATTGATACGGAGTTTTGAGTTGCAAGCAGCAACTAGCTCTCTTTGGTATTATGCTTCAAGTGGCAAGTAGAATATAACTATTATGCCTTGTTTGTTTGCCTTGCATTTGATTGCTAGCAAATGATATTTGAATATTTTGTTATTTTCTTGTTTGCTTCAGAATGATTACATTTAGCTTTTGACATGTATCATACTAAAATATTTTGCCAAGTTGAATTCAACTCTAGTTGAGGGTCAGCTGAGATATTTGCATCTTAATTTTCCATAGTTGTTCATAGAGGAAGTTTGCATATGTGCTAAACTTCTGTTATGTGCTTGCAAGAGTGAGATCTCTTAAGTAAATTTCAAGTAAGCTGATTAAATTTTGTCTTTTCTTTATGATGTTGCCTTTTTATATGGATTCAGGAATGCGTACAATATGGTTTTGCACAAATTTGGTGAGAAGCTTTACACTGGACTTGTTACAACTATGACAGCACACCTCAAAGAAATATCAAAATCTATAGAGGCTGCTCAAGGTGATTTATTTCTGGAAGAGCTGAACAGGAAATGGAATGACCACAACAAGGCACTGCAAATGATTCGAGACATATTGATGTACATGGACAGGACTTACATTCCAAATTCCCGTAAAACCCCTGTTTATGAGCTGGGGCTCAACTTGTGGAGGGATAATATCATACATTCTGGCAAAATACAATCAAGGCTTCTGAGCACGCTTCTTGAATTAATTCACAGAGAGCGAATTGGTGAAGTTATAGACAGGGGTTTGATGAGGAATACAATCAAGATGCTTATGGATTTGGGTTCTTCTGTTTACCAGGAGGATTTTGAGAAGCCATTTCTTGAGGTTTCTGCAGAGTTTTATAAGGTTGAATCTCAGAAATTTATTGAGTGCTGTGATTGTGAGGACTATCTGAAAAAGGCAGAGATGCGTCTAAATGAAGAAATTGAAAGAGTTGCCCACTATTTGGATGTCAAGAGTGAAGCCAAGATAACTAATGTGGTGGAAAAGGAGATGATTGCTAACCACATGATGAGACTAGTCCACATGGAGAACTCTGGCTTGGTAAATATGCTTCTCGATGACAAGTATGAAGACTTGGGTAGAATGTACAATTTATTTAAGAGAGTTCCTAACGGTCTCTCAATGATACGAGATGTGGTGACTTCTCACCTCAGAGAAACTGGTAAACAACTGGTTACGGATGCAGAAAGTTCAAAAGATCCTGTAGAATTTGTCCAGCGGCTCTTGGATGAAAGGGACAAATATGATAAAATCATTTGTCAAGCATTTAGCAATGCCAAGACATTCCAGAATGCCCTGAACTCCTCTTTTGAGTATTTCATTAACTTGAATTCTCGTTCTCCTGAGTTCATTTCATTGTTTGTGGATGACAAACTACGCAAAGGATTGAAAGGAGTCAGTGAGGAGGATGTTGAGATAATTCTTGACAAAGTTATGATGCTGTTCCGTTACCTGCAGGAGAAGGATGTGTTTGAAAAGTACTACAAACAGCACTTGGCTAAGCGGCTTTTGTCGGGCAAAACTGTATCTGATGATGCAGAGAGAAGCCTGATAGTCAAGCTTAAAACAGAATGTGGATATCAGTTTACTTCAAAATTAGAAGGCATGTTTACAGACATGAAGACCTCCCAGGACACAATGCAAGGGTTTTATGCCAACCATCCTGAGCTAGCAGAAGGCCCTACCCTAGTTGTTCAGGTTCTAACGACAGGGTCTTGGCCCACTCAGCCTACTATTTCTTGCAATCTGCCCACTGAGATGGCAGCACTGTGCGAGAAGTTTCGGTCACATTATCTCGGAACCCATACTGGTCGGAGGTTGTCCTGGCAAACTAACATGGGGACAGCAGATATAAAAGCCACTTTTGGGAAGGGTCAAAAGCATGAGCTGAATGTTTCCACGTACCAAATGTGTGTATTGATGCTTTTTAACAATGCTGATAGACTTAGCTACAAGGAGATCGAACAAGCCACTGAGATCCCTGCTTCAGACTTGAAAAGGTGCTTGCAATCAATGGCCTGTGTGAAAGGAAAGAATGTTCTCAGGAAAGAACCTATGAGCAAAGATATTGGTACAGATGATGCATTTTTCGTCAATGATAAGTTCACGAGCAAATTCTACAAAGTGAAGATAGGAACTGTTGTTGCACAAAAGGAATCAGAACCCGAAAAGCTCGAGACTCGTCAAAGAGTGGAGGAGGACAGGAAGCCTCAGATCGAAGCTGCCATCGTTAGGATCATGAAATCAAGGAGGGTGCTGGATCATAACAATGTCATAGCTGAGGTTACAAAACAGTTGCAGTCACGGTTCCTGGCGAATCCAACTGAGATAAAGAAACGAATCGAGTCTCTCATCGAGCGGGAATTCTTGGAAAGGGACAGTGATGATAGGAAATTGTATCGGTATCTAGCCTAAAGACATATCTGCACGGCAATAGATCTCATGTTTCTTTTGTGTTGACCAATGAAATTGTGTCCGTGTTGGCCAGTTTAACTTTGTATTACATCCTCAGCAAGTTCTATTTGTTTGAACATCTGTTGGTTTATGCTTTTCCCATTTTATTTCATGCTTAATTTTACCCCCCAGGACATGCCCTGTATGTTTCGTTCAGAATGAATCCTTATCCTTGGATACTATAACCAAGGGGAAAAAGCAATGCCTACCGATGGCTATTTCCACCCTAATCTTGTGAAGTTGTATTTGGGTAAAAAAATCCAGTATTTCAGTTCCTTAGTATGTATTGTCTTGAACCTAAAATGTTAAATATTTTGTTGAAATTAATTAACAATTATATTTCTATATAACTTTGTAGGTTGATGTAATTATGGTTTATTTACTAATGTATAATATATATTCTATAAAGAAACTATAAAGACTAATAATACATAAATTTCAAAAATAAAAAATTACAAATGGTACATGAAAAACATATTGATATCAGGTGTGTTAATTGAGTTTATCGATTTGAGTTTGATTATGTCAAAATACGGTCAATGTTTGATTTTAGTCGAGTTGAGCAAGATTCAATTCGACTCGATAAATTTATAAATAATTTATTAATTTTTTTTATATAATATGTTAGTATGATGTATTTATAAATTATTATTTTGTAGTTAGATTTTGAAATTACTTCGAGCATTATTTTGATTTTTTGTTAATCTATGTTTATATGAAATGCTACATAATATTATTAAATTTTACAAATATTTTTTAAAAATAAGTTAAAATTATGACAAATTTAACGAGAAATTTATTTTTAAATGAGCATGAATCAAGCAAAATCTTATTGAGTTTATTGAATTTCAAGCCGAGTCGAGTACTACTCAATTTGTGTTCGACTCGCTTGGCTTGCTAAGCGCTCTTAAATGATATCAAGTGTAAATTAATTATTTGACCTATTGTTTCAGTAAAATAAAGATAAAATTTTGATATACATACTATATAAAACTAATTTTACATAAATTTTTATATTTATGATATAAAACTTAAATTCTAAATTTATAACTATAACTCTAAAAAACTAAACCCTAAATTTTAAACCTAAAACCTAAACTCATAAAATAATTTAAATAATAATTTTATCCTTATTTTTTAATTTTAGAAGATAAAATTATCTTATAAAATTATTATTTTTTAAAAATATTATTTTATCTGAAATACTTTTAAAATACAAATATAATAGTTTTCCTAAGACAAAAAATAATCTATTTTGGCGCAATTGAATTCTCAGAAATAAACCGGCGCGCTCAAAAAATAAAAATACGCCTGAAATTCGCATCTCCCGCCCATTCCGTCGGTTATATTTCTTCCCGCATCTCTCATTTTTCATAAAAACAAACTAAAAAAGTCTTCGTTCTCTCCGTAAATTCATACAAGAATCAAAAGAAAAATACAATAACGGTTTCAGGGCCAATATGGATCTGTCAGATATAGCGAGGAAGCTTGGTCTATCACAACACAAGATGTTGGTACGAAAAGCGGCGGAGCTCCGTCGTCTCTGCGATGTGCAGTTCGATTCCTCCATTATCGGTGTAGTAAGTATTTCAGCCTCTAGTCGTTTATTACTTCAACCCACTGAAGTTCAAGTTCGAGGTGTTAATCCATTATTTTCGCACCCCTTTTGTTCTGTTTGTAGGGAGAGGTTTGTAAAGCTGTCATATGCTTAGAAATTGCTGCTACAAGGTAAGAGGCGTTAACTTTATTTTTTGAATGCATTGTAAAATTTTGGATTAGGGTTCTTTTTTAATGCGTAGTGGTTATGGAATTTGTAGGTTTGGGGAGGTTATATTTGAGCGGCAGAAAGCAGTCAAGTTAAGTGGAATGTCAGAGAAGGCTTACAATAGATCTTTCAATTCTTTGCAGAACGGTCTAAATATCAAGTGGGTTTCTCCTACTGTTCATATTGTAGATTTGAGTTATTATCGTGCTCAATTTTGACCAATTTTGGGTGAATTTGGTGTTTCAGAACAACACTGGATATTAGAGAACTGGGGATTCAATTTGGATGTGTTAGGCTCATTCCTTTTGTGAAGAAGGGTTTATCTCTGTAAGATCCTTTTCCATTTCATACAGCCTTAGATTTTTAGTCTATTAAGTTATGTTTCCTTAGGACTCATGCGTTTGCAATAATGCTTGAATGAGTAAACCCCAAAGTTGTCTGATCTATGTTGTTCTCACAATTCTTAGGATTGTAATCCATGGCATTTTTTGTTTGATCATTGGATGAAACCTTATGTTCTTTTACCATTCATTGAATTTTTTTAGTGATTTAATTGATGTTTATGTCAGCTACAAGGACCGGTTTGTGGCATCGTTGCCTTCTTCCAGGCAGGCGAGTGCAGATTTCACCAGGCCAGTGTTCACTGCTGTGGCATTTTACTTATGTGCAAAAAAGCATAAGGTAACACATAATCGTCTATTAAATGCTTTTATTCCTCCGTTCTACTTGTTCTTGACATAAATTCTCTACTTTACAGCTGAAGGTTGACAAGGATAGGTTGATCGAAGTTTGTGGAACCTCGGAATCTGAGTTTTCTTGTGTAAGTAACATGTTTTTTTCCTTCCTGCACAGAATTTGCCAATTGTTAATTTCTAGTTGTTTTAATGTCCTGATCATTTATTCGGAACTTCCAATACAGGTCTCTACTTCCATGAAAGATCTGTGCTATGATGTTTTTGGAATCTCAAATGAGAAAAAAGATCCCAAGGAAGTGAAAGGACACCGAGGTAGTTGTTCATTTTGACTATGAGCTACCATTTACAATACAATTTTAATAGCGAAGTTGATTTTCAATACATATATGGAATAACTTGTTTTGCAGAACTGCTCGATGTGTTGCCTGAGAAAAGAAAATTTGATGACGGTGGTTATTTATCTGATGATGAACCAGAGGTAATACTGCAGCATCATAGAATTGGTTTACTGAACTGGTGATATGATCTTAACATGATCAGCCTCCTGCAGTTTTCAAGTTACAAGCGGAAAAAGGAAGATGAGAAAGTTGCTTATGAAGAGTGGAAATCAAGTGTTCTATCAACTAACAAGAAGAGCACAAAAGGTAATGAAAACAAATTTCTACAGTGCAAAGATGAAATAACTCCCCAGCATAACTGATGCATATTTTCTTCAGCAGCTTGCAAGCGGACCACACAAACCAGTCTAAACTTTCTCAAGGTTGGTTCTGAGACTAAGGAGTTAAAGGGTGTATAGAGACATGTATTTGATGTTTGAGCTCATTCTGCTGATGTTCATAATAATATCTATATTTCTTGATATGCATTTTGGATTTCTTTTACTTATTTTCATAAATGTGAGGCAAAAACGAGGGACCATTGTGTCGTTTTCTCCTTTTCTTTTCATAATCACCCAACCAACATCCCTATATTTGTTTTCACATGACAAAGAGATGAGATGATAATGATTGTAGAGTCCGTTAGTTGGTCTGGCATTCTGCTGTTACTTCCCTGCTGGTCCCCAGGGGGGAATTTGGTTAATTTCTTCCATCTTATTCGTGGTCGGTTATTGGATCAAATCAAAATCTTAAATCAATTTATTTCATATTTGCATTTTCGGATCATTTCAATTCAATAATGAATAAAGAGAAATTTAAAGACTTTACCCTCCTGCTCGCTGATGGCATGTCGTTGGCTGCCTGAATTAGAAGAGCTTCCTCCAAACAATATGCATGAATACTGCAATACTAGTAAATTCTTCTCTAACAAGTATACACCTCCAAGCTACTGAATATGAGAAGCTTGTGATGACGAATGTGAATCAGGAATGGGAAGGGACCGAGCGGTGAGCATTCGAGGCGTTACCGTAGCTTCAAAACCACCTGCGGCATCCACTTTATTCTCGCATCGAAATCTCATCACGGACATGTATGAGTCCGACACACGCCGCATTCTTGGGTCTAAACCCGCCTTATGGTTCGTTTTAAGAACATCACTCGCGATCTTAACCGCTTTCGAACTATTACACCCCAACAGACCGCTAGATCGCGGCTTATGGACTTCGTGTCTTGGCCGTCGGAAACGTTTTTATAGGACTCGATAAACTCGACGGCCTTCGTTCATCATAGTCGACTGCAACAGTGATTCGGTTCCCCGTTAAGCTCTCGATCTCGAACAAATCCGAACTCGCGCATCACTCTCCGTATCATTACAATTACCTTTAGAATGATGATTCTCAGTTTCTTCAACTTTTGGAAGCATGATCCCATGAAAACAGTTTACGCCTCTTCTCCAGATTCAAAGACTTGTTCCGCCTCCCAATTCCGAGTACCGGAGAGCCGAATACCTCCAACGATTTCCTTCCGATTTCATCCACATCTCTTGCGATGACACTTTAATTGGCAACACACCCACGGTTGAATCCATGGTGGGGAATGTGAAAAGCTCTTCTTTAACGGCGGCCGTTGTTTTATTTTGCTTGCTTTGAAGAATTACCTCACCGTTGGGTCTTTTGAAACTTATTTCACCAACTTCGATATCAATGGAGTTTCTATCGAAACAGTAACATTTACAACCGGCGAGAGAAGAAAGGAAATTCTTTCCATTGACGGGCTTACAGGGTTTTGGCTGAGGAGGGTTTTGGATCATAACACTGCTATGAAGTAATGGATTCTGGCTGTTCCAGCTTGATTCTGAGAGTATACTCGGAGCTAATGGCTTTATTGGCTCTTTGACTGATCACTTCCTGTTTCTTGAATTCCAACTTATCTCTATGGCTCCATTGAAGTATTTTTCAGCTCCAAATACTCCGATTTCTCCATCTTCGTCATTGTTTTTCCCCAAGGTTGATGTAAATGTAACCATAGCCATGGAGTTTTCGAAATTCAGTTGACAGAAAATGGAGATAAGTGATGATGAACCCATATAAAACAAGGTTCAAGACCAAGTTCAAACACTAAAACGACAAGATGTTTGTGAAACCAAAGACTGAATCTGAAGAAGAAATAAACTAAAAGAAAGAGAGTTTTGAGTTGAGGCTTGAGAGGGTTCTTCCAGGCTGCTTGGCTCAACAACTATAAGTAGGCTTGGAAAGATATGTTAAATTACTAGGACCATATGCTTTTCCTAGTGGCTTGACCAAAGCTTGGTTATTTATCTCTACTTTTCCAAAAATTTGGGAGCTCTGAATTGTTTAAAAGTTTGCCTTTTTATCTTTTACAATGAAGTGAAAAACTTAGAATTTGCCTATTGTTCAGGCATTTGATTTCATTGTTACCTATGCAATTATTTTCAAGTGTGTTTCTTTCAAAAAGTAGTGAACATTATAAATTTTTAATCTTTTTAAGACATTATTGTTTCTAACAGAGACTTTCTTCTTAGCCGATTTTCTTTGCTCTTTAAAGAAGAAAAGAACTTGACAACTCCATTGACAGACAAGAAATCGTGCATTAACATCTCGAGCTAACCTTTTGCAAATAAGACCAAAACTAAAAATATAATGGAACTTCGATTTGGATGCATATACACTTTCAAAGCATAATTTAAGGCAAATGAACCCACAGTGATCAATATTGGTCCATAGTTTGAGGTGAAGTTCGTGTAACAGAGAGCATTGGCAGCTCAGCTCACAGCACGAGATTTTGAGGTCTGCCGTCTGCTCTCCTCGGCCGATCACTGTGTGGCTGTTGAGTTTCCACCTACCCAGTATTGCTTAACAACAACCAATATCTTCTCAGGAGCCAAAGGGTCATCTTCATAACCCACAATTTCTCTGCTATGGTATATGACACCCAGGGTATCTTTCTCTGCTATGGTGGTCATGACATTCATAACCCACAATTTGGAAGTATCAATGGCCGCTGCAAACCCTCCCAACCCAGCATTCATATCCAAAATATTACGATACCGCCCAGACTCTATAAGCCTATTGATTTTCTTATATGCACTAACATGAATCTTCCACTTCTGGTTGTCCTCTTGGTATGTCTCAACAGAAACTCCAGGAGCACTTCCACTAGCAAGCAATGGTAGACGGAATTGCGTAGAGCCTCTCATCAGTTTGGATTTTCAACTCAACTTTTATATTTATTTTATCCGGTTTCTCACCTTTGATCTATATGATTATAGTTAGAGTGCGTACAACAATATTTCTCCAACAAATGTTAAAAGTATTAAACAAAGAAACAATATCAAACGGGTATAAATAACATGTCTAACGAACGTTTTTCTACTTAATTTAATGCTCAAACAGACGTTACGACACAACTAAAAAAATTAATTTTCCTACAAATGATTGATAGAGATCAATGGATGATCTAAAATCTCTAGTTAACGGAGCTTTAGGCTTAATTTGGGGTTGTAGTAAAAAAATCTGTTTGGTTTTAAATTAAGGTTTTACAAAAGTTAAAAAAAATTGGTTTTTTCAAAATCAAGGTTTGAGAAGTCATTTTTAAGAAAAAATAAAATTTTTACACTGAATTTTTTAAAATAAGTGTTTTTAATTGTTTTTACAGATTTTAAGGTAGAAAAGTCAATTTAAAAAACCAAAAACAAGGTCTTAATCTCGAAAACTCGAGTCGATGGAGTTGGACTAGGGGAAGAACGAAATCCAACTTCTTTTGGGCCCAATTCACGTGGGTTTCGATCATATTCCTCGTTTAAACCTTATCCTCTACTTCGCCAGAGCTCACCTGTTTCTCTGCTGTGTTGCTTGAAATCGGAAGCTTGAGACTTTCAATCCAAACAAACCAATGGCTGCGACGATGATTACAAGTGTAGCTCAACGCTGCCTCTCTGCTTCGCCCAAAACTTTTTCCAAACAAACTCGCCCATCCATTCTCCTCAACAGATTGAAGTTCCCCACTTTTACTTCCAGGCTAACTCCACTTACTCGGAGGAGACTGCTTCCACTTTGCTTTTTCAATGCTGGAAAAGAAAATCCTAATTTCACAGAAAAGGTGAAATATTTGTACCCAAGCAATTTTTACTACTTACCCCAAAGCGCTAATTTTACTTATTTTTCTTCTTCTTAATTCCCAGGAAGAGACTGAATTGGTGTGGCCAATACTGAAGCGATGGGAGGTTCCATGGGAGTGGCAAACAGTTTCATTAACTTCACTTGCCTGTGGATTAAGGTGGTGTTTTTTCTAAATGAAGATTCTGAAATCTGAAATGATATTCTCTGTTCCGGGAATTTTTTGTAGCCATTGTTTGTTTGGGTATACAGTATACCTGGTTAAGAATGAAATTAAAAATTTTCCAGGCAGTTTTATTTTGACAGGATTGTTGGAGACGGCTGCTATACCTTATCTAGGAGTCAATATAGAGGAACTGAGTTTGGACGATAAGGCTGAGATACTGTTTGTAGACCAAAGGTATGAATCATTGCAGTGAATTATTGTAGATGGTGTCCAAAATGTTTTAGAATCAATAGTTATCAGCATCGCCTGTTCATTTTTTCCTGAATATGCCACTGCTGACTATTTACATTGTGTTGTAAGTGTTGGTCTTTACTTGATTTTATGATGTGCAATGTTGAAACTTAGTTCTCATTGAGCTGAATTGTAGAACCTGTTTTATTATAGTTTTTTTACCTTTTCAGTTTCTGTCATGTTGTAGGTACAGAGTATATTGTATGAACCGATTTACTTACTCTTATATTATTGTTTTCTGAATAGTCTGGGCTGATGAAATTTGCATTGTAGGGACTTAGCTTAAGAATTAAAAAGTGTGTGAATATTGTTTGCTGTTGTTTTCGCAGCATCACAACTATAGTTGTACTTGGAGTTTTGTATGGCATATCCAATACATTTAGTCCCCTTCCAGAAGACTTGTTCCGCTACGGTATCCATCCTGCAAACCTCTTAATTGCTTTATCATGCACAAGGAAATGTTGTCGTCTTCAGTTAGGACGGTCACATTTGAAATTGCATTGCCTCATTCTTTTAGCCTTCTAGATAATATGAGCATTTGCAGCTTTGCTTGAAAGGCTGCTAATTAACCTTTCTGAATATTTTCGAGGGCAAATTTGAAAAACTTGTGTTGATGTTAAGTAGAGGTTTAATAAAAATCTAATACCAAACTTGACTATAATGCTCTGCGTGTTGTTTCCAGATTTTCAATGTGATATTTTGGTATAATCCTTTTCAGATTTGAAAGAACCATTAAATCTAAAGAAAGGATGGCTCTTGTGGGCAGTGATTGGTCTTGTTGGTGCTGTTATTGCCATTGGTTTAACAGGGGCTGCCATGTCCTTGTTTCGTGGTGAGGAATCTCCAAGGGAGGTTAGAAATAATTCCAAACTATTTGTTATTAACAGAGAATAATCAAGTGAATTCCACTCGTTTGTTTTGATTAAAAAAATTGAGAATGAGCTAGTTGACCTTGCATTTAAGGAATTTAGAGTGGTAACCGTCTTGTTGGAGCTAAAATCACAGTAATCTAACTTCATTTGCTTCTATCATGTAATGGAATCTTTATAAACTTTTGGAGCATTTTTTTCAGACTGATGCCTTAGTTCGCTTGCTTCCATTGATTGGATCCTCAAGTATCAGGTACTTGGGAGTTTTCTTCATATTTTGATTGCAAAGTTGGTTAGGCTGATATGCAACATATAGGTTTGAGTATTATGCACGTGAAACTCAAATTGAAATGATCAGGTTGATATCTATTGTAGCACTGCTTGCTTGGTGGGAATCACGGGTGTTTTGGCTCCAGTTCTTGAAGAGACAGTATTTCGAGGGTTTTTTATGACATCACTGACAAAATGGTATTTTTCTTATCCCTATCTTAATAGATTATATGAAGCACTATCGGCTGTGTTGCCTTATTAGAACTTTTAAACATGGTCACTATTCCTAATTCTACTTTTTTTACTTTAAAAAGATTTGTCGAGAAAATAGTAGAAAATGGCTTCAGAAGTGATTTTATAATGAATTCATGCTCTAGCAAATGGCTTCAGTAATATGCATAATGTGGCCCCGATTTGTGGCATTATAAAGGTCAGGAACTCTAGAAGAATGTGGATCTAGTCAGTAGGAACGACGTTCAAGTTGCCTCCATCTTTTCTCTTCTTTCTTGAAAGTATTGCTTATCAGAAATACACAAGTTGATGTTTTCCCCCTGTTCTTCATTCAGGGTTCCTACACCAGTTTCTGTAATTATCAGTGCAGCTGCATTTGCACTTGCACATCTCACTCCCGGAGAGTTTCCCCAATTATTTATACTAGGTAACATATGTCAAGGATTTGTTGATAAAAAATATTTCTCGAGTTCGCTCTTCAAAATTGCTAAGTATACATCTGAATAAATGCATATAAAACTATGAGCTTTTTCAGTTGACACCAAACCAACAGACTTCCTGGTATTTGTAGGTGTTACTTTGGGGTTTTCGTATGCTCAAACTCGCAATCTGGTGACTCCTATTACAATCCATGCTTTCTGGAACTCTGGAGTGATTCTACTTCTTACATTTCTTCAGGTAAAGTATTCGATACGAATGATTATATATAAGTTTGCTTGGTGACCATGATTTTGACGAGGCAAAAGTAGCAATTGATTTCTGTCGTGTTTTTTGTGTTTGTGCAGTTGCAAGGGTATGACATCAAGGAATTGTTACAGGCAACCTGATCAGATTTTTCCACCCGCTGATGGAGATTTAGGCAGGTTTGCTTGTCTGAAAATCTATTTCTAGTGTCATTGTGTAAAATGTCCGACCAAGCGGCATGAATGTCATGTGTAAAATGATCACTTAACTTGCAACAAGCAAAACAAATAGTATGAACATAGATTCTACGATGGAACTTAAAAACTAAATTTGGGAATTTCATTTTAAATCGGATTTTGAAAAGTAGATCAGACATCATAAAATTAGAGATTTATTTAAAAATAAGTTTGAGAATTGGTTACGTGTGAGAAAGGATTAACAACACTTCACAATGACCAAAATTGGTACTAAATCATACATTGCTTTTTTGATAGAAATCATTGAGATTTAAATTAAATTTAATCGAATGTTCTTGTGTGATGAGTTTGAACTAATTAATCATTTAATTAATAAGAGTGATTTGAATTTGGAGCCATTGACTAAGCCAACATGTTTAAGTTTAACTATTGTGTTAATTTATGATACGAATTAAGTATATTATCGTTATGTATGATGCAAGCAAAGAAATATGATGTTATAATTTGTAAAATTATACTATTTCTAAATTTATTTTTAGACAATATATTAATCTAAATATTTGTTCTAATATTAATTGTAATCCACTATAACCTAGAAATCTAATATTTCAACAAATCTAAAAGAACCTAAATTTGTTTTAATTAATTTAACAAGTCTCATTAAGTCAAGGGCATGCTTGAAATTAACTAAATTAAATTTTCAACAAGACTAAAGAAACTCAAATATAGTTTTATTAATTTAAATATATGCCCTCTTAAATCAAGGGTGTATTTTAAATTAATTAAATTAAATTAGGACCTAAACTAAAGATTTAAACTTTAATCTAACCTAAAAGGCAAACAACCCAACACTAACCTAAACCACATCTAACAATTATAAACACATACACATAAATGAAGGATAATAAAGGATTTGAAATTATATAAATATACTAATTATACTGAATTTTAAAATGCACGAAAAGACAATAGCAAATATTGAAAGATAAAAAAAAAAACTAGGGTTAACAGGAGAAATAAACCATCGAAAAGGAATCAAAATAAATAAAAAAACATAAAAATAAAAAACTTAATAAAGCTTTAAAGATAGTGAGGTGATTTTTTTAATCAGCCATATTTATTCTAAAATACACTCTCAACTATTGAATATTGATTCCTTAATTAATGTGTTACAAATATTAGCGCTCAAGTCCGTGATTTTCATAAACAACGACTGTTCCCTTAACCACTTAAACAAGATAATTCGTACGATGGTGAAGTAATTTTAAAAGGTAAAAAAGTTATATATAAAACTTCGAATTTTATATATAAAGCTTGGAACTTGAAATATACATAAGGTTAAAGATGATACTAAACTGCTTATCATTTGACTTTCAACTTATTTACCAGATTGTACTCAATAGTGTTAATTTTTCACTTCTACCGAGTCACATAAGCTTGTTTTTGTAGAGTTTGATTTATTTATTTGTTCTAAATTGACTCCCCAGGTGAAGCAACAGACAGAAAAGGTTCCAACCGAGGAATAGAGTTGGGGAGGTTCACTGAATTTTGGACTCCAAAGTGACTCAGCCCCACAACACATGCCTGCCAAGTACTAGACAATTGGGTTTACCAAGTTCTTAAACAACAAAAAAGATGGATTTTTTTGAAGGAAAGGTTCAAAAATTCAGAGTCTACTTAATTACAGTAGTAAAAAGCAAGAAAATTGATGAATTCTATAGCATTTGGTTTCCCAAAGCTCACTAAAATAGAGGGGAAATTGTAGTAATTAAAATTGACTTTTACCCCCGGTTTCAGTTAAACTTCCTTCACCTTGGATTTAATTAACTTGTAAGTTGTGCATAATCACCCTTCATTACAGACATGAGTACACAAAAAATATTACTTGGGCTGCACTTAAAATCGATTAATGCTTGAATTGAATTGGGTAAATTTAAAATTGAGTTTGACTCGAGATTTTAGTAAGTTAAGTCGATCAAGGTTCAACTCAATTCGATAAATTAGCAGTAATTTATATTTTTTTTTATAATTTTTTGTTACGAATTTTGGTTGGTTACCTTAAAAAACTATGTTCTAAGGCATAAAAATAATTTTAACCCTTAACGTTTATGATTTTTATCATTTTGACCCTCATCTTTTTTTAGGATAAATTTAACCCTTAACCTATATTTTTTTGACAAATATCTCATTTTTTAACTAACATAATGATTATATAGTTAAAAAATTAACGATAATAATGTCATATATATGTATAATAATATTTAAGATTTGATAATGCTTAGTAGCCTTTTATTTTAGATTTAATTAATTTTTTAAAATTTATTTGAATTTTAATTATTTTATATTTTATTTTAAAATAAAATTATATTTACATGTATATATTTGTCATTATCGTAAAAAATTTAACGATAATGACATGTTATATATATACAGAATGAGGCTAGATATCATGTTATTTAAAATACATATATATGATATGTCAATATCGTAATGGTCTAATCATTATGTTAGTTAAAAATAAGTTATTTGTCAAAAAGACATCGGTTAAGGGTTAAAGTATCCCAAAAAATAGGGACTAAAATGATAAAAATTATAAACGTTAAGGGTTAAAATTATCTTTATGTCAAAGTAAAAAAGGGGAAAAGTCTTCGGTTTATACTTTCCATATAAAAATATGATTGAATGCTAAAATCGTCCCTAAGATATTCTTTCATTTGTTGTTTATCGAAGATTGTTGAGAAACTAATAAGAGTTGCACTCAAATATTGACTTTATCTCTAACTCAATCACGACAGGTTAATTTATTTATCTCTTCAAACCTAATGTTTTTTTTTTCTTCTGAATTTTTAGCTTTTACCCATATTTAAAAAAGATAAAAGACGAGTTTAACAAGACCTTTTTATGATAGTATTCTTTCTTTCCTAGGTATTCAAAATTTAGAGATATCAAAGTTATGCCTTCAAATCTTGATACCGTATTTGAAACAAATTAAATTAAGAAGATTATTCGATAATAATCATTTATAGTATTATTATTTGATCAAAATTAATCAAACAATATATTAATTATTTGAAAAAACATATCTATTCACGTATTCAAACTTATTTCTAGCACAAATATGATATTTCTAAAAGTAGAAAATGCAATCAAAAACATATTAAAATTACCAAGAGTGTACGTGTGACCACAGGATAATTAAGATTATTTGCTAAACCCTTTGGTCTTAATATTTAATTTTAGCCAACAAAACTAACTATTAGTCTAAATGATAAGTATTTTAATTTTACTTAAATACGTTTCGAGTTTAAGACGTTATATATATAATAAATATTTATTAAAAAATTATTTATTAAAATTAAATGTATAACACGAGTTAATTTAATTTAATCAAATTAAAACTTTAAAAACCAGTGGAATAATAAAAAAAATAGCCTACATAAATAGGATCCAGAAATGCCAGATTTTCCCACAAAAATGGTCAACAAAGCTATGTTTCGTGTTAGGGCATGGAATGCCTTGGACCCCATGAATTAATTTCTTATATATTCTTATCACTGCACAGAGACAAATACTTTATATTATAATCTGACAGACTCGGTGGAATAGAAGCTCTGGGAATGGAATAGAAACTGAATTTTCGGAGTCTGAGAAACCCTAATTTCATTACATTATTAACATCTGCATAGGAACTGGACAACATTAAGATATGTCGATGGATTTCATGGTTTTGAAGTGTGTGTATTGGGAGTTGGTTCGGGTACATGTTTCGATAGAAGTGGTAAGACCAATGACCAAGAAAAAATTATAGGTTATTTTGGATTTCTTTTTGTCTTCACTTGAAAAAAATATATCATAGGTTTGGATTATAAATTTGAATTTATTAGTGATGGCATTGATCATGGGCATTAATTAATAGAAATTTTATTTTTATATCTTGTATTAAAAAAATAAGATTTATAATTAAAGTTTACCGTTGGGATTTAAAGAATTATAAATATGATATATTTTTAGAGGTTATATTTTAAAATTTAAGGTTGAATTTAGAATTTATTTATTTTTATCGAAACATAGAAAGGGACATCAAAAGAAAGTGTAAGGTTTTCTTTTTATACAATTATAAATATAAATAAATCAAATTATAAAATCAGTTAAGTTTGACCAAGAATCAATTAAGTAAATATGTTGAGATATTAAATTCTTTAAATAATATTGTAAATGAAAGAAATTAAATTAGAAGAGTTATTCCGTAATAATTTATTGTTTATACAATATCTAATCTAAATTAATTAATTAGTAAATTAGATTTCGATGATTATAAAAAAAGCTTAGGTGGTGTCAAACAAAAATATAGAGATAAAATCCAAAAACAATTAAATAAAATAAAAGGACCAAAAGTATAATTTAACCTTTTTATTAAAAGTCTAAATTTACCAAATTACTACTTTTTCTCTTCGAACGCGATCCTCGCCAAACACATACCAGAAAAGGCGGCTGATACTTCGGGGGGAAGACCCTTCCCCAGGGAGCATATATTGGCTTCAAAGCAACAGAAACTTAACTCTCAACCTCTGTCTTTGAGTTCATTTCTCCTTCTTTGAAGCTCACTTGTTCCTTTAAGCATAGTTTCCTCGTAAAAACTTTCCCATCCATTTGCTTTTGCATTCAAGGGGAAAAATATGGAGGAAAGACATGAAATGGAAGAAATAATGCTTCCAGGGTTCAGGTTTCATCCAACTGATGAAGAACTTGTAGGGTTTTATCTGAAAAGAAAGGTTCAACACCAACCTCTCTCCATGGAGCTCATCAAGCAACTCGACATTTACAAATATGATCCATGGGATCTTCCAAGTAAGTTAACTAATACCATATGTATTGCACTGTTTATAGTTCTAATGTAGCCTGGAACTGGGATATAGAAACTGACATTTTTTGTACGAAGAACTGGCGACGGCCGGCGAAAAAGAGTGGTATTTCTACTGTCCAAGGGATAGAAAATACAGAAACAGTGCAAGGCCGAACCGAGTAACCGGAGCTGGGTTTTGGAAAGCCACTGGAACTGACCGACCGATATATTCCTCCGAAGGAAGCAAATGCATTGGCTTGAAGAAATCTCTTGTTTTCTACAAAGGCAGAGCAGCCAAAGGGGTGAAAACTGATTGGATGATGCATGAGTTTAGGCTGCCTTCGCTTGCTGATTCGGTTCCTCCGAAGCGATTCTTAGAAAAATCCATTCCAGCCAATGTAATGAAAACCCTTCCTTTGATCTCTTTTACTTTTGTATTGTTTTATGATGTTTTCTTCTTTCTTTATTGATCGTTTTACTTTCAGGATTCGTGGGCGATATGCAGGATATTCAAGAAGACCAACTCAACAGCTCAACGAGCTCTTTCTAATTCCTGGGTTTCTCCGGTTCCTGAAACATCATCGTTGTCTGATATACCGAACATTCCCTTGTCAGAAAAAAACAGTTTAAACCTTAATGTTGACCTGTTACAGACATCTAATGCTGTGTTCCCCACTTTAGACTTTCTCCCCTACAAACCCATCATTCATATGTCAAATGGAGACCTCACCAGCGTTATTACATCTCTTGACCATACTTCATCAGCCTCCAAATCTTCTCTTGATGTTACTTCGATGTTGTTAAACATGTCAACTTCCATGCTCGAAGATCATTACCGTAAGGCCTCTGATAGTTTACATTTGGGCGGAGGATACTCGGGAACGACGACTTTGCCACAGGAGATGCAATGGAACAAGTACAACATGATGAGTAATGGGGATCAGGAAAGTTGCTTGTTTAAAAGCTTGAATGTCAACCATGGTGATAACGACCACTGGGACCATACTGTTCGGTCCATTGGACTTCCGTTTAGTTTGCCTTTGCCTATGAATATTGTGGGAGATGCTTGGAAGCCAAGCTTGGCTTGGGATTCTTCAGGTCCTAGTGAGATGCCAACAAGTCTTTGCTCCACCAAGTGTTATACTTGATGATGTTACCGATATACTGTGAAAAAATTATTTCCCAGTTTAGAAATTAGGCAGCAAGTTCTTGTTAGGGGTTAAAGGAACAGAAGTTATGTTTTAATTAAATGCAGAATCCTTTTGTAGGCATAATATTAGATCATTTCATTGTATTTTAAGACAAGAAAGTTCTGCAGTTATAGTTATAGGTCTTAATCAGTCAAATGCAACACTCTCAATGTTTAATGCATTGATTGATGCTCACTGTGCCAATGGCAATAGGGAGCCTGCATTTTCGTTGTTGAAGGAAATGGAAAAACTGAATGTTCCTCCTGATGACATGGCTTATAATACTTTGATGCATGGTCATGGCAGGGAGGGGAGAGTTGGAGGAAATTAATGTAGACGCAATAACAAGAGAGATTATTAGGTGAATACTGTTCACCACGTCATCTATAGTCCAAACAATCAGGATCGTTGATCTTTAAATAACCATCTAATAACTACCCACCCACTAAGTTGGAGGAAATTGAGATCAACGGTCCTAATTGCTTGGGACCATGGATGACGTGGTACCATGGATAACGGACTAGATGGAATGATGGATACTTGGGAAAGATGTTGAGGTTGAAAGTTGCATAAAATTCTGGCCATATATGCCTTTATTCTCCTTCCACCCTTTTTTCCTTCACCCCCACAGAATCTAAGTTGCTTTCATACATACATACATGCATACAACTCCTAGATAAATATAGCTTGGACTAGTAACTCCAGATATATCGACCTTACTACAGGCAACGTATATAACAGTTCGAAATACGAGTATACGACAATGACACAAAGTGTGGGAGAAATCAACTCCACTCAGCTCAACAATATTCTCTAAATCATTATCTCTAATCCCCCAAACACCACAATCCTGACTAGGTTCAGTTTTAGTACCTTGCCATGCATGGATTTGGTTTGATATCTAGCCCGGGTTCGATCGGCACAACACACACAGAGCCTTCATTTATAAATAGGTAGGTTAGCTTTCTGCTGCCTAAGCATCTAACCACAGAGAAGAAATAGCAAGTCAGCTTCCCTCTGGAGTTCCCTTGATCACTTCACTGGGTTACTATGGTTCCCTTGAGAAAAGATAGGTCCTTGATGACCTACTGAAGTGTTTGGGGGAACTTTGGCTGGCACCTGACACTGGTTAGAAAGATGAACATCCAAAGCATTAACTATAAAAACAAGGTTGGTGGATATATAATCTTCTTTCGTTAACTTACACATATTATCATGTTTATTTCAAATGCCATGACATCTGGTTTTCTTTTCTCTCTGTCTTGCATTGCCATTTTTGTATCCGACTGCCACTGATGTTTCGTTGAAGGGTGAGTAAAGATTTGATACGTGGATGACTCACCATTGATGAACTTCTGATGCTCTGTTCCCCACACTCCCATCACCATGAAAAGAACGTGGAAACTCAGAACTTACTCCTCTGATCATGGAAATGAAAAATGAAACAGAAGTAGTGGTTCCATCCATGTCATCGTCGTAGGACGTATCGTATGGAATGTTACAGTGGCCGGCACTTGAGCATATGGTGTAAGTTACAGTGGCGAATGACATCCTCTTAGAAGGGTACGCGACCCCGAATGGACCCATGCAAAGTATCTACAACCAAAATCAGAAACATACTATTGACATACAACACTGATCAGTAAGGGGCCAGGTGGGCACAAGAGCCTCCAAATGTGGCTAAGCTTCCATCTAGTTCTGAATGCATCAATCATTTATTTTTTATGTGTCCTTATTCAGTATATGTCTGAGATATACTGTTTTGTTAGATGGCTAACTAGGGTCGTGTGAGTCTAGAAAAATAACATCATTTTTTTTTAAAGTTGTTATTGTTGGATTGGTCTGATATAGATATATTGACATGAGAGAAGTTTTAGAATACATGTTCACTCCTTTCGATTAATAAATTCTCTTAATTTATAATCAAAAGCAGTATATGTTAAAAGTTTTTTGACAATATAAAATGAACCCTATCTTCTTCCCTTACTGGAAGAGGGACTTAGTTTCTCTTTATTTTCGTTTCATTTGATTTTAGATTATACGATTGATATATAAATTTTTTAGTTAAATAAAATAATTTTAATTTATATCAAAATAATAGCACGTGAATAAATGAGAGTATTTATGTATTTTTCTTAAAATTTAATTATATCTTAAAGCTAAATTAAATCGCGGATAAAATACTCTTTGATGTTTTTTATAAACTTCTTATTTTTGTAACTTGGAAGAAATTATTATAATAAAAAATATGTTTGCCTAACTAATGCTTTGTTTGCTTATTTTATGCCTAAATAGTTTGGAAAACATTTAAAGAATGTTGGGCCCCAACCCCTCTCCCCTTGGCCTTTACTGCTTTTTTATTTCAAAAAATTGGTCACTTCTTTTATTTATATGAAATTTTGTTAAAAATTCTTAAATCAAACACTTTAAAAGCTTAGGTTGATCGGATATAGCTCGATTGGTATTATTATTGATATAATATATAAGAGAATAAAAAATCAAATATCCTCTTATTCATAATATATTTTAAAATACGATGATATTCTCTTCAAAAACATAATAAATCTACAGATAATTTTTTGGAGTGAGCTTTTGATTATTTGTATATTTATTTTTTCTTTATTGCATTATTTATTTTACTCTTTCCCTTTCGCATTCGTGGCGTTGATGTATATTTGCGTGTTCTATTGTGATATATATCGAGATATTAATTATTAATATAGTGTTTTTTTAAGATAAATTTAGTTAACACTTAAAAGTAAGTGATAGTTTTTGTTTATTCTTCGAATATTAAAATATATTAAAATAAACTTATATATGATTAAAGTTTGATTTAATCATCACTTTATCTTGCAAAAATTCAATACTAATAAGATGAAAATTGATTTAGTATCAAGTTTGGATGAAAATATCTAATTTATTTTTTAATGTTCAATCTACCTAAATCAAGTAATTGGTGGCAAATTGTCCCTACCCGAAGAAATATTTTTTCACCTTTGTTTCTCTATTTAATTTTTTAAATTTTGATTTATTTATAAATTTGTCCTCCCACTTTCAATCATTTGTATTTTTTCCCGTAATCTTAAATCTTGACATCGTCCCTATAAAGAGATTATATCATGAATTTTTTTCGCCCCGTCATCCGTGGTCCATACAATTAGGTTTTTTAAAATTTGTCTGCAACAAGTATTTTCCTTTTGTTGCTTATAATCATTATGCAAAAGGATCCAAGTATTCTTTTATATTTCCTTAACTAATCAAAGCATGCTTGCCTTTAAAGATTAGATATGTTGTAGATAACATACAAAAATAGAGATGTTCAAAGCTATATCATCAACTAACACATCAAATTAGTAAAATATATATGGAAACGACAAATGTAAAATATATTAAAAAAAGGTAAAATGAGAGAAGGATAATATATAGGTGAGGGATAAATAATAAAATAATGAAAAAAAGATTAGGGGTTTAATTCATTCAAGGTATACCAAACTCAAAGCCAAAGATAGAAGTTTTAGTCTTTGAATAATACCAACTTTCGAAAGTGCAAAGATTTTGCTGCAAAATCCAGTAATTCTCTATAAATTTGGAGAAAAACAAAACACCAGGTGCATATTCAGGACATCATTGATCTGATAATACCCACAATTTGAACAAAACCAGCAACTTTTGGACAAATCAAGACAGGTGATATAAAACCAAAGGAAAAGAAAAGCAACTATCAACTCGAAGCTACAAGACAAAGAATCATGTTATAATGTCTAAAGAGCAACAATTAGTAGATAAATTTAACAATGAAAAACGTAAACTACCTTTTTTTTAACTTGTTAATTAACCTCACAAGTCGAACTAGATCGAGCAATAAGAAATTCGATGTTCATCAGTATGCATGATAAATATTCTAAGAGCATGAACAAGTTTGAGAACAGTAATTACAAGAACTGAACTCCAACTAAAGCTGGTTGATTTCTATAAAATTTTCCAGTTAAACTAAGATGCAGAAGAAGAACCATTGTTAGTAACATGAAGTTGAATACAATACTCGTTGTTATTGGAATCAAAGCTATTTCCGGCATTGCCATTTCCATTATCATCTTCGTTGTTGTTGTTTCCATCAAGATTGAGATTACCGACTGTTAATATGTCTTTCTTACCAATAGTGTTCTTGTTGTTGTGCATCCAGACCTTGAAAACCTCTCTGTCGACTTCAACTTCATTACAAAACTCTTTTAGCAGCTTTTCTTCTCCTCTAGGCATCCTCCAACTGACCCTCTCTGCAAAAGCATGCATCTTTTCTTTCTGTTCTTTGCTGAACTTTGTCCTTGACCTCTTTTTACTACTCGTGTTGTTCTTGTTGCTGTTACTGTTGCTGTTTTTGTTTTTGTCTGTCACTCCGACAACTGGATTAGAGTTGTTGTACTCATCCAACGGCCCTCCCGAGTAACCGGTGCTCAAGGCCAACAGCATGTGGGGTGCAGACGAGTAGTAAGAGTAAGGTACGGGAGAGGGTGGAGTATGGGTTGGGCTACGGCTAGTGCTGTTCGTTGGGCTTGGACTTGAGCTAGGAGGATTATTAGGCGGTGGCGGTGGCGGTGGAAGGTGGTGGATGAAAGCAGGAGCATCGTAAGGGTCACGGCGGTGGAAGTTCCTGTGGCAACCACAGGCTGCACATTTGAATGAGCCAGGGTCAGATGGTGAGACAGGCATGAACTCCCCACAACCATCAAGGGCATGACCACCCAAGCTAGCAGCATGGTTTTTGAGGCACTCCTTGTAGGAAACAACCATTGGGTGGTGGTGCTGATGGATGAGGAGCGATAAAGACTTTGTCTTGTTGTTGTTGTTGTTGCCGTTGCTGTTGGGTTGAGTCTCTGATGAAGACTCGGATTGAGCGTATGGGGTGGTTTTATTGTTGTTGGTCAGCTCCATCTCCATTTTTGTGTAAAAGGTGAAAGCTTTGATGGGGTGGAAAGGGGGACCTTTTGGTGGGGTTAGGGTTTTGTGCTGGTCTAAAAGTGGTGAATATGAGAAGAGGAAGGGGAATGGTTGAAGAGAGTTGGGATTGTGATCTAATTAGGATGATGGATTGCTGTAATGACTCTAGGAAAGTAAGGTTCAAACAATTTTATTTATAAAATATATTTATTTTAAAAATTAAATTCAAGCTGTTTTTTTATATAGATAAATAGATAATTATTTCATACACAAGTTAACGTATAATTTTCTTTATACAAGAATGATTAAATTAAAGTTAAAATTTAAATTAAATTTTTTATTTTAAACCTTTAAATATTGAATTTAAATTTTAATCTTTAAATTTTATATCTTACTTTATAATCTGAATTATTAACCTCTAAATTATAAATCCTTAAACTAACGTACTTGTGAAAACTAAAATTTAAACCACCGGTGATCGGATAATATTAATTCCTTGATAATATATTAAACTAGATCATATAATTTTTTTTTGAAAAAGGTCACTCATTTGATCAACCATGTGCACATCAACTTTAACCTTCTTTGCAGGACACAGTTAGGTCAAATATTAAAAAAAACTTTATTTGATTAATTTTGAATATAAAAAAATATTATCATTTTAAAAAATTATACTAAAAGTAACGTCCCTATTTCTTCAATGATACAAATCGTCTACTCTCTTTATTATGCCTCTATTGATGTCTTTATTTTAAAATAATGAGTTTAGAATTTAAGATTAATGATTATAGTTAGGGTTTAAGGAATTAAGGATAAGATATGTTTTTTAGGGTATAAGGTTTAGGATATAAAAATTAGAGACAAAGTTTAAAATTTATTTTTTAATAATTTTTATTGTACGACATAAAAAGAGATATAGTTAGACATAAATTTTTTGTTCCTTTACGGGTTTTTAGTGATCATGTTGTTTTAATGGTTAAATAAAATCAACATTATTTTTATCTAAAGTTTGAATTTTGTTCCTCTTCTACAGAATTATAAAAAAGTTCAGAGGTAGGGGCCATGGGAAGTCATCCTCTTGATCATGAATCAATCTCCTCTGCTTTCCACGTGTTACTTGAAAAGCAGAAGCAAGACAATGCAGCAAGCAAGCAAGCAAGAGCAACAAGCCATGTTTTTATTATTACAAACTACTAGTATAATAGATGTTCTTTCCCAAGAATAAACCTATTCGAATCCTCAACTTTCATGGCTTGTAGGGACGAATTAATGAATTAACAGAACATGCACGTATCATGTCGTTTAGCCTGTGCTTGGTTTGAATGGTCTGTTCAAAACATAAGGACAAGGAAGACGATTCTAAATTACCTGTTCATCAACAGAATAAATTCATGAACCAAGACTACACCATCACCAATGAAGTTAAAACGTCGGCAGGACAGGGATGGTTTGGTCGGCTCATGTCCGAATTACAACATGGAGCAACAGGTATGGTCTGTTCTTGTATGCTCTGCAAATCACCCTATAATCTTTTTTTTTTTTTTGACATGATTATATTTATATTAATTGTTTTCTCGTCTTAATCACTTTCAAAGCACGAAAAATGACAAGACTTTGAGTTCTAAACATGGATTAATGTTCAAAAGACACTCCAATGAAGCTATAAAAACAATGTCTTAATCATAATCATGTCATAATTCATCAAAGAAGCACGCGCATTAGAATACTATTGAAACAAAGACTTCCATTCAGGCTTTTGTTTTTGTCAGATTCCTTCCTTGTACATCTTTTGTCCACAAATGATTCGAATCGATTATATTTGAACTCGAGTCTTCATCAAATTTAAATGAATTCTTCCTGGCCCTGCAACTGGTGTTTATCAGAACAACCCAGCATAGGATTCTTGTCCTAACAGAGGGGGGTTGGTTTTAACTTTTAAGGACTCTTCGTGCCCAAATTCAATGCCTATGACAGCAAGTAGGAGTAGGAGAAGTTGCCCTTCATTTCCTGCCTTTAATTTCCCTGCAGAAACACCTCGTGTTGTATCATTCATCGCCACTCTTTTTTCATCTACAGAACCAGATTCCATGGTCCACTGCCATTGTGTTTTAAAGTGAATGGGACCCCCCACAATGACCCCGGTTGTGTGTTATATGGATCACCGATTTAAAATACCTAATCTGAAAAAATCCGATCTATTGATTCGATTTAAAATTTTGGATATCCGATATGAAATTTATTTTTTATAATTCTGATTAGATATTCAAAAATTTCATAACGGATACGAATAGTTATTTTATATTCGGATCGGATACGAATTACTAAAATACCTATCCAAAAATTTTGGATTCGGATCGGATAATCCAAAATACACACCCTTAATTCACCATTCACCACAATTATAAGCCGAAGAGGGTCATTCAAATCGGTTTGATTCAAATCATTTCGATTAAAGTTATTTCGGCTCAAACTAATTTTATTTCAATATCAGTTTGAGTTTAATTTGATTTTAGTTGGGTCAAGTAGTGATTTAGTTGAAGATCAAGTTAGGTCGAGTCATATCGGTTCGATTAGTTTTAAATCAAATCAATAAGAGATCGATCCATTTTAATCAAATTTTTAATCTTATTATTTTACGAATCTATATGATTTTTCTCTATGTCAAATTGTCTTTGATTTCTGTTATTTTCAATTCAAATAAAATCGATTCATATCCATTCAAGTTGGTTAAAAAAAACAGTTTAGATGTCTGTCGTTACAACTAAAATTTGAGTTAATTTCTATTCAATTTATTTTTTATAAAATTTTAGATCATTATATTCGAATTAATATTAAGTTTTGAATTAAGTAAATTAATTCGGATCCGAGATTAAATTCGTCATGTCTAACATAATTTACAAAGTCTTGTTTTTTGAGTTATGGATGGGCATCCACCTAATTACATTTATGTGCTTCTTTCAACTATTAGATGGGCATCCACAGAATTACATTTATGTGCTTCTTTCAACTATTAGATGGGCATCCACATAATTAATTCGGACAAGAAAACCCTCTTTTTTTAATATTTTTTTAAGAACCAACCAAAAGAAAGCTATAGATCAAGGATTCAAAAAATGGTCCGTTATCACTGTAATAACTATTATTTAATAATAATATCGTTATCCGAAATTGTTATTAATAAAAATAATAGTAAGATTTAAATTTATACCGATAACGATCGTTATTTAACAGATAATGGTCAATAATGACGATAACGGCGATAACAATCCGTCATTTCTGTTATTATACGTTATTTCAAAAACTCTTATGCAAGTTTAAAAAAATTATGACCACAATATCCACAACGACCGCGATAGCAATCATTGTCCGTAACCACGATAAATACGATACAACCGAAAATACTTTTTAAATCTCTATTGTATACACAATTATTCTAAAGAGTGCTTATGGCTAAGGTAGAGTCTGTGGTTTTCCATCAGACATCAATTTTCTGAGCTGAGACGATACCCTTTGGTCCACCCTCGGAATAAAAGAAAAGGAAAGTTGCTGACATGAAAATCGACTGAGATGGCCACTGCCATGGTGGACTCGGTGGCATAGCACCACTGCTGCCATGATGAGAGGAGGGAAATGGGGAGTTCAATGCAAAACCATTGCAGAAAACTGTAAAACTAAGTCTTACCTCTCTTTAACCAATAACCATGTCTAAATGGGGGAAATGACAGTACATCTGTCTCCTAAGAACGTAAAATTCTTACAGTTAAAAGCTCCTACACATTACAACACCTCTTTTCTTCAAACCTATTTACCAAAACAATGTTAAAATGCTTACAATTACAGCAGCTCCAGTGGCACTTGATGAAGCATATTCAACATACCCGGTTCCGCCTCAGCAATAACCAAAATGGGAGGATCATGCAAATCCTGAGATTGTCTAGCCTCCGCTACAAGCCAGATGCACAATCATTATGATGGAATCTTCCAAACAGGTAACGCAAAATTGCTTTCTAGCAAGTTTAGATCAAGTTTCTAGCGGATATCATGATTTTCAATCGGATGCCAGACAATTTGACCAATACAAAAAGTCATTTCATAAAGAAACTAATCCATGCAAGAAAATCAAAATTACCCGATATCAATAGCTGTTTCTTCAGTTCCGCGACGAGGTGGGCAGTACTCGTGAACATGTTCATTTAAGTGTTGGCGAATGTGTTCGTTTATTCATTCATAAAATGAACATGTTTGTTTATATATTCAAAAATAACTAAACAACAATATATAAATAAATAAAACAAAAGCAACAAAATAAACTTATATTTGAACATGACCTTGTATAACATCCTTAGCAACAACAAAAAATAGTATTTAGATATATTCACAAGTATTTTCATCCTATAAACGAGCTTATAAACAAGTCTATAAACGAACTTATGAACGAACCTTTAAATGAGTCTATAACCGAATTGAACACACCTCTGTTCATGTTTTTTTTTGTTTATTAAACGAAAATAAAATTATTGATCACACTTATTTCTTTAGATCCATAAACAAACGAACGGTTCGCCGAACGCACTATTCACTCACACCCCTGTTAATAAGGCTGCATAGTAAATTAAAGACGGGATATATCAACAGGAGCCCCAACGACCAAGTATCAATTATAACATTTGTCAATTAGGATTAAGGGGACAAATTTTAAAAATAGTAGATAATCTCCTAAATTTGGAATGATTCATTTTTAATGGGGTCTGTTACACCTTAAAAAAATTTTAAAATCATATTTTTATATATTTTATAAATAAAATATATATATAGTTTAACACACATTTATAAATAATTTAACGCTCCTTAAAAATCGTTAAAAAATATCATCCCTTAAATAAAATTTTGGCTCAACCCTGTTAGGAGGAATCCTACAAACACACTACAAAACTCATTTTCTTTCTTTTTTTCACTCTACCAAGCTCACCATAAGAGCAACTAAATCTCCCTCCTTGAGATTCATTCACTACTCCTTACTTGAAATTTGTAACTTTCAATTCTTTAAAGAAACGAAAACCCTAAAAGTGATATCGATTAGCAAGTAAGCCGATGCATATGAACTCAAAGGATTAACCTAAGTCGATACCTGATGACATATCTCACAAATTATATCTCCTTTCTCATTGCACACACTTCGTAATTCGTATGTGCATACTGCAATTCAGAACATATAAAACTCAACAATGTCAATGTCTATCATAGTCATAGAGATATTTCATACAGCATTCAAGATACCAAAGCAAGTAACACTGAGTGAGAATTAGCATAATTTATAAGGTCTGTTAAACTGGAAGTCAAATAGCTGAAACGAGCTATCTATCCCTTTTAACAACAGAATAAAAGAAATGAATTACCTTGAGGATGCCATTACAGGCACAAGGAATCTTCCTCCGGACAAATGCGGCACTCTGCCGCATGAATAAGCGGGTCATCCTATCGCCTCCTTGGACAACCTCCTTATCTTTCTCATTCTCCTTTTCCTCCACCGACAACGACGGTGCCGATATCCCCGTAGAAGGATCAATCTCCGATTCCACCGGATGCACGGGCGCCGGCCTCCCCAGACGATCCACCGACAACGAGTTTTTGCTTGAAATTTTCCCGACGATAGGAGATTTTTTATTCAAATTTAAAGAATTTGGCTATTTCGTTACAATTTACCATATAGTAAGATAATATATATATTTAAAAAGTTAACTATTTATCTTAATATTAAATCAAACGATATCGTTTTACTAGAAAAATATAAATTTGAACTCAAAACCTTCGAATATTATTAAACCTTAACCATTAAACTAATATATAGGGATGACCCTGAGCAAGGACGGGTGCAGATATTTTTTTTCTATATCTATACGTATTTAAAAATTAAATCATTACTTGGGTTAGAGGCTCATGCAAAATCAACGTAAATTTTAAAACAAATACCTTAGTATATAAAATATTATAATAAAACATATAATTAAAATTTACAAATATAAATAATTTAATATAAATAATTTAAAATTTATATGACGAACAAAGTTTACAAATATAAATAATTTAAAATTCATGTGACAAACATATACAGACAAATATAGAACTAATGAATATGATACGGAAAAGGATTCAAAATCATCACCTATTTCCTATTCACTATAGGTATAATTGTTTATATCCATCCTTGCCTAATATCCACGAAACGCATACCACCTCCATTGGATTAAATCGGATGCGGTACGAAATTCGCAAACTACACTCATCTCTACCATGCGCAAACTATTTGAGATTAACTTAAATTATTTTGTACAATAAAAGTATTATAAATGAAATCTTATAAAATAAGACAAATCATTCCAAGTTAATTAAAATAAAACCTTGAAATAAGGAATACAACCAAAAAAAGTAAATATTTTTATTTAACTTTGTATTCATAATTCTAATTTTAAACATATAGTAATATTCAACAAAACCATTCGAGGCACTCGCCGTCTTCGAGATAACGCAAAAGGAAACTCCCCCGACAACGTTCCTTACAGGATCCTATCGTGGTAAGAAACCAAAGGATTTTGGTTCCCGGATGACACCAATAGGGAATTCTTAATTAGTAGTTGTATCCTACTTCCCCGGCCATGGACATGGACATGAAAATGTTACAGTATGTAGGAACTCTTCTTACATTTCCCACTGCCGGCATGCTGCTCTTAAGGAAGCATGCCTTGGCCCTTGGGTTCAAAAATCAGAGTTCAATCTCCTCTGGAAAGGATACGTCGGCTTCTAACGATACTGCGTAACTATATATCGTCCTTTCTCCAGATCATAAACAGTCTTCAGCTGGGGTTTTCTCCATTTCAATATAGACAAAGCTGTGAACATCAATATGACGGAAAAGGCAATGACTGGAAGTAGTGTAGAATCGCTGTTGATGATATTGGTTATCCAGTCCACGTGCTGCACATCCAAGTTGCTTGTGCTTTGCAATATGAAAGCTCCCAACGCCCAATCTAACGGTATATCATTGACCTGATTAGCAAAGCTGATCCTGTTCAAGATTGGATTTCTGTTCAGAGAACGAATAAAACTATCGACAAACTGCAGATTTAATATTTTCATACGGATGAAAGCCAAGGTGCCCTAAATGTCATTGATCTAACATGGTCAGAGTAGGGAAGATACCTGTCATCATCCAAAGCAATTTCAAGGCTATCGTGAAGTAAAGCCACAATATATGCTGAAGAAAAACAGTAGCGTAACAGATCTTGCTCATCGAGTGATATGTGTTTCTTCTTCAATTTCGACCAATCCTCTCCACAGAAACGTTGACCAGCCATAATTAGATCGGAAAGACAGCCCTTTTGGTGCAACCTAAAGAACTACTCCAGCATATATACAAAGAAATGTAAGGCATTCCAATAAAACATAAATTAAGTGCACCCAAGCATATATTACATTGGTTTAGGATGTCACCTAAAGGGATCATAATTATACCTTTGAAGTATAGAAGAAGTTTTCTGTAGCCAAAAATTTGCCTTGAAGCTTAGGCATGAAAACTGACCCCAAGTAACAGCGATCATAGGAACATTTCTCTGCATGTTAGAATATACGTGGTGATTATTATCGGTGGCATAAGGTAATGTAATAAGTGCGGTGGTTCTAGGATAGTTTGTAACCTTTTCCTTTTTGTAATAGCATAAGTGCAGCAGATCTGCACTCGGAGAAGTTACCCCTACCTTGAAATTCAGAAACATATTTACTTTTTTCAGCCGAAGTAGAACCAAATGAAAGGTTTGATGAATCGGGCAAGTATCCTTTAGGTGTACAAGGATCTCTATACGTTTCCTTATGAATAGACTCAGCAGCTGCATTCAAGTACGAATAAGAAAAACAATAAATACATCATCTCTGTCAATGGCTAAATACTCGAAACTGTAATATACAAGCAGTGTTCATACTCAAATTTAGTTCTCTTCCTCGAGCTTTAACATTGCAAGAGTTGACAGATGACTTAAGTACAACTCAGTGACTAAAATTCCTACTTTGAGTTCAAACTTCAAAGCGCGGTTAAAAAATTCTAAGACTTTTTCAAGCACTTCTAAGCCGACAAATTTTAACAGAAAGCAAATGCCTTGAAACATACCTGGACTGAAATCTCCATTAATAAGTGATTCCCTCAATGACTCATGTGCGACATTCTGGAAAAATCACAAAAGTTAAAAACTCCTAGAGTAAGTTCGGATTTCTTGATAGAATCTGTAATAACATACTGCAAACATAAATTTCAAAACCATTTTGAAATAGTAGTACCAATATTAATTAGAAGTTAGATGATCTGCAAATTTTATTATTATTTTCAAGGTTTGGAAAAAAAAAACTTGGAAGGACAGTCAATGTCAATAAGTACTATCTACTTTCAGAAATATATATGCTCAATCCATTTAATTCTTACTACGCCATTTTGTTGAATAAGAAGCCTAAATTTAGAACACATGTGCATAGCAACCATAAACAGCAAAATAAATAACTAAAAGAAGCTGATGCATGCTAAAGTTACCTGCCCAAAGTGAAGAAAGCTGTGACTATAGAGACTGTAAGTGAAATTCCCGAACTTGATGGAGCGAGAGAATTCAGAAGGCATGGGCTCACTTGAGAAAAAGGTTACCTGAAATATAAGTCGAGCAGCTAATTTAATGGTAATCTTAAGCAAAGAACACATGCCCTTAAACGCATTGCAATTAATTGAAAAGTATTGCTTATTTGCTTCTAGAATCATCTGAATATACATATAATTATGTTGTTTTAAGTGTAAAAAAGAAAAGGAACTCTAGTAAGTGATGCCACTAATTAGAAGCTCAGATGACTTGTAAATTCTGATGTCGAAGAATCTATTTTTGCTATATCCCAACACGAAAGAAAGGATTCAGAAAAACTAGAAGCAATGAAGAATAAAGATTAAAAGCAAACCTGAGCAGATGCCCCGCCGAGTTCAATAATTCCAGTTGTATGTATAGGATTACCTCCAAGAGTACCAAGGACATAGTTTGCAACAACCCAAGCATACACTCCCTCATCAGAGCCTGAAACAGTCATAACATCCGAAACATAGCTTCAAAATATGGATCATGGATCAGGAACTACCATACAATCCTAAACTGCGGATCTACAACTACAACAGCTGATCTAAGGAGCAATTATACTCATGACGAATGATGGGAGGGGTTGTTGCCCCTCCTGATGTTCGGTACTAACTCCGTACCTGATTATGCTACCTACATCCAATTAGCATTTCTAGGCGACTAACCTTGTCCTTACAACATATCAACTTCCAAGTATAGTCCCTTTTACTCCTTGAATAACATCAAAATTTCCCCCACATTGTCTGAAAAAAAAAAACTTACTCAAAGCAAAGCACATTATGTTACCTGTAATAACCGAAGCCCAGTCGTCGCGAAACTTAAAACCAGACACCCTGAGGACCTTCCTGCACTGCTCCAAAATCCTTTCCTGCAGCTCATTGTCCAACAATCTCAACCCCGCCGTCGCCATTAACCTAACCTCCGTCTCTCCCCATTGGCTTTTCGGAACTTTCCTTCTCCCGAACTCCAAAAGTTCTTCCAAGGAATCTGCAGCTCCTTCCAGATCCTCAGCGTACGCCGACAATCCCGGATTAACCTTCAAGCTCTCTAATCCTTCTTTAAAATCGAAAACCGGGTTTTTATATCCGTCAACTTTGTACCTAAACACGTGAATCCTTGTTCCCGTGCTTCCCCCATCGATTATGATGCTGTACTTGACGGAATCCTTGGAGAAGAAAAGGAATATGTACACAAAAACAAACAAAGCAATAGAAATGGCGATTGAAACCGCGATGAAAGAAGGGAGTGGCTTGTTTTGACGAGGGTTTCGTGAGAAAAGAGCGGTAGATCGGGAATTGGATCTGATTTGTAGCTTAATTGGGTCCATTTTTTTGAGTTGGTGGTGGATTTTGATTTTGATTTGTTTCGTGCATGCGACCGTCGCATCAAAAGATCAAACTTTGGTGGAAAAGGATCATATGGTTTGGTTGTGAACACTGCACAAACTTAGTTTTGATGCCATAGAAGAATTGAAATTTCAAAAGAAATTGAATGCGATCAGGTGATATAGTGAATAAGAATTTTTAGGGTTCTTATTCCCTGGACTTGGGATGAACCTGTAGAGGGAGAGAGCAGGATTGAGCCCTCTCTCTCCTGTCTGCAAAATCTTTCGGATGTTTTTTTTTTTAAGTTTTTGTTTCTGAGTCTGTGTTCCAACATTCGCACCTTGTACGCCTTCCCAGGAGCAGGGAAACCCTTGGGTTCGGTTGGGTCAGGAAATGGGCCGAACATTGAGTAGTCTCGTTTTAATATGAAGGCCCAAATACAACACAGGTTTATCTGTGTTTTAATCAAGTAATGTATGGTTTTCATTGGTTCCATTTCCTTTTAAGTAGAATTAAAATCAAGATTTATCACAAATTTTAGGATTATAATTAAACTTCTTTTATAAATTTTAAAAATCCCAAAGAGATTAAATTAAATTTTTAAAAACATTGGGATTAAATTCTAATTTCTTTAATTTTAGGGGGATTATCCCCGTAGTTCTCACTATATCCCTCCTTGGATCAATCGAACAAGACTTTTATATAATGTTATTTCTTTTTCCATTTTGATCATCAATCTATTGTTTCTTTTTTATTTTTTCACTATTTAATACATCACCTAGTGAGGTTATTCAGCTAGTGCAGGCTTATTTGGTCCCTGATTAATGTCTTGTTTTTTTGTAGCCGTTTGCGGCGCTGATCTTGTAAGTATTCGCTTGTGCACTCTTTTTTCTCCATTTAGGTTTAGGGAGGTTTTTTAACGAGGCATAAGCGTGTACGCTTCTTTACCCATAAAAAAATACAAAAAAATATAACATTAATGATTATTTTGCTAAAATTAATAGTTTGGTGAGCAAAACAGGAGAGATAAAATACTTTGTGCTGACGTTTACCCTATATTTTTCAAAAATCAAAATTGATACATCCTATTGGAGTACAAATAAAACCCATAATCTGCTATATGAGAGACTGTTGGGCATTATAATTATAGTCATGTTATGTATGTGTGGATGACTAGATATACACAAATGACAGACTCCATTGCAGGAAAAGAGAACTCAGCAGATGGTCACTAGGGATTTGATTTTATACACTGAATTAGGCTTCAGATTCCACTAGCTTAAGCTTTCATATGTTTCAAGAAGTCCATGCTCAAATGGAACAAGAAGCTCAAAGTCAAAACCATTATTTGCAGTAAATAGATCAGATTCCACAACCTTCCTGGGAAGTATTTTTTGCCTGGACAGAAAAAATGGGATAGAAATTCATGTGAAAAACAAGCCCACAAGGGTTTACAGTGCCACTGATGTAGTGGCAGGCAATGGGAAAAACAAGCACTATGACTAGCTTTTGATTCGAGTTCGGTAAACTCTATAAATAGTCCCTTAATAATAAAGAATCTTTCATAGGTCAAGTAACAAGGAACATCATTGTTCATGCTTGTCTGTTCCAATAAAAACATCAAAAAGAGACAAATGATTTTTATTCCTTGTTATCAACTCGAAACTCCTCGTGTTAGGATTCCAAATTTGCTTTCTCTTCTTTATTTTATCATCTGTTGTTGCTTTGCATTCCTCAAAGTCTTCAAAATCACCAATCAGATAAGGGACATGACCTGATCCATGAAGACTCTACTTTTTTTTTTCTCTTTTCTTAAAGCATGCAACAGCAACTAATGATCTTATCAATACTAGGAAAGGGACGATCAGAAATATACACTGCCTACAGTTAATTTTCAAGGCAAAAGAGCCTGACCCTTTCCCCTTTTGGAAATATCAGTTGATCCGACAGGAGCTTCCATGGTTGCAAACAGCTTACTGGAAAGCTTCATTCACTTGATCATGCAAAGTAGCCAATGCTTATCTAAATCAATTCAATTTCATATACATGTAGTTGTATTGTAGTTGTCTATGCTTCTTATATATATGTCTCTTCAAATTGTAATTTGAGTCAAAAGAATATCTTTGAATTTAACCCAACTTTTCTTTTCTGATATATTCCACTGCTTTTTCCTTGTGTCATTTCTGTTACTTTTGGAATCTTTCTTTTATGGTGCAAAGTAGTCAAACAAGTGTATATAAATGGTTGTTCATAAGCCGTGATACACAAAACAACAGGGATTTAAAGTGAATTGAGTGTGGCCATGGCAGCTAATATTTTAGGCGGAAATCATTTGCCTCTTTCTCATGCATGTCTCCGTTTTAGATTAGAGATTTAGGATTTTAGGTTCAAGGTTACAGGTTGTCTTTAGGGTTTAAAAAATTAGAGGCAGGGTGTATTTTTTAGAGTTTATGATTTAGTATATAAAAATAAGAGTTAAGGTTAAAAATTTATTTTTTTTAATTTTTTTAAAGGAGCGACATGAAAGGATGCATTATAAAGAGACAAATGATTAAATTGAGGAAGTTAGATTTTAAATAAAGAATTTAATTGTCTATAAATCTTTGACATAATATTAAAAAAGTTTTTATCTTTTGATTAAATAATCATTTTAATCATTATTTTTTAAAAATAATTTAACCCCAATATTTTATTTTGAGTTTAAGTGATTTATTTGTAAATGAAAATCGATAGTCAACTATCGATAAATAACTCAAAATAACATAATAAACTTACGTGATAAGACACACTGACATGATAGTGTCATATAAATATAGACATTCAACTTGAAAGAATGTCATATCAAGAAAAAGATTAAATATAAAACTATTTTTTTTGTTATGTGTTATTCTATCGTTGTTTAGTTGACTAATTGTTTTCATTCGTTGAAGGATTATATTGACCTAAAATAAAATATTAAGGGTTAAATTATTTATAAAAAAAATAAAAATAAAAATGACTATTTAATTAAATTTTACGAAAATGTTTTACTTAATATCTAATTCTTTTATATGTTTGAGGTCATGGTGTGTTGTGCATCGGTTATTTAATAGTGGTGTATGGTCTATGGATGAATTTATAAAATTTAAAGATAAAATTAAATTTTTAATATAAAATATATAAAATTTAAAATTTTGAAGGCGATTGTCCTCCATAACCCATCGATACATCCTGGTTTTTGCTCTTCAGCGACTTCGAATGAGGTCTAAGCTCTTAACGACTGCAGCTTTAAATTCTTGTTTTTGTTGTCATAAACACTAGGAAAAAAACAGCTGTTTTGCATTAAACCAAAACACCTACCCTAATACCATTTGGCATACAGGTAGTAGGTTTGCATGAACTGCATGTCAAGAAGGAAAAAAGCTTGATCTCTTTAAACAATGCCCGTAGAGGAAGAAAACCTAATCTATCATAATCAAATGACTTATGGTTTCATGTGAGTGGGTTTTCCTTTTCAAAGTTGAAATGTATGTATCACCTTAATGCAAGGAGCTGCTTTTTCCTGTTAAAATAATGGTCATCTAGTCATCTTCACTTACTCCTTTCATAAACCAAGAAATTTATTTTAATGGAAGATAAAATAATGCAGGTACATATACTCGTCACCATCCACAAGGTAGACATCACCAGCTTGTAGCTCTTATTTATATTGTTCACCAATGTGGGCACATGAGTGTCACAATATGGACTTATCAAGAGCAGAGAAATTGGAGAGCCAAAATGAGGTTCAACAGCAACCAAGCAAAGGAACAAGCTTCCTTAGAACTTGTTTCAATGGCCTCAACGCCTTGTCAGGTCATTCTGATCTCTTCCTGTTGTGTTTTAAGGGTTTAATCTTCATAGAGACTAAAGAAATTGCATAACCAATATTTCAGGTGTTGGGATTCTGTCAATTCCATATGCACTTGCTCAAGGGGGATGGCTAAGCCTGGTCCTGCTTTTCCTAGTAGCTATTCTCTGTTGGTACACGGGATTACTTCTACGACGTTGTATGGATACACATCCGCTCATCAAAACATATCCCGATATAGGCGAGCATGCTTTCGGTTACAAGGGGAGAGCTATCGTGTCTGTTTTCATGTACGTCGAGTTGTATCTTGTTGCTGTCGAGTTTCTGATATTGGAAGGTGACAATCTGGACAAGCTATTTCCGAACACAGCATTCAAATTAGCAGGGATGAAAATCGGAGGAAAGCAAGCGTTTGTCATCTTGACTTCCCTCATAGTTTTGCCAACCACATGGTTGAAGAGCTTGGGGCTACTTGCCTATGTTTCTGCTGGTGGGGTGTTAGCTTCTTTTATTCTTGTGATTTGCATCTTTTGGGTTGGAGCAGTAAATAAAGTGGGGTTCCATGAAAGTGGTGTGACTTTAAATTGGAGTGGAATGCCTATTGCTATAAGCATGTTTGCCTTTTGTTATTGTGGTCATACAGTTTTTCCTACATTATGCAGCTCAATGAAAGACAGAACTAAATTCTCCAAGGTAAGATAATGAAATCTGCCCTAATTTATCTTTCAGTGAACTAAACTCATTTCATGCACATCTAAGCTTTCTATTTTTGTTGCAGGTTTTACTTGTATGTTTCATCACAAGCACCATCAGCTACGGTTCGATGGCGGTTCTAGGCTACATGATGTATGGAGAACATCTTAAGTCTCAAATCACATTAAATCTTCCCATAAAGAAGATGAGCACAAAAATAGCAATTTACACTACTCTAATCAATCCCCTTACTAAATATGCTATTATAACCGCTCCGATTGCGACTGCTATCGAGGAAAAACCAGTCTTCCGCAACAGCAGGTCTCTAAGCATCTTCATTAGAACTGCACTTGTGATCAGCACAGTGATTGTTGCCTTAACCATCCCGTTTTTCGGTTACGTGATGGCCTTTATAGGATCCTTTTTAAGTGTCACCGCGTCTATGTTACTGCCATGTCTGTGTTATCTTAAGCTTAACAAAGCTGCTAGAAAATTCGGGATGGAATTAGTAATAATTGTTTCAATTTTGGTGGCCGGATTGTTCATAGGTGTAGTTGGAACCTTTATTTCCATAAAACAAATTGTTAACCATCTGTGAATTATCAAAAATAGATATTGGCCCCAATCTTTATGTAAGATGTGAACTCTTCAGAGAAAAAAAAACAGTATGATAAGCAATAACATGAGTAAATGAAGATTAAAGAATATTTTAAGTGTTTGTTTATGGCTAGTACAATATTTTCATGCATACAGTTAACAAAAGATCGAACAAAGTCCGGAATGTGTTTCGAGATTCTCGGAGTTTACAACAGTTTCAGAGAATATGGTATAGAAACTGAGATCATGGAACCAAAAACTAAAAGCAGCAGAGTAAAGAAATTAAGGACCAACAACTGGTTATTGCTTCCCTCTGTTGATTTTTCTTCAAACACAAGCATCTTATAGCAGTTGAACAGAGTTGGTCTAACATCAATGTTTAAGGACATGGTTAAACAAAACATAAAAGAATCACTCAATTTATCATAATTCAGCTTTAGCTCCTGGTAACTTGAATCAAGAATTTGAAAACAGAAATGTGAATATAAAGATGCAATAGAGCAGAATCCACTTGCATTTGGAAGTTGGAACCATCAGAAACAGGAAAACATGTAAACATCATTGTCAAGTTTAATACTTTAACCAGAAAAAGACAAGACCAAACATAGTTATAGTAAGGTTTGTTTGAAAAAAACCAGAACATATTTAACCAGAACTTGAGTGTCGAGAGAGTCATGGATTCATGTTCTGCATCTCCCGGTTTCAGTCAACATCCTCGCACACAGTTTAGCGTGTGTTAACTTGTATCAAAAGAATGTACAATTCAGTTACGTGGCATCATATTAGTGGTTGTTATATTTAGATAAGTATCCATGAATGCTTGTGATTACTGTTTTTTTCTTTTTAAAACAGATAAAGCTCCTATCTTTATATTCTTTGGCTTCCCTCCACAAATCTTTGAAGCAAAAATATATTTGCAGCAATGGCAACTGCCCCATCTCCAGTAACTTCAATTTCTCTTCCAAAATCAAAATTCAATGAGAAATTCTCAAGAACTGAACCCTTAAATCCACCTCAAAATCCTATATCTCTTCTACCCCAATGCACCTCTTTGAAAGAACTGAAGCAAATCCAAGCCTTGGCAGTCAAGACCCATCTCCAAAATGACCTCACTTTCCTCACCAAGCTCATCAATTTCTGCACCAAGAACCCAACTTTTATCTCCATGGAATACGCCCACAAACTGTTTGACAATATATCCCAACCAGATGTTGTCCTTTTCAATTCCATGGCCCGTGGGTATTCACGTTCCAATACCCCAATCCAAGCCATTCCCCTCTTTTCTCAGCTTCTTTCCTTTGGCTTCCTGCCTGATGACTACACATTCCCTTCTGTTCTTAAAGCTTGTTCAAGTTCCAAAGCGTTGGAAGAAGGTAAACAAATCCATTGCCTTGCCATTAAACTTGGGCTTAGTCATAACATTTACGTATGTCCCAGCCTTATTAGTATGTATACCGAGTGTAGTGATGTGGATTCGGCCCGCAGAGTCTTCGATAAGATGTTGGATCCTTGTGTTATTTCTTATAATGCTATTATTACTGGTTATGCAAAATGTAGCAGACCGAATGAGGCATTGTCTTTGTTTCGTGAATTGCAAGTTAAAAGTTTGAAGCCTACTGATGTTACTATGTTAAGTGCTCTGTCTTGTTGTGCTTTATTAGGTGCTTTGGATTTGGGGAAATGGATACATGAATATGTTAAAAAATATGGGTTTGATAAGTATATTAAAGTAAGCACCGCACTTATTGATATGTATGCAAAATGTGGGAGTTTGGAGGAAGCAATTTGTGTTTTTGAGAACATGAGTATCAGGGATACAGCAGCTTGGTCAGCAATGATTGTCGCATATGCAACTCATGGGAAGGGTTATAAAGCCATTGAAACGTTCGAAGAGATGAAAAAGGAAGGCGTGCAACCTGATGAGATCACATTTTTAGGTCTCTTATATGCTTGTAGTCATAATGGACTTTTGGATGAAGGTTGGCGGGTTTTTTATAGTATGAGTGATAAATATAGGATTATTCCGGGAATCAAGCATTATGGATGCATGGTTGATCTACTTGCTCGAATTGGACACTTAGATGAGGCTTATAAGTTCATTGATGAATTGCCAATCAAGCCTACCCCAATATTATGGCGAACATTATTAGCTGCTTGTAGTAGTCACGGTGATGTGGAATTGGGAAAGAGGGTGATTAAACGAATTTTTGAGCTAGATGACTCTCATGGTGGAGATTATGTTATCTTATCCAATTTGTGTGCAAGAGCTGGAAAATGGGAAGATGTTGATTTCCTAAGGAAATTGATGAAAGATAAAGGGGTGGTAAAAGTTCCCGGTTGTAGTTCCATAGAGGTGGACAATGTAGTGCATGAATTCTTCTCTGGGGATGGGGTGAATGCTGTTTCAACATCTCTTCATAAGGCACTTGATGAGTTAATGAAGGAATTGAAGATGGTTGGTTATGTACCTGATACTTCCCTAGTTTTTCATGCTGAAATGGGAGAAGAAGAGAAAGAAATTTCACTTCGATATCATAGTGAGAAATTGGCCATTGCTTATGGACTCCTAAACACTCCCCCTGGATCGACAATTCGTGTAGTGAAAAACCTACGAGTCTGTGGGGATTGTCATGCTGCTGCTAAGCTTATATCACACATCTTCGATAGGCAGATAATACTAAGAGATGTCCAACGATTCCATCACTTCAGTGATGGAAAGTGCTCTTGTGGTGATTTCTGGTGACAATTTTGGTCTCTGGAAAACCTAAGCTATGGTTATGCAGCATTACTGAAGTCTGAGGCTGTAAGAAGGTAGAAAACATTTACTTGCAAGTTTTTATTAATATTCAACAAATTAATATTACTTCTATGCATAGTGGAAGTATTGAATTGACTATAAAGCATGTTGTCTCATAGTTCAAAAAAAAAATCGAGTAAGAACTTTTATAGAGGACGGGAATAGGACTTGAATACGTTCACTTCTTGGCACTGCCAATGACAGCTTCATTTCAGAAGTTGGGGACAGAATCAGAAGTTCTCATTGTATGAACTTCTTGGTAGTTGCTAATGTAAAGGCTTATGTTTCATTCATTGTAATCCCTTGATTCCATGAATAACATCATAATGGAGTTTGTGAATTATGATGGATAATTCCTTAATTCCCTTAATATAGTTGCTATAGTTTTGAGATGCAGGAACCTTGATATGCCTTTGAATTTATCGAAACTCATACAAAACAAGTGACTGGTTTTGAATGTTAATTTTGTCTGTTATGTTTAACATGAGATGATTAGCCCCATGTCCTATAGGCACCAAAGTATCACAACTCACATGGTATTGCAGGCAAGATAATAAAAACTTAAAAAAGACTTGTATTTTGTCTATATCATGAAACAAATGCATTAATATTGATTAATTGTTGTAACAATTCAAACATATTTTCTAAGAAGATAAAACAAAACTGACTTCAACAAAAAAAGGGATCTGCCAGAAACTTAGCATATCCAGCTTTGGATTCTTTGACCAACAACCTTCTATCTTTGCCTATAAAGCCAGCTTATCAACATTATATCATTCTCAAACTCTTCAACCTTTAATTAGTTGAGACAAAGGGGAAGCAAGCTTAGAGGAGGAGAGAAAGGAAATGAAGTTCAAGTGTTTAGCCTTAATTAATCTTTTAGTTTTACAGTATCTTGCAATTCTTGGTATTTCAAAGGGTTTTGATTTCTTCTACTTTGTTCAACAAGTGCGTCGTTTTATTGTTAATAAGGGGTCATTTTTTACAAGGATTCTTTCTATTTCCTTTGTTCATGTCTCATTTGAATTACTCTGTTGATGCAGTGGCCGGGATCCCACTGTGATTCAGACAAGTTTAGTTGTTGCTACCCTCCAACAGGGAAACCTGCAGCTGATTTCAGCATTCATGGACTTTGGCCTAATTACATAAATGGTTCATAACCTCAAAATTGTGATCCTAACAATCCTTTTAATGAACCTGAGGTACTTGAACATCCTTGCAATATTCATTTTCTGGTTCTAATGAGATGGAGATGATGATGTTAATGTTCTAGCTATACCTATAGTCAATAGTCACCACATTGATTTTGTCTTCCCCAATGAATTATTATGACACCAAAGAATCTAGTCCGGCCATTAATTTGTGACCAAATCTGCAATTTTTTAAAAGTTTCCTCATATATTTGGAGGATTATATCTTCGTACTCATTTAAATGTGTCGGAAAGAAATATTTGGATAATATAACGTAATAGTATTTCTTGACACCTCCTCAAGTTTCTCAACTTCTATAGATATTATGAAATTGCAGATTTCAGACCTTATCAGTAGCATGAGGACGGATTGGCCATCACTAGCTTGTCCAAGCAGCACTGGAGAAAGCTTTTGGTCTCATGAATGGGAGAAACAAGGTACCTGCTCGGAGTCCGTCCTTGATCAACACAGCTATTTCGAAACAGCTCTCAGCTTAAGGCAACAAACAAAGATGCTTCAAAGTCTTACAGGTGCAGGTAAATCCATAAAATTAACACCTCTCAAATTAGTTTCATTTGGTGCAGTATGTATTCCATCATTAGTTCATCGAGAGAAAAAACACAAAAAATTTGGGCGTTGCAGGAATCAATCCAGATGGAGGATCTTATAGCATGGAGAATATTAAAGATGCTATAAAAGAAGGAACTGGTTACACTCCATGGATAGAGTGCAATGAAGACTCATCAGGGAACAGCCAACTTTACCAGGTGTATTTGTGCTTGGACAGTTCAGGGTCAAACCTCATAGAATGCCCTGTTTCCCCCCAAGGGGAATGTGAGTCAGAGATTGAATTTCCCAGCTTTTAGATTTTTTTTATCTCAGTACGATTCAAAGATTTAAGGAGCCATGTGTAATTTATTAAAATGAGGTCCTTAATTTATAATATAAACGAGGTATAAAGTTTTTTTTTTTCAAATAAAATTCTCTTAATATAAAAAATTTTAGTGTAACCTCTAGACCCGACTTAAAAAAAATATCAAATTTAAAAAGTAACCGTAGAAAACTTTCCACTTAGGTAATACATTTTAGGTTTATTTATTTATTAAAAATATTATTAAATATAATATATCTCAATTAAATTTTTATTTATTATAAAACACAATAGTATAAAAGTTATTTCTATAATTCTATTAAATATATGAAAATAACTTTATAAATGCATGTATCCTATAAATCCTAAATACTAATATCCAAAAATAATGGTACAACACTAGATTGAATAATCAAAAGAGAGTTTGTATCGATTGATAAAATATTTGAGTAAAAGTGAGATGCTCTAAGTACCCTGTCACCTAAAGAGTCTAGTATTTAAAAGAAAGAAGTGTAAGCTAAAGAGTTTAGTATGTTTATATAGTGAAATCACAAAATAGAATAATATTTTTCTTGTTTATCTGATAAATTCATTTAAAAACACTTACAATAAATTTGAATCATAATAATATGTTGTACGATACACATGAAAACATAATATTCAATTTTTGTTACATCATTAAAAGAGTAAAGTTCCACAGAATCACTTCCTACCTCGTCATTATCCAAAGTAGAATTTAATATAAAGAGTGGAACCACTAATTTAAAACAGAATTCAGTCGGAAAGAGTGAAACCACTGAACTTTCCCAAATAATCCCAATCCATTTACACACAATTATATGATATTTATTTGAAAATTCGGATCTCATTCAAACTCGAATTATTAAAATTTAAGTTGTACAATTCTATAAATCCAATGTTCAGTTGACATAAAATGAATTCGATTAATAATATTAAATTCGGTTACAATGTTTATTGCAGTTACGTTGCCATATGTTGTTAACATTATATAAGATATTATGATTATCACGAAAGTAACGTATTTCTAAAAATCATAATATTTTTAAAATATCACGCGTAACTATATTTTAATATTCTAAAATATAAAAGTAACCCCTATGATTTTTTTTCATCCCAATTTAGGTGTAGTAAGTAGTAAGTACAGAACATGGTGGATCAATATTAGACATTTATAGACTCAAATGCAACAAATTAACCTAATTTTATATGATTCAAGTGTCAACTTCTACGGACATAAGGGGAAGAAAGAGAGAATAATCAATAGCATCAAAAATTTACAAGTCGTCTACTATTTGTTGGGAGCAATTCTTCAACATTAAAAAAATCATAGAGCAGAATGGTAGAAGTTGTCAACAGTAACAGCAGCCAATGACCCAATCTTCATATACCAGTGGGAGGTATTAAGTTGTCGGGGAGGAAAAGATCGGGCTACTAACGGCAAAGGGCAGACTGAAATAAAAACAATGAAGTTTTAGAAAGAAGGCGAAGCAAACCCCAAATTTAATTGTTCGGTTAAGTAAAAAGTAATCATATTTTAAGGGAATAACAAGGTTAGTTGCAGTTTCACTGTCAACATTTCATATGTATTAATTTCCCACTCTCTTCCGAAACAGCTTTTTAATGTATATTCCCATGTGGATAGCATGAATCCTGGGAATGATTGATGATGGAAAGGAAACAAGGGATGCTATGGAGAAACAAAGGCTGGTGAGGTTTGTTCTGTTTGCATCATTCATGTCTGAATTTTGCAGTCTCATGACAAAAGGATGTCATGTTTCAGTTTCTTGGTTTTGTCTTTCTTTGCTTCATCATCTTATGCTGCAGTTTCATTTCACCATCATACATTTTATTAAGGAACATATATTCATGCCACTCGTATGTTCCTCTTATCTTACAAAGTATTCCCCCTCATACTTTTGTAATGATATTAAACCGTCAATTAAGGAACATGATTATAATAACACATTGTGTTCCATTACAGGCACACACGTTTACCTTCTGGTTAAAACACATTGTGTTTCAACTTATGGAAAGACGGAGGATAACAAGAAAAAAGATGCTGGGGGACATGACTTGGGGGACAGACTGATTGCACAGACTCATCAACTGTCATCTCTAAATGGACCTCTCAGTTATCTTGGAACACTTCCACATTAAGGTCGGAACCTTTTTCCTCTTCATCTTTTTAAAATCGGGGTTATTTTTTTTTTAACTTTTCATATGGCTCCTACTCCAAGGAAGTCAATGAATGGGGGTTGAACGGTCTCATAGTGGCTCCTGCTGTTGCTTGCTGCTACTGATTCACTACCTGAGATTTGAGCTGTTGGCGCTGAGGTACTCTGGGGGTGGTGATGCTGGTGGTGTTGGGGATAGAAACCATAGCATTGGGGTTCATCTATGGGCCTATCCCAAGATCTGGTCTGGCTAAACATACCCATCATGTCATTGCTCTTGAGACCTGTTCCAAATGTTGTTCAAAAACACCACCAGACACCCTTACAATGTTAGTAATATGAAAAAGAAGGATGTAAAAGACTTAGGATTTGGGTTTAAAGCAGCAAAAAGAGGTAAAGAAAACGGTTACATTAACACCAGTCAATGTCTATAACACTAAAACCATCAAAGAGTAGTAGGAAAACCAATGAGAAACAGCACAGAAACCCAAATGAATAGAACTCCATAAAAAAAGAGACCCACCGGGGAAGAAATCAAAAGGTCCTAGTTGTGCAGAAAAATCAATCTGAGGGACCTCGCTGGTCATGTAGAGTGAAACATTTGAGCAACCATTAACCCCAGCATCAGAACCACCATTGAAGGTTCCAAATTGGTATTGTGAGATTGTGCCAAGTCTTCTATTTGGTATGCTGAGACAGTATGGGGTAGGTGGTTCAGCTTTAGTTTCTTCCATCCTCTTGTAAACAGATTGACACAGCTTCCTCCTCCTATAGGCACTCGATTGTTCTCTATACTTCCTAGCCATAATCACATGCCAGTGGTTCTTGACTGCATTATCAGTTCTTCCAGGGAATAGCCTGGCTATCATTGCCCATTTATTACCGTAGAGTCTATGAGCTTGCATTAGTCTCTCTTCTTCTTCATCAGTAAACGCTCTTCTATTAATCCTAGGGTCCAATTGGTTAAACCATCTTAGCCTGCAGCTCTTACCTTCAACCACAACGAAAAAAAACTGAGATAAGTCCTTAATGAACTAAAAATAAAATCATTATTCTTTTTTGCCACATTTTTTTGTTCACAATCTTACCTGATCTTCCTTCCAACTTATCAGCTATAAGGTTCCAGTTCTGAGGGCCATAAATGGCTACAAGTTCCTTGAGCTTTGTATCTTCTGCAGGCCTCCAGTGGCCTCTGGCACAAAGCTTTAACTGCCCACTATCCGTTTCCTTGCTACCTACAGCATTCTCATTGGGGTTTTCTTCGTTTAAGTTGGCGTTCAGATTAATGGTCCTATCACTACAACGGGAGCTATGGTTTTCTTCAAAGCTCCTTTCATTGCAGTTCCTTGTGAAACGAAAACCCCAAGAAGCTCTTTCACTTTCCTGTGAGGAAGACACAGTTGAGCCTACAATGCCATAGTTTGGACCTAGAGAAAGAGAACCCATGTCTGGAAAAACCATCCCCATTGAACAACGAGTAGAAGAAGACGACGAGGGAATAGTGGAAGAGTAACAGCTTAGCTTAGTTCATTCTGTTGTGTTGTACTGGTGCATATATATCAACACACCTGTTAACCATGCCTTCATTTCCTCTCCCCTGACAAATGCTGTTATACAACTGTTACAGAGTCATGTGTGTGCGTCAGAAAATTTCACAAAGCAAAGAGAAAACCCGAGAAGGAAGTTTGACAAACAGTGGAAGTCTGGGAAAAGTGAAAAAGATTAAAACTTGAAACAGCAAAAACAGATGGGTGGTTAGCGTGCAAGAGAAAGAAAAAAACCCTACAAAGGAAACCAGTAGCTTGAAGTAGTTAACTAGTTTAGTTCCCTTGGATTGTTAACTTTAATACATATATCATCACTTAATTATTTTCTCATTTTTATTTTAATTATTTAATTTTTAAAATATTCAATTTATTAATTAAATTTTAAGATTATTTACATTTTAATCACTATAAGTTATGTTATTATTATTTTATGATATGAAACTTTTATTATTATTAAATTTAAAAATAAGAGTAAAATCATATGTTATTGTTTCAAATAAAATTAATTTAAAATAAAAAATTATATTCTAACCTACCCTGAACATAAACTCTAACTTTTAAATTATATAATCCATAAACCCCAAACCTACTCTTCTTCTCCAACTACACCCTTAACGCTCAGATCTTCACCTATTAGAATTTTCTGTTATTTTAAATAATTTTTATATTTAATAATAATAATAAATACCATATCATATAAAAATAATAAAATAATTCAAAAATTTAATTAATAAATAAAAATATAAATAGTTAAAATAAGAATAAATATATAATTAAGTGATGAATCATATAATTTACCCTAAAATTTTCCACTTCCTATCATTCACACGTGTGCAAGCTCCCACAGTTCTCAGATTGTCTCTCAGGAAGCTTTAAGGGATCTTAAAAATTTAATTAATTTTGAATTCTTTTATATATATTAAATTTTATATAAAAAAATTAAAGATCTTGGTATATATTGATTTTTTAAAAAAATAATTTTTTTTAATATATACCTAAAAATTTATATAAAATTTTTAAAATTCTTATAAAAAACGATATAAATATTTTTAACTGTTTTTTAGATCGACAATTTTTTAGTATTTCCTACTGTCGTTCTCTATTTTTTCAAGAATTTCTTATAACGTTTTTTATTCTCCATATCTATATCCATGATATTAACTTGAGGATTGGGTTCAGTTAATCGGGTGAAAATCGATTACCTTTCCTCATGTCTCTATTTATGTCTCAATTTTAAATTAAAGGGTTTAGGTTTAGGGTTTTAGTTTAGGGACTTTGGTTAGGGTTTAGGTTTAGGGTTTTAGTTTAGGGACTTTGGTTAGGGTTTAGGAAATTAGGGGTAGGATATATTTTTTTGGATAAAGGTTTAGAGTTTAGAATATAAAAAATAAGGGTCAGTGTTTTAAATTTAATTTTTAATAAATTTTCAAAGGATACACGTAAAAGAAAAAAGATTTTTGTTCTCAGTTAACCACCTGGAATTCACCCAAATAACAATTTACCCTAACCCTCGCCCTTCTTTCCCAACTACTTATAAACAGTACAAAAAAGGCTGCCTCTTTCATCTAACATCATTACTGGAAACCTAATTGTTTAGACACAAATTTGTAAGTTCTTACAATCCAGTAATCATCTAATATTACAGAACTAAACAATGTAGCTCATAGGGCATTTGTCAAGACTGTTTGCCAACTACTTCTGTCATGAGTCAATGGTCTATTTGAAAGAAATAAAAACAGAGTTACAGTATGTTCAGTTCACAGTTTCTTACTGTTTTTTTTACCATTAATAGATCAAAGGGTGACTCTAATGGACCCTATGAATAGGCAACAAACTTTCTTTTCTGTTTGATAGGTCAGATCAGTGAATGAAATAACTTGTGAAATAGTAAAAAAATGGACATGTTCAAAACAAAACCTCAATTAAACCAGTTAAAAGCATAAGCATGTTTTCATGTAAGGAATGCGAGTGTTCTTAACCTAATGAGACAAACCATGTCTCAGATTTTATTATATTTTTTTCTCAGTTTTTGCTAACTGGAAACCTAATGACAGACTTTTCATTCAATGTGATCCAACAGGAATGTACGATCATTGCTGCAGATATGTGATATTGGACTGTCTTTCGTCAATTTTTCCCTGAGATTTTTCATCTAACATTGCCTCTTAATTAATTAGATGGGTTATAGTTGTTATAACTCTGTGTTTTCCTCATAAAGATGGCGGCTTTTTTTGTTTTTAGTTGTTTACTTCTGTCATAACATTACTTACACTGTTGTCTTGATGTCATCATGCATTGGGAAGTGACAAAAACCAGTTGGTTTTGTCTGTCATATTTAAGGAATTAAACCAACGTTTTGTTATATTAATTAAACACTTAATCTGGATGGATAATCCTTTCGTATAATGAATTTTGAAGGAGGAAAGTGGTTCAATTTACGGACACTGAGAAAGGGAAGTTAGGTTTGTGAGATGTTAGACCTGACAGAAGAGTATCTGTGTCTTAGGGTAAGAAGTAGAACCGAAAAGGCAAAGGCAGTGAATCCTTTTATAACCAATTTGTACAATCAAATGACATTTTCAGGTAAAAAACAAAACCTACAATTAATGTATGGCCTCGGTCTCCAACTTTCAGACACCGACACAGATTGTTGTAAGATAATAGAACATGGGCCGGTAAAAACTTCTTGCAGTACATTTCAAGTTTTCAACCACATATATATTATACAACTATCATCATCATCATGCATGCATGCATGCAATCATGAACTTTCTTGGTTTCTTATTCCTATTACCGTTAACAAGACAAATTTAGACATGTAAGATAAAAATATTCATCGTTATCGTGCTTTTAAAAAACGTTGTTGATTTAATATGATTTGGTAGCTTTTTAAACGTGTCAGACGATGAGCGTTTTCATCTTATATATGTGTTTGAAAATGCGACTATTACCTTAAATAATTTTATAGGAGATTATTTTGTTAAAAATTGAGTCATTTTGCCTGGTAAGTAATTTACCTTTTTGTGTGTAGATGCAGATGTTGTCCCTTGTTTGCATGTGTATGACATGCATGGATCCAGCTTGTATAGCAGACAGAAGAGAGAAAAAATCATATATCTTTGTATAATAATTTTTTTATGTCTTCTTTAAAAAAATTAAAAAATTTGAATTTTAAATTCTAACCCTTATTTTTTATATCTTAAACACTAAATCTTACAGCCTAAAAATGCATCTTGACACTAATTATCTAAACACTAACCATAAATTTTAACCTTAAACTTTAAACCTCTAACTTTAAACAGAGACATAAAAGAAAATATAAGAAAAATACAGAATCACGCAAAAGAACAAAGGTTTTCAACTGTCAAGTGGCGAAAGTCTCAAACTTGAAAACATAGGATGCTTTGGGTTTGGCCTTGTTCTATTATATTGGTGTCAATGATGTCACGTAGGTTTCATGTCAATACTCGACAAAATCAAACACAATTTCAAACATCCGTGGATTTATTATAAAAATGTGAATTCTTTTTTTTTTTCACATTTGCAAATATTCAGATCTACTTTATAATATATACATAAGCAAACACATACCTAAATTATCTTTGTATATTAATATTTGGGTTTTGCGTTAAAACATGCAAGAAAAATAATGTATTTTAAGTGAAAATAATAGATTTTAGGATGTTCATAAGTAATTTTTATGTTTCACTTTAACATTTTTATATTAAAAGAATTTTATTTAAAAATATATCTTATTTATATTATAAATTAAAAATCTTATTTTAATAAATTATATAAAATATCTTAAATTTTTTAACCACCCCATGTCAATATATATATATATATATATATATTTACCCTTTTTTTTAATTTTTCATCTGCTTGTGATATGCATGAAAAGAACTGAGATGTCACATTTGTGATATATGGATGCCCCACCATATAAATAGTAGGCCTCGTCATAAGATTCTGTGGGGGCTGTTCCCTTGGAACCATATGAAAAAGCAAAGCCAAGATGTGCCACACTTACTCTAATGAAAAAAGAGAAAATGGCCGAGAAACAAGGTTAACAACAGCAGCAGGCATAACATATCCTTGGGGTGCTTTTGTTTTTAAACATGTTTGATTACCACGTAGGGAGGTTGTCTGTTAACTTTGTCTGATCTGAGATGACTCAACAGCTGCTACAAACACCTTGGATCCTTTTCCATAGTCTATACTTTGTGAATGTGAGAGATGTGCCTTCTGAATACATATATGGCATAAGAACCAACCAATCTTCAGTTCTAAGGAACATACAGTAAGATGATCCTCCAACAGTTTAAAAACACAACAAAAGCAACCAATGGGTGAGTTCAAGTAGTAAATTTCAATATCGTTTAAATAGATTTCGAGTTCAAGACTTTACGTATTCAAAAAATTCTTGTCGGAAGATTTACCAAAAAAACAATAACAAAGTCGAGTTCAAGCCAATTAGATCAATTGCTGCTAATTGCATTTTTAAAGTTTTCAATTCATCAGGATTCAATATCTGCAAAGTGATATCAGAACCCTAAAAATGAATCCAGCAAAATATAAAACAGTTGTCAAATATAATGAAATACTGCAGTTCATAGTTATAGTTGCATATCTTTGTGGTACAAGTAAAATCACTAAACCAAATACCAATAAAGTAGAAAACAAGCTGAAGTCATCATTCAGTACTCAGAGAACTCTTCAGGCATAGGTGTGCACTGTACAGTGGAAAAGTAGGGTTCAAGAGGGTTTCATTTCATTTTCACTGACTGATCTGGGATTATCCCAAACATGGAAAGGGTGGAACTTCCCTATGTATTGATACTTGCAAAGAAATCTCAAAATATTAACTAAAAATATTAGCAATAAATTTATCGTATTTTAATTGGGTACAAATCTTCTGTCTCATTCTATGCTTCCGTTTTAAATTAGAGGGTTTAAGGTATAGGGTTTAGGTTTAAGGTTAGGTTTTATAGTCAGGGTTGAATTAGGAATATAATGTATTTTTTGAGTTTAGGTTTAGGGTTTAGGGTATAAAAAATAAGATTTAAGATTTAAAATCCAAGTTTTTAAAAATTTTCAACAAAAGTTATGAACAAAGAGAGAAAAGAACAAGGTTCATGCAAATAGAAATTCATGCGGCTCCAAAACTGTTTATCATAATGTCACGAACATTATAATAAATAGTTTTAGAGAGATTATTATTTTATTTAATTATAATAATTACAATAATATTTATTTTAGAGTATATACTCTCAACCATTTTAAATAATAACACCATACATTTTGTTTTTTGTTTGGCCATCCATACTTTAACCATGCAAAACAAAAACAATGATACGATTACATGGTCAAGAGACAAGAATGAAACCTGAAGACGATAGTGGTTTTGTCCAAACAAATGTTAAGTTGAAAGATTTGGTTTTTGTGAATTTCGAGGTGCAGTTGTTATGGTGCAAAGGACGTTTTTTTGGTGTGGGCTTTGGGGAGAGTTGTTGGTTCCCGGTTGTCTCGACTAATCACCTATTCTCAAGCTCGTTTCCCACGACCGCTTTTGCCGCTCAACCGGTCGTGTAAACGCAATCCCTATTTCTATGCTCATATTTTTCACACCACTACCCTTCCACCACTTTCTTTCCTCTCTTCTCTCTCTGTGCCCTTTAGTGTTCTTTTCTTTGGCTGAATAATCAAACCTCTCCCCCTCCTTTTAACACGTTTGGGTTATGCACTTTCAACTCCTCCTTTGATTTTGCTCATTTGGGTATATGTCTTGCTCCCTATACTTGGGAAAAGATTTGATCTTTACATGAATCATAATCTGGGTTTTTGTTTCCTGGAGATTTTTGATAACCCCATTTCTAATTATGCCATGGTTATGCAGGATGGGAAGGGTTAAGCTAAAGATAAAGAAGTTAGAGAACACAAATGGCCGCCAGGCGACTTATGCCAAAAGGAAGCATGGGATAATGAAGAAGGCTAATGAGCTTTCTATCCTTTGTGATGTAGAAACAATCCTCCTTATGTTCTCCCCAACTAATAAGCCTTCCCTCTGCATTGGGAAGCGCTGGTAGGCCATTCTTAGTTCATTCCTTCTGCGTTTGTTCCGTTTTTTATTTGCTTTAAATAAGATTGATTAAGCATTGAATTAGGTTAGTATCTGTCAATAGGTAATGACACAGTTGAACATTATTTCAGAATCATGTCATTGATATATGTTGATGCATTAAAAGGTTATGGTAATGAGAATTTGACAACAAATGCCATTTTCAAAAGTGGCAGATAGGTTTTAGTTTTTCCTAACTTGTATTTGGGAACTTGAAATTGAAAGATACTACATTTTGGCAAAATAGTTAGACTCTGTCTAAATACTCAATATTTGTTGCTGTTCCTAAGAAGTGTTCATAGGGACAAAATCATCCAAGTGATGTTGATGGTAGTGTCTTTGAGAGTCACATGACAGGTGCAATGTGTGCTAAGGTATCTGCAGGGCATTCATATCCATACACACGGTATCGATGTTGAGGAGCTTGAATGATACCTTAGGATTTCATTGCACACCTCTAGTTTGATTTGGTTTCAAACAAACTACACACCTCTAGTTTGATTTGGTTTCAAAGCAGTTTGTTTGGAAACATTCATATTTTTTATGCTGTGTGGATTCAGCAGCTTTGAGGAGATCATTGAAAAGTTTGCTCAACTAACTCCACAGGAACGGGCCAAAAGGTGTGGTGTGCTCAAATTTTCTGACTTGAAAAATCACATTACTGATCTTCATACTTTAAGAGTTATATGGTATATTTATCGAAATGGGGTTGACTCATTTTCATTTCTGTTTTACTTGGAACAGGAAGCTGGAAAGTCTTGAAGTAAGTTCTTTCATACAGTTATCTATCATTTACCATATGTTGTTTGTTTGTCTCAAAAACTTCATCACCGTTATCGGTTATGTAATTAATTTGTTTTTCTCTTCGAGAGTCTAGGCACTCAAGAAAACGTTCAAGAAGTCGGACCATGATGTAAATATTCATGAATTTCTGGGTACAAGGTACATAACAATCTTCCTCTCGTCGATTAAATTCCGCCAAGTAAATTTTATTTAATTATTTATTCTACAAAATATTGTGATAGGTTTATGACCTTTTCTTTTCTTTTCTTTTCTGCTTTCTTTCTTTTTTCACAGTACACATACAATAGAGGTATGTATGCATGATGAGTTGTGAGCTATTACATCAATCTATGATTATCATTTAAAATTCTTATACCATGGTGCTTTTATCATTCTAAGCATATCCATAATTGCTATGGGCAGGACCTGACCAACAAAACAAGGTTATTGCAGACTCGGCTTTCTGAAATACAGAGGAGACTGAGGTGAAGTGCTACATGGTTTCTAATGTTGAGTTTTAATTAGTCTTTTTGTTATTAATAACCTTGAATGTATTATCGTTGGCCTTGTGCTAATATTAATGTTTGCTTCTCAGCTGTTGGACTGACATAGACAATATCAACAACGTCGATCATTTGGGGCAAATGGAAGATTCACTGAAAGAAATGCTAAATCAAATTCGAGCCCATAGGGTATGCCTATATCTTTTATGACAAGTGATAGACTGCTCCATGCATATTCTGTAGTTTGCTTGGTTAAACTCAGCCAAAAGCAATGGGTTTTTAACTTAAAGACTATCTTATCTAACTTCTTTGGGCAGGAAAATTTAGGAAAGCAGCAGCTTTTACCGTTAGAATGCACGAATCAGGTATGAATGTGTGATATGCTTGACATATTTTCCTGCTCGGTTTGCTCTTTAAAAGTCATTGTAATATCTTAACCATCCTTTCCTGCAGTTCCAAAATGAAATGCATGTACCCTTAAGAATGGGCATCGAGCAACAGCTCCAATCTCTTGCATGGATACCAAATAATGACAGTAGACCCATGACCTTACCGGAGGACCCAAATTTGATACCCCATAGGTGAGTGAAGTCTAGAAACTTTAAGTTAATGCTTAAGGCCTTCCATAATGTATTATGACGTTGATTTCATAATTCCCAGGGATGTGGAGTGTTCTGCAAGTTCCTCGTTTGGTAATTACTCAGGTTACTTCAACACTCCTAAAAGTTCCGAACTATCGAGTTCTGGACAAGAAAATGGCATCTTTAATGATTTGCAACTAGGTGGACAATACACCTTCTCGTATGATCTTAGCATACTGAATGATCGCAAATTCCCATCGGCGGTAGCGATGAACTTTCAGGAAACTCCTGTAGATTATAATGTTAATGGAGTTCTAGCAGGTCCTAGAGCTGGATATGACGCTGACAAAGGCAGTTGGGATTCTACTTCTGGCCCTTGTGCTGCTACCGTATTTGATGAGCCATTATTATATACATGAGTAAGTCTTATTGAGCTACATATATGCATGGTCTCTCTTAGATCCACACACTCGTAATCGATTGCTTTCTCTACATAATTCATGTATCCATCTGTTGCAGCATGCCAACAACTAACTGAGATGCAGAAGGGGAATGCTACAATTCATCTCATCCACCAAGCAGGCTATGGAAGAATTTGGTACCATGCAATGTGGAATTTAACCCGATCCTTGAAACTCATGGATGTCATCGCCATCGCCAAGCAAACCTGGGACTCGGTCAATGAGATGCATATCTCGTTGCACAACATATGGATTTATCTGAATAGTAACAAACTGCTGACAACAATCAAACGAGGCATCACATTTCTGTATATACTAATATATTTAGTAGATTTTCGTTTTAACTTATATTCTTCGTCTTCCACTTCTGATTACTACCGAAGTTTACTAATGGCGATCACCGTCTACCCCTCAATGTCAAGCTTATGCTGTAAATGAAAAAGTAGCAGAAAGACATTGATTGTAAATCAAAATCAGGAAAAATGTTATTAATTAGATTAGTTTCTTGAATTTGCAAAACCTCATAATGATAGTGGGATGTTTATGTGTGAATTACATGCACAACTTACTGTATGCGATGTTGACATGATAATATGCATGAACTCCCAAGCTAAGCTGGATCAAACTTAATTAAAGCGCTCTTAGATTCTGTTGTTATGAAATCATATCATTAAAGTTAATGCCTCTTTAATCTTCCACAATACCTTACAGGGTTAAACATTGAATATTCCCAGCCAGGACAATAGACTTGGACATGACGTTTGGTCCCAGAAACATATCCACAGCTCAGCTTTGTTTGAACAAAAAAGGGTACTCAGGGTTCGTTCGAATTTCGAAGCAACTTCATATTTTAGGTTTTGAAGAAGCTCCACTGAGCAATCAATTTTTGCGTTTCTTCACCGTGGGAAAACCAGACATTACTAGATACGGTCTGGAAAGTAGTGCAGACAAAATAAAAGCAACAATCTTTTACATGACTCGAGATTATATGTGAGGTCACCCTCCCATTATGCACCAGGCTTGACTACAATCCCAAGAAACTTCACGGCTGCTTCAGCCTTCAAAAGCCATTACCTTTACCTTGCCGTATTACTTTCGGCCGTATTGATTTCACACTAATGTTCGAGATTTAATCATTTTAAACATCAATTTCCAAAATTACAGATTTTGAATTCGAATTTCACAAAGGGTGTGCTTTAATGCAGCTTGGAACACGAGGCTCGATGACTTTGCAGCAGATTTCTACGTGAGGGGATTTAATGCATGTCACTTTCCCTAGAAAATCCACGAAAATTGTTCAGTAAATAAGAATTTAACCACACAATAGACGAGACAAAGATTTTAAACGGTCCCGGAGTTTACTTTTCCATTACTAGTGAAAATTGCAGGTTTTACAAATTCATACTCATCATACAAATGAAAGCCAACAACAATTTCAGCCATAGCTGCTCAGAAGCGACGGACCTACAAGGAAACAATGCGTAGCGGCGGGTGGTGTAAGTCCACCTCTGCCAGTGCCACCTCCCCTGCTTTATAAACAGCAGAGGAAATAAAAAATGACTCTTGAGTCTTTAACATAGTATTATAATCTACTTTGGAATTCGGATGATGTATATATATAGTGTTGAATTAAAGAAGAAATATGATTTTTTATATCTCTAGCGGAATTGGCCGCCGGAGAAGGTCTGGCCGAAGGACCAGCCGGCGGGGGCAACATTGTAGGAGACTACAGTACGACCATCACTCGTTGTGACCTTAAACGAGAGGCTTTGCCCGTTGAGATAGTTGTTGCTCTGCCAGTTCTGTCCCCAGTTTCTGGACATTGGCTGCCAACCACCCCTGGAACCCTTGATGGCCACCGCATGTACATCGCCGGCTCCGCCGACGTTGGAGATGAGGACTAGGTTGAAGTAGGAGTGTCCGTTGATTGTGAACCTTATGCCTCCCTTTCTTCTGCATGGTACCCTACAGAAACACACCCACCAAATGTAACTGATCACTGATGTTCTTCAACCTTAATTACCTGTTCAAGATTTTTAGAAAAACACAACAGTTTCTTACCTTCTGTAAGAAACAGGGACAATCCCAGCTCTGTACTGAGCAATGTGCTGGAAGACGGGCTGAGAAAGGTCGAAGTGTTCCAGAGGAGGGTTGCACCAGCCGCCGGCATTGTTTGGGAGAGCATTGTTCGGTGGGCAGAAATTGGTGGCCGTGACCACGATCGAGCCGGGCAAGCACCATTTCCCGTCGTTGACACACTTGATCTCGTAGCAAGAACCACAGCTTAGCCCATTGTTGAACAAAGCAGTGCTCAAAGCAGCGGTATTCGTCCCATAACCCTGACTATACAGATTTCCATAACCACAAGCTCCACCTGCAGAAAAAAGAAGAAAATCAGTCAAATAAGCCACACCCGACCATTATTGTACCCACCCAAGATTTGTTTTCATTTTTACGCATACCCATTGTTCCTGAAGCATCACTTCCGCCATAGAAGGTAGCATGAGCATTGGTCCAACCACCTCCATATCCATGGACAGTTGCAACCATTGAAAGTAGAGCCATGGAAAGAATCCCAGCAAAAGCCATTCTCGTTTGTAAGAAATAATGCTGAAGCAGTTGAGTGGTGGAAATGGGGAGGGGAAGGTGGATTTTATAGAAGTTTCTGGGCAGGAAGCCACTGTTAACTTGCAACTAGAATTAACTACCACTTGGGGACCAAAAACGAAAAAAACCAACTTTTTTAAAAGAAGAAATATAATTAATAAAACACCCTCAATTGCTTAATCTCTAATTTAAGTATGTCTTTAATCATATAATCTGTTTATTATTATTTTTAGAATAACAGATGAACAATTAATCTGTGTTTTGGGTGGTGCTGGGCTACTGCCCATTGGCTGCGGCCGTTAAGTAGGACGTAAAGTAGGGTGTGAGAATTTATTACGTGAAAAAAGGGAATTTTTATAGGTTTGGTAGAGAAATTACTACAGGAGTAGAAATATGTATAAGTAAAAAAAAATTTATTACGAGACCTATCAAATTAAATATATGACATAAAATATTTAACGAAAATTTATATTTATTTTTTTACTTTGACATTAATCATTTAGTCAATTAATTTTTTATTTTTTGTATTATTATATTTATCTCGCGTTTTATAAGTTTAAAGTCAACAAATCAAATTTGAGTGTAGAAAAATTGAACCCTCAAATCTTTTTTATATGCCTATTTAAGTTTATTTATTTGTTCTCTTCTTTTTCATAAAGTTTGCATAGATGGATAAAATAATTTTTGATTTTTTTTATTTTAATGTATTTTTCATATATAAATTCTAAAGGAAGATGGACAAAAATAAGAAGATAAAAGTAAACAAAATAAAAGTTTTTTTTTTCACAATTTTTCATTAATTCTATTTATATTTGATTAATTTCCACAGTAACTTGAGTCTTCCATCATTTTTACTTTTTACTGCCCATAAATAATGAGTTTGAGAACAACATAATCGCAACATTTACTTCTAATGGAATCGAGTAAATAAGGGTCAAAATGATGAAGGATAAGGTATAATTTGTCTGATATGGTACGAAAATATAGAAGTATTATGATAATTTGTTTTTTATATAATTATAAATATTTCTCATAAATCAATTAATTTAAATTAAATATATAAATTTATTAATTTGTTTATTGAGATAATGAGTTGATTCTCTTGAACAAAATTAAATATTTTAATTTTGATATTATAAAAAAATAAATTAAAAAAAAAAAACCGTCCCACGTAATAAAAAACCTTAATTCGGTGGATGGTTCGGCAAATCCTGATGTGTTAGCAAGACCCGAACTTTTCATGTTGACAAAACAGGATTATAAACGGGATTTTCTCAAGTCGCTGCCGAAACAAAAGGGCCGTGATTCTCGCTCTATGCAGACATTGGTTGAATAAATCAAGGAAAAATTATAATAACATCTGTTTATCATGTTGTATATAATTTATATAATTTATATTTTTAATATTATTTTTTATAATTATTTATTCTCTTTTGTATGATAAAAGTAATATTTATTTTAAAAAATATTTAATTATTTTAATAGATAAGATCATAGATGATATAGTGAACTAAGAGTCTGAGACTGTATAATATTTTTTTAATTAATGCGTAACTTAATATCCACGTGTACTCTCTCTTGACTTGCTTGTCCTCCCCATGTTCCTGGTTTGGCTTTAAACATAAACCCTTCCCTCCGCGTTGATTTTGTTTGTTTTGTTCTTCCCTCTCCCTGGAAATGAAGCCGACGGTGTCTTAAAAGTACACGGGGGTTGTTTCTGCTTCGTTGAATTTAAGAAATATGTGTTTAATATTATGAGTTTGTCGAGTCGCAAAGTCAAATGATGGAGTACAGAATTCCAGGGATGGGTTCTTGAAAAACATGCAGGGAAAAACAGGGATCGGTGCGGGTGACCTAACACGTAAACAAAACACGACTCAAGTTATTATTTAACAATTTAAAAGATATAAAAATAATTTTATTTATTTATTTATTTATTATTATCTAATGATTCAAGACTAATGTAAATTTTTTATTTAATTTTATAGAATAGAATTTTGAACTGCTCATTTTTTTATGTTCAATCAAAAAATGAAAGAATTTGTCATTTTTTTGTACTATCGCAGTATAGAACGTAAAGACAAGTAGAGTCTTATTCTTATTATTCTTCGTTTATAAATATTCAAATTTTGATTCCCAATACCCATAGATAGTTCGAACTCTATAGGAGCAATACTCAATTTTCGCTCCAATAGTTTGCAGAGGAACCTTACCCTCTCGGATTCATTCGACACGTGCGATTTCTTTTCCGTCAATACGCCCTACAATTTGTATTTGAATTCCTTTTATATCCGCTTGCTCAGTTAATTCAATAGGCTTTTTCATTGCTTTTCGAAATGAAACTCGATTCTTTAATTGTCCGACTATAAATTCATTAAATTATATATATATAAACTCATTTAATTTTATACTAATTTTTGACCGTTAAATAATGATAATATATGCACGAGTCCTCTAGCCCAAGTGATTAAAAGAATGGTTATTGTTCCTAGAGGTCACGGGATCGAGCACCAACGATACTAAGAGCGATCAATGTCAAATGGTGAAAGATTATATTCTTGAACAGATACTATTGTAATCTATTAGCTTGTTCAAAAAACAATATAATTAAAATTATTTTTTTATTTTTTTGGCCAAGCAATAATATTTATATTTTTCTACTATTAATTCTATCCATTCATTTCACTTATCCAATAATCATGGATTAGTGTAATTTGATCTTATCCTTTTATATATATTTAATAACGTTTGTTTTTACCATTTTTCTTAATAAATTATTAATTTAAATAAATTTAATGTTGTATCAATTAATTCACTCCTTTTAATTGCATTTTTTAAATTTCTTTATATTACAATATTTTAATTAAAGAGTAGCTAACTTTACTGACAATTAATTAATATAATAAATTGATCCACTAAATCTATTAAATAAAATAAAAAAATTAAGTTCAAAATCTATAAAATAAATAAATTATATTAAAAGAATTTTTCACGTAATGAATTTTTATAATATTAAATACAAATTAATCTATTGATAATTTAAATAAAGATGACCATGCAAAACAATAGACTACTCTTAATTTAATTTTAATAAACGTTCAAAAGTTCCATAATGTTAATGGAGACATGAACCTCACATCAAATCAAATCTTTATTGGTTCAATTAAATTAAATATAAAATCGAATAATTTATTTATTTTTAAATCAAATCCTCATAAACAAAATCTAATTCCCTCTTCTTTCTCACCTTTATCCATAGTTTTAGCTGTCTTATCAACCCCATGTGCTATGTTGTTATGTTTCCTAATCATATCTTATTAGGACACTAAATCAAATAAAATATCACAAATTGCAATTTGCTTTGCTTTTCAATTGATTTATTTAAAAATAGTATTTAGTTGTTAAATTAATTAATTTAATTATATTTAAATTTTAGTTAAATATATTTTTTAAAAAATTAAAATCTAGATCTTAATAAAAAAGAAAAGATAGAATAAATATAATATTAAAATTTATTATATTTTAATCATACTCTAAACTTATCGTATTTCATACTTACGAGAAATTATATTATAGGTCATTCTCGCTACGTTATTTAAATCGAATGAATACATTTAATTATTTTTTATCTTAATTTTTAATCAAGTGAATCTTCATTTATTAAATTTTTTATAAACTTAATTTATAAAAAATATTAATAAAAATTCATCTAGTAAAAATGTTGTAATAAAAAAATAATTAAATATATACATTTAATTGATTAGTCTCATAGATGACGTAACAGACAGAGACGAAAGTAGCTATGCAGTGGGAGGGGTTAAATTTTTTAGTGTAATAACATTTGGAGTCTTTATTAATTTAAATAGCAGTGAAATAAAATTTTTATTTCTCTCATTCTTAAAAATTTTAAAATTTAATAAACTCTTATTTTTTTAATATTTAATCATAATTCCGTCCTTAATAACGAAAATAATTTATGATATAATTTCTCTATACCCATAAATCTGGCAAGAGCTTTTCCCCACAATGTCTTTAACTCTTTTAACTGCCTTTAATGGTATTTAACCCACTCCCCCTGGCCCTTTAAACATAGGAAAAGATTTCCAGCAACTACCCATGGGATTTGGTGGAAAAATTATATCATGGGTCAGTTTCATCACCTGTCTATAGGATCAACTAATAAAAACTGTCTACTTCATCAATTTTTCTATATTATAATTTTTTTCTTAAGTGAATCTTCACTTGAAAAATTACAAAACAATGAGGCGGACAGTTTTTATTGGTTGGTTTCATAGATGATATGGTAGGACTGACCCATGATATAATTTCTCATTCGGTGGACACTTTGGAAACTCGATGTTATGCCTACCGACACCATCATCAATGTTGCTCAAGGATTTTCCCATGGAATTTCCTTGTTTTTCCCACTCTCCAAACATCCTTTTTTCACATTGCACCATTTGATTTTAAAATTTACTTTCATGTTGTAAAAGCTAGGTATGCAAGCAATGTGGTAGAGTAGTCTTTTACTTTAAAATTTTAATTATTCAAGAAAAAAATTATAAAGGTCAATCAAAGTCAACAAATCCCACTATCACCATGATTAGAGTAACTTTTAATTTAATACTATGTATAAATCATGGTTAAATGCATGAAACACTAATTTTTGAAGACTCGACTTTGTCTGAATCACTATCGGGTCAATTAAATTATTCAACCCGATTTTCTCATTTAATAAGGTATTTGTTCATATATATTTTTAATTATTTAATAATATAATATATATTATAAATAAAACGATTTGAATTTGAATTTTTTAAATTGAAAATCATCCATTTTCCTACTGACACACAAAAATTTTAATATAAAAATATTTTTATAGATAAAATTATTTTAAAAGACTATTTATATCACTTTTGAACGATTGACATTATAGTTTGATTTTAATATTATATTTTTAAATTTTGGCATCGTAAATAAAAATTTCAACTCTACATTCCATTATATCAATATATGTATGAGTTAGTATTTTTTTAATAAAATATTATACTATATCATCTAAAAAATTAACAAATTGATACAAAATATAAATATAACTTATAAAAGAGAAAGTATTGATGTCCGATTGATCAAAGTTGCTTACAGATGGCTCTGATTAACAGTTGATTATGTGAAGATTATCACTTAAAAAATAAGGAGTTAATCTAAGCTATCTATTTCAGTCATTAAATAATTAAAAAATATAAAACTTTAAAAAATTCTACACCGTATAACTTGATTCTATCATTTTTGAACCGCCTATAAATGAGTTTGTACAATTATTATACGTAAAAATGATATTTACAAACTTTATTAACAAGTTTAATCAGACACTATTGGGGCTAATGAAACATTTTACATCAGTTTGTTTGGAGAAAAATACAATCTTAGCTTAGCTGGGAGATAGATAAGTTTTAATGAACAAATTTATATACCCAACAAATCAAATCATATTAAATTCATTATGATGGCAGGTTGGTGGAAAACCCTAATTATTTTGATGTCCAAAAATAATTGTGGATTTAATTAGATGCTTAATTAGTCTAAAGTGATTATAAATTTTTATTTTAAATAGTTTAAAAGTCATTATAAGATAATATCTATAAATCTATTACTTTTATTTTTAATTTTAATAAGAATCTTTGCTTTTATAACACGTTTTTTCTGTACTTGTGACACGTTTTTTTTTCTGTCTTTGTGATATGTTTTCGTTTTTTGGTTTGATTCATCTGCTCTTGTGGCACGTTGTAGCATACCTAGCGATCGATTGTTGTTTGCCGGTGGTTTAATTTATCTGCTCTTGTGGTTTGATTCAATCGGCGCTAGTTTCTGATTTATATTTATGTCGATGGTCTTTCGAAAAGTTATATCCCCACTCCGGTTGATGGTTGCTTGCTGATGAAATCAGTCTTGGACAGCGATGCTTTTTACATGACAATTTGGATCGTCTATAATTCCTTCTTCCTTTTTTATGCGTCTCGTTTGGACAGAGACAAAGAGATCCAAGAAGTTTCTGAATTTTATTGGTATGCTTAATTCCATAAGAATTTTATTTTCTCTGTTTTTTGGGTTGTAAAATGGTTGGATTGTTTAATCCAATTTTTTCACTTCTTGAAAACTGATGTAATTATAATTTTTTATGAATTTAATAAAAATTCAGTAACATTTGTCAAAAAAAGATAATATCTGTTTATATATATTCTTCATCTTTTAACATTAATGAATATAGATTTTGTAGACAAAACGATTTAAACCTATATCTCTTTAAATGAATATTATCCGCTTTTTCGCTCGAATAATTTCTAAATTCCCTACTTAATTATATGCATAAACCAACTTTTTCGGGGGATAAAAGAAGAAGTAAAAAAGCGAAATCTACTCATAAAGTGATCAAAATAAATCTTGTCTGCCACATTAATTTGGAGTTGTGGCCTTGGATTGTGACTTATACATTAATCAGCCAGCTAATTACTTGTCTAATTACCATATTATCTCTTGATTTCTATGTAAATATATGTTTGATATTCCCGACCAAACTAGTGTAATCCAGCCAAGGATTAAGTTGGGTAATTCTATTGCAATAATTTTGAGTTATTACAAGTTTTGTGAGGTTTAACGTCTTAATCAGGTTTTCTTTCTATCTTAACGACAATGTAGCGTATGGGAATGAATTATTAGGCAAAAGAAGAAGTTTTTTAATTTGTTTTGTAAAAGGCAAAAGAAGGTAGTCTTAGATACTAGGCAAATAGAATATAAAAAAACTTAAGTGCTAAATAAGTGTCTAAACTGTAATTATTTTTTAAGATAAGTGTTTAGAGTATATTTTAGATTAAACAAGTATATATATTTTTTATTTCGTCGTTGATTGTCACATTGTCATCTATCACATTCATCACCAAATTATCATGGCCATTTACCCTACCATCTTGTCGCGAGAAATTGATTGGCGTCATACGAAAATGTCAAAATCGTTGCATGATTTTTTCAAATAATTCATGATGAACGATGACATAACGAATGATGAACTATGTGTGAGTTGTTTGTGGAGAGAGAACATTTTACCCATCACTGAAAACACGTCCAATGTAGTAAAAGTGGTTGAATTTTTAAAGATATAGGGATTTAGGGTTTGAGTGTTAGGGATTTTAAATTTAAGGGGCTAATTTAGGATTGTTTTGTTTTATTATTATTTTACTTATTTTTAAATATAATTTTAGAATTTTAAAAAGTTGACACATGTCAAATAATGGTAAATCTTTATAGACATTAACAACAAACACCTATTTGAATAACGTTAAAATGTTAGACTCGAATTTAGACTGAAACATATTTTAGGTACCTATCTAAAAATGTATAATTTAAATACTTATTTAACACTTAAGCTATAAAAATTAAAAAATAAAATATGATAAATGAAAATATTTTTAGATTTAAACTAATTTGCATAAATATTTCAAACTTAAAAAATATGTTTGAAATATTATCAAACAGTTTTTGACTTGTTTAAATATTTTCAAAATAACCAAAACGTTAAAAACATGTTTTGAGTATCGGTATAATTTGAGGCATATATCAATACCCAAAAGAACATGTATCGGTACAGTTTCTCATGTATTGATACACTCTTTTAATCCAAAGAATTTAATTTTTCTAATAACAAAATTAGGTATCGATATCCAATACAATTTTATCCAATGACTCTTTTTGTTTTGAGACAGATATCGAACACCTACACGCGTATAGATATCAATAAACCCAAAAGTACATTTAATACTAAAAATAAAGTTCCAACAACTCTAAATCAACCGACTAATAACGATTATAAACTCCTTAAAAGGTTAAAGGCTTCTTCGGGCAACCATAGAACAATAAGAAACCAATTACCAATATTCAATGATAGAGAAAAAGTTTTAGTGTTCAACTTTGTATTTTTTAAAAAATACAATGACGATATTTTAAATATAAAACGTCACTAAATAATAAATTTTTATTGATATTTTAAAATAAAATGTCCAAATATATATAAATATTTAACGTAGTAAGTGTTGATCTGTTGTAACGTTTGTATGTGTCAAACACCACGAACAACTGCGACTCTTGTTTTTAAAATAATATAATATTATGTTAGCTTAGTGGTTAGAAGTTTTTCTTAGATTCTAAAGATTTTGAACTTAAATCTTATTAAGTATAAAATTTTTATTTTCTCTGACAAATAATACCATTTTGGATTATTCAACATTAAAATAATGATACGAATTAAAAAAATTCTAGCCGTTATTCATTTTTCTCTTTAAAAAAATTTAGCCGCTCTTCACTTTATTCAAATTTTTTGATCAGTGATCGACAATTAATCTTAGTATTGATTGTCGACCACCGAATTTATTATATTTTTTGTTTTTATTTTTAATCGAATTTCTGTTTCTATAGCACATTTTTCTGTCCTTGTGACATGTTATTCTTCTGTCTTTATGACATTTTTTTTATTTTGTTTTGCGTTTTGATTCATCTGTCTTTGTGGCATGTTTTAGCATACCCTAGTGATTGTTTGTTGTTCACACAGTTTCAATCGAAGCTAGTTTCTGATTTATGTTTTTGTCAGTAGTCAATTGGAAAGTTATATCTCCACTAGTTTGATGGTTTGTTTGACGATGAAATTAGTTTTGGGTAGAGGTACTTTCTGCGTGATAGTTTGGATCGCGTACAACTCCTTCCTTCTTTATGTGTCTCGTTTGGACAGAGGCAAGGAGATTCAGGAAGCTTCTGAATTTTGTTGGTATACTTATCTCCATAGAAATCTTTTTTCATTATTTTTGAGTCGTAAGATTTTTAAATTATTCAATTCAATTCAATTATTTTATTTCTTAAATACGATGTAATGATAATTTTTTTTTATAGATTTAATAAAAATTCGATATCATTTATTAAGAAAATAATGATACGAGAACTATGTCATTTTGGTACAACATTCAAATCATCGCAGTGTGCACCATGTTATAGTGAATTAAAAAATAAAGTTAAATAAAATAATTAAACCAATTGAAATGTTTATTGACAAATAAAACGAGTCATCGCCTATAATTTTTGTGGTACCTTCAAACAAAAAAAGAATCGATGATGTTGAAAACCACGTGCAATGCCGTAGAGAAAGAGTACCCCAGATTAATCATAGGCCCATTTTGAGGAACAGTTGGGTTAAATGTTTGATGCTAATCAGACTGTTAATTCAGCCACCCATTTCTCACCTCCTCCTATCCTTTGCCTATGGCTATGGTTTGGCCTTACCAAACCAAAAAACTTTATACTCCTGCTCTCTCACCAGACTGGTATAGCCAAGTTGATACAGGGCAAGAGCTAAGCTCTGATATACCAAGCTGTATTTTGAGCAAGTTTTAGTGTTCAATGTGAAGTTCTGTCAATTCCCTTGGCCAATCTTTCTCCATGAAAGTGATGTAACAAAGTTTGACAATCTTACAAGAAACATGATTCTAAAGGATACAAGAATTGATGTTATATCTAAGTCCAAATAATGCAGCTCTAGAGAGACCCTCGCTTAGATCCTATCTATTTCACTAGTGATCGACCTTTCCGGCGACGGAGCCGTTTCGACTATTCGGGTTCTGTTTATATTGTTAGCATTGAATTGATGATATAAGCTTGACTCGACTTGTAAAACAGTAAAAAAACCATATCCATGCTATGACTTCATGCCTTCAATTTCTCCAAATTCTTCAGTTCTAAAACCAGAATCCAAGCCTGGAGATGAAGCGAAAAGGATAAGATCGAAACGAGGAGAAAAAGGGTGTCATTTTCTTGCTAATTGAGTCCAGCTCTATATCACAATAACCTACATCATCCACTGATAATAACAACGAAAGCTTAGAATAGGTTTTTTAAATGGCATGAAGAGTAATGATGTTGTAAAGCACTGTATTGAAAGAAAGCAAAGAATCCACTTGAAATAGCTCAGTTTTAACAACCCTAAGCTACATTTCTCAAGCACCCTTGACTATAAATGCAAGCTGGGGACTACTTGCCATAAAAGAAGCAATGATCGTATTGGATAATGGTATCTCTTAATCAGGTGCAGTGTCACGGTCCTTTTACCGTGATTTTTCTCTTTCTTTTCTATGTAATATTAATATCCGTCTCTTTCTAGGTATTACTTTTTTATTTAATCTCATGATACCTTCATCATGAGTTAATCTTAACGTGAAATTGGACAGTTAAAAGATTTCTTCGATACTATTTATTACGAGATCATTATCCTTTTTTAAAAATATGCATGATGAGATGAACAATGTCACCACTTTTATATCTTTTTCGGTATGGGATTAATAGCCCTACCTCTTATGGATGTAACCAAGGACGGAGTTAGAATTTGAGGTTGGAAAGCAAAACATAAATGTTTGACAGTGAGGGATAAATTTATAAATGAGCTATTTTTTAAAATTAAATAGAGGGACAAAAGTGAAAAAAAAGTCTTTGGGGTGAAAGGGATGATTGCCCCTACGTACCCACCCCATGTACATCCCATACCGAGAAAGTTATTAGATGAACTTTATTTACCACATCATCCGTGTTCTCAACCAATTAGATTTGTCCATCTTATTTTTTTCAAGTAGAGTGAGTAGTTATTAGGTAATTATTTTAAAATGAACAAACCGGATTAATTGAATCACATGTAACGTAGTGAACAAGATTGATCTAGTAATTTGAACTATACTCTCTTTTTTTTCTTTCAAAATTACACAATTATACATGAATGAGTATAATCTTTTTACTGTGTGTCTGGCCCTTTAGAAACCAAGTTAAATTAGAGTGTTGGATTTTGGATCTGTAGCATCATCTTTGAGTTTCAATTCTTGTCTTCATTTCTGGTTGGGAATGGATACAATCCCAGGAATTTGTGTCCTTCTGACAGATGGAAAGAAAGGGACAGAGGGGTTATAAATGAACATGGCTAACGTGGGTTAGTGGGAAGGGGATGCCCCAACAAGTACCAATGATCCTCAACATGGCCTTGAAAAAGGAATGGAAAACAAGAAAAGAGGACCAACCATGAAACGATCCTTGTTGTGTCATGTCTGAGGCAGCCTGAGCTGAGCTCATCCCGACAGATCACATGAGAGAATGGTCCCCAAGACTAGGACTAGGGTAAAAAATTTGAATGGTTTTGTTTTCTCGTTTTAAGAGTGTGGAGATGTGAAACCTCATCCCCACACCACATGGGATACCGGTTGGGTTCATAAATGGGGTACGTTTATGTATCCACAATTGACCACTACAGTGCTGATGTGAACCTTTCACTGCATGATTTGCAACAAATAACATGGCTTAGCCTCATGCTTCGTGTTGTTATTATTGTTCATTTATACAAGGAAGTAGGGTTGAACAAAACTCGACTCGAATCGAAAAAATTGAATAATTCGATTCTATTCAAAAAAAATTTAAATAAAGTTTGAATTATAAAATTTTCGAATAACTTGAAATTTTTAGTAATTAAAAATTTATTTTTAAGTTTGAGAAGAGTCTCAATTTTTTATGATATATATACATTTATATATAAAAATATAAAGAAATATAGTTACATATGAAAAAATATATATACATATCTTATATGATCAGAGAAAGTCGTTTAAATTGAAATCAAATCATATTATAACATATAAATAATTACAATTAAATATTTATAAGAACTTAAAAACTCGACTCGATTTGACTCAACTTGAATTTTTTAAACTCGACTCAAAATAAAAAATTTTAAATAAGTTTTGAGTTATAAAATATGACTCGTCAACTTGAATAACTCAATTTTTTTTGATTCGACTCGACTCGACTCAACTCAATTCGTCGAATACTCACCCCTACAAAGGAGTCAAGCCTTGGTATAATGAGTCCAAGTTTTAATCCAGACTCGGCCCACAATATGCGACTGATGTTGGGTTGGGTTCTGGGACTTATAGATTTGTCCCTTTGGTGGTCATTAATTCTGGGTCTTAGGTTCAGATGTTAGAGTCTACATCATGTCAGGAAACCACCTCCAACACCACCAAAAGTTTGTCCCTGTTGCTGCCTGCTGGGTCTTTGGGCATAAATTTTTTACCTTCATTAATACGAAGTAAATAATGAGTCGGTCGCCTTCCTCAGCCTGACCCATGCGAGGGATTATATATCAAATGGCCCCTTCAACAAATCTAACCTTTCAAAATTTTCCTTGTAATTAAACCTTTAGGTACTTTTTGTCCCCGAAATTGTAACGATTTTCTTAACTTGTCCTTTAAACTATTTTTATTTGTTGCGTCTTTTAAACTTTACACGGTTATTCATATTAACCAAAAGCCAATAGTATCAGAACTTGTCACAATAAAATAAAATAAATCTCAAAATACCCAAAATACCTTATCTTCTTTCCCATCGTTTCTAACAGGGATTTTTTGGGTATCTCAAGATTTATTTTATTTTAAAATTTAAAATAAAGAAAAGGATGTTGGTGCGTTTTGATTTGCTAGGATTTTTTTAACGAGGTTAAGTTTTTAGGTTAATATAAGTAATAACGTAAAATTTAAGAATATAACGTATCAAAAATTAGTTTAGGAGATAAATTATAAAACAGATAAGGTTCTTTAATAAAACGAAAAAGTTATTCATTTATTAAATCTTTTACTGAAAAAAGAGAGATTATATCATAGGCCTGATCTACCACGTCAGCCGTGGTCCCTGCAAAATATAGTAAATATCCCATGATTGTGCCAGTTATTACCACCAAGATGTACCCTTTCAGGCTATGAGACTTGAATTCAACTGCAATGTAAAGATACTGACATATCTATACATACAAATTCCTTGTCATCTGCCATTGTTATATCTCAAAACCTTATTTCAAATAGTACATCTTACAGGAACATGGTTTCGGGCTTTCTTTTGTAATGGAATTGTAAGTTTCTTGTCAGTTGTGCTCTCATTAAACTGTCTACCTTCCAAACTAGTTTGCAGAAATCTATAAATTTCATGTCATAAGAAATAACACAGCAATTCAACCTCGTTTTCATTACAAATTGTATATCTCCAGCTGCTGGCATCTTATCTTTGTTCTATCCCAACAATGCCACTAGATCATCTATGGATTTCAATGTCTTCTCGTAGTACAGGTACGATTCGTATACTTTTGGTGTACGAATGTAATAATCGAACTACGAAAATCAAAGAAAAAACATTAATTATTAAGAAATTTAGTTGGAAATTTCAACTAATTCGTAATCTATGAACGTACGTACGTACCTCAGCCATGTTATCCACCAATTCATTTGCTGTTTTCACATACACATCATACACATCTTTACGACCTCGGGGCAAAGTGTTCATGGCAGTCTTCAAATCCTGAGAAAGATAAGCCTGCTTCAGTCGAATATAAAACATGACATACCTCCACGACATGGTGTCCAACATGTCTCTCATACTATGCAACCCCTCGGCAGTTTGTTTAATTCTCGCAGCAGCATCCTCTGGTGACAAACCGGGCTCGAAAAACCGTTCCCTGAGAAACGAATGCGTACCCCAATTCTCCGCCACTGCTACCGGTGTGCCCTGCAGTCCTAGTGCTGTGAATGAAGTAGCAAGAAACGTTGTTACGAGTTTTCTCCGGTTGCCGACGATCACATTGTTATGTTCGGGTTGAATCGATGCTCGGATTACGGGGAGGGAGAGCTTGCTGCACTGGTTGACATGGATGGAAAATGTGGAATTGGTGAAGGAGCTCATGATTTTTGGATAATGTGTGTGGAAATGTTGAAGAACATTAATGGACCAAAATGTGAGGAGTGGATTTTGAATGCTGACCCGACACTGTCCCTTGATCCAACATGAACCTTAGCTTTTCGGCGTTCCTTATCTTTGTAAATATGGTCTAACTATGGTTTTAGTCCCTGTGTTTTACTTGGAGTTTATTTCTTGTACTTTGATTTGTTATGATTTGGTCCCCTATTTTTTGAAATGAATGGACAGAATTACACATTATAAAAAATATATTTTATTTTTATACAACTTTATAAAATTAATTTTTGATTGATGTGTCATTTTATAAAGTCAATATATTTATTTTTATAACATTTCTATCGCGATGAACATTGTCATGTAAGTTTTTTATATAATTTTAAACCATTTATTATTAGTTGATTAATAGTTTTTATCTATAGAGAAATCATTTGGACACAAAATAAAATATTACGAACAAAATTATTTTAAAAAATAATAAGAGCTAAAATGATAATTCAGTTAAACATTAGAGATATTTTTTATATTATGCCTTAAAAAATTATTCACTAATTATATTTTTATATCGACTTGAAATTTAAGTTAATAATTGAGATAGAATATTCATGCAACAACTTAAATTTTAAAATTCGAGAATCAGTTTAATCCATGAATCTCATGTTGGGATAATGATGTTGGGGCCTTATAAGTTTTGGTAGACTTGTTTATGAGATGTTGGGCTTGAATTTTAGTTTTGGTTAGGATGAAATTGAAAGGCAAACTGATTTGCTTTGAGTTTAGGAATTTTATAATTCAAAGATAAGGTTCGATAGATTTCCTAAGGGGTAAAATAATTAGTAAAATTTAAAAAATTAAATTTTAATCTCGTATGTGGATTTAATGGTTAATAACTTGATAAATAAAAGAAAAATTATTTATGTCAGCAAACCTTACGGATCCTTGGTGAATTATGTATGAATGTGTAAGGGCACTTGTTTGGATGAACTTTCATAATTGGTGAGATCTGGATACCTAATGAGAGTGTTGTAATACAAGATGATGCAATGTCAAATGTACGCTTCCGAAGTTGTGTAACACTGAACCCCATTCGATAATACTCGATGAGAGATTTCAAATATGAGTGTATGCTCTCGAGACAGTGTGACATCGGGTTTCGCTCCAGATTTGTGGTATGATCTATATGTGTTGTGTGAGATGATACGTTTATGCTTGTCATATGTTTAGGTGATTATGGTAACGTCGTTAATTATCTTACCATAATATCATATTGTTTAGCATGCTCTTATTTATAATTTGCATAAAGCATGATTAAATGGTTGTGTATCCACCAAGCTTTGTTAACTCAGTGTTTATAATCATTATTTATGTTCGTACGTAAGTAGATTGTTTGTGGGTTTGTAGAACAAAATCGAGGATAAAGTTTTAATATTGACTAGCTGTAATTGAGTTCAAGTATTTAGATACAGTGAGTTTTATATTCGTAGGAATCTAAGTATTTGTTACTCTTATTTTGAATTTAATTTGTATTAGTATAATATTTTAATATTGTTTCATTTGGAGCCCCTATCAAATGTTTAAAATATTATTAGTTTTGTCTAATTGGAATATTATGCATTTTAACTTCATGAATGATGTTTTATTGGGCTTTTAAATGAAAAATAAAATATTATAGTAATAATTTGGACTTACGACTCAAATATCATATCTAGAGTCAAGGGTGTTATAATTCAAATTTCGGAGAAATTATGTTGGAGACTAAAGAAAAATAAATTAAACTTGGATGTCCGATTTAAAGTGAAATTATGGCTATATTACAAAAGGAATAAAAAATTTGGTAGTTATATTGTGAATTTTCAAATGGATTAATGGTCCTTTGTATAACTTACCTATTAATAGTCTCGCTAATATTAATTTTTTATCTTATTTTTTCTAAGGTAAATCTTCATTTGTTTTTTTATATATTAGTAAATAAATAAATTATAAAAATAAATCAAATATACATGTAACCTATTTTCGTTTAATATCATTATGCTTTGAAAAAAACTCGAACCTGTACAACTTTTGACACGAAATTTTGATTCTCACGTATTTATTATTTAACATCTTATCCCTTAGGCATCTTAAAAGTAAATCTTATTCTATAATGTAACATCTAATTAGTGTGATGTATGAAATATATGACAAAGAACTTCAACACTATTAATATCCATTATATTATATAGGCTTGAGTCAAATATTTAATTGTTTCGATTCATTTATTCAATAAATATTTAATATATTAAGATTATATTAAAAAGATAAACGAATTAAATCTATATATTTCTCTATTCAATATAAAAAAAATGTGAATAAAATCATAAATAACGTAAGATATATTAAAATAAGATTTGATTTTTTATTTTACCCGTCCACGTGTGATGTCTCACGTGTAACAAGAATAAAGTTCTTTTCTTTACGAGATTCTTCTCTTCGCATGATATAGAAAGCTTAGACATTATTTTATGTCCGAGATTCTTACAAAGTGTTTGCCATTGTTTCGTCACCTTTCTTTAGTTAAAAGAACTTTACGATCAGATATTTTTTTAATTATTTATTTTATTAGTCAATTAACTTAAATTTAATTTTATAAAAATTCATTAAAAAAATTATCTTTAATACGAATAGAGGAATTCCATTCACCATTCAAAGTTCGACACGTGTTGGGTAAAATGTTTATAAAAAGGCGTTGTCCTCCTTCCATTAGGATAGCAAAACCAGTAAAACCAGTATCCATTTCCATAAAAATGCAAGCAACGAAGGTGTTGGAAAGCCAATCACGACGCGCCATTTACAAGGTGACGTTCAGTGCTACGGCTGCCACCAAAAGCACGTACGATGTGTTTATTAAAGATCTAATAAACGCTTTGAAAGTCCATGGAAGTGCAGTGCGAGGGATTCCGGTGTTGCCTTCCGCCAAGGATATGCAGCCTACCGATCTCCACCGCTATGTTATGGTCCAAGTCTTCGTTGGGGCCAAAAACGTCTCGTTAGTTATCGATGTCACCGATCTGTACCTCTTAGGTTACAGACCAGGAGACGGAACAGCATCCTACTTCTTCAACGACGTTCCCAAGGCTGTACAAAATCTTTTCTTCGAGGGAACTACAAGGACTGATCTTAAATTCGATGGCAGTTATGGAACCCTCCAAACAAAAGCAAAAGTTGACAGCAGAGATGAAATCCCTCTGGGATTTGTCCAACTACGCCAGCAGATACAGAACCTGAACTATTACACACAGCTTCCTGATAATAATAAGCAAATCGCGCATGCACTTATAGTCTGTATCGAGATGATTTCGGAAGCTGCGCGACTTAAAGTCATCCAGCAGAAATTAGCTTCACTGGCACCAGTTGTTCCAGGAGGACCTGATCAAACGTTGGCTGATCCAAAAGAACTTGACAAAATGATTGAGTTTCAAAACGGATGGAAACAACTCTCCGAACGCATCCAGACTGCATATCCGAATGGAACCTTTACTACCTATGTTACCATTAATGGTGTTACTTACACCAATGTGGATTCTGTGCGTCCCCTTGTTGCAATACTGAAAAAATATCTTCCTGTAACCAACGCTCTTGGTTCAGAGTAAGAGCATGAAAGTGAAAGCACATATATGCAGTAGCATATATCTCTGATCTATCCTCTCTACTTGTACCGAATAAATAAATAGATTCCGACCATGTCACGTGATGTATTCGTGGGTATCAGGAATCTTTCATATTGTATCAAGTGTGCTGCAGATGAAGCTTATCTTACACTACTTGAGCTCGACGACTCAGTTTGTTTACATTTAGTAGTAACCCTAAAATTTGAAAAATCACAAGAAAAAAGTGTGAGAGTTTTTTTTTTTTTTTGCGTGTTTCAGTTGAATACTGAACGGATGTCGGATCCCCCCTTAATGGGAATCCTATTCCTACCAAATCCATTAGTCATCCAAGTAAAACCTTTTTATTTTCTTTATGTCTCCCCCACATCCACAGTTAACAAAACTGTGCTAAACTACATTCCTAATCCTCATCAAGTCCCAGCACTATTCAACTGAAACGCTCTTCACAAGTAATGTTTAATCATGGATAAATAAATTATTTAGCGTTCTAGTATTCTATGATTCTCGAACTTGTCAAGTAAACAATGATGGCACCAGTCACCATGTTTGTTCTGAAATGCTGCTTGGCAGCACTATCCACGACGGTCTCCATGGCTGGACTCCGTCTGTTTCTCCTTTTCATCGACCGATTCCAACCGTATACCTCTGCATCTGCTTTTCTTGTTTGTGGAAGATTCTTCCCTGTCATCAAGGCTTATGGGATTCATCTTATTTGATTTTCAATTTCTATCTTGGTTTAAACATCATATTTCAATACCTTTTGTTTCCTTCAACATGTAATCATTAAACAAATGTGGACGTTTTTCTTTCCGAAATCTTAAATATTCAACTATTAAAAAAATATCAATAAATTAATGTACCAATAATCCTACCAATAAAATATAAAAATAATCCTACCAATAATCCTACCAATGTACTACAAGTTCATTGGATTGATCAATAAATTAATGTCTCCAAATATCATAAAGGGACTATTAAAATTGTTTTTAATTACAAGATCCTATGAGTAACATGCAAATTGCTGAGAAAAAATATATAAATTCAATGAATTATTAAATAAATTGGTGTGGAAGAGGATCAAAGTGTTGTATTAATAGTGGAACTCTATGTATTGTAAGTATTATTTTTTAAGATACGAGGATCTTATTTTGTAAAATTCAAATAATGACACGAAAAACAAAAACCAAACACCGTTTCATTGGAAACAGAACACTTCCGAGATGAACAACCGAGGAATTTCTGTCCAATAATGAATAGTCTCTACATAGGGATGGCAAAAATACCTGTCTCCGATCCGACCGTTGCGTCCTGACTCGACCTGTCGGGTTTTCTTTTTAAATTTCGGGGATTGGGGCGAAGGAGTCGTGAAATCAGATCAGATCGTGTTCAGGTATTTGTTTAAAATTCTCCGTCCCGCCCCGGTATATGTTTATATATTTTATTATATTTATAAAAAATATTATTATACATAACATTTTTATGGGTTTTAAGTAATTTTTATACTTTTAAAGTTTATTCTTATAATAAAAAATTATTAGATGTTGTTTAAATTTTAATATATTCGATTATGTTAGTCGGGGATTCAAGTTTTTTTTTCTTTTAAATATATAATTTAACATGTGTGTAATTTAAATTATATTATATTTTATTTTTTACATAGATTTAAAGTTGCTTAAAAACCATAATTTATAATTGTGATAAAAGATTTATCGAATCTAACTTTTATCGTTGACGAATATTATTTTTTTTAATTTTTCGGATCGGGACGGATCAAATTTAAGAAATAATATATCAGGACGGGACAAAACGAATAAATTAATATTTAAACTCAAACCGGACCAGAATCGAGTTTAAAAATTCCCAAATCAGGTCGGGGTCGAGGCGGTAAAAAACCCGCCCCGTCCCGTCCCGATGCCATCCCTATCTCTACGGGACAAGTAAATATATATTTTTTTGTCCAAGAACAATGACAGAATTGGTACCTAAAAAATGTTCATGCTTGGTTTTCTATTAAATAATATTCCTCAAATATTTTCGATAATATTATTGATAGAACAATCATTAATAACTATTGATTAAATCAATAAGAAATATTATATTTTCAATGAGATTACTAAAATTTGAATTTTATACTGTAAGGGAGATCGATCAAGTAAGTCTAGTAAAAAAAATGAGTTATTAGATTTTACGAGTCTAATTTTATAATTCAAATTTTTTTTGATTGGAGTCAAGTTTATTGAGTTCGAATCAAGTTGAATGATCAAATTGAATAAAACCTAAAGTTAAAGGACTATATAACAAAAAATATATTTGTTAAAATATGAATTAAAATTACATTGATGTCATATATTGTTAGTGAATAATGTGGTTTAACTTTTTGTCAAAAATATAAACAAAAGGAGACATTGAAGAAATAGGAATTCATTTAATGTTGATGGGCTAAATTGAAAAATTAGTAAATTTAATTTAAAAAATATGAATTAAAGCTAAATATGTATTTTACATTAATTTAGGAGCATCTGGTTAAAAAAACAACTTAAAACAAAAGAAATATTGAAGAAATAAGAAAAACATACAAAGTTAAGGGGCTAAAATTTAAAGGATGAAATTTATTTTTAAAATATAAATAAAAATTAAATAAATGTTCTATATTGGTATAAGAACATATAGTTCAAATTTGGTCAATAATATACTTAAAATGAAGAGGGAATTGAAAAAAAAATAAAATAAAATCAGAGACTAAGTTGTAAAACTATAAAATTAAAATTTTCATTTTTTTGAGTTTGATAAATTTTAAATCAACTCGAACTAAGAACTTTTTTGAGTTACTCAAGCTAACTCAAATAACTTAAAATTGAATAAAAATTATTACTTTTACTTGAGTCGAATTTTACTTGAGTTTCGATCTAAATACAATATTTTGGCTATCTTGTACATTAATTTATTCATTAATCCAATGAACTTGCATAATATTGATATCTCTTGTGGAAAGCAGTTATTGATCTATATGGGTGGAGTGAGATATTTTTCAACCTCCAATTTTTTTTATCTTTGTTTTTTTTTATTTTAAAAAATAATTTATCTATAAAATTGTTTATTTTTAAAGATCATAGTTTTAAATACTAGTATTTATAGAACAATAATTAAGGGATCATGTCCAAAAATTAAAAGAATATTCTAGAACAAATATTATTTATAATCACCATAACTGACTTAAAAGATAAAAGAGTAGAGTCCCTAATTTTTGTCTAAGACCTATAACATAAAATTTGTACTTAAAAAAAGTCTATGAATGACGTAGAATTTGATCTTAATGAATTCGTACTAATTCGTATTGTGTATTTAATTTAAATAAATAAAAATTTCAACCTAATTTTCTTTTACATATGTATTAATTTAATACGATTAATAATTAGGACACTCTATATTATATCACACGTGGAATACATATAGTTCTATTGTAAATAAAACATTTTAGTTATCTTGTAAATTAATTTATTTATTCATCCCATGAATTTACATGGTATTAATAGGATTCTCATGTTTAGAAAACAATTTTAATAAATTATGTATAATATCTCGTGTAGAATGCATATATTTCGACTATAAATAGAATCCTTTGGTCCATTTTTCACTCTAATTTATTTATCAGTGTACTTAAATAACATTTCTAATAGTCCCTTTATAATATTTGTAGTGGAATGCATTGAGTTCCACTATTTGCACACTTATGTACCATTAATCCAATACACTTGAATTATATTGGTAGGATTATCATATTTAAAATCATTTTTAATAGTCTTCGTACAATATCTGGCTTGGAATGCATAGAGTTTTAATATAAAAATAATATTTCAGTTATTATTTTTAAAAAAAATATTAAATAGGTTTGGTTCATCGCATCATTCATAGTTTAATCTAATAATAAATTTGTAACTCATTTTTTTTTAAAAGTAGAGCTTCACTTCTTTTCCTTTTTATAAGATGAATCTTCGTCTTTTTCTTACGTGTGATCATTAGATGAAACCATAGATAACGTTACAAACCGAAACTATATAATAATTTTTCCTTTAAGCTTAGGTTGTCATAATCTATTATTCATATTGATTTCTTACCTAATATATATATATATATATATATATTACTTTATACTCTTTCATTTTTATTTCATATTTCAATAATAATTAAATTTTCTGTCATATTAACGACAAAATAAACGAAAATGAGGATCGTAAATAAAATAAGTAAATAATATCAAAATTTATGTGAAAATTCAAAACATGGAAAATTATGGGAATAAGATAGGGCTGTAAACAAACCGAAAGAACACAAACGAGGGTGTATTTATATTCGTTCATTTAATTTTAAACAAACAAGAACATAAACGAACACAATTTTCTTGTTCGTGTTTGTTCGTTAAGGATTGTAACTTGTTCATGTTCGTTTAAATGATAAACGAACGAACATAAATGAACGTAACCGAACAAACATAAATGAATGTTAACGAACGTAAACAAATGAACATAAATAACATATATAATATGCTAAATATTTAATATTTTGGATTAATTCAATTAATTAACTGATTTTAAACCGAATTAATCGATAATTAAAATTAAAAAAGTCTTAATTATTAGACAAAACCTAAAATTTATCTGATTAATCAATCTTGTTTTGGTTCGATCCATTAACTCGATTTAATAAAACAATGAACACCCCTAGCCTATAACAAAGAAGTTTTTTAACAAGTCATAAATAAGACTTATCAACTCAACTAACTCAAAATTTTTTGATAAATTAACTAGATCTAATGCTCACCCTTAGTATATGTTGATAAATTTAAATGAATGAACATAAACGAATAGATTACCGAATGTTCACGAACATAAATGAACGAACAAACCCTTTATTCGTGTTCGTTCGTTTAATTAAATGAACGAAAAATCTTATTCATGTTCTTTTGTTTAATAAATAAACGAATATAAATAAACTTACCAACCAACGGTTCTCAAAACCCTATCAAACAATAACTTCATCTTTTCCACGAAACCCCTTCAAGGGATAATCTTCAACAATGAGACTAGATCAAGTTCAAACTCTTGCTTAAACTTGACCGTAATGAGTCCATAGGATCTTTTTGCATAGCCAACATCCACTCGCTTAATTCGTCCCCACCAAGGATAAAAAAAACAAATTAAAAAAAAAAGTCGTGTTTTTCCCCTTTCATTTTCGATATTAAAAATTTAAATTTTAAAATTTAAAATTTTAAAAATACACACTAAAAATTTATGATTTATTATAAAGAGAACAAAATATATTTTAAAATTTTTCTTGATTGACAAGGATCAAAACATAATTACTTTAAAATAAATTATATATTTTTAATTTTTTATCTTTATTTAGTATATAAAAATAATAATTGGGGTGATCGGACTCCTTAAACACTCTAGTTCTACCTATGATGTACAATACCTTCAATTTTTTAAACATTAATACTAACTTCGTCCCATTTTATTTGTCCAGTATTGATTTTTTTGGTCAACTTTTTAAACTTTGACTCATTATAACTTTCAATCTATTATTGATAAAAATATTAAAAAATATATTTTAGAAACCTCTAATAAAGTAGTTTAAGAATATATATTTTATAAAATTTAATAAATTAAAATATTTAAAATAACTATGATCAAAGTTTAAAAATTTAACTTTAAAAAGTTAATAATGGATTTCTTATATGAGACAAAGGGAGTATTAGATTCTAACTTTAAACATTAATTCTAAACTTAAACTTAATTTTTTTTGACAAGGTTAATAGAGAATGAGAAGGCATCGATATTTTGATTAAGCACGGAGCCATTCATCATTTGACACGTGTTCATGCTTGCGTGAGAGTTACCAAATTTTCCTATAAAATGTGTTATCCTCCACCCAGAAGTCATATCATCACAAAAACTCCATTTCAAACAATTGTGTTGAACAATGAAGGTGTGTATCGTGTTGGCTGTGGCAGTGCTATGGGTTTGTTCGATGTCCATGGTCGAACCAAACTCCAGCATCCCGACGATGAAAGACAACGATAAGCCCATAGTTAAGAAAGTTACATTCGATTTGAAGACTGCCAATAGGCTAAACTACATGTATTTTATGACTGAACTCAGAAGCGCACTGTTAGAAAATGGAGACCCAGGCAGAACTATAGCGGTGTTACCTGACCAATCCATGCAATCTACTGATCTCCGTCGATATCTTCTGGTGGAACTCACGAATGGTGCGGACGGAACCGTCACATTAGCTCTGGATGTCACAAATGCGTATGTCTTGGGTTATCGAGCTGGAACGGGATCAGTGTCCTACTTCTTTAGCAGTGTTTCCCAAGCTGTACGGACTGCTCTGTTCCCAAACACTGAAGCACAGAATCTTCCGTTTTCTGAAAATTATGTTGCACTCCAGACTGCAGCAGGAGTCTCAGACAGAAGAGATATTCCTCTGGGAATGGGCGAACTAGGCCTAAGTATTCAGAACATGAATAATAATCAACCTACTGTTAAAAATAGTCTCGTCGCAAGAGCCCTTATAGTTTGTATCCAGATGGTTTCCGAAGCTGCTCGATTTAGGTACATTGAGCAACAAATAAATCGTGTGGCAGACCCTAATACTGGAGGAATTTATGAGAGTATGAATCCAGGTGGTTTAATGATGGAGTTTCAAACCAGTTGGGGGAAATTCGCCTCCGCCATCCAGTCTGCAACAAATGGAATCTTTAGAACAGCAATCCATTTAGTATACGATGGTGAAGAAATGGTTTTCGACACCGTGGCATCTGTGCGTTTCTTTATTGCATTAATACCAGTAGCATGCAAAAGGAGAGGAGTTAATCTGCAGTTAATGCATATAGCAGCATCAAAATCGACCTCGTCGTTGCCTATGGCTATGAGGTCCGCCAGCCTCGAAGAGAACGATGACACTTGTGACATAGTGTTAGCTCCAACCTCGCTCATTTCGGGACAGAATGGTCTGTGTGTTGATGTATATGGGGGATTCTACAACGATGGAAACAAAATAATCTTATGGCCATGTGGACAGAACAAAGCCAATCAACTGTGGACATTGAGATCCGATGATAACACAATTCGATCCGGTGGAAAATGTTTAACCACTTATGGATACAGTTCCGGAAACTATGTGATGATCTATGATTGTGACACAGCTGCCCCTGATGCTACCAAATGGGAAATCCAAAGCGATGGAACCATAAAAAATCCTCTCTCTGGGCTAGTCTTAACGACACGTAAAGATGATTCAGGGCTGGTTAATCTGGTTGTCGATTATCAAATGTTTGATTCTAAGCAGACTTTCTATGCCAGCAATATTACGAAGCCACCGGTCGCCAATATTGTCGGTTACAAAGGCCTATGCTTGCTAGCAAGTGGGAGTAAGGTGTGGCTGGAAAACTGTGTGAAAGACGATGCTGAACAACAATGGACAATATATCCGGACGGAACCATCAGACCTCAAAAAGATCAAAATGTGTGTCTAAAGTACGGAGATTCTGGCGGGGACTCGGTCACCGTGGCAACATGCGATGGATGGACTGAAGAACGCTGGATCATTCGAAGTGATGGTACCATTTTGCATTCGAATACTGAACGGATGATGGATGTGAAAGATACCAGTGCTTCCCTTCTTGAGATCACGGCCAATGAACGCGATTCGGAACGACTTAGCCAGATTTGGTTTGTGGTTCAACCATGAAAATGAAACATATGCTAGACTCCTCATATGTACTGAATAAATAAATGCTGGATCTTGTGTTGGAATTTGGTGTCCGATTCGACCATAAAGGGAATCCTACCAAATCCATTAGCCATCCAAGTAAAACCTTTTTATTTTCTTTATATCTCCTTCCACATCCACAATTAACAAAACTGAAATGCTCATCAACTTCCAACACCAATCAACTGAATGCTCTTCACAAGTAAACAATGATAGCACCATTCACCGTGTTTGCTGCTTGGCAGCACTATCCACGACGGTCTCCATGGCTGGACTCCGTCTGTTTCTCCAATTGATCACCTATTCCAACCGTATACCTCGAGAGATTATTAGGTGAATCCTGTTCACTATGTCATTCATGGTCCAAGCAATCAGGACTATTGATCTTTAAATAACCACCTAATAACTACCCACCTACTAAGTACATGTAGGAAAGAGATGGTGATTCACTTGGAAAAAAATTAAAATCAACGGTCATGGTTGCTTGGGACCATAGATGACGTGATGAACATGATTCACCTAATAATTTTTCGTATCCCTCAGCATCTGCTTTTCTTATTTGTGGAAGATTCTTCCCTGTCATCAAGGCTTATGGGATTCATCTTATTTGATTTTCAATTTCTATCTTGGTTTAAACATCATATTTCAATACCTTTTGTTCCTTCAACATGTAACCATTAAACAAATGACGTTTTCTTTTCAAAATCTTAAATATTCAATTATTATATAATTTATTAGTTATTTTTAGCCGTTTTAAAGACTAAAAAATTCAGGCTCTCTAAAAAAAACCCTTGTTTTAAAATAAGAAAATGGTTTATGAGATAAATTCTTAAAAAGCTCATATTTTAAATAAGAAATTAATTAATGATCGATTGATCAGAGATATTCACAGTTATGAATAAAAATCCAAATAATGTTGTGCCAAAGGATATCAGGGGACCACCAAAGAAATTCTGATTTATCAGCTTTTATTTTAATTACCTTATAATAGTACTAGTATAAATAGGATTGGAAAGCCTAAGTTCTGTTTTTGTATAAGTATTTTGTAAACAATTTGGCTGCGGTTTTTTCTTCCCAGGTTCAGTGTTTTCCTACTGTAACCTTTTCTTCTTCTTAATCTTCTTTCTCTATTTTCTTCTGATATTAATTATAAGAAAAGTTCACAATATTCACCTACTTTTATTTTTTTCTCTTAGGTCCTAAGTTGGATTCTATACATTTTTCGATCAAGAAAGCATCTAAACTAGTCAAAGAAATTGGAAACTCTGAAAGATTCATTTCCTTACACTCATGACCCATTTCATCGGTGTTATAACGATTGTTAGAGAATTTTTAGAGAAATTGATGTTCTTTTTGAAAGATGTTAAAAATATAAAGTTTTAAAATTCTGAGAGTGAAATTAAAGATGAAACTAAAGTAAAATAATAGTTTTTGGATCATGTAAGTAGTTCATCCATTTTACTGTACCAGATCAGCTTCCTGTTAAAGTTTAACACAATAAGCGTCTCAGTGATTAAAAGTTTATAGATAAAAAACTTAAAGTGACTTTATCGGTTATTTTTTAATATCAATGACAAATCTGTACCGAAAAGAATAAAAACGATTATTTCAATAGTTAACCTAATTAAATTAGTATATAAGAAAACTAAAATGTTATATTTATAGTAAAACTCTATGCATTCTGCGCAAGAAATTATACAGAGACTATCAAAATTATTTTTTTAAGTACAATGATCTAGCAATACCATATGCTCATATTGGATTAATGATACGTAATTATCATTAGCGTGCAAGATAACCAAAGTGTTGTATTTATAGCGGAACTCTTTGTATTTCATACGAGATAGACAATACCTTTAATTTCTTAAATCTTAATTATAATTTTTAATTTTGAACCTTAAACCCTAATCTACTAATTTAAAATGAAGATACTAATGAAGACATGATTAAGAGGTAGACGATTTGTACCCTATCAATACCATCTGCATTTATTAATAGTTAAATGAAGAAAATTAATGTACAAGATGACTTAATATTGTATTTATAGTAAACTCTATGTATTTCACGTGTGATATTATATAGAGACTGTAGTAATTATTATTTTTTAGATACGAAATTTTAATTTTGCGAATTTGTATAATTAATAAATAAATTAATATATGCAAAAAAGTTTCATTGACAAACTTATCTATTAAAATCAATTATACAATGTGAGTCAGCTGAATAAGAAAAACAAAAATCAAACACAACGGCCTTCACCAAAAGGTTTCCTTGGAAATAAAACACCTCCAAGATGAACAATCGAGGATTTTCTGTAGGATGATAATTTGACCTAGAATCGTTGGATTCTTACTTGATCCAGCCTGATAAAAATGTTTTTTTTATTAAAATATTAGGTTTGGATTGGGTCGAGTATTAAAAAAATAAAGCTAGGTTGGAGTTGGATTTAGTATAAAATTTTTTTGATCCGGCCTGACATAATATGTTTATATATTTTTATATATAATATTTAATATTTTTATTAATTTTTTTATGGATCGAGTAGGTTTAATCAATTTTCGCATAAGGTTACAAAAAGCCTTTAAAATAAAGTAGGTTTATGGATCGAGTTATTAATCGTTGGATTTTAATATTAGTCGTCGACCGTTGATTTTTATTTTTTGTTTGTTTTATTTTTAATAAATAATTCTGCTCCTGTGGCACGATATTATTCTATCTTTTGATACATTTTTTTATTTTGATTTGGTTTTTTATTAGGGTTGAATCCGATCACGCCATGACTGATCAAGATGATGCTCCTTTTGTTATGTTGTTGATCTCCTTATTTGGACCCTTGATCTAGATTTGATTATGCGATTACATCTACCTTTTTTTATCGCCATTGAGTGGTGGTAATGTCCTTGTTATCAACGTACCTTAATTGTAATATGCATTTTTATGTTGTTTGCTGATGGTTTTACCTTTCATTATCGATTTGGGTGATGTTTGTATCCTACTTTATTTCGAGTCTTTAGATTAAGTTCTTATCTTTTCATTATCTGGTCTTATTATGATCTTGCGATGCTAGTTTTATTTACTAGATATATATCTGAATTTAAGTATTTTGTTTACTATGATGTAAACTATCATTGTAATTCCGGATATATTCTCGTTTCAATAAAATTAATGAATCTCTATTTAAAAAATATATGTATGTATTACTGTACATATATATAATATATATATTACATATATTAATAGAAAATATATGTATATATAAGCATAATATACATGTATACGAAAATAATATACACAAAAACAATTGACAAACAACAAAGAAAATAAAAAGAATCAACATTATCGAACAAAATAAAAAATACACAAAAACAACAAAATACATAATAATATAATTCGAATGAATAAAAAAAAGCTATAAAACATAAATACATGAAACAATAAATAAGAATTGAAATAAATAAAGAGCTCAAATTAAATAGTTATAATAAAATAGGGAATAAAAGCAGGAATAAACGAGGAGTAAAACTACAATTTTACTCCTTTAAAAACAATGGTTATTTACGGAGTATGTCACATTTATTTGTCTTCGGTACAAATTTAATTATCAATTTTAAAAATTGATCAATATAGCCACATATATTTTCAGGCTGTAAACTTAGAGTCACTGAGACGTTCGTTGCCGTTAGACTTTAACAAGAAAGAAAATTGATCCGTCATAATAAAAAAATATGATAAATTACTTAAATAGTCACCAAATTATTTACTTTTGTTTCATCTTTAATTTAACCATCAAAATTTGAAAACTTTATATTGTTCTTCCCAATAATTTTTTACCACTCCCTCGTCTCTCTCGTTTTATCTGCATAACAACCCCCTTCTCTAAAAAACAGTTAAAACAAAGTCGATGGATGAAAAAAAGAAAACAAATACCAATTAAAGATAAAACAAAAAATGAATGAATAATTTAAAGATTATTTAAGTAGTTCATCATTTTTTATTATAACAGATCAGTTTCTTGTTAAAGTTTAACAGCAACAAACGTCTCAGTAATCATAAGTTTACGGCCTAAAAACGCACGTAACTATACTGATCAATTTTCAAAATCAATAATTAAATATGTACCGGGACAAACACATAACTTCCACGGTAATTAACCTTAAAAACAATTAAACAGAAATTAAGAATGAAACTAAAAAACAGTTGAAACATTAGAGGGTTTTAGCATGCGGAAGAGTGTCATAGCAATTTTCATAAGAGGAGGTCGTTAAGGCGTTAATATTTTGGGGTGGTGGAACCGAAACTGAACCGAAACTGGTATTATACCAATTTTTTTATTTTAAAACAGTATAAAACCGACCCATCACCCTCTTATTCAAATCTTTGGCCATTTTTCACCCTCTTAAAACCAAAAATATATAACTTTCCCACTTGTTTACCCTTATTATTATTTTTAATTTTGTCTATACGTGCAAGAAAAAAAAATATACCTTTCTATGAAATCTTATTTTTTATTTATCGTTGAAGATTGAAATTATAATATTATATATAATTTTTTATTTTAAATATAACATTCGAATTAAAATATTATATGTATAATCATAAATACATGTTATTATAACTAATAAAGGGATGGTGATGAATGTCTTATCCATAGTTTAAATTTAACAGTTGAACCTGACATTTTTCAATATCATCTTCAATGTAAAAGGATTGCTTTCACTCACTTGTGTTTTGTAGATGATTTTTTGATTTTGTGTAAGGGTAATGTTGTTAAAGTTGTAACTGTTCTGAAAAAGTTGTATTGATTATCTGGTCTTAAATTGAATATAACTAAAAATGAGATCTTTACTTGTGAGATCCAGAATTATGACCTGACAAAGATTTAATGATTTTAAATTAAGAATTTTATATGTCCGTTAGTTAGGAGAACCTCTGGGAATAAAAAGTTGAGCCCTGAAGCTTGTTAAGTTCCCTTAAATAAAGTACAAAATAAATTGCATTGTTGGGCTTCACGAAAATTTAGTTACGAAAAAAATTTTAACTTCTATGTTATTTTTATCATTACAAATTACTGGTGCACACAAGTAATTTTACCCAAATCTATCAATTTTAAGATCGAAAAATTATGCATGAGATGCTTTTGGTGAGGAAGTGATACCTCGGCTCAAGGTGCTAGAGTCGGTTGAAGAAGGGAATGTTCACTGAAATCTGAAAGGGACCTTGGATTGAAGAGTATCAACAGTTGGAGCAAGACATACCTTTTGGGACTGATAAAAACGATACTTGCTGAAAATGGATCACTTTGTCTAGCCTGATTGACAAATGTAAAAAGTGCTACTACAAGATGGATTTGAGATCTAGTTCGAGAACGAATAGAATGACAACGATACATTTAGTTCCTCTTTCATATCCTTAAACATTCCATTGTTACTTGGAAGACCATTTTATAGGTTAATCAAAACTTGGGAATAGGAACTCCACTGGACTGTTGTTGGTTGAAAAGAAAATCCTTGCTTGTTTTTATACTTCATTGGCCTGAAATGTTTTTATTTATAGTATTTGAGAAGAGAGAAATTATAGATACTTTCAGGGTGCTCTAAGAAGTTCAATGTCATTGTAAATAACATCAAAGAGGAAGTGAGTGTCAAACTTCACTCTAGACGAATCGATATGTTAAATGATACCAATATCTATTTGTGTACACGATGGGGAATACATTTATAATGTCAAGAAAAAGTCTTTTGTAATAGCTTTTAGTTATTTTCATGGAATATAAAATTACTTATCTAAAAAAATAAATAATAAAAAGAGATGATCACTGATTGCCTAAGCATATAACATTTACTATAACAAAACATTAGGCACCATAATATCGAAACGTATCTTGAGCATCCTGATCCCGTAAAGACATTCTCACATCACAACATTATCCGCAAAGTACATAAGAGCAATAACATATCATCAAATCTATAATTTCATAGACATACGATTTATATAAAGTAACTTACTTTATCGTTATTGTTTTCACATATGAGTTTTTAAGCATTCATTCCTATTATTACATTACCTTTAGAAACCATTGGAAACCTGTAGTCTGAAGTATAGAATCTTTTAACACCAAGTCAAATTCATTAGCCACATTATTTTGAACGTATTAATACACCTATATGGGTATCGGTACGCTCTTAACGATATCACACAACTTAGTTCAAAAGTTTTGCATGTTCGAATGAACCAAGTAATGCTTAGCACGGGTAAAGAAAGGGGAATGGGTATGCGGCTGCTGAACAAAACAAATGAAATAATAAGACTAATCTCTCGACCTAAATAATTCCTCTAAACACAGTATATTGCATCTCCTCAACCAGACAACTAGCATCAACAGAGATATGACCAATCTCGAGAACAAGCCTTACTTGCATAAATCTTGTCGGAACTCACAAGTATGATGATTGTAGAGCAGGACAAGCTTTATCTGAGAAAATTCATAGAGTAAAAGCAACCAACAAGATACAAATCAAAAAAGCATCTAAGAATCTTCGTAAAATGAGTATTGAATACAATTCGGAATGGGGTGGTACCCTTCAACTTTCTAAAGATTGTCCTCACCGGTGCCGATCGTTAAATGCTTAATAGTCGATGGCCGATGACGAATCAGCTAATTACTTCTTCAAGAAGTACATTCCATCTCTGAGCTCTAATTTCTCTTCAGAAACTAGACCTGATAAGAAGCTTTGCAGCTGTTGCAGTGATTTATCATATGGAGGGTCTGATACACAAAACATCTAAAAGCAAAATGGTTTCTTAGGTTAGCAATTTTGTTACCAAAATTCAATCGAATGCCATAAGAAGCTTTGCATCTCATTATCATATTACCTTGAGAGTATTATGAATTCGATCTAATGCCATGCTACCAAAATTTGTGAGCATACCCAAGATGAATTTCTACAATGATCCAAATTTTGGTTAGAGAGCATAATTAAGCAAAATGGCATGCAGATAACTATTTATAAGTGTCACATACCTCAAATACAGTCATTTCTTTGTGCAGTTGATCCTCAAATGAAGCCACGGATCTCTCTGCCTCCTCGTCACCGGCTAAAAGCTCCTCACAATTTGCAGTATTACCACTGTTCTTACCAGCATTAACAATGCCTTCGACTAGGGTAAACACATGGTTGCTAGAATCTGTTCCTAGTGATTCAGTAAGAACTCCCTGGATAGAAGATTTAGTAAGGACTTCAATTTCCAATGATTCTCCTTAGATTACCAAACAATACCAAATTTCTACCTATTTGAAACTTTTAGCTTTTACTTTACGAAGAACTTTGTACTGACAACAAATCAAACCAGTGCAGAATATGTACTTGAAATTGAGAACAAATAACAAAAAAGCTTGCAGCTAAGAGAAGGAAGATCTGCGCCAACTAGCTAATTGTTACAACCCACAAATGAAAAGGGAATTTACGATATTGCCTGTATCTTGAGCGGCAAAGACATTTGTGCATTACAATAGAATAACACATTGAAAATCTAGGGGTGGCCTCGGGCTATTGAGTGGCAAAAGGATAATTCATAATTTTGAACAGGAACCATTTTTGATATGGAAGAACATGAATTAGTTAGACATACCTTACTTATCCAAAAACTAATTCTCCTGTTCAGCACATCAACAGGGATCCCAGTAGCAGCGGCAAGATTCTCAGACGTCCAACTGAAAGTGAATAACAAACAAACTATTACTATATGAACAATAAGATGAAAAGTGTTCAAGATTGCTAAAAGTACCTCGGTTGGTCCTGAAATTGCATTATTATTGCGGCATGCACAGGAGCAACTGTAAATTGCATTGCCTTATCCTCAAATTGCAACTCCAACTAGAACAGTTTCATTGACATAAGCATAAATGTTAGTTACGTAATATAAAGAGGAAAAGAAAATGGGTCATGCAATAAGAATAATTGACACTAGAAAGGATATTCATTGACATTCACAAAATTACACTTCCTAACCTTGACCGTTCCAAGGTTTTTCTTCCAAAGTAACTTTCTAGGTGTCTTTATTTCATGAAACCTTCTTGCATAATCAGAGAGCAGTTGGTCAACAGAATCAGGAATGATAAGGGCCTCTTCCTGAAAATTTTCAGAACATTAATGAAAAGAATGGCCAATATAATGAGAATACTAGATTACTTTAACAAAAATGGATTTTATAAGTTACATAAGCATGAACAACAAGGAAATTACAAGTTTTTCGGACATCAACCATATTCTAAAACGGAATTGCCTTCTTTGGACAAACACCATCCTCAGCAAGTTTCTCTTGCATATTTTTACCAAGTCATTAAAATTATATCCCATTTCAGGCAGCTGTGATCCATATGAAAATCAAAGGAGAAATGAAGAGGAAAATATGAAACTACAGGTGGCATGATAGATTACACATTAAGAAGATTGATTAAAATTCAATTCTCTCAATTTTTCGGGTATAATAGATTCCATAGGCTCTTCGTTGGTGCTCTTCCTAAAGCTTTTTACTTTTCTCAATAGCATGGATTAAAATGAATGGAAGGGGCCAATAGCAAAAAGTGAAATCACCAATCAAACAGAGCTGTAACTATCATGTATAAGCTCTTCCTCTGATCAAATAATATCTTCAGCAAAAGAGCACTTTGGCTTTGGGAAATAAAAACTTAAAACCAAAAGGGAAAAAGAATATCTTAAATATTATTTTGACATGTTTTTAACCTTTTCCTACCACTAATAACAATGTGCAAAGTAACATCTAACAATTGAACATAAAAATGAAACTACATCAAAGAATTGCATGCCTGGATTGGAGGCCAGAAGTTCGATGATATGATTGTAGCATCAAGATTATCCAAGGAAAGCCCAGCCTCTGCTGACTCTGGATCTTAGAATTTCAACAAAAGTAAAACAGATTAGGTTAGAAGAAGGTAGAATAAGTAGCTTCTGAGCTATCCATTCATAACTAAAATTTCTACAAAACCAGAGTGAATACCTATTTCAGATGTTTTCTTAATGGTTGCTTTAATGTTGGTATTTGTCCTCTTGGAATCAATCAGATCATTAAGCATGATTTCACACTTCTGCATGCTACTCTCTCCAAAATGTATCTGGAAAACAAGAATATCCAGAGGAGCAAGTTTTAAAAGAGACATTGGATGGGGGAAATAGATTAGAATGAGTACAATAATAACCTTGAGGAGTTCTACAGTCCGTATCTCCGAGTCAATGTCATAATCCGATTTGTTCAGAAGTTTTTCAGCAAGCATAACACGGTATTCATTAACAAGTTGGTCCTTTGAACCAATTATGCCAACAATCATTCCAAGTATGTCAACCTTCCTTCTATTTCGGCTACCTTTTAATGGATCAGCCTCAACAGGGTCAGGCTCCCATCTGAACAAGAAAGAACTCACGGTGTCGCAGGTCAACATGAAAAGTTTGACTGCATAGCTTACATATATGTAAATTATCATAGTCAATAACAGCTATAGCAGTATACATACCGTTGTGCATCAATCCAAGCTTGCTTGTCATCTGTATTAAAATCATCGTCAATTACGACATTTTCTTGATTTTCTTCATCTCTATTTAATTCCTCAAGAAGGCTATCACCACTATTTCCAGACCCATTTGGATTACCACTAGTGCCATCTGTAAGCATGGTCACAATGCACTTTATGGTGTCTTTTCTTCCCCTCAAGTAGTCCCTTATTGGTTCACCAACAGCTTCGAGAAAAACACCAGCTGGATCTATGGTCCGGAGTGCTTTGATTGTTGAAACATATTGATGTAATATGTCATTGGTTGAGGCACCCGCAGTAAGTAAGCGGTATCTTAGTGCAGAAATAAAAGATTCAACCAGCTTAGAGTGTTGTCCGGTATATTCAAGACACTGTTTCAAGTCTTCAATTGCAGGAGAACTGTAATAGTCCGGAATTATTTAAAAAGTGAGGAATTTCCACAAACATTTTCTATTGACATCCATTCATGCAATAAATGCAAAAAACAAAGGCAGTACCATAAAATATAGATAACTCTGTCTGTCTTCTTTCGCCCCAAACTTATAGGTGGAAGGAGAAAGGGTGGGGAGACAACCCCACCAGGGGAAAAATCTTTTATGAATATCACAAATCAATGCAAAAAAAAATCTTTTTACCCCTTTGGTGCAAAAGGTTTTGAGCTACCTAAGGAGAGGTAACTGTGTCCTTGCCAAACCCCACCTTGTCCTCAAAGGTCAGAACTATAACTTTATTGGAAAGAGAATTATTCAAACTCACCAAAATTCACCTAGGGGAAAATTGAACTGCAGGAACAATGAAAACTGAAAGGAAAAAGGTGTTACCTCTCAGGATAGTCGACAATAATCTCAAACAGTTTGGCGATCCTTAAGTCTTGCAATGTTTCATAAGCAAAATACTCTAGCCGCAATTTCCATCTAATGAGTCCTTCTGATGGAGAATTTGTTCCAAAATAGCATGAAGGTGGTTGTGAAGCCAGAGGTGATTTGGTACCAGATGAATGTTGGACAAAACTAATAGAATCACCAAGATAGGCAAGCAATGCGTTCAAGAATTGCAGAGGAACGACCTGCGCAATATTCTCCAAATGTAAGGAATAATCTCTCAGGTTCAGCAACTTAACCATAGGAGAGCATAATAGCAAGTTAATAAAACTGGAAATAACATGAAACCTTAAAAATGCTATTATATTAGTCCACAATTACCAGTAAGATTAACAAGTCAACCATGATTTCTAACAGTTGTTTTCAATGAAAAGGGAAAATGTAAAGGTTTCACAAACACCAAAAACAACCTGTATCCAACCCTTGATGGAATCCAAAACAGAACTCCGGTAATCGTCACCTGCCAGATCATGTACTTTAGCCTGTATGCAAAGAAGGAAAGGTTACTGATTCAAATAACGTAAATTTATAAAGCTTGAAACATGACATGTAATGTAAGCCAAAGGTAACATAATATTTTCTTAAAGAGAATAATTAAGAAAAAGACTGATACAAAATTGAATAGCAAAAGATAACTATGTTGAGCCCAATGAGATAACAAACCCACCTTCAAAAGCATGAAGATAGCAGAAGCATATGCATCTTCAGTCATGGATGTGAACCCAAGATTTCGAAGATCACGAACAACCCTCCCGATGTTCTTCACCAACTTACTGTTCTCAGGAAACTTGTCTTGGGAATAGCACTCGTCGATATCCATTTCACCATTTCTATACTTACTCTTTTCATCCAAATCCATCTCATCTCTATCTCGTATCTCATTTTCCTCATTCAATTCTCCATCCATTATGGTATTTAACTCCTCAAGCCTTCCCTTAAAATAAAAGTGAAGCACCTCTAACAAAATCAATGAAATTATCAGCTAATAATCATATAATAAAACCCAGTTATGCACAACAAAAAGAACCAACATTTTACTAAAAGAAACTTATAATTTGTTACCGGGGAAATGTAGAGGAAGGTTGGCCATAAGCATGGAAGAAACAATTAATTGATACTTTGAAAAAAGATAGTCTTTTCCCACATCAAAGCTGGGGTTTCCATCAGATAAAGTATCCATATAGGACTGCAAAGCATGAACTAACAGTAACAAGCATTTCTCTTGATTTTCTTTTTCAAAACAAATCTCCTCCAAAGCATTACAAAGCACTCTTTGAATATCATCGTCAATCTTATCTAAATCTTCATCAATTTTGCTATAATTCTCAAAATGGCGCCAAAATCTCGACGCCCCATTTTTCTCAAATGCTTCCTATCATTAAAACAAATACAATCAATAAAAACATATACTGAATAAAACTTATAAGCTTAAAAGATTATTACCTCAAGTGACCTAAGAAAATAGTCCCGAGCAAGACTATGGAGGCCGTGTTTGCAGAGAGTATGAACGCGAGAAACGAAGTCGCGTTCTACGGAGAGATCACCGGAGCCGTTGAGAAGAGAATTAGCGGCAGCGCAGAAACCATCGTAGCTTTGGAGGATTTCTTGGACGGTGTCGTCGTTGAGACTCATCAAAATCCCTAGATTGCCCACCGGAGAAGAAGTTAATGACTCCATCTGACGATAACTATGAGAAAACAACTCAAAGTTTTCTCCTTTCTTTGAAAACCCTAACTTACGCCTCACTGCTTCAGCTTACAGCTGAACACTGGAAATTTTAGTTCCATTTTTCCCCTTTTCCTTCGGAATTCTTCTTTACCGCCACTGCCATGAAACGCGTTGCTCTACTTCCAGCAAAACGACGCAGGAAGTGTGCCGTTTTTAAAGTATGTATCTATTTCTTAAGCCCCAAATGTGTATTAAACCGTACATTATTTTTATCGATAAAAAATATTAGTTAAATATAATTTTTAATTAAATAAGCTTTATTACTTTATCGGTTTAAATTAATTATTTATTTGATTAATAATGATGACTTTAAAATTTGATTATAGATTAAATCAATATCCATTAAGCATGATTCTCATATTAATTAATAGTTTAAATTATGTGCATCACTATTATTCTTTGATCCTAACAATTGAATATGATGTTATGATTTATTAAATTTTATTTTTTTATAATATAATTAATTCAAATATTTGATCGAAATCTATTAAATCAAAATATTATGATATAAATATTTGAATTAATAAATATAAATTCTTATAATTAATATTAATTAATTATTAAAATATCCATTAAATTAAAAGATTAAATACATGATAATTAAATATATATCATGCAAACAAAAATTAAAACACGATAAAAATAAATAGAAAGATATAAAATAGATAAATATGAATATTAAATCCCAACATCAATATACCATACAAGAAGTATATATCATGTTAATCGGTTCCATATTATATTTTTTATTCAGTTATACAATAATTATAATATTATCTATTTTAGTATATACTTTTGATATTAAATATAATATAACAAACAATAATATAACAATAATAATATATAGAAAGTATAGAAACATACATATAATATATAACATATATTAAATGTATTTAATAATATAATGTATATCGTAAACGGTATGTATATTTATAAGCATATACAGTGAATTTTAGATATGTGTAGTAAAAGCGACCAGGGTCTTTAAAAAGAGGAATCCTAAAATTTTAATAAGTTATATTTATTGTACGATATTAATCTCGAAAATCATTTTAAAATTTTAAAAATATTCTTAAAAAATGAGTTATAATTATTAAAACATTATAATTGTTTACCAAATATATGAAATCTTATTGATTATTCTTATTATTATTGTTTCCGTGAAACGGAACTTGTCAAAATTAAAATTGTGAAAAGAATAATATTTATAAAAACATTTAACTTTAGATATTTATAACTAGAATACATGAAGATTCAAGATATAGAAATCTCCGAACCCTACCTTGATCACATGGAATTTCAAGCTTAAATTCTTTGATAAGATATAGAAATCTCCGAACCCTAATTAAATTTACTAAATTATTAAAAATAATCATTAAAATTTTTAATATTTATCAATAATTTATAATATACAATAAATCAATGATTAATTTATAATATTTTGATAAGTCTAATGATTGTTTTATATCTTTAAAAATTTTGTGGATAAAAAGATTATTTTAACATAGTTGAGTAATCATTTATGTAATTTACCCAAATTTTATAATAAATTTCAGTTAACCGAATTAACTGATCGAATTAACTAAAATTTATTCGGTTCTGTTAATATATTTAAAAAAAAATCGATTCGATTAACGATTAAAAATTTAAAAAATTCAATTAATTTGATTTTTAATAGTTCGGTTCGATAACTGACCGAGGTAACAGTTTGAACACCCCTAAATTGAATGGGTAAATGAACTATGAAAATTGTCAAGTATGATACTTATGCCATGAATTTCAGTTTGTATAGCTTAATCGTCGTTAGGACCTATAATTTTCAGAATTTATTGATTAATCTCTAAAATTTAAAAATCATATTAAAAATGGATAATACTATATTATATCGATATAATGAATATGTTGTATTAATAATTATTATTGACCCATTGAACGCCATCGAATCATTGAAATGTTGTTGAAAACTATTGTATTATTTATCGTATCGAACATCGTTAATATTCTCTGATCCAGTTTTTTACTAGACCGAAAAAGGGTATTACAATCGTATAAGAAAACATGTTGATTTTATATTTTATTTAATTATCTTTTATTTTTAAAATATATTAAAATAAATCTAATAATATTATATTTATATTTAAATCAAATCGAATCGAATCGGATTCGGAACAAATATTTTTCCCACGGAATACGTAAGTGAGTTAATGGGTATTCAAAAATATCCGATCCGATCGATCCGATCCGATCCGATCATCTATTGATTTGATTCGAAAATACGGATATCTGATTTAATTTTTATTTTTGGATCAGATATTTGATCCGATTTTAAGTTTTCCGGATCGGATATGAATCATAATATTTAAAGTTTCGGATTATCCGAAAATCCAAAAATTAAAAATTTAAATTTTTATTAGTATTAATCTTGTTATATTTAACAATTTATTATTTGTTATTTTCAAAAATTTTAAAAATTGAAACTTTTATAAATATAATTTTTGTTGTATTTAGTAATTTATTGTTTATTATATTCGAAAGTCCAAAATTTTTATAAATACAATTTTTAAATTCGAAAAATTAGTTTAATCAAAATTATATTTTTGGATAATTGGATATCCGAATATCCGATCCGAGTATCTGATATCTGAATATGCGGATATCCACTTTTTCAGATCAGATACGGATTACTTTATCATCGATCCAAAAACCTGAATATCCAAATAAATCAGATCCGATCTGATCCGATATCCGACAATGAACACCCATAGCATATATATATAGCATAGACCAAGGGTTGTTAGAAGAGAATGACACAAATTTCTTATATAGTTTGTGTATTATTTACATTATACTTTTATCGACGAACTAAATTTATATCCCTAAAAATTTATAATTTTGTCGTTCTTGACTAGGGGTGTTTAAATCCGGGTACCCGAATATTCGAGTACACGAATCTTTGGGTAGTTAAAAATTCGGCCTGTGTCTCGATCCGGATTTTTCGGGTACCCTAAATTCGGGTAATCGGGTACCCGAATTTTTAAATTTTTAAATTTTTTTTATAAATCTTAAATTTAATCTTAAAAAGATATATATAAATTTAAAAGTTTGAATTACATAATAATCATCGAAATATAACATTTTAAAACCTTGGTTACATAATGTAAACATAAATTTTAAGACCTAAATTACATAATCTAATTCGAAATAAAACATAAAGTACAAAGAAAGTTTTTTAAAAATATTTTTAATTAGTTTAATTTAATATAATATATAAAAATTAATGATTTAAATAGTAAATAATTTTGAATTGATTCTCGTATTGGTTAATGCACATAAAAAATAGTGTATAGCTAAATGAATAAAGTTAGAATTTTGCTAACTCGAAAAATTAAATTTATAATTTTATAATTAATCTTAATTTTCTTTTTTACAATGAGTGTCTAATTCTTTTTAAAAATTAAAGGTTAAAGGATTGAGATTTAAAAATTAGATTGTTTAATTTGAGAATATAGGGAATATAAGTGTATTTTGTGTAAATAATAATTATATTTAAAATAAAAAATTAAAAACCGAATATCCGAAAATAATCGAATATCCGAAAATTTTTAATTTTTTAACCGGGACCGATCCGGAAAATGACGGGCAAATTTGGATCCATCCCTTTGATTGCAAATAAAAACAAAGCATCCCTCTGCGAATGTCTATTACAATGCAGGGACAGTTCATGGGATGCCAAAGCTCGTGTTGATTCAAGAAGGGGACCATCTGATTCATAACAACGACACGAGTTCATCGTCACCACTCAAGTTGGGATTCTCTTATCAGATTTAGTAACAAGGGACAACTCAGCCCACAGGCAAAATTTATTTTTTTCTTGATAAATGTGATTTTAACAATGTCAATTGAATTTTATTAATAAGTACGAAAGATATCTAAAATATAACAGATCAAGAATAAAAAATAATGGAAATTAATTTACTAGAATCACATACAAAACCTAAAGATACATAACATATGGATAAAATTCAAAAGGCTTAATAGATTTTATTATTTATCTAAATGAGACGCGTTACGCGATAAAAAAGAAATAGTGAGAGAATAAAATTATAAGATAAATTGTTTCGTTATCCAAATTTGATTACATCGATAAACAACCATCAAACTGAGTAGAAATCTATCTTTCTATGACCATTGACTTAATCAAAATCAAAATAAATATTATAAAGATCTATATATAAATACCAATGGACTACTAGAGAATATTAAAATCATACCAAAACGATAAATAAAACAAATCATAAAAACAAAAAAACGGACCATAAAGATGAAAGAAACAAATCATAAAAGTAGAGAGGAGATATCAAAAAAAATCTTACTAAAATATATAATGAAATAATAATAAATTTAATAATTAACGATTAATACTAAAACTAATTATCAACTGCAACCTAGCAAACGAAAAAGATGTTGCGGCGCAGGGCAAATATAATTATTTGTTAATAAAAAATTAATTATACAGACATTGATCCTTTACGTGAATCTCTTTAAATCTAAAGAGAGGTACCGATAAGATTTTTAATGCGGTAGGGCCTTAAAGTCACAATCGAGACACGTTTTCTTCGTTTTTAATGTTGAATAAATTAGAAGTTTTTATATTCTAACACAAATATATTAAATTTAATTCTAAATTCTAAATATTAAATCATAAACTATATATTTATTATTCTAAATTTTAATCTTAAAATTTAACCTTAAATATTAATTATAAATTTATTTTTAATAAAAAATATAAATAAAAACACTAAAAATATTTTTACTCAAAATTAGGACCACTGCACAGCGGCAAACAAAGAACCCTTAACGAAACGCCATATCCCCAAAAAGATCACAGACTGGCCATACACGATAAGAATGCATACGTATTTTTTAAAATACATATATCTTAAATAAAAGAATTAATTAGGGGTGACTCAAAAAATTTAATTTATTTACTTGAATCGAGGTAAAAAAACCCGACTCGTTTCAATTCAATTTGAATCAAAAAATTAAATAAAATTTGAGTTATAAAATAAAAATTTAAATAAACCAAAAAATTTAGAATTTTTAATAATTAGTGGATTAATTTTTAAATTTAAATTAAAATTAAACTATACTATAATAAATAATTATAATTAAATTTATAAATGAACTCAAAAAGTTGAGTAGAATTTTATAAACTAAAATCTTTTTAAATAAAATTCGAGTTATAAAATATGATGCTTTAACTTGAATAATTCAAAATCTTTGACTCGCCTCAATTGAATGTTCACCTCTAGAACAAACATGTTTGTCATTGTTTTATTATCACCTAATTGTGGTGTCATATTGGAGAATAAAAATCGGTTCTCTTTTATTGTGCCTATTTTTATAATCTTTATCAAAAAATTAAAACTTACTTAAAAACTAAATTTAACACCATATATTTTAAACATTAAACCCTATTTTTTTTAATATAAAATATAGATAGAAACATAAAAAATCGTAGAAATTTTTATTGGCCATCGGAACCCACCATCCGTAACACGTTATTTTAATTAAGCATGCAACCCACACCATAATTTAAACGTGTCGAGGCAGAGAAATGTCTATAAAAAGGGTTTGTGCTCCTTCCATTAGGACAACAAAACAATCTGTATTCCCCTAAACATGAAATTTGAACGAACAATGAAGGTGGTGGCAGTGGTAGCAGTGGCATTGGTCTGTTGGGCATCCACGGTGGAATCGCAACAAACACGCCCAATTTATACTGTGAGATTCACCGTTACGGATGCCACCCAACGTACGTATGGCATCTTGATTAATAACCTGTTGAACGCTCTGAAAGTCCATGGAACTGCATCTCATGGGATCCCAGTGTTGCCTTCCACCACGGATCTGGCTGCTACTGATATCCGTCGCTACGTTGTGGTGGAACTCGCTAATGGTGTTCAGCAGTTCGTCTCGTTAGCTATTGATGCCACCGATTCGTACGTCTTGGGTTACCGACCAGGAGCCTTAAGAGAGTCCTACTTCTTTTCGGATGTTAACTCAACCGTACGAAATCTTTTCTTCCCAAACACTACAAGAACCCTTCTTCGATTCGATGGTAGTTATGGTGCCCTCCAACGTCAAGCTGGAGTCGGTAGAGATCGAATCCCTCTGGGATTTGGCGAACTACGCCAACGGATTGCCGACCTGCATCGTTCTAGACCTGTAGGACAAAATAGAGAAATCGCGAGAGCCCTTATAGTCTGTCTCCAGATGGTGGCGGAAGCCACTAGGTATAAATACATCCAGCAGCAAATAGCTGCACTGGCACCGGTTGTTTCTGGTCCGTCTACTAGAACGCTATTTCCGGATACTTTAATGCAGGGATATCAAAACAACTGGGGACAGCTCTCCACCGCCATCCAAACTGCACATGGCAATGGAACCTTTGTAAGAAATGTCATGGTTACTCCTCGCCACATTTACACTAACGTGGCATCTGTGCGTCCCGTTATTGCAATTCTAAAAAGGTATCTGCCCAGGTTGTCTGCCTCCGGCCCTCTAGATCAGATTATCGACGAAGAACATAACTAGCCGGACTTGGTTCAAGTTCGACACATCTACCGCAGCATGTACCTGTCCTATCTTATCCTATCCTATCTAGATGTACTGAGAAAGGATAAACAAATAAATGCTGGATCTCCCTTGTTTTATTTCAATCCTCTATTTTTTATATATTTTTTAAGCAAAGTAAATATTTACTAAAATTTCACACATAAGCGAACAACGAGCAGGAGTGTTTACGATCGTTCCAATGGCACCAAACAACTTAATAAACTCGTAATACAAGTTAAAAAATAAAAGAGATGATGAAATATAGTGATATTATCGTAATAATATTAATTTATTAAGTCTTTGAGTACCTATTAAACCGGTTATAAGTACTCTTATCTAAAAGGGAATATAAGATTTTATCCATTTCCAAAGGGGAAGTCAGATTAAACATTGACATGGACAAAAATATTGAGGTAAAAATTTTCTACCTCTTTATCATGTATTTTTTTATGTTTCTTTTGAAATTTTTTTAAAAATTAAATTTTTAACTATAACTCTTATTTTTTATATACTAAACCCTAAACCCTAAAAAGTACACCATACCCCTAATTCCCTAAATTCTAACCACAACCCCTAACTTTGAACCCTAAACCCTAAATCATTTAATTTAAAACGGAGGCATGAAATGAGGCATTAGAAAGAGGTAGACGATTTGCACCCAAAATATTAAATTAAAAAATATAAATTTATTAAGTATTTAGACTCAAAATTCACGAGACAAAGCCTATTTGATCTAATATTTCAATAAATTATTATTAAATAAAAAATTAAAGATACATATTCATTCATCTTTGTTTTTAACCCTTAGTTAATTATAAATCTAATAATTTTTTTATATTTTTATAAATTTAAATATTTATTTTTATATAAATTATTACTTAATCAAATTTTTATCTTTCTAAAGATTAAATTATTATTTAAATCAAATTTATTAAAAATTTTGAGTAAAGGACATAACGATTCGGAAATGGGACCATGAAAATAAAACAATTAGTGTACAAAGTACACCAAATTTATTAATGTGGTACGGCCTTCTACCAGGCTGAGTTGAAACTTGTTTTGCTGGTAAATTATTATATAAAACATATTCTATTCGATTAGTAAAATTAATATTATCTATTTTCTCTATTTTATAATTTTTATTGATTTTTTAAAAAATTAGATTTGTTTGGTCAGAAAACTAAAAAGAAGGTAAAAAAATGTGTCTAAGTGATTGAGTTTTTAAATGAAACAATTCAAATAATTCAATTTTAAAAATATATAAAAAAAATTATGGGACATATAAATAATATAACTTTTTTTCAGTTTCATACAACTTAAATCGAAACAGACCATTTAAATATTATGGACCATAAGATATTTTAATTTTTGAATGGGAAATTTAAAATCAACATAGATCGGTGACCATAGAAATAGTGACCATACATTTGCAAGAAATAATAGTAATAATGGCAAGACATTGATGGTACAAATGGACTGCCAGGTACAGTTTAAGGGTGACATCTGTTCTAAATTTAGTATAAATAATAATTTGATTATTGTAAAAATAATAATTGATCAAATAATAATTTGATTATTATAAAAATAAATATTTAAATTTAAAATATAAAAGTTTATTAAACATATTTATATATCTTTAAATTTTCTATACAACAATAATTTAAATCTTTACATTTTATAAGTCCAATATTTTAACCTTCATAAAATTTAATCGTGGTTCCGTCATCATGGACCGTGGATATTTAACTATAAAATTAATCATTAGGAAACTGAAGATTACTATGTGATTACTAAATTCAAGATTTTTAAAACTTTTATTAAAAATCCTTCTTATTAGAATATATATAATAAGTGTTATAGCGATATAAATTGTTTCTCACACAAACCTTGTATTTGAGCACTTTTATTTTTTGAGATATATTTTTTAATTATTAATTTTTAGGTACGGTGAAGGTGTTATAATCTTCTTCGCTTATAATTGATTTTAAGATTCAATAACGATCTTGATGTTAACATGAATTAATATTAAATTTTCGATTATACTTAATTTAAAACAATCGATGACAATTTCAAATGTTTGATAAGTTTTTAAAGACCTATCTAATTTCAACCGAGACAAAAAAGATGTTGATAGTTGATTAACACTCTTTCTCAATTTTATTTTTTATTTTATTTTACTTAATCATGTTTTCAAGGGTGTTTCAAGGGATAATTTCATACATAAATAATAAAATAAATATGAAAGACAAAAAAAATCAAAATCAAAATATATAATCAAACAAATAAAATATAGGCAAAATTGTCCTACTTAAATTGTAACTTTGAAATAATTAAAAACTTTTATAAATACATTTACCTTTTTATCATTTATTTAGTTTTCTAACAAAAATATAAGTTATCTTTATAAGAATAAACTTGTAATTTAAATTATTTTTCATCGCGCAATTTATATATATATATATATATATATATATATATTTTCTAAAATTCCGTAAATTTAACTTAAATCTTTATAAAGATAAACTTATCATTTAAATTAGAACTAATTCACGTCATACATCTAATTCAAATAATAAATATTTTAATGATTATATTTATTTATTTATTTATTATATGAACATTCATAGAATCAATGAAATTCTCTTATTTTTTTGACAAATGCTACTGAATTTTATTCAATTTATAGAAAAATTATAATTACATCAAAATCAAAAGCAAAATAATTAGATTAAACAATCAAAGATTTTTACATCCTTAAAACAAAGAAAAATAAATATTTCTATGAAAATAAACATACCAATAAAATTCATAAGCTTCCTGAATCTCATTTTCTGTTCAAACGAGACACATAACGAAGAAAGGAGTTGTAGATGATCCAAATTATCATGCAAAAATTATCGCTACCCACGATTGTATCACAATCATTTTAAAACTAATATGGTGTGAAAATAGCCTGATGATTGAATTTTGAAAAATTGAATTTTTACCCTTTTAGTCATTAATTATGGAAATCAAGATTTTATTAAAAACGTGTATTATTTGAATTTTAAAAAACAGACTCAGAGTCGCCACTAACCACTTAAGTAGGCCATACACCATAAGATAAACCAAAGATTCTTTTAAAACATTTTTAGGATCGGAGTCAGTTACGCGTAAGGACGACCCTTACGAGCGCCCGAGATCGATACCTTATTAATTACACGTGACATTTTAACATTTCAAATAATAATATAAATTTAATTCGTCATTGTTAGATGAATATCGTTTGAATGAAGATATCCTTTTAGATAAGAAAATACATTTCTTATAAATACGAGCTTAAACAAGACGTCCTATAATAAGGAACCTTAACTCGTATTTTGAAGAAATATAAATTTTGCTCTAGAAGATTTAAATGCATGAGCAATTATTATCTTGTCCATTTTAAGTTCTAACCTATAAGACTCTATTAATTAAATATTTAAAACCCTATTAAATTATTAATTTATCAAGTGTATTATGATAACATCCGAATGATCGGACACCACCATCTAGACACTTAATAAAATTAATAATACTATTATGTTTCTAATTATTTACCTAATTAATTTTATTTAATTCTAACATTAAATTATTTATCATTTTTTAGGTTTCAATGGCACGTGATACCAAAGTACACTCTCTTGTTCAATAATCGATTGAATATCTATTCGAATAACAATCGATCGCTAGGGTATACTGAAATATGTCACAAAGATAGATGGATCAAATCACAAAACAAAAACAAAAACGTGTCACGAAAACAAAAGAAAAACGTGTCAGAAAAGACAGAAACAATGTGCTATAAAAACAAAGATCTTTATTAATATAAAAAATAAAAATATAAAAATAATAGATTCGATAGTCAACAACCAATATTAAAATTGATTATTGATCAAAAGATTAATCAAAATAAAAAACAGCTAAGAAAAATATTTTGAGAGAAAAAAGCGGTTAAGGTTTTTCCTTTATGAAATCCTCTTATATAAAAAATAATAATTATGTATTTCTATATAGTATCACACGTGGAATGCATAGAGTTCCACCATAAATACAATATTTTATCCTCTTGCACACTATGTTATTGATTAATTCAATGAATTATTTTTTTTTCTCAGCAATTTGCATGTTATTGATAGGATTTCGTACTTAAGAAAATAATTTTAATGTCCCTTTATAATATTTGGAGGGGAATGCATTGAATTCCATTATAAATACAGCACTTTGATCATTTTGTACACTAATTTATTGATTAAGCAAATGAACTTGCAGTATATTGGTAGAATTATTATACTTAAAAAATAATTTTAATAGTCCTCGATTAATATCTTGCGTGGAATGCATAGAGTTTTAATATAAATTGTTTTTATATATTATATAGAGTTAAAAAAATTAAAATTAAAATTAAAATTAAAATTTATTAAAAAATGTTTTTAATTCCGTTAATCAAAAAATTTTAAAATATATATTTTAATTTTTTTATAAAAATTTCTAATTCTTCCCCTGACCTATACAAAAGTGGGAAGAGATTTTTTCCTTCATTTATTTTATTTGTTTTTTTTTTAATTTTTAAAATGATTTTTATATATAAATTAATCTATTTATTTTTTTAATATTTATGTTTTACCCTTAACAATTGGTTTAGTAGAAAAGTGAATTATATTCATCGACACAAGTTTAAATCGCTTTATTTATACGATACATGTGCATTATTAAAGAGTTAATATCTCCTTCCTCAATTGTTCTGTTCAAAATTTTATGATCACATAATTGATTTGTAGTTAATGGGGGCAAGACTTGATTAAAAAAATGGAATTATTCGACTAGACGCGAATATTTCCAATTTATTTTGACTTGATTCGTAGTTTTATAAATTTAAATAAAAAAATTTAAATAAAATTTAAGTTATAAAAGAAAAATTTAAATAATCCAAAAATTTAACAATTATTTAAAATTTTGTAAGTTCGAGTCGAGTACATCTGTCCATACTGATTTTCATGTATCAATATGAAAAATTATTACATGAACCCATTCCATCACTTAGGATATGGTCCCCAAGCAATTAAATTAATACACATCATATATTTTTTCTATATCAAATTCACACATAAACATTGTCCAAATCATCCACTTTAATGTCTTAATTTAAAAGAGGAAAAAAAATATTATCAAAGATTTTTTGTGCTATCTTTCTCTTTGTTCTTCAAAATTTTTCTTAATTAATTTTTTTCTTCTTTATAGATTTGGGGTTTAAGGTTTAGGATTTAGGGTTACGGTAGGGGTTTAGAGTTACGGTTTAGGGTTTAGAGTTTATGTTTAAGGTTTAAGTTTAGGGTTTAGGGTTATAGTTTAAGGTTAGGGTTGGGGTTAGGGGTTTAGGGTTTATGTTTAGGGTTGGGATTAGAGGTTAGGTCCTGACTAAATTAGGGTCAGAGTTAGGGTTAGGAGTTAGGGTTTATGGTTATGATTTAGGGTTTAATGTTAAGGTTAGAGGTTAGAGTTTGGAAAAAAATAATTAAGAAAAAAATTTAAAGAATAAAGAGGAAGACAACATAAAAATCTTTGATAATATTTTTTTAAATCAAAAACATTAAAGTGGATGATTTGAACGATGCTTATATGTTAATATAATATAAAAAAATATATAATATGTATTAATTTAATTTGTTGAGATCATATTCTAGGTAGTGGAACGAATTCATATAATAATTTCTCGTATAAATATAACCCATAAACCCTATCTCTTTGCTATATTTATTTGACATTTGTAAACTCGATAAAACCAAAATGGCTCACATCGTTTGGTTTCTGTTCCTTCTCCTTTCTTTTACTGTTGCCTGTAGATCGATGAATGCACCGATCGAAGGCTACTTTTGTCTCCTCAGTCGAAGAAGTTTCATGTAACATTTGTTTTGTTGATATGGATCCTTGGCAGCATGTCTCGGTGGTGGGTTCCTCGCAGGTACTGATTGGCCTCTTTACGAAAACGGAGCTGGCTGTGGTGCTCACTTTCAGGTTTGTATTAGTTTTTTTTAGTGTTTCTTAATTATTACAGTGGAAAGTAAATAATTAAGAATTCAAGCCTGTGCAGGCTGCAGCGGTATAGGGACAAGGGTAGAAATGATCGCACTTTTTTTTCATGTCTTCTTTCATACTTTCGTTTTAAATTAGAAAATTTAAAGTATAGAGTTTAAAATTTAAGATCAAGAATTATGATTAGAGTTTAAGAAATTAAGGGTAAGATGTATCTTTTAGGGTGTATGATTTAGAGTTTAAGATATAAAAAATAAGGGTTAGGGGTTAAAATCTATTTTTTAAAAAAAAATTCAAAGAAAACATTGAATGAGGCATGAGAAAAAGATAAATGATTTTTACTCAGGGACAAAGGTGACACTAACCGATCGCAATTACTATAATCGAACTGACTTTGTTCTTAGTAGGGGTGTTCAAACATGTAATTTGGTCGGTGGTCAAATCGAATTACCAAAAATCGAATTAACCGAATTTTTTAAATCTTTAACCGCTAATCAAACCAAACTTTTATTGAAATACATTAACCGAACCTAATAAACTTCGGTTAATTTGGTTAACTGAAATTTGCTATATAAAATTTTAGATAAATTACACAAATGATCACTCAATAATGTTAAAATAGTCTTTTTAGTCATCGAACTTTTAAATATTATAAAACAACCACTAAACTTATCTAATTATTATAAATTGTTCATTTAATTATTTTATATTATAAATTATTAAAAAATATTAAAAAATTTAAAAAATATTTTTTAATAATATAATAAATTTAATTATCATTTTATATTAATTTAATAAAATTTAATGACCAATTTATAATTTTTAAAAGTTTAGTGACTAAATATATATAATATATAAAATATAAAATTTCGGTTAATTAACCTATTTCGAACAGAATTAACTATTAACTAAATTTAAAAAAAACTTTTATCACTCACCGAATTTCGATGATCGACTGTTTAATCGAATTAATTCAATTTAATCGGTTAATTCGATTTAACTGACCGTTTGAACGCCCCTAGTTCTTAGCGGCAAAGCTTTCATTGCCATGGCTAAGAAGGGCCACGCTCAAGACATTTCGAAAAGAAATTTACAGCTTATTTTTTAATAAAATGGCACGTATCGTATTCTAATTGATTCATGAGATTTTTTAATCGACTGATTGTACACGAATTTGAAAATATATCAATTAATCACTAAAAAATTTGATTTATTTGAATTTTTATTTTATAAATCAAACTTTATTTGAAGATTTTTTTGAGTTGAGTCCAATTAAAATGAGTTTTTTTTTTCTCTTCAAGTCTAGTCGAATAATTCTGCATACCCCTAATTAGTTGATTAATAATTTTTATCCGTAAATAAGTTATTTTAACTTAAAGAATATTGAGGTTAAAGTAATTAAAGAAAATAAGAAATAAAATGATTATTCACTTAAAAGGTGAAGGATATTGTTTCTGTGAGAGTTGAATTATTAGTACCAAATTTTCCTATAAAATGCGTTATCCTCCACCCAGAAGTCATAGCATCGCAAAAACTCCACTTTAAACAATTGTGTTGAACAATGAAGGTGTGTATCGTATTGGCTGTGGCAGTGCTATGGGTTTGTTCGATGTCCATGGTCGAACCACAGTCAAGCATCCCGGCGTTGAAAGACAACGATAAGCCCACGGTTAAGAAAGTCACATTCGATTTGACGACTGCCAGTAGGCTAAACTATATGTATTTTATGACTGAACTCAGAAGTGCACTGTTAGAAAATGGAGACCCAGGCAGAACTATAGCGGTGTTACCTGACCAATCCACGCAACCTACCGATCTCCGTCGATATCTTCTGGTGGAACTCACGAATGGCGCGGACGGAACCGTCACACTAGCCCTTGATGTCACAAATGTGTATGTCTTGGGTTATCGAGCTGGAACGGGATCAGTGTCCTACTTCTTTACCAGTGTTCCCCAAGCTGTGCGGAGCGTTCTGTTCCCAAACACTGAAGCACGGAATCTTCCGTTTTGTGAAAGTTATGGTGCACTCGAGGCTGAAGCAGAAGTCTCAGACAGAAGAGAAATCCCTCTGGGAATGGGCGAACTACGCCAACATATTCAGAACATGAATAATTACAAACCTACTTGTCCAGATACCCCACGCATCGCGAGAGCACTTATAGTTTGCATCCAGATGGTTTCCGAAGCTGCTCGATTTAGGTTCATTGAGCAACAAATAGATGCAGTGGCAGATCCTAATGCAGGAATTTATCGTCCGATATATCCAGATGGTTTAATGATGGAGTTTCAAACCAGTTGGAGGCGGTTCGCCACCGCCATCCAGACTGCAACAAATGGAATCTTTAGAACAGCAATCCGTTTAGTATACGATGGTCAAGAAATGGTTTTCGACACCGTGGCATCTGTGCGTTTCTTTGTTGCATTAATACCATTAGTATGCCATAAGAGAGGAGGTAATCTGCAGCTAATGCATATACCAGCACCAAAATCGACCTCGTCGTTTCCAATGGCTATGAGTTCCACCAGCCTCGAAGGGAACGATGACACTTGTGACATCCACCAGCCTCGAAGGGAACGATGACACTTGTGACATAGAGTTAGCTCCAACCTCGCTCATTATGGGACAGGATGGTCTGTGTGTTGATGTATCTGAGGGAGACTACAGCAATGGAAACAGAGTAATCTTATTTGAATGTGGACAGAACAAAGAGAATCAACTGTGGACATTTAGATCCGATGATAACACAATTCGATCCGGTGGAAAATGTTTAACCACTTTTGGACAGACTTACCCTGTGGAGATCTATGATTGCGACATGACTACCTCTGTTTCCATCAAATGGGAAATCCAAAGCGATGGAACCATAAGAAATCCCTACACCGGGCTATTCTTGACAGTACGTAAAGATCTAGGGCAGGTTGTTCTTGTTGTCGATTATAAAACGTTTGGTTCTAAACAGACTTTCTATGCCAGCAACAATACGAAGCCACCGGTCGCCAATATTGTCGGTTACAAAGGCTTATGCTTGCTAGCTAGTGGAAGTAAGGTGTGGCTGGAAAACTGTGTGAATAACGATGCTGAACAACTATGGATAATATACCCCGACGGGACCATCAGACCTCAAAAAGATCATAATGTGTGTCTAAAGTACGGAGATTCTGGCGGGGACTCGGTCACCGTGGCTACATGCGATGGATGGGCAGAAGAACGTTGGATCATTCGTAGTGATGGAACCATTTTGAATTTGCATACTGAACGGATGATGGATGTGAAAGATACCAGTGCTTCCCTTCTTGAGATCACGGCCAATGAACGCGATTCAGAACGACTTAGCCAGATTTGGTTTGTGGTTCAGACATGAAAATGAAACATATGCTAGGGTCCTAGGTATTGAATAAATAAATGGTGTATCTTGTGTTGGAATTTGGTGTCGGATCCACCCATAATGGGAATCCTACCAAATCCATTAGCCATCCAAGTAAAACCTTTTTATTGCTTAATCATGCATTCGGTGATACTATGAATAACTTTTAAAAGGTGGATCAATATTAATTCAAAGGCAAAATTAGAATTATATTAAAGATAAGTACACGAAAAAGAAATGAAGTTACCCGGAAGATAAAACATAATTCAACCAGAGTCGCATGATTAATATTTTATTATCTTTGTCTTTTATAATAGACTTTTGAATTAATTTTAGATTTTTAGTTTAAATACTTTAGTTTTATCTTTTATTAGGGTTTTATTTATTTTAAATATTTTTAGTAGGGTGCATTTGGTTCATGGAAAAAATATTACCACGAGTAATATTCTTTTTTAAACTTATATTTATATACAGAGATTTAAAAATCATTTTCGGTCGCAACGCGTTTATTGCGATTGCAATCACAGTCGTTGAGAGAGTCATGGTTGTGATTTTTTCAAAACCCACACAAACTTATTATATTAGTTTTTTAAAATAACAGTAAAATAACGGCATAACAGACCGTTATTGTCTGTTATTCATTAAATAACAATAGTTATTGATCGTTATTGGTGTAATTTAAATTTCACCTTTATTTTTACGAATAACGGTTTTAGGTAGCGACGTTACCGTTAAATAACGGCCGTTGCGATGTTATTGAACAAATTAATCGATAGTTGAATTTCTCAAAAAAATAACCTATAATTAAACTTATCTAAAATTAACCTAAATCGAATTAATAAAAAACTGATTCAATTGATTAATTCGATTAAAATTGAATAATACACACCACTGCCCTACGCATTCCTTACACAAATACGTTTGGCATGCGATGATGTACCCTCCAGTTGAATATACCTTTTTCGCATCACAATTTGAAGACAAGACAATTAAAATAGGAGGGATTAAATAAAATTAAATTTTTTTTATTAAACCTTATAATTAACCCTTATAATTATTTTGTTTACTTAAATTCTTTTAGGAGATTTTTGATGATTAGAGTTTCATGAGTTTAAAATATAATATAAAAAATACAATATTAATGTTAATTTATTTTTTATTTTATATTCGATTCATATACACTTAATTGTGCGATGTGGATCAATCCGAATTAATTAAAACAAAACCTTAAAAATAAAAAAAATTAAAATTAAGTTTTTAATTCTGAAAAATAGAATCGTTGAAATAATATAAAAATATAATTAAGTTATATAAAAATACTTTTAAAAAATATGAGTTATCTGATATTGATAAAAATAATTATTTATGATCAGAAATTATTTAGAGAGATTGTACCTAAGAAAAAAATTATAGTGAATTTACTAAAGTTTTCAACGTGGTTTAATTGTTTTCAAAAATGCGGAATTTACTTATTGGTATTATTGTTTATATATATAAAAAAACACTTTTTAAAATTGAAGTTTGTGAAGTTTTTACTTGTTTTGATAGCAAGTTAGAGTGATATTTTATAAGAAGTTAATATTGAAAACATTAAAGATGATTTTATATTGAGATATGAAATAAGAAAAACATTTTTAAGTAAAAATATTATATTTTTGGATATTTATTGTCGTAATTTTTTTAAGTGACTTGATATTTTTGAAATAAAATAATAAAATCATTATCGATCTTTTAAAGATATGATTGGATCATTTAAAAATTGTTCATTTTAATAAAATCATTATGTTTTATTAAAACAATAATTTTGGTTTGTGAAAAATACAAAAAAATGGGTTCGAGAGTCAGTTATGTATAGGGAATGGTTAACATTCACACAACACGCAAAAATTATTACCTAGATGATTAAAAATGTTTTAAGATCAGAATATACAAGTTTGTATAAATTTTAAGTTATTATCTATTTATGAATTTGATTTTATTTTAGCCATCAAGAGAGTAAGCTTCAATCACCGCTAATATTTCTAGCACTAACCCGCTATCTCTCTTTGGTAAGACTAATGACTAATGAGTAAGCCTCTATCGACAAGATAAAAAGTGAATTTTTCCCTTCTGTGAAATGAAATTTGAATTTGGCAAGACAAATAAAATGAATTTTATCTTTCTCCATTGCTTGCATATGTATATATAATTCAACTATAGAAAAAATATAATATAAATATAGAGTTTTACATTTTTTATATCTCCTGAGAATTCAATTTTTACTAAAAATCCTTGTTCTTGGGTCGGATTCTAACGAATCGAACCTTTCGACCATTTGTAATAAACTTTTTATTTATTAAATTCAAAAATTGAAATTCAAAATTAGAATTAATTAAAATTACACCATAATAATTAAGTTTTATTTTTTTAATCAAACAAAGTGTGTTGAAAGCTTTTATTATTCTGAGTTAATTATCATTAACCTAAAATAATTGTCTAAATGAATTTTACCTATGGTTTATCAAAACTAACATTTTAACTAATGACAAATAATTAAAATTTTAAGTAAAAAGGATAATAAATTTAATAATATTTTAAGTTCAAATTATATAACATATTTAAAGAATATTTGAAATAATTCTATAGAATAAAATGATACAAGGTTTAATAAAATTTATGTGTATCGATTGGACAGAGACAAAGAGATTCAATAAGCTTCTGAATTTTGATGATATGTTTATCTCCATAAAAAATATTTTACTTTTATTTTTTTTGTTGGTTTTTCTGAATGCATTGTAATTGTAATATTTTTTATGGATTTCATAAAAATTTAGTAGTAATTATCAAAAAAATGATATCCTTTATTTGAAAGGGGTTTGAAGCTAAGAATATCATTTATCAACTTTAATTTTAAAACAAAGATCAAACGCATTTATTAAAATTCTTGTAACCGTTCATCCATATTTTTCAAGAGTTGAAGAACTAAAAAAATATTTTTCTTTATTTTTCAAAATTAATAGAAATATAAAAAATAAACCTAAATAAATTACTAAAATAGATTGAATACCTCAAACAAATGCTTCAAGCTTTTATTCCAACTCAAAATTCGAATGATTTTTTATATAATTTTCTTGTTAAATTATGTGATGTAGTGCGAGAAATGGAAAATTATAAGAGTAGAGGAGTGGTGAATGTGAGCTGTGATGTGTGTTTATAAATGAAGGGAAAAGTAGTTTACATCGAATTTTAACTTAAAATATACGAAAAAGAATCAAAACTAATACTCCAAATCGGATGAAATTTTATTTAAAATCTTTGATTTGATTCATTCCTTTATTTCTTTAAATCTGATCAAATCTAATAATATTCTTTTTATTTTTGACTCAAATCTCCTTTAACTGCTTTTTTTTTCTTTCTTTTTTTTTTTAAATCAGTTCTAATTACCTTTCTTCTTTGATTCATTTTAAATAGATTTTCCCTTTTTTTTTATGATTTGAGCTAAAAATTAGTGATAACATCTATAAAAATTATAATATTTAAGAGAGTAATTTAATATATTTTTATATTAAAAGAATTTTATTTAAAAAAAAATTATACATATTTCATATTAAAAATTAAAAATTTATTTTAATAAATTATACATAAACTATTGAATTTTTTAACTATCATCGTATACCATTACCATATGATATCTTGCCATTCTTATTATAATTTTCTCAAAATTGCCTCGTCATTAATTGACAATTGTAGTACTAGGGGGAAGGTCTCATATTTATTATTTTTTCTCATCATTATAAAATTTATTTTAATTTTTTTGATAAATGTATATTTTATTATCCAAGACAAGAAAACAAATCTCTCAAAGTACATTTTGGACAGCCATTCCGACTAGGGAATTCCCCAAGATGTACAAAGAGTCCTATTTACTCATCTAAATGTATATTCTTACCCCGTAAACGAGTACGAACCACCTTTATAATGCACCTAAGTATATAATTTTCAGACCTACTCGTGTGCCGAAATATCCTTCTATTACGCTCCTCCCATACAAAATACACAAAGGAGCCCCAAGCTAGCTTAAACAATTGAACAATCAAGGACCTCCCCCTCAAATGCGAACACAACCAATCTAATTTAGCATTCCACACCAACATACTTCTATGGACCCCGCATAACCTCAAAACCTCATTTCATACAGTCCTAGCAAATCTACAAGACGAGAAGAGATGATCTCGAGACTCCACCATGCCCTCTCAAAACATACACTCTTCCTTCATCTCTCAACCCATCCTTAACAACTTATCTCGAGTAGACCACCTATTCAAAATTGAATTACAAAGAAGACAAATATTAAGAGAGGTCCCTACCACGTTTAATAAATGCAAATTTGAGCGGTGAACATGGACTCGGTACAGTGTTATCAATCATAGTTATTTTCATGGTCCCTTATTGAATTAACGTGTAAGCTTTGCCATGCATTCCTAAAGAAAAATATATTAGAGTTTGAATTGATTTAATTTTTAAATTTTTATATAAATTTAATTGTATTGTTTATATTATTATATAAAGTATAAATATACCATTGAGCTTTGTTAGCTCAACATGCGAAATTATGGTGTTTTCCTACGTTGGTTGATAAGGTGCGTAGAGCACATCGTAGAAGACTTTCTAATATCGAGCTAGTTAAGAGTATAATACTTAATATTTTTAGTTTGAACTTATTGTATTCATAAAACTTATTACATATCGAGTTGTAACTTAGTTTAAATTTTATTTATCGATAAACGATGTGTTTGGAAACTGGAGCTCCTATTTTATATTTTTTTATAACTACTGCTTATTTATGTGGATTTATTGAATGTGGATATTTTAAGATTTTGCAAACACATATTTTTTTATAAGAAAATTTAAAAGGGTCGATTTTGGGAGACTCGAATGTAATACTTTGAATTCGGATCGTGATCAGGGTACTACATTTATAGACTAACAATCATCGTTATAGAACTTAAATATAAAATTTATGATTAGAATTTAGGATTTATAATTTAGAATTAGGTATTTTTGGGTTAAAGATTAAGGTTTTAGATTTAAAATTAAAATAAATATGCTTAGGCTAAAAATTACATAAACATTGCATCAATTAATAACCCTTATTTTATTACATGACCTTAGATTATATATTTTAAAAAGCATTTATTATTAAAATCTTTCCTAGTGATTAATTCGGTGGTTAAGCGTCCACATTCATATTAATACCACAACCACAAGGGATGGTTTTGGAGAATTTCATTAGGTGTGATTTTTTTTTCTTGTTTTGATGACTAGATTAAAAATTAGAATACGATAATTAAAAGTTAACATTAAAAATTTATGATTTTTTTTCTTTGTTTTGATGACAATCTAGAGTAATATTTTATAAAAAAATGATTTTAAAATTATTGTAGATGATTTTTATTGAAAATAAGATAAAAAATTGTTTTAATTTGATTACAAAGATGACAAATATTAAGAGAGGTCCCTACCACGTTTAATAAATGCAAATTTGAGCGGTGAACATGGATTCGGTACAGTGTTATCAATCATAGTTATTTTCATGGTCCCTTATTGAATCAACGTGTAAGTTTTGGCATGCATTCCTAAAGATAAATATATTAGAGTTCAAATAGATTTAATTTTAAATTTTTATATAAATTTTAATTGTATTATTTATATTATTATATGTTAAAACAAAATAAAGTAAGTTATTAATATGTTAAACACAATTCCTGTAAACGAAATTGAAATAAACATATATATATATATATTAGAAATGCTAAGATCACAGAAACCAAAATAAAAGAAATATGATTCTGAAACTTTAACCGATGCCTGTGCTATCACAGTGTCCTTAAAACAGATTCGTCCCCTCCTGATGTTGGAGTTACATGGAACGTCTGTTTCCCAGGATACAACGGTAGAATACAATAAGGAGAGCAACGCTACCTTACTGCAACAACGAACTTTAACAGAAGCAGAACACTATTTAGCTAGAGGATGTTTGTGTAGGGGACATGTTTAATTACAGAATTAATCCAAATAAATTGGCGGTTACAACCAGCTGAAGGGTTTGCAACTTCCATAAAAGGTAAGTTTAACTCTATGATATCTTTGAAGAGTTACAACCCCATTTTTTGACTTACATAATAATCAATCAATCCTAGCCCAAAGTATCTAGCCTATGGCTAGGCACACCCAAGCTTATTTCCAATAATAACATGAAGAGCTTTATATATAAAACTTTCCAAATCAATATTCCCAACAAATGTGGGATATTCTACTTTTCATATTTTTCATTTTATTTTTCCAACATCATGGGTGTCACATTGAGCAACAATTTCTCATTCACCCATTGAATATTTTGAGTTTGTAAATATATAATTCCATCTACTCTTACAGTAGATTAATCATCCACTTAGTCTCAATTAATTTGACTAATGAAACCCACATAAATTTAATCTCCAAAATGTTCATTACCATACCATTCTTCCAACATTATAAAGTTTGATTTTTAATTTTTTTTTAATAAAATAGCACATGGCGAGTTCTAATTGGCCCACAAGAAGATTTTTTAGCAGAGGAGTATATGAGGTCACAATTTTTAGTTAAGGGGCAAAACGTCCTGAAAAATACTTTAGGGGACAACTCGAGAAAAAGCACATAATTTAAGGAGGAAATGGAATCATTAATCCTTGTATAAAATTTAATATAGTTGACAGTTCTACTGTAATGATTATTAGAATTAAGGCGTTCGATTAAGTCGAGTCAAAAAATTTAAAGTTATTCTAGTTTATAAGTCTTATTTTACGATACAAATTTTATTTGATTTTTTTCGAATTGAGTCGAGTTTATGAAAGTCGAATTGATTCTAATTTAGAAACTTTCTATATCAATATACTATATATATTTTTCCATATTTTCACATATGGTATACATGATATATTAAGAAGAATTAAAGTCTGAACACGAATTTGAAAATTCATGAACTGATTACTAAAAATATTAATTTATTCGAGTTTATATTTCTTAACTCAAATTTTAATTAAAAATTTTCGAGTATATCTTATGAAATTATGAGTCGAATTAAAACAAGTCAGTTTTTTTTTTATTAAGCATGGAACCATTCACCATTTGACATGTGTTAATGCTTGTATGAGAGTTGAATTATTAGTACCAAAATTTCCTATAAAATGTGTTATCCTCCACCGAGAAGCCATAGCATCACAAAAACTCCATTTCAAACAATTGTGTTGAACAATGAAGGTGTGTATCGTGTTGGCAGTGGCAGTGCTATGGGTTTGTTCGATGCCCATGGTCGAACCACAGTCAAGCATCCCGGCGATGAAAGACAACGATAATCCCACAGTTAAGAAAGTCACATTCGATTTGAAGACTGCCAATAGGCTGAACTATATGTATTTTATGACTGAACTTAGAAGCGCACTGTTAGAAAATGGAGACCCAGGCAGAACTATAGCGGTGTTACCCGACGACTCGATGCAACCTACTGATCTCCGTCGATATCTTCTGGTGGAACTCAGGAATGGAGCGGACGGAACCGTCACATTAGTCCTTAATGTCACCAATGCGTATGTTTTGGGTTATCGAGCTGGAACGGGATCAGTGTCCTACTACTTTAACTTTGACAGTATTCCCCAAGCTGTACGGACTGCTCTGTTCCCAAACACTGAAGCACGGAATGTTCCGTTTTCTGAAGGTTATGATGCACTCGAGCGTGCAGCAAGAGTCGGCGACAGGAGAGAAATCCCTCTGGGAATGGGCGAACTACGCCAACAAGTTCAGAACATGAATAATTACCAACCCGTTGGTTCAGATGCCCGACGCATCGCAAGAGCCCTTATAGTTTGTATCCAGATGGTTTCCGAAGCTGCTCGATTTAGGTTCATTGAGCAACAAATAAATGAAGTGGCAGATCCTAATATTGGAGGAGTTTATGGTACGATAAATCCAGATGGTTTAATGATGGAGTTTCAAACCAGTTGGGGGCAATTCGCCGCCGCCATCCTGTCTGCAACAGATGGAATCTTTAGAACAGCACTGCGTATAACATATGGTGATGATGAAAGGGTTTTCGACACCGTGGCATCTGTGCGTTTCTTGCTTGTATTAATACAAGCAGCATGCCATGATAGAGGAGGTAATCTGCTGCTAATGCATATACCAGCATCAAAATCGGCCTTGTCGTTGCCTATGGCTATGAGGTCCACCGGCCTCAAAGCGAATGATGACAATTGTGACGTAGTGTTAGCTCCAACCTCGCTCATTTCGGGACAGAATGGTCTGTGTGTTGATGTATTTGGGGGATTCTACAACGATGGAAACAAAATAATCTTATGGGAATGTGGACAGAACCAAGGCAATCAACTGTGGACATTGAGATCCGATGATAACACAATTCGATCCGGTGGAAAATGTTTAACCACTTATGGATACAGTTCTGGAAACTATGTGATGATCTATGATTGTGACACAGCTGTCCCTGATGCTACCAAATGGGAAATCCAAAGCGATGGAACCATAAAAAATCCCCACTCCGGGCTAGTCTTGACGACACGTAAAGATGATTCAGGGGGGATTAATCTGGTTGTCGATTATCAAATGTTTGGTTCTAAGCAGACTTTCTATGCCAGCAACAATACGAAGCCACCGGTCGCTGAAATTGTCGGTTACAAAGGCCTGTGCATGATAGCAAGTGGAAGTAAGGTGTGGCTGGAAAACTGTGTGAATAACGATGCTGAACAACAATGGAGAATATACCCCGACGGTACGATCAGACCTCAAAAAGATCAAAATGTGTGTCTAAAGTACGGGAATTCTGGCGGAGACTTGGTTACCGTGGGAACCTGCGATGGATGGACTGAAGAACGCTGGATCATTCGAAGTGATGGAACCATTTTGCATTTGCAGACTGAACGGATGATGGATGTGAAAGATACCAATGCTCCACTTCTTGAAATCACGGCCAATGAACGCGATTCGGAACGACTTAGCCAGATTTGGTTTGTGGTTCAGCCATAAAAATGAAACTTATGCTAGACTCCTCATATGTATTGAATAAATAAATGTTGGATCTTGTAATCCAACATTGTTGGAATTTGGTGTCGGATTCACCCATAATGGGAATCCTACCAAAATAGCATAACCGGTTAAGCGGTTTACATCATATTAATATATAAAAAAGCAACCTATTAATTCAAGTGTTGGTCGCATCGCAATAGCCCGTCTAGGTACATTGAGCAACAAATAGATGGAGTGGCAGATCCTCGGGGCGAAATTTATGGTCGGATAACTCCAGATGTTTTAATGGAGTTTCAAACCAATTGGAACCATAAGAAATCCCCACTCCAAGGTAATCTTGACGGGTAAAAAAGATGATTCAGGGTTGAAAAGTTAGAGAAGAAAATTTAGTCATGGAGGAAAAGAGAAGGGAGTAAGAAGAAAAGATAAATTATTTTGTCAACGTTCTCGAACGATAGTTATCGGGAATAATTTTAAAGAAAGTGAATAAAAAATTTAATGGTTATATTGTAATTTTTAAAAATTTGATGACTAAAATATAAATATATTAAAAGTTTATGGATATTTATGTAAATTAATGTATGTCTATATTTTATAAGAGTCGTAAAACAACGACAAACACGTTGGAAGAAAAAGGTACATGTATATTATTTTTATTAAAAATATATTTGTATATTATTTATTTAAAAAACGGTATAATTTTTTTTTATCAGAGAGGATGCATTGTTGAAAAAATATGATAAATCAAAAATTTTGAGGCATATTTTTATGGGTAAAAACGATGAATTATATTTTATTTTATGAGATCTTTATAATGATATTTTGTATGTTTAAAATAATTAAGTGGTAAATGAGAAATTGATGCTCGAAATAGGGTATATTGATATCAAGTATGAGAGGCGTTTATATACACTAACCCACTTGCTTGTCATTGAATGACTTAGATTGAAATTGTGTCTCACGTGCAGGGAGTGTGAATTGAAGCTTATCGAACCAATTCAGGTTGAATGACGAATGAGAAACTGATGCTCGAAGTAGGGATATTTCTTGTGATTTACGAAAAATATATTTGATTAAAAGGATAAATAAAATATATTATATTAAGAAATCCTTTAATTCAGATTATTATGATATTTCTTGTGATTTACAAAAAATGTATATGAGTCTATATTACATTGATGACTGAATTTCAGAAACAATATTAATGATTTATTTTTGGAATATATATATTTTTTAATTATTCTCCTATGTGAAACTTCTATAAATACCATGTAAACATTCTAGGCTAAACACAACTTCAAAAATACCTCTTACTGTATCTGATTATTTCGTTGTTGTATTTTACGGGACAAACAATCAAAGATTTTAAGCTTTTAAGAGTGACAAAAAATTAACATCCCAAACCCGGATACCACATTTGGGCCATAAATTCAAATCGTATCCATAAAATTTAAAATCAAATCCAAGTCAAACCATTAAATATGACATAATTTAAAACGACATTTAATATTAAAAGTAGTTTAGCAAATCCAAACTATCCACGGAGCTCCAAAATACAAGTTTAAATAAAATATTTTACCTTGACAATTATAAATGAAATAGAGTTACAATTACAACAATGGTCCTACGAATATATAGCCCAATAATCTAGCAATTGTACTCTACCAACCGGTCAATGTTGAAGTCCTACTCTGATGGTGCTCTACCACATCACACGATCGTTGCCTACTTACCTACGCATGGAAACAAATTCAAAAACATTGAGCTACGAAAGCTCAGTGGGTACATAACCTATTGACTGAGCTTTCAAGTGAATCATAATTATAACATGTAAAAAAAGATAATATGATGATATGACATGTCAAATACAACCAAAATGTAAAGTAAACAAATCAGAAGTAAACCCCACTGCGAACCCGACACTAGGGAACTCACCTGACCCGAAATCTTACATCGGGCTGTTCGGAATCTCACATCGAGCTGACATACTTGGAATCTCGTATCAAGTTTTCACTCGGAATCTCACATCGAGCAAATTCATTACCTAGAATCTCACATCGGACGACCTTCGATACGTCACCCTGAATCTCACATCGGATGGTCTTCAATTGTATTTCAACATTATCACTCACCGGGGGTCCGGATCTCATCAAACAAAAACTCAAACCACGCAAGTTGATCCACCTAAGATATCATATCAACCACTACCATAATCAATACAAACCAAGCATGCAAGATAATTTTCATCGTATTAAAGTCCACAAAACTAATTACCAATTTCATTAGTCATTCTATGCCTTTAACGACCAATATGAATTCATATCATGAATTACGAAATCCCCGAATTTAACCCTTAAAACTTGGGTAATTTTGCCCAAGCGTATCGATACACCTGTATTAGGGTATCGAAACGCCCATAAGTATCAAAACGCCTCTCTCGCATTCCAATACGCCATGACAATGATTCAAGACCAATAGAGACCAACCCGCATCGATACACCTAAGTGGAGTATCGTTACGGCTCCTTGTTTCGATAGTCCCAAAGAGGATATCGAACCAAAATATTACTGGAATGTTTCGTTCTGAAACACGGGCAAATCGTTCCGATATACCTGCCTTGAACAACTTATTTCCTTCTCTATGGTATCGATACCCTCTGCACGAAATGCAATTTTGCAACTTAAATTTCTTAAGAACCTTAACCAAAATTGATCCTATCGATCTCAAATCGTTCTTACTCATTATTGAAGTAGTTTAAGCGAGTTTCTAATCAATTTTACTCAATTTTATCAACTAGAATTCAAGACACCATTAAAGCTTGTAAAGGCTCTATCCTACCCAAACCATCACACATTCAATCAAGCATGCTAAAATGATGATACACATGAAAATGCAAGATTTGGAAGTGTATCAACTTCCAAAATAAGCTGAAGAAGTTACACAACAAGCCATCAAGCCTTCTCCTTGCCAAGCACCTTGATGGCTCTTCTTGCTCTCCAACTACAAGGACAATGATTGAAGGATTACCACGCTATCTAAATGATTTAAGGAAGATAAAACAACCTTAAAATCATCCTAAAACATTCCTATAAAATTATTCTCGTTCTTCCATAAAAACCTCATCAAAAACCTTACCTTCACCTTTTTAGACAAATCTTACCTTGAAAGATAGATCTCCCAAATCCTAGCACAATACACTCAAATAGCAAAACGTGATTCAACAAGCCAAGCTCCAAAAACTAACCTTTGGTGATGGTGTTTGGGGAAGAAAATGGATGAAAAAAGTGGATAAATAAGGAAATAAAGAGGGAAATCACTCTCCGCAAAAATGTAGAAAATAAACCTCCCTTTTTTCCTTCCTAACATCAAAATTAATCATTTATCATTTTATCCCTCAACCCTCTTACAAACCTAAGCTCAACAACAATCCTTAGGCCCAACAAGTCCAACTACGAGGCCCACAACCTCGACTTAATCTAACTCCGTGTCCCGAAACTCGAGTCGTGACAAAAAAATTATCTTAAAAAAATTACATAATTGCATGCCTCAACCGATTTCAATCATTTTTTGTCTAGTTTTAAATATATATTTATATATTGTATTTTCCTTTGTTCACTTCATAAAAAGGTTATTTTTTTTTCTTTCCTCTGGATCGTTATACTTGTAACATACATCTCGTTTAAAATATAAAAAGTCATGAAATGAACATCATTCTCTTTTTATTAGGATAATTGTTAGTTTTAATTGAGGTTAAAATTTTAATTTAATTAAATTAATTAAAGATTAATTTTAATTCTATTAGGCTTGTTAGTCTTTATGCACAACCGATTAAACTTGTTAAGTGACGAAAAAGTAACAATTTGGATGGTTTATGGTGAAAGCAAAAATTAAACAATGAATATAAAAGATTTAGAGTGGTTCGGATTTTTAACTCAAATCTTACATCCACTACTTTAGCTTCCCTCATTAAGAATCTCCCAAATTCATTAAGAATTTCTACCTTTTGAGGATAAAGGGTTAACATTACTACTGTTGCGTGTTTTAAGTGTTCGCAATTGTGTGCAAGTGTACACGTTTTCAAGTTATAGTATAAAAAGATATCGTCTCCACAGAGATTGATGTTTTTTCAAGAATTTAATTTTTTGCACTGAAAAATAAAAACATAATTGGTTTATAGAATTAATATTTAAATGAAAATAATAAAATAAGTAAATAAAATAAAGTGGAGTAGTCGGATTAGGTTGTGGTATCCTGAATTAAATAAAAAAACATTATAAAATTCAAGTTGTTTCGAAACGTTTGGGAAGCGTATCCAAACACCTGAGATTTTTTTTGTACTCTTTAGCTTCTTTAAAACGTCTGAAACACATTAAAAAGTAGTAAATGTTTCAAACTTATTTTTAAGTTGTTTGGACTTAAAAGCATTTTTAAAATCTTTTCAAATTAGTTCAAAACTAATTTTTAATTATTATATCGACTGTGGATATATTTTAAAAAATATTAATTCAGTGAATTAGCATAAACGCAAAAAAAAAAACTTTATTCGAATTTAAATTTAAAATTAAAACGATGTTAAAAATGGGTGATTATAATAAAAACTAAACCTCAATATTTGTCGAATGCAAATCACATGTTCTTTTATTGTCTCTTTTGACGTTTTCATTTTAAAATAATAAGGTTAAAATTTAGGGTTTAAGATTAAAAGTTATAGTTAAAGTTTAAAAATTTAAGGATAAGACTTACCTTTTAAGATTTACCGTTTAAAGATTGAATTAAAAATTTAAATTTTAAATATTAAATATTTTTAGGATTGGAATATAAAGAACAATAAAAGTGATATTTTTTTTTTACGTTTGTCACCCTATTTCCATATCAATGGCAAATGTATTTTTCTTTCTGAATGCATAAAAAGTTAACGTTGTGATTCAATTAAAAAATATAAAAACAATTTACCGCCATCTACAGTCGATAAATGTCAAATAACTATGATTTAAGTCCAAACAACTAGAGGGACAACTCTCCACCGCCATCCAAACTGCATTGTTCAGAACAATCTAAATAACTATGGTTCAGAACAATGTACCGAAGCCATGTTCACCGCTTAAATATGAATTTTATAATATTTTTTTATTTAATTCGAGTCGATATGTAACAACAATATATAAACCCGAACTGAACTATATAACTCGGTTTAAATCGGTTTTTTAATTTTTTTCGGTTTCGTTGCTAGTACCAAATTTTCCTATAAAATGTGTTATCCTCCGCCCAGAAACCATAGCATCACAAAAAACTCCATTTCAAACAATTGTGTTGAACAATGAAGGTGTGTATCGTGTTGGCAGTAGCAGTGCTATGGGTTTGCTCGATGTCCATGGTCGAACCAAACTCCAGCATCCCGTCGATGAAAGACAACGATAATCCCACAGTTAAGAAAGTCGTATTCGATTTGAAGACTGCCAGTAGGCTAAACTATATGTATTTTATTTCTGATCTCAGAAGCGAACTGATAGAAAATGGAGACCCAGGCAGAACTATAGCGGTGTTACCTGACCAATCCATGCAATCTACTGATCTCCGTCGATATCTTCTGGTGGAACTCAGGAATGGCCGGGACGAAACCGTCACATTAGCCCTTGATGTCACCAATGCGTATGTTTTGGGTTATCGAGCTGGAACGGGATCAGTGTCCTACTACTTTAACTTTAACAGTGTTCCCCAAGCTGTACGGACTGCTCTGTTCCCAAACACTGAAGCACGGAATCTTCCGTTTTCTGAAAATTATGGTGCACTCGAGCGTGCAGCAGGAGTCCAAGACAGGACGGAAATCCCTCTGGGAATGGGCGAACTACGCCAACATATTCAGAACATGAATAATTACCAACCCATTGGTCCAGATTCCCGACGCATCGCAAGAGCCCTTATAGTTTGTATCCAGATGGTTTCGGAAGCTGCTCGATTTAGGTACATTGAGCAACAAATAAATGGAGTGGCAGATCCTGATGGAGGAATTTATGGATGGATGTATCCAGATGGTTTAATGTTGGAGTTTGAAACCAGTTGGAGGCAGTTCGCCGCCGCCATCCAGTCTGCCACAAATGGAATCTTTAGAACAGCAATGCGTTTAGTATACGGTGGTCAAGAAATGGTTTTCGACACCGAGGCATCTGTGCGTTTCTTGGTTGCATTAGTACCCGTAGTATGCCATAATAGAGGAAGTAATCTACTGCTAATGCATATACCAGCATCAAAATCCGCCTTGTCGTTGCCTATGGCTATGAGGTCCACCGGCCTCGATGCGAATGATGAAACTTGTGACATAGTGTTAGCTCCAACCTCGCTCATTTCGGGACAGAATGGTCTGTGTGTTGATGTATTTGGGGGATTCTACAACGATGGAAACAAAATAATCTTATGGCCATGTGAACAGAACAAAGCCAATCAACTGTGGACATTGAGATCCGATGATAACACAATTCGATCCGGTGGAAAATGTTTAACCACTTATGGATACAGTTCTGGAAACTATGTGATGATTTATGATTGTGACACAGCTGTCCCTGATGCTACCAAATGGGAAATCCAAAGCGAAGGAACCATAAAAAATCCCCGCTCCGGGCTAGTCTTGACTACACGTAAAGATGATTCAGGGGGGATTAATCTGGTTGTCGATTATCAAATGTTTGGTTCTAAGCAGACTTTCTATGCCAGCAATATTACGAAGCCACCGGTCGCCAATATTGTCGGTTACAAAGGCCTATGCTTGCTAGCAAGTGGGAGTAAGGTGTGGCTGGAAAACTGTGTGAAAGACGATGCTGAACAACAATGGACAATATATCCGGACGGTACGATCAGACCTCAAAAAGATCAAAATGTGTGTCTAAAGTACGGGAATTCTGGCGGAGACTTGGTTACCGTGGGAACCTGCGATGGATGGACTGAAGAACGCTGGATCATTCGAAGTGATGGAACCATTTTGCATTTGCAGACTGAACGGATGATGGATGTGAAAGATACCAATGCTCCACTTCTTGAGATCACGGCCAATGAACGCGATTTAGAACGAGTTAGCCAGATTTGGTTTGTGGTTCAGACATGAAAATGAAAACATATGCTAGTGTCTTCCTATGTATTGAATAAATAAATGCTGGATCTTGTGTTGGAATTTGTTGTCGGATTCGCCCATAATGGGAATCCTATCAAATCCATTAGTCATCAAGTAAAACCTTTTTATTTTCTCTGTCTCCCTCACATCCACAGTTCACAAAACTGTGCTAAACTAATCAACTGAAACGCTCTTCACAAGTAATGCTTAATCATGCTGGAATAATGTGTCTAAAGTAAGGAGTTTTCGGTGACGGCTTGGTCACCGTCGGAACATGCGATGGTCGTATAGGAAGCTTTGTTCCATATGATTAAAATAAACCCATCCGACACTATCTCCATTTTAGTCATATAGGAAGTCCTCATCTACCTTATAACCATGAATAACATCTCTAACTGCAGAGACCTTAGCATCAGATGGACCTCTAATGTTCCAAGACAACACACGCATATCCCTTTATACCTCCGTAGATTTAAATTTTAATTGTGGTCGTAATTACGTTACAATGATTACAAATATAACGAAAGCTATTATAATTACTCTGTGGTATTACGGTTTTAAATAAAGATATTTGATTTATTAAATAACATTACATTTATTCGATTCTTTATTTGATTTATGTTCTGTTCTTCGATTCTTTTTGTTACGGACAGATTATTTATATTTATTCTTCAATTTCAATAACTAATGTTTATATGTGTATATATTCTCATAAATGAAGCATGTTTAGCTATTGTTACAAAAAATTAGAGTAAAATATTGTGTATTATTATCCAAGAAACGACGAATGGCTATAATAAACACAATCCTCATATGACATGGACTTCAAGCTATACATTTAGAGTAACCCCATACATCATAAATTTGTTAGTAAAATTGTTTTTTTTTTAAGTTAAATTGATTAATTAGTACGAACTCAAAAATAAAATATATTTTAAATTAAATACATAAATTTATGATTAAACCTCATACCGAGGTTGAAATCGAATTAGAGAATGAATAATTATATAGTTTAAAGCAGTCACTAAATATAATAGGTATTACATTTTTATTTTTGTTATAAAATGATCACTGAATTGTTAACTGTAGTTAAGTGAATGACATGATAACTATGAAAATTTGAATAATAAAACATTTAATCTTCCATATTTATATATTAATTATTTTAATCCTAATTTAATCTCATTATTAATGTCTAAATTTATTGATTGTGTAAATATTAAGGATTAGATATGTTATAATACAATTTTTAATTATCATGTCATATACTTTAAATCAATTAATTCAGTGATCATTTTATAACAAATAACAAAATTTAGTGGTTATTGTATAACTTTTAAAACTTTAGTGACCATTTTGTATTTTTTTAAAGATAATTTAATGAGTATTTGCATACTTTACCCATTTTTTTAATTAAAAAAAGATTATGTAATCTTGATAACAATTTATTGTTAGGTGTAGGTAGATATTGTAATTAGTACTAATAGTTAGTAGCATGAATTTTGTACGCAGGAACGGGAAAATTATATTATGGGTAAGTCTTATTACGTTTTTATGGGATTAACCACTAAAAATCATTCATATTATTATTATTTTTTCATGTCATATATTAACAGTAAAGATAAATAAAGATTTACTTTGAAAAATATGACTCGAAAAAATGATAATATGAATGATTTTTAATAGTTGACCCTATGAATGACGTGATGGGACTTACCCATGATATAATTTCTGATAAGGAAGAGAGAGAGGGAAGATATAACATTAAATCACAATGGGGTATTGGGCACTAAATTTAAGTACAAAAAAATTAATTATATTCAGACACACCATCTTAAATGGTCTTAATAAAGGTTACCCACTCCCACACCTCTTCATAAATTAAGAGTTTGTGTAGTTGTGTCGAATAATATTTAAATTGATTGATTTTAAATAAGCTATTGAAATAATCAAAATAAGAAAAAGATATAAAATATTTAAATCAATATACGATTTTATGTTCGAGAGTTTTGTTCAGAAAAAAGAAAAGTCTATTATAATATTTATATTAAAAAATGTGAATCATCGTCCTAACATTAATATTACTTAACACTATACGTAAATACGACTCGCAAAACTCAAAATTGTGTATTTATATTGTTCTTGTTATTTTTGGATTAAACATAGATGTATTATATTCTCACGTCGAGAATTAAATTCATACAAAACGAAATAATATAAACATTTTTAGACACTAGACCAATTAATAAATCGTCATTTATAATTAGATTTAAGGGTGAGTAAAACTCAACTCGACTCGAAAAAATTTAAATAAAGTTCGAGTTGTGAAATAGAAATTCAAATAACTCAAAATTTTTAGTAATTAAAAGATTTATTTTTAAGTTCAAGAAGAGTCTCTCAATTTTTATGATATAAATATATTGATATATAAAAATATGAAAAAATATTACTATATATAAAAAATATAATATATATCTTATATAATTAGATAAAGTCGTTTAAATTAGAATCAAATCGTATTATTAAATGATAAATAGTTATAATAAAATATTTATAAGAACTCGAAAACTCAACTCGAATTTCTCAAACTCAATTCAATTCAAAAAAAATTCAATTAAAGTTTGAATTGTAAAATATAATTCGTCAACTCAAATAACTGATTTTTTTTACTCGATTAGATTGAATACTCAATAAGTGATTTAAGTGAAAAAGATAATAATATTTATAAAAAAATTAAATTCAAATATATATGTATCCAAAGTATTTACATATTTTTAAATAATTAAAAAATATAATTAAATATTATTATATAATCACACGAATAAACTTCGCAACGCAGTCATTGCTTTTACCCCACCGATTAAAATTAAAATAAATTACACAACCTTTTACACCAATGTAGAAACAACTTTTTCAGGTAAAAAAATTATTTTTATATATTTTAATCGATTGATTTAAACCACAAGTGTCTGGTCTCATGTCTTTAATCTCGTGTTCTGTTTCTAATATTAATGAAGTTGTTGTATCCAAAATTAAATACATTCATCCGAATGGGTCAGTGAGAGACCATACAATAAACTCATGTAACCCCACGCATGCTTTACAAGAGTAATGGAGTTGTCTGATTCAAATGAAAAACATGTTGGGACAACTCAAATAATTTTAGGGCCAGAAAAAATTGATTCGACTCGAAAAATTAAATTTTTTGTTTGATTTGAAATGAAAAACTTGATTTATTTTGATTTGATTCGAAATTTTATAAATTCGACTCGACTCGAAAAAATTTTAAATAAAGTTTAAGTTATAAAATGAAAATCGAATAACTTAAAATTTCTAATAATTACAAGGATTAATTACATATTTAACACCTGCAATTTTATTTTTAGTCCCTTGTTTTTTTTACCTATTAATTTTCTTTTCTTAACAATCCGGTCACTTTCGAGATTTATTTTTTATTTTATTTAATATATTTTTTATTATTATATTATTTATTTTGTTTTTTTAATTTTTGTATTTAAGTTATTATTATTTTTGGTCTAGTCTTGGTCTTACCTAGATAACAAAGAGGGTTTTAGAGAAGTATGTAATTTAATGAAATGACATATTTATATCTAAATTATTTGATGATAATAATAATAATTCAAAATCTTATTTATACATATAAAAAATATGTATGTAGATATAAAGAGAAATTCTTTTAAATTGTAATCAAACTATATCATAGTATTATAAAGGCATAAAGATAATTTTAACCCTTGACGTTTGTAATTTTTATCGTTCTGACCTTTATTCTTTTTTGGGATAAATTTAGCCCTTAATATATATCTTTTTGACAAATAGTTTATTTTTTAACTACCATGATAACTAGACCGTTAAAAATCTAACAATGATGACATGTCATATGCATATGATAATATTATTTTAAATAACATGACACCTAACCTATTAAATATATAATATAATATAATTTTATTCTAATATAAAATATAAAATAATTAAAATTTAAATAAAATATTAAAAATTAATTAATTCTAAAATAAAATGGTACTAAACATTCTTAACTGATAGAATCAAAATCATATCTTAAAAATTAATTTAGTAGTTAGGGTTAAGAATATTTAGTAGCATTTTATTTTAGAATTAATTAATTTTTTAATATTTTATTTTATTTTAATTGTTTTATATTTTATATTAAAATAAAATTATATTTCATATATATATATATATATATGTATTTGATAGGTTAAATATCATGTTATTTAAAATATATTATCATATGCATATGACATATCATCATTGTTAGATTTTTAAAGGTTCAACTATCATGGTAGTTAAAAATAAGTTATTTATCAAAAAGATATAGGTTAAGGGCTAAATTTATTCTAAAAAAAGAATAAGAGCCAGAACGATAAAAATTACAAACGTTAAGGGTTAAAATTATCTTTAAGCCTATTATAAATAGTAAAATTAATATTTGTACATAAATTCAAAAAATCGAATCAATTCGAACTCGCTAAAATTTACCCAACTCGAAAAAATTTCAAAAAAGTTCATATTATAAAATATGAGGAACCAACTCGAATAACTCAAAAAAATGTATTCGACACAACTCACTTGAACGTTCACCCATATATGATTTTACTCCGAATTATAATTTATTTAAATATAACCATTGAATTTTTATTATAATTAAAAATATATAACAATTATAACACATTACAAAAATAATAGGACTAATATTTTAAAATTTCTTACTACCTAAAAACAAAATCAAATCATATCAACATTGACAACAAAAATCGAAGCAAAATAATCATTAGGAATTTCTATGATTAAAAAGAGAATCATACAATAGCTATGACTTCGATAATTGTATTTATGTTCGATTTATTGATTATATCATTTATAATTTTTTAATAATATTTTTAAAATTTAAATACGAATTCACTTTTTAAGAGTTAATGTATTTTAATATTATATTTGATAATTATTGATAAAAAAAATTATTAAAATAAAACATATGTTATAAGTTGAAAAATATGATTAAGGATAATCATGAAATTAAAATGTTGTTAATTGATCATTTAAATTGGTTTACGCGATAAAAATTTAAGGAAGTCAACTAAATTTTTTAATAATTTTATGGGATCTAACAACTTCTTAAAAAAATATAGATAAAATCTAATTAAAAATATTTAAAATGTTAAAGTTTAATATGAAAAATTAGAGATAAAATTTAAATTTCTCAAAATTTTAAGAGGTGTAAACCCATTAATCCCTTAAAGGTTACGTCCCTGAATATAATATATAAAAAAATAAGATTAAACATGTTTAAACGATTAATCTTTTAATTTATAAATTGCTTAAAAAATTTAAGAATAATTTGGTTTAAAATATTTTTAATAAGAATTATTGCTTTTATTGTACGATTTTTCTATGTTTCTGTGGTAATTTTTTTCTTTATTTTATGTGGATTGTTTCTTTTATTGTTTTGATATGATTTTAATATTTTAACAATTATTTGTTCGTATAGAGATCTTTACAATGTAAATTTTTTATTATGATTCTATCGATACTCATAAAAAAATAAATCCTTATTCAATTGATGATTGTTTGTCAATATAATCAGTCATGGTAGTAAAGCAATTTGTCTGATAGTTTGAGTCACATATTACTTTTTTTTTTTACCTCGAAAAACGTTTTGTTTAAATAGAGAATAAGATTCAGAAAGACTTCTGAATTTTGACGGTATGTTAATCTTTATAAAATTATTTACTTTTTTTTAGTACCTTTGAGTTTTTATGAGTTTTGGATAGATTAATTCTTATTATTTGTCGTTAAAATCTTAAATTATGATTTAGAAGACAAATCGCTTTTTGTAAATGTTAGATTCTTTTAATCGTTCTAAAACAATTGTTTGGGACAAAAAAAAAACGATTGATGAACGAGTTTTTGGAGTCAAACTTGGATTGTTTAAGATTGTTGTTTTCGATAAACGTCTGTTTCTTACCGCAACAAAAAAAAAAACACAACCTAAACCAAATAGATATCTTAAATATTTCTTAAGAGTTAATCAACAAGTTAATCCGGGAGTATACGTACAGGTCAGGCAAACAATATTCACGTGGGATCGTCAATTTTTCACCAAGTAGTTGGACTAATTTATTTAGACTTCCATTAATAAATTTGCATTTATTCCATATGTCCCGTTCATTATCATTTCCTATATATCTCCTCTCCACCCTCGCTAGGACTCATCACTCTCAACCATTTCTCCTCCCTTTCCATATTCTAACTCAATCCTTAAGCAGACTGTTTTTTTTTTTGCCGGAAAAAATGCGGCGGCCGTCATCTACCAATAATTGCAACAAGGAGGTGGCCGGTTTGAAAAGCGGACCATGGACCGCTGAGGAAGACGAAATACTCACGGCTTACATTCAAAAACACGGACATGGTAACTGGCGTGCCTTGCCTGAGAAAGCTGGTAAGTCTTTGTATAACATGAACATGTTTGTACTATTTTCCTTTGTTTAGGTTTAAGACGATTTGTAACGGGACACACAATGCATGTTTAGGATTATACGATTCGTTTATTAATAAATCATATTTGTCGAGAAAAAAAACATATTTACATGTTTTTCGATTTGGTTTATGTCTATAGGACTTCAACGATGTGGGAAGAGCTGTCGGTTGAGGTGGATTAATTACCTAAGACCTGATATCAAAAGAGGAAAATTTAGTTTACAAGAAGAACAAACCATCATTCAACTCCATGCCCTACTTGGAAACAGGTAATGATGTTAATCAGTTTATTGTCGTTAATTTGTACGAATGCATTGATGTTCATGTTTTTCTCTCCATTTTGGTTTGTCTGAATCTATCAAGGTGGTCCGCCATGGCTGCTCACTTGCCGAAAAGGACGGATAACGAGATCAAGAATCATTGGAATACGCATCTCAAGAAAAGGCTAATAAAGTTAGGTATCGATCCAATGACTCACAAGCCTCGTGTGGATGCATCGACCTCCCCGTCTGGTTCGAACAAAAACGGTTCGAATCTAAGCCACATGGCTCAGTGGGAGAGTGCTCGTCTCGAGGCCGAGGCCAGGTTGGTACGTGACTCAAAACCAATCACTCTCCCGAACCAAAATCTAATCCACCCGAAAAACAACCATCTTAAGCTCGATCCGAGTCGGATCAGTAGACCGAGGTGCCTCGACGTGCTCAAAGCATGGCAAGGTGTAGTTGCAGGCATGTTCGCCTTCCCCAGCCAGGATCTCGAGTCCCCAACTTCAACTCTTAGCTTCCCCGGCATCGGACACATCGCCACTAGCTATACAGAAGATGGAATCGGGTTTGACACACCGGAATGCGTCGGAAAACCAAACCAATTGCAAGAAATTGAGGAAACGATCACCGACATCGATGCATGGTTTGAGGACTCATTTAGGGATGAAAATTATGACAATGTCGATGACGGTTTCTCGAATGCTCCGAGTTCGGATCTACCGATGGTTTGTGATAGTGTACTAGATTTCCTTAACCCTTCACCATATAGTTCCCCTGTGTTTTGATCATAATGTAACCGACCAAAGTTCATCCAATGGCACATTTCCATTTAATGTGTAATTTTAATTTATTCGATTTTCGCATATCAGATTAATTCTTTAATTTTTTCTTTTAATTTAATATTATTTTACGTTTAGATATTAAATGTATAAACAATTATATTTATTTAATATAAAAAATATTCGATGAGCTAGCATTTCGGTACGTAATTGATAAGGGACAATAATTGTATGACTGGTTTGCACAAATTTAAGATAGGCGTATTTAAGAGCTGATCCAGAACAGTTATGTTCTGAAAACAATAATAATTGGTGTACGAGGACACGTTTGGTTTCTATATATGTTGGATTTAAACAATTATAATATACTTTTATTTTTAAAATTTAAATCAGAAATTTTATTAATAAATAAAAATAATTAAAATATAATATTTTAAAAAATTTAAAAATGCCAAAAATAATAAAAATGTAAAATTTAAGAGAACATTAAAGGGTTGTTCTAATTATCTAACAAATCGACATAAATCAATTGTTTAACTGCTAGATAGATGTTTAAATTATATTTTTTTTTAATCAAGTGTTCAAATTATATTTTTGGGTCATTTATGTGCTTAATGTTTTATTCTGTAACATATTTAAAATTTTCGTTAATTTCCACCACTAAAAAGATACGTGTCATCTCTTCAAAATTTTAAAATTAAATTAAAAATAAATAAAATTACTTAATTCACAGAAAATCTTCAAGTTTTTCAGATTTTACGAAACAACCTCGAATTTCAAAATCCCTAACTCTCTCAAATCTAAATTTGTATTTGAGCTAATTTCCTCATCAACTGTCACGTCGTCGTTCACCACATCGATCACTAGAACTTCATGACCATTTCTCCCACTATTCCGTTATTAGAAATTGATGGCCACCGTACAAAATATTAAAATTATCGAACAATTCTTTCAAAAGATTCAAGACGAACAATGATAGAAAAGATGACAAATGACGTGTGGGTTAATCGATGCGGAAAGAACACTTCATTTCGTCGTCGATATTGTCGGCGAGAGTAGCTAGATTTGGGGTTTATAGATTTTGGGACTATTTTAAAAATTTTAAAAAATTTAATATATGTTTTTGTTTTCTATTTTCTGAGTTTTATTTATTTTAGATATAATTTTAGAATTTTTAAGAGATGATACATCTTTAATAGTAAAAATTAACAGAAAACTTACATATAATTTGAACACTTATCTGATGTTTAAGTCTAAATCTATAGTAGTACAAATATATGTATTGCGAAACGAGATGGCAATTGGCAAAGGTAGGTCGCCTCCATGGGTAAATATAAGCTTCAGTCCTTATAAAGTTAATGTTTTGAAATTAAAGTACGGTACAAATTTACTTTTACCCCTAAAATGATAAAAAAATCAAATTAATCCTTTAAAAATTATGTAAATTATATTTTAATCATTTAAAATTTTATAATTCAATATTACCCTCAAAATATTTTTCGCTTCACTCTTGTTGCCTGTAACTAATTAACTTCTCAGTTTTGTAAAACACAATGATTAAAGTCTGACAAGGTAAAAAGCATGGCTAAACTATAACGAAAATTATTTAATTATAATTAAAGTTATATTGACCATTTAATTATTAAAATTTATAATTAGATTATTTGGTTATAAATAAAATTATATTTAAATTATTTAATTATTAAAATTATATTTATATTATTTAGTTATAAATAAAATTATATTTAGATCATTAATTTATTTCTATTTTCGTATCTCGCAGTTAAAAGTCAACAATATGTTGTTCAAGAGAAAAAAAATCACATGTGGCATGTCAATTAGGAGAGAGAAAATCATATGTGCAAGGTCCCACATCATTTTGTATCTTTTAGTTAACATACTATATGTGTTTTTTATAACTTTAGTCAACGTGATATGCTAACTTATCATGTGTAAATATTTGTGGTGTTTGTAGAAGAAACACCACTAACAACTATATCTGTGGTGTTTATATAAAAAAAAAAGTGAAAATCTTATATATTGCGACTTTTGTTATAAAATGTCACTATAATTATATCTTTTGCAGCGTTTATGAAAAACGTCACTAAAAATACTTTTTCGATGATTGTAAAAACGTTACTATATGTGATATTTATTGCATCATTTATTTAAAAAACGCCGTTAAAAGCGTTGCTATATATCAAGATTGGTGTAATGTGAGTGTAAAAAATAAAAATAAAACATAATGTTATACGTCATTTTGTAAAAAAAATAAGAGGTGCCAAAAAAAAACATATAAAGGTAGATACCAAATAAGTAGTCATCCTTACTTTTTATTAATCTTTTGATAACATGCATATTGCAGATAAGACTACTCAAATTCAAATTTTCTAAAATAAATACCATTCTCTTTTTTATTATAATTATTCGTTAATTTAACGTCTCTTCAACTTTTAAATTAGAGAATAACTAGTATTTAAATGTATTCAAATCTACACTTTTATCTATCTACCTATTAATGCGTAAAACCGAGTCGAGGTAAACCCGAGTTCTATAAATCAGTGTCCCTTTAAGTCACGATAAAGGAAGTAGGTTGGTAATAAAAGCTATAAGTAATATTTACAAGCTAAGTTTCTACTCAATCATTTCCCTTGTAGGCTTTGTTGGTAATAGAGGCAAATTCCTGGCAACAAGTTCTGGTAAACATCGTAAAACCAGCTGCTGTAATAATGGAGGAAACTGGAAAAACAAACAGATCATAATTAATATGTCTGAATATTCATTTCTAATTCAACTGTTTTTTCTTTTTCTGTTCATTAATTTGAAAACCTACTTTGGTTGTATGATGAGTTATTGTATAATTCACTTAGTAGCTCATCAACTCTATTTAAGATAAATTGCCTCTGCTTATTTCTTTTTTATTTACCTCAAGCTTTGGACTATAATTTGTAGGAATGTTCAAACGGTCAGTTAAACCGAATTAACAGACTAAACCGAATTAATTCGGTTAAACGATCGATTATCAAACTTTGTTCAGTTGGTGAGTGGTTAAAGTTTTTTTTTAAAAGTTCGGTTAACGGTTAATTCAATTTAAAATAGATTAATTAACCGAATTAACTGAAATTTTATATTTTATATTATATATATTTGTTTTTAATCAGTAAAATTTTAAAAATTATAAATTGATCATTAAATTTCATTAAAATTTATTAAATTATTAAAAAATATTCATTAAAATTTTTAAAAATTATCAATAACTTATAACATACAATAATTAGATGGTCAATTTATAATAATTAGATAAGTTTAATGGTTATTTTATAATTTTTGAAAATTTGATGGCTAAAAAGATTATTTTAACCGAATTAACCATAATTTGTTCAGTTCGGTTAATGTATTTTGAAAAAAGTTCGATTAGTTCTATTTTTGGTAATTCAGTTCGGCCACCGACCAAATTAACCGTTTGAACACCCTTAATAAATTGTATTGTGTTTGTAGTTTAATTCAATGATTTATTTTTTTGATAAAAAGTGAAATAACAGTCATGGACGGAGTCAGGATTTAAGGTTAGGGACAAAACATAAATGTTTGTAAGTGATGGACAAATTCATTAATAAACCATTTTTTTTTTAAAATCTAAATAAAGGAGTAAAAAAAATATCTTCGAGGCTAGGGGTAAAATAACTTTATCCCTAAGAACAATACAGTACGCACTAGATATGAGTAAAGATGATGATGATGTTTATCTTAAAAAACTCGAATTTAATCGTACGATAAAAATATTTAAAACTAAACCTTCTTAAAAGAATTTAAAGTTCAAAATCCAACAAGAATGTAAAACTAAATGTTCTTAAAAAATCTAAAGTTAAAAATCCAACAAATAATAAGAAAACATTTTGACTTATAAAAATTTATTCCGTAAAAAATATGATAATATTTATCTTAGAAAATTCGGTTTCGTGTATATAAGATATATATATGTTATTAAAGGGTTAAAAAATATAAATAAATACTATCATATAATGATACTAATATTTATAAAATATTATAATTCAAGTTCACTTATAAACTTTTTTTTTTTTTACTTTCGTCCTTAAATTTATAAATTATCAATTCATCAGATACAAATTATTGTAATTATTTTTTAAAATAATATAAATAAAATGTTATGTAGTAGAAGTGATAAAAAGAAGAAAAAAAAACAAAATTATCAAAAATCTTATAAAACTAGAAATGATAGATATTTTTTTTTGATTTTTTAAAATTTTATTATAATTAATCTAGATTGATGTATGATATATATTATTTTAGTGAATTAAATTTTTAATATAATTTTTTATATACATAAAATTTTAAATCTATTTAAATTATATTAAATTATTTATCACTTGATTGAATTATTATTAATCACTTATAATCGGTTGGTCCAAAGGGTAAGTAATTTGATTTTGTTTAAATGAATATCGAGTTCAGTATATTGTGTACGCTAAAAAGCTTTGCGAAGAAATTCACTTACCAAAATTAAGTGTATAACGCAGATCGATATAAATTATCGAGTAATTCCAAAAGATGATTTTGTTAAATAAGATTCAAATATAGTTTTAGTCACTGACGGATCTATGTTCATAGGAGGGTGGCCCCGTGCCCACACTGAAATTTTTAAAGTTCACATATTTACTCTTAATATTTTTAATTTTTATGAATTAATCCTTAAGATTTTATAATATTTAAGCTTTGTGCCCACCCTGAGATTTTAAAATTTTTATGTGTTCATCCTCAAATAAATTTTTGGATCCGCCACTGATTTTAGTAATGACCGTATGGATACAATCCCAATTTAAAATAAAAATTCAAGGATAAAATACAAACTTTTTAATAAAAAACATACAAGAAAATTATAAATTTTAAATTATATACAAATTTTAATTTTTTTGTCTTTAACCCTTGATCTATCGTTGATTTTATGATTTAAAATTTAAAATTTATATTTATAATTTAATTTTTAAAATTTAAAATTATATTTTAAAATATAATTAAATATATTTATATGATATTTTTAATTTATTATCATCATTACCGTTACCGGTCGATGTACACCACTACTGAATTTTAGTTATCCCTCTTCCTTAAAATAAATATTTTTTTCTTACACACCTCTCAGTTTGTCTACCAACTTTGTGTAGGGTACAAGTAGGTTAATCAAATTTGGACAAGGAGTAATATTTAATCTACCTGTAATAAAAAAATTAGAATTATATTATTTTTAAGATTTACGGTTTATGAATTTATTTTAAGAATTTAAAATTTAAAATTATGGTTATACAATTTATAATTAAAATTTAAGGTTTAAAAATTATAATTTAAAATTTATTATAACATGATCAAAGATTTAAGTTTTAATCTATATAACCTAAAATATAATCATAAAGAAAAATTCTATAACGGGCGTCGAACACCGTTAATGATGAACACTGCTGAACACTATTAAACTAATTAATAAAGATTAAAAACCTTAAGGACTCAATATATAATTAATAATTATTTAAAATAAAATTTTAATTAAATTATTTTTTATTGGGATAAATATAAGGATGGTCATTCAATTGTCACATTTTTTTTTGTTTTGGTCACTCAATTATTTTTTTTTATCAAAATTATCACTAATATTTTATTTTATTATTGTTTTAGTCACTCAATTATTTTTTTTATCAAAATTATCAGCAATATTTTATATTATTATTGTTTTGGTCATCAAACATTAAATGTTTAATAAGATTGTACCATGACATAGTTTAATAATAACTTTAATCCCTAAATTTATGATATTATATTAATTTAATCTTATTAAAAAAACTCATCAAATAAGTTCTTATATTTCTATCTAAACCCGCATAATAATACAAACAATACCCATCAAATCTTATTTTGATTTTTTTACTATTCAATCACTTTAACTAATATAATTTAATTAAAATATTTATTAAATTTAAAATTATGTTCGAAAATGTATTTTTTTAAAACTGATTTTTAATAGAAAAATAGTTATGAGTTGAACTTTGATTAAAATTAAGAAGAAACTGATATTCAATTATTGTTTTATAAGTTTATTATTAAAAATAATAATTTTATGTACAATAAATTTGATTGGAATTAGAATAAATGTTTAAAAAATCTTTGAATTGCAGAAATAATTTTTCAATTGGCATTGCTTTATTTTAATATTTATATGTTAAATGTTAAAATACATATAAATATTAAAATATTTGTACAAATTTGACTCAAAAAATAATGTATATGAGTAACTTAAAGAATCAAAAAAGTTAAATTAGATTTTAAAAAAAATCATAAAATTAAAATGGTGTTTTATAATTTAAAACTTAATAAGTTACCCAAAGACATAAAAAAGAAATAAAAAGTGAGTTGGTTAATTAATTTCAAGAGTAGTGTTGTAAAGAAAAAAGAAAGTGGATGAAAAATTTAGGGTTTAATCCAAATATTTGATGATTTATTTTCTATTAGGATTAAATTGATATAGTATAATAATTTTAGAAACTAAAATTATTATTAAATCATTTCATTTTATAATTTTCGTTAAATATATAATGGAAGATGATCAAAATGAGAATAAAAAAAAATGTTAGTGACGGTTATCACTAAAAGTTTTGTTGGATGACCAACACAAAAAAATGATGATAGTTGAATGATTATCTGTGTAATTCTTCCTATAAAAAATAATTTAATTAAAATTTTGTTTTAAATAATTGCTAATTATACATTGAGTCCTTTAAATTTTTAATTTTTATTAATTAGTTTAATAGTGTTCAACAATGTTCAGCGCTAGTGGTGTTCAGCGGTGTTCGACGCACGTGGTAGACTCATCCAATCATAAATCATGAATTCTAATCATAAACTTTAATTTTAAATCTCTAAATCTGTACCTCTGAATCATAAATACTAAATTAAATTCATAACCTAAAACTAAAATATTTGTGAATTTTTTCTATTAATAGTGTACGAAATAATTACCTATAATATAAATAGATTATAATCACGAATTGTTTGTGCTTTGTGATTATTGATGATTATTGTAATGATATAAATATAAAATATCAACAATAAATATCCACGATAATAAAAAAAAATTATATTTTTTTACTTTAACCGAAAATCATGTTTTATTAATACTTTACTCATCATATTAATAAAAATTAATGAAATTATTATCAACAGGGATTGATCTAAGTAGTAAACAGTTTGGTTTCGCTTAAACAAGTCTTAAGTTTAAGATGTTGCACACCGATCCAGATTATTAAGACGAGACCTTAAAAACCGAAAAAATAGAAAAAATAATAAAATTATTTCCCCATACAACATTTTCTGAGTGGTGTGAATGCCTTTTTGGCATAATTTACTGATCCTCACAAATTCTCAACGGTTATCATTATTATTGAGAGTAAATCAGTTTTAAATTCGTTTTCCTACCACCGGTTTATAATAAATTTAAGATAAATAATTATTTACGGGTTAATTTAAGTGGTAAGTATTTAGATAATATTTAAATATATTTTAAATTTAAATTTTTATATATATTAAAATATTTTATTGAAAAAATCATCTATTAAAATAAAATATATGAATTAAGTCGATTGGAATTAATTAAATCAAATCCTCTGAAAATAAAAAGAATCAAATAAAATTAAGTTAAATAATTCAACAAATATGTTTTTTTTTCTTAAATATCACTTTAATTACTGATTAGCATTACTGAGATCTTTCTAGATAAAAAAAAATGTATTAATATCATTTGTTATATTGAATAAATTCGTAGCATCTTTTTCTGTGTGAAAGCTTCATCTTTTAATTAGGTCTAATAAGTGTTTCTGGACCCACACAAAATAAATAATATTGTGTAAGCAGACCGGATTTTTTTTAATTAAACAAAATAGCTTGATATGTAAATGTGAATAGAAATATTTATTTTAAATTGAATATGAAATTAATTGTATTAGATCTACAAAAATTATAGTAATATTAATTATATTTTGATTTTACAAAAATATTTTTTCACATTTTAACGTGTTTGAAATGTTGAGGCCCACCGTTTATAGTTGAAATTTTTTAGGGAATAATAGAATCCCAAATATTTTTTTTTAGAAAATAAAATATGTTAGATATATTTTTGGTCTACGATAAAAATTATAATATAGAAAAAAATTGTCACCTGTAAGTGACGGTTTGAGCGAGGACGTTACTTGCAGGTGACGACGCTCTAATAATTTATAATATTTTAATATTTTTTATCTATTTAAGATAAATTTAGGAGAAAATCGATACCTGCAGCTGATTGATGATTTAAAATAAATTATCACCAAGTCGTTATTGATGATTTTTCTCTGCAGTATTATTTTTATTGTAAAGCATTTATACTTTGGGATCTATAGTAAAAATAACAGTACAGGAGAAAATCGCTACTTGCATATGACGGTTTGAATGAAGACGTCATTTGTAGGTGATGATATCCCATAATTTATAATATTTTATCGATTTAAGATAAATTTAAGAAAAATCGTTATCTACAAGATCGTCTTCACTCAAACTGTCATATCGACGAGTGATAATTTTCCCTTATACTATAACTTTATCGTAAATTTTAAAATATACTTAACGTACCTTATTTCTAAAAATAGTAAAGTTGCTTATAATATTTATAAAAACTACCTTCATAGTTGGTGAATATGAAGTTATATTTATTATGATTAAAAATAGTTGATTTATGCCATAATTAAATTTCATTTGATCATTGCTTAGAGTAGAAAATATATATAGGTAAAACTGGGATGGGGTAGTAAATATTTTACTTATAAATAATTTTTTATAATATTTCTGTTCTTTATATCTCAATTTTTTATTTTTATATTATTTTCTCACAGTTTACAAGTAAAATATTTACTACCCCATCCCAGTTTTACCTATATATATTTTCTACTCTAAGCAATTAACCATTCCCCAATCCCCTCGCTTTCAACTCTCTTTCATTGTCTTGTTTCCGAGGAACAGAAGATTCAGTGTTCGGTCTTTTGTTTCCAACAAGAATATGGGACGCTCACCGTGTTGCGATAAGGTGGGGCTGAAGAAAGGACCATGGACACCCGAAGAAGATCAAAAACTATTAGCTTACATAGAACAACATGGACATGGAAGCTGGCGCTCGTTGCCTGAAAAAGCTGGTAAGAATAGTTAATGAAATAGTTATTTTTCATCTCCGACCACAAATCAACAGTCTTAATGACAGTTTACCGTTGCTTTTGATGTAATAAAAGGGCTTGAAAGATGTGGCAAGAGTTGTAGACTCAGGTGGATTAACTACTTGAGACCTGATATCAAAAGAGGAAAGTTCAGTTTACAAGAAGAACAAACCATTATTCAACTACACGCACTTCTTGGGAATAGGTGATTTGTGTCGTTATCTGATTGATTGATGATTCGGAAATTTAACGAATTATTTAAATTGATATTAATTTTTGTGTGTATCGATGTAGGTGGTCGGCTATTGCAACTCATTTACCGAAAAGAACCGATAACGAGATTAAGAACTATTGGAATACGCATTTGAAGAAAAGATTGAGCAAGATGGGGATCGATCCGGTCACTCATAAGCCTAAAACCGATGCCGTCGGGCCCGCAACGGGTAACCCTAAGGATGCAGCCAACCTCAGTCATATGGCTCAATGGGAGAGTGCTCGGTTAGAAGCCGAAGCTCGGTTGGTTCGAGAGTCGAAACTGGTGTCGAACCCTCCTCCAAACCTGGAGATACCAGCCGGTTCCTCGTCTTCCTTGGTTATGGCAGCAGGAGCAACTAGGCCACAATGCCTTGACGTACTCAAAGCTTGGCAAGGTGTAGTCACCGGATTGTTCACTTTCAATGCCGACAACCTCCGGTCTCCGATATCACCGTTGAACTTCATGGAAAACATGTTACCTAACGGATTAATCGACGACAACTTGGTCAGGAACTCATCGGTTACTTGCGATGCCACCACCACGGGGTTGCATGAAATGGCTGCATGGTTTCAACAAGATTCATACAAGGAAGAAAATGACATGAATATCGACGGTAATAATTATTCGGATATGATGATTTGGGATTCCGGTAATGATCATCAACAGAATTCGTCAATGGTGGCGCCTAGTGAGAACTTTAATGAAGCAAACTCCGGTAATGGTGGTGGTGGCGGCCGTGGTAGCAGTAGTAGTTTAGAAGAGGACAAGAATTACTGGAATAATATCCTTAATTTGTTAAGTTCAGAGATAAAACATGGCTACAATGAAGATTGAATCGGCCAATAATCGAGCGGTTAATATGACCTATTGATGAAGTGTTACGATTTTTGATTTTAAAGATAATTAGAGATGATTTTATTTAATTTAAAATACCAACAACAAAATAATTATCGATGATAGGAGAATATACATTATACAAAGAATAAAATTCATCGATCTTCGAGTTTTAAATTATTTCAAAATTGAATTATTTTTTTTAAATTATATCTAACGTTTTTATAAATGGCTTGAAACGTTTATATTAAATTCAATTAAACATATCCATTTAATTTGGTATTAAATGGTATACGGGGAAATTACAGTTTGATCCATAAACTTTAGGATATTTATAAGTTTAGTCCCTGAAGCTTAACTGTAAATAGGAATGAACTTTTCATTTCATATCATTCCAAAAATCCTAACTATCTCTCTCATTTGGTTCTTTCTTCTCCCATTTGTTGTATTCGGAATTCTTAGAAATTTCATTTGTTTGTACCATTTTGGTAATAGTAAAGTTATCATCTGGTGGTGGTGCATGAGGAGTAGATATTTGTCGAACCTCGTAAATTCTCTTGTTCTCTCTATTATTTTTTTTGGTTGTTTATTTAGGTTTTTATTGGATTACAATATTCAATAGTTTGACGAGTTTATCCGTTGTGCAAACTTTAGTGGTTTCAATCTTGACATTTTAACTCAGATTTGAAGCTACGTTCGTATGAGAAATAACCCGTTTTCCCCAACAAACGTTATATGTTTTATTTTATTTTATTTTAATATTCTATCATTAAAATTTAAAGAAGATAAAGATGTGACTCATTTTTAATTGGATAACATCAGCTTTAGTCCTAGAAATTTGTACATTTCTTTCAATTTTTAATCATCATCTAAAATATTTGGATTAAAACTATAATTTTTCCCTTTTCCTTTCTTCTTTTCCAAAACTACAAGGGATCGCATATTCGTATATTCAATTATTCGAAAAATATATATATGATTTTTCGGATTTTTTTGGATATTTGAATTTTCGGATTTTTTTGGATATTTGAATCTATGATATAATGATTTGTATTTGATCTGAAAAAAATATATATCCGCATATTCAAATATTAGATCGCATATTCGTATATTCAATTATCCGAAAATATAATTTGAAGGTTGTATTTATAAAAATTTTAGAATTTCAAATATAATAAACAATAAATTACTAAACATAACAAGATTTACATTTATAAAAGTTTAAATTTTTCTAAAAAATTAATATAACAAGCATTAAACCGTTAATAACAAGATTGATATTAATGAAAATTTAAATTTCACATAATCTAAAATATAAAATATTGCGATCCGTATCTTATTCAAAAAACTTAAAATCGGATCATATATTCAACCCGGAAAAAAATTGAAATGGATATCTAAATCTTCATATCAGGTCAATATATAATATCAAATCGAATATTTTTAAACACACTTAATAAAAATTTTCTTTTTCTGAATAATCAAATTTAGGGTTATTTTTCTATTTAATTAAATGAGTATATATTCATTAAAAATTACCGTGACAATAGCGGAAAACGTGTCTTCACCCTAATAAATTTATGGTCCTCTTTGTAAGAGGCAGAAACGTCAGAGCCCTTCATTTATAATTTTCTCTTTAATTTCATTCATAAATTTCAAATCTGGTTCACCAAAATTCGTCACAGTTTCTGTCACCAAATTCAAGTCCCTTCATGGAACCAACAAAACTCAACTTTCAAAATATTATTTTTGAAAATTTAATAATAAAAACTAATGTGACCAATAAATATAACTCTATTTAATAATTAGCGAATAGCGGATTATATTAACCGATAGTTAATTAATAATTTATTTTTACTGTCTTATCAAAAGATTTAAAAATATAAATAAATTTATAAATAATTTTTTAATTTAAATAGGTAGCGATTCTCTTCCCACCCATTTAACTTCGTCATTGATTGCATGAACTCAATAGTAGCAATTTATTTGCATGGGACGGACATGGACCAATTATATTAAATATATTTGGACCAGTTATAAATAGGTTGTCTGTTTTATACACAATTTATTCAACCTAAACTTCCTTTTCTTAATAATTATTTTTTCTAGAAATTACAGATCTGATTAATCTTGTAATTCAGCGATCAAAGTCTAATGATGGTGAATAATCCCACTGCATGACCAACTCGAACATCCCACAGGGTCATTATAACCCTCAACAGATTGTGGTTTCCTCACAGAATGTTCTGGAACAACACAATCTGAGACAGCCACGGCTGTCGCTGACAATTACAAATTTAACTTGTGTGTTAGAAATGAGGAAGGTCTTTGATGTGGGTTTGTCTGGTTTGAACCCGCCCGCGACAGTTGGCCACATAAAACAGACCAATAAGAGGTGTAGGAATAGCTCATTCATGGTACAAACTAGGTCCTTGACTGATTGAATTCGACTCGGTCAAAACTGAATAAATACTCGATTTAGATTAGTTCGACTCGAATTTGAATTTGAACTCGGCTCGATACTTTAACGAGTTGAATCGAGTAAAGTCTAACTCGACTCGATAAGTTTGTGAGCAATTTGTTAATTTTTCAAATGTCATACTGCCATTGTAAATGCAACTTAAAACCATGAAAAGTTTAACGGTTCATGTCCTTCAAATTTTTCTAATAATTTTAATAGACGTACCCAATGGTGTTAGAGGGTTGTTAATAGTATGAATATTTGATTGAGTCGAGATAAAATTTTTGAATTAGTCAAGTTAATAAATTTTATTTTATTTTTTAATTGAATTAAATTTATGATATTTGAGTCGTATTGAGTTAAAATATTCAAATTTTATTTAAATTTAATTATAAAAATTTATAATGTTACGAAACTAATTAATTTTAATATATTCAAGTTTAGAGAGAATTACAATGACGAAAAATAGAAATTTTCTAAGACGGAATGATTGTATCATCCCGGGCCTCACTCATTGGCAAAGTCCAAACTTCTTCGCCTACTTCCAAGCAAATGCTAGCACTGCCGGCTTTCTAGGGGAAATGCTTTGCTCAGGTTTTAATGTCGTTGGTTTCAACTGGATTTCATCACCCGCCGCGACAGAGCTCGAGTCCATCGTCTTGGATTGGATGGGGAAGTTGCTTAAGCTACCCTCTTCGTTTTTGTTTGCCGGAACCGGTGGTGGAGTCTTGCATGGCAGTACATGCGAGGCGGCTGTTTGCGTTTTGGCAGCTGCAAGAGATAAAGCTTTGAAAGAGCTTGGTGGGTGGGAACATATGACTAAACTTGTGGTTTATGCGTCGGATCAAACGCATTTCACTTTCCAGAAGGGTGCAAAAATTGTGGGCATTCCCCCGTCTAATTTTAGGTTAATTGAAACATCTTTTTCGACAGGGTTTTCAATGTCACCTGAACTGGTTCGTTGCGCCATTGAAGATGATACCAAAGTAGGTTTGGTACCATTATTTTTATGTGCAACCATTGGGACCACACCCACCGGAGCTGTGGATCCTATTGCGGAGTTAGGCAAAGTAGCTATGGAGTTCAAGCTTTGGCTTCACATTGATGCAGCATATGCAGGTAGCGCATGCATTTGCCCCGAGCTCCGCCATTATCTTGATGGAGTAGAGCTTGCTAACTCCATCAGCATGAACCCACATAAATGGTTTCTCACTAACATGGATTGCTGTTGCTTTTGGATCAAGGAACCGAACTTGCTAATCGATTCATTGTCCAGTGACCCTGAAATTTTAAAAAACCAGGCCAGTAACTCCAAAGCAGTGGTGGACTACAAAGATTGGCAGATCGCATTGAGTAGACGATTCAGAGCTTTGAAGCTTTGGATTGTGATTCGCAGACAGGGTTTGGCCAACCTGACGAACCACATTAGAAGCGACATAGCCATGGCTAAACGTTTTGAAACATCTGTGAGGAAAGATGAGAGGTTTGAGATCGTGGTGCCAAGAAAGTTCGCATTGGTTTGCTTCAGGTTGAAGCCTATGACGGAGGCGGAGGGTGAAGGCGGAGAACTGAACCGTAAATTGGTGGAGGCCATCAATTCAAGTGGTAGAGCATTGGTGAGTCATGCAGTGGCGAGTGGGATTTATGTCATTCGATGTGCAATTGGGACAACTCTGACTCAACAACACCATGTGGATGCCTCGCGGAAAGAAAAATTATTAGGTCAACCTTGTTCACCACGTCATTCATGGTCCTAATTAATCAGGACAGTTGATTTTAATTTTTTTTCAAGTGAATCATCACCTATTTCCTACATGGACTTAGTGGGTGGGTAGTTATTAGTTAGTTATTTAAAGATCAACGGTACTGATTGTTTGGACCCTAGATGACGTAGTGAACAAGGTTCACCTAATAATTTTTCCTTGTGGAAACTCATCAAGAGAAAACTCAAGCTTTATTAACACAGCAGAGTGATTGAGCGATAAATGTTAAATGATAAAAGATTAAATTCTAAAACAAAAACTACAATAATCATTATTAGATAATTAAAAAACATAATAAAAGTATAATTTGTTATTTTAAATAATTAAATTACTATTTTATTAATAAATATTAAAATATTATTAGATTTTATCTAAGTATATTATTTTCATTGGTTTGTTAGAAAAAAATCTCAAATATGATTAAAAGAATAAAAAACAATCACTAATTTAATAGTTATCCAATAAAATAGGTCTACCACTTGTGATGAATATCGTTGAATATCACTAATAATGTTGTTGAACACTATTAAATTTATTAATAAAAAATAAAAATTCCAAGGACTTTGACATGTGATTAATAATTATTTAAAAAATCAATTTAATTAATTTTTATATATTAAATTTTTAAATTTTAATAAGGATAAACTGCATATTTTGTATTTCACCTATTTTCGTATTTCTATTTTGGTACACAAGTTATATTCTTAGTAAAATGGTACTTATATTACATATTATTTTTATTTTAGTACCTTGACTATATAAAATAAATGAAAACAATGATGTTGCTTGGTTAAATAACAATTTTTTTGTCCTTGAAACTTATACAATAATCAATTAAGTTCAAAATATAATCAATTTGAACATCATTTTTTTTATTTTTTGAATTAAAAATGTAAATTTATTATTTCTTCTTTCATTCCATGAAAAACTAAATATTGAACATCTTCATTGACACTATAATTTTCTGTAAATTTTTATCGATTATTTTTTAATTGTTCTGAAAATAATATCTACTTTAATAACAACAAAAGAACAAAATGTGAAAACAACAGCAATTAAAACCTACGTAAATGAGAAGCGTAAAAAAATGATATCTATTATGGTATCGTAGCGGTACAATTTAAAGATATTCATATCTTTTATGAATTCGTAATAGATAGTGTATTATTCAAACTCATAAATTAATTAAATCTTTAAAAAGATTTGATCTAATATCTATAATTATATAAATATACGATTTAAAGTGTCATCCTTCCATTTTTGTCATATTTTAACTCTTAATTTGATCTGTATATATTTTACCCATGTATTATTCCTTTGCAATTACACTTTATCCCTTTGCATTTATCGAAAAAGAAAGATGTATAACTCAATCAAAACTAGCTATTATACTAGTATATATGAATGATTTAATCATTACCGATGATTTTAAAGATGAAATTTTTCGAATTAAGAAAAATTTATAAGTTCGCTTCCAAATAAAAAAATTGGGTCAATTCAGACACTATTTTAGTCTAGAGATTGATCACACCAAAAAAAATTCTACATCAAAGAAAGTATCCATACGATCTATTGAAATTTTAAAATGCTCAATTGTAAGCTAATTTCTATACTGATGGAACCAAATGCCAAAATTTGTGTTAATGAAGGAAAAAATTTAAAAGATGATACGATATACTGACAATTAATTGATAATCTTTTCTACTTAACTTTAATAAGATCATATATTTTTTTACAGTTGGTGTTGTGAGTTGATACAAAATTTAAAAAAGTCTTATTTAGAAGCAATTTGACGAATTTTGAGATATGTAAAAAGTATCATCGATTATAGTATTATATATAAAAAAGGTGGAGATTGCAAGCTAGTTGACTATTATGATGCTAACTATGCAGGTAACCATGATACCCGACGTACAACTTCAGGGTATATATTTTTACTTGGATCTGGAGCAATTTTTCGGTGTAACAAAAGATAACCTACAATGTCTTTATCAACCACTGAAGCAGAGTATCGTGCAACGATAATGACAACTCAAGAGAGTACTTCATTTTTGCAATTATTGAAGAACTTGTATCAACAAGTAAAATTTTCAATCACCTTATACTGTGATAACTTGTCAGCCATATGTTTAATTGAGAATCTAATTTTTTTCATGTAAGAACTAAATATGTAGAGGTGTATTATCATTTTTTTTAAAAAAAAGTCTTCTAATAAAAAATCGAACTTGAACATGTGAAGCCAGAAGATTAAGTGACAAACATATTCACAAAAGATTTGAGTGGTAACAAACTCGAAAGCTTTTGTCTCTAACTCAGCATGAAAAATAAAACGAAAGTTAGTGTTGAGGGGAGTGTTAAAATATCTAACATAATCAATTAATATTTCATTAAATTATAAGTTACTTAATGGTTAATTAAGTGAACTTAAGTTTAATAAATAGACATATTAATAACAAGTTATTTTATGCCTATATAAAACATGTATGTTCATGGTTTTATACCCGAAAAAAATAATATTTTTTTCTTTTCATTTAATTTTTTTTAAAATGTTTTGATTACGGGGTGTTAAACCATCTTTATATATAAGTAAAAACTTTATGTGTACTCTTAAAATTATTTCAGATATTTTTAGGATCATGAGCATAAATTCAAAAATACATAACAAAAGTGCAGTCCATTACTTTAAATAGTTAAGTTAATATTTTATTAATAAATTATTAAAATATTTCTATATTTTTTTCAAACATATTATTTTTATCTATTTAAAATCAGACTTGAACACCAAGTCCAAAAGTACAGCACTGAAATTCAACTTCAGACTTGAAACCCTTCCCATCTTTTAAACCTTGTAAGATCACTTCCATCACAAACAGCCATACCAATCCCACATCGCCCACCATTGCCAAAGCCTCTGAAATACAATCTCCATTCATCAACATCGCCATCTATTTCAACCAAACAGGGTGATCCAACACCCTTACTATCCCATACATCCTCCATTGTTGATGCCTCAAGCACTGCTCCACCTTCAACCCTCCTCCAATCTTTCAGTCCATCGGCAGACACCGCCAATCCAATGGCCTGACCTCCGTCTGCACCGACGCCTTCGTACGCCATCACATAGTTCCCATCTCTCTTGTTCTTCACCACAGAGGGATTCATTGCTCCAAGTTCATCAAAACAACCCTTTTTGCCTCCTCCTAGAATTTTCCCCAGTTTTATCCATTTCATTCCATCTCTTGACCTTGCAATCCCAATGGAAAAAACCCGGTTTTCGACATCGAAAGAGTGATAGTACATTCTTAGATCCCCTTTTCCATGGAAAACAACTTGTGGTGATGAGATAAACAACGAATCCCAGTCTCCCTCGGCCCCTACATCAAACAATGCCCCACTGTGATGTTCCCCTTCAATTCTAGCCCAATGCCTTCCATCTTGGCTGATTGCCAAGCCTGGTAATGACCTCAAGCATGGCAAATTGGACCCTGGAATCTCCACCTTGTCGGCGCTGTAGCCGGTGTAGTAAAGCCAGTAGACAGCACTTGAGGCTCTCACTTTAGCACTAGACATGATGACTACTTCCCCAGGCCTAATGCTGTTTGTATCAAACCCCCACCAGTCATTGCCACAACTCATGACCAAACCCACATCTGCACTTGATTTTACTCCACCTTTCCCTCTCTCCCAGTGAACCCCATTGCTAGAAACTGCTAATCCTATGGAATCTGAGCCTTGTGTATCACTATCAGTGGAAAATCCGTCGCCATGGTACCACATGTACCATCTTTCTTCTTCATCGCTGAGGAATCTTTTAACCACTGGTGAACCGATTTCCTTGCAGTCCCAGGAACCAGCAGGCCCCAAATCAAGCACCAAGCCTCTTGAAAGAGAAGAAGAGGGCATTGAAGAAGAGGAGGAAATTGCTTCATCTGAAATACCTCTTGATGGTGTTTCCGTGTCAGTGTTTAGATTGGGATTTGGTTCAGATGTTGGATTTTGGTCGGTTTCGATGTTTGGTTTTGTGGAACAACGAGTGAGACAGAGTGAACTGAATTTGGTCTTGGGGTTTGGAGCATAAAGAGTTAACATGTTGAGTTTGATCTGTGACCATGGTGAGGCCGAGGTACTGGAAAAAACAACTCTTGGGACGGTGGAAGTTGAAGGGAAGTTAATGGCTTTCATCGTTGCTAATGTTGTAGCAGAAGCAGCAGATAATACAGCTTCCATGGCTGGAGAATTGTTAAAAGATTAGATGAGGTGTGGTCCTGTTGTTGGATTATCAACCAGTCACATTGTGACACGTTGAATTAACCTCTTGAAAAAAGACAGAACAAGGAAGCCTTGGGTGTTCGGTCTTAAAGTTATCTGTGTTATTTTGACTTTTGAGCCAAATCTTCTTTTACCTTTGCTTTTTCAATCTTTCGGAAAGTAAAACTGTATAAGCATAAATACGGTTTCTCTTTCAAACTACAAAAGTAAAGATGATGCTCAATCTTCAATGGCGGAAAATAAGCAAGTTTGAACAAGTTATCACCTTGGCAAGCAATGTCTGACTCGGACATGTGTTAATTGAAGCGGCAGAATCAGGACAGAATGAGATTTAAGTAACATGTTCTGATTCAGCATACATCTGGGTGGGATTCTCAAACATTTTAAATTCACAAGTTGTTAAAATTTGAGATCAAAACTTGTCATTATTACACACAAATATCATTAGGATGTCTGGTAGTAAAATTTGCATGCCTCTTCAGTTATGTTCTACACTTAGCATCCTGTATGTCAGTAAGCTGAGGCAACTGATGATTATTACTATAACTTTGATATCAGCAAAATCCAACCGACTGGAATTCTGGGATTCATCGAACAAGACTAATAATCCAATCAATCAATCCCGGATTCATTGTCATGAAATACTTCTAAATGTTCCACCTCATATGCATATCTTAGTGACATGTCAAGAGCTGAATGTTGCTACAATAACAAGCAGTGATATCAAAGATGACAGCTCAAGCCTCTTTTCATCATTTTCGGTGCTTCAGAGAAGCAACAGACCTTTGCTTGAAGCTTCCTTTCACCTACTATCTTTAAATGCTATGTATATATATATATATATATATATATATATGCCATTGTTGATTTCTACAAGCATTTTGGTGGAGTTTAGCAACATTAAGATGAAATTCAGCAAAGATTTTAAGAGGCAAATGGTGCCTGAGTGGATAGAAGCCTATGTGGATTACGATGGCCTAAAACATATTCTACGAGAGATTTTGCATTACAAGCTAAGTAAGCAACGAGAAACCCCCATGAGATCCTTGGAGAAGAAGTTATCTCTGCATCGAACTCTCAGCGGTCTACATCGACATCCGAACCATCGTCGAATCAACGGAGATGAGGAGAACCAAGTGAATGGAAAAGGAAAAGAGATGGAGGTTGAATTCTTTAGGAGACTTGATGATGAACTCAATAAGGTCGATACCTTTTATAAGGAACAGATAGATGCGGTGATGGATGAATCGGCTTCGCTGAATAAACAACTCGATGCTTTGATTGCCTTGCGGATCAAGGTAAAACGGTCTTGTGGTAACGGTTCGAGTTCGCATGAACATTGGACGAAGCAGGGTAAGTGCTGCAACTAATATCATTTACTTATATTTGCATAGAGGATAATAACTAATAAGTAATGATCCTTGTGTATCTTTACACTATGCTAAAGGTATGGATGCAATATCTGAAGTGGAAATTAGTACTCAAAGTCCACTAGAACTATCTTCCAACTCTCTTAGTGGTATGCATCAGATGCCAATCTTTTGATAGTACTCGAACGAACTATCTGTGTTCGACAAACTTACGATCTTATTCTGAATTCGTAGGAAGTGAAACTATGGATGTGATTCTCCAAGGTATAAGCCAAGATGATGAATCCACTACCACCTCGGAAATCGATACCATCGAGAAGAATAATGGTTGCCAAGAGGTAGCCAACAGTTCTGATAACCAACAAGTTGATCCCCTAGAAGTTCTTGAGAAAGTGAAGATTAACAATACCTTAGAATCTCCTCTAGAAACCATAAAAGGTGTTTTCCAGGATTCCAAAGATAATGAGTTGTGTTTCAAGAAGGATGAGCTGAAGAAAGCTGAAGGAAAGCTGCGACTCGCATTCATCGAGTTCTATCAGAAACTACAGCATCTGCTGCAATACAGGTGATAAACAACTTAACCATCTGTTAATTTACTAAATGTACATGCATGCTTTTTCTGTTCATTGACATGTGTGTGTTTTATATGGCCAAACCAGTTTCATGAATCTCTCAGCATTATCCAAGATCATAAAATCATACCAAAAGGTCAGAAATCAAATGTTTCCATGAACATCCAGGTTGCATTTTTAGAAGCTTAGAGAATTTGGAATTCGATTTGATACCGAACTGACTAAATTATCCAACATCGGTGCAGATTACATCAAGAAGGGAAGCAAGATTATACATGAAAAAAATCGACAACTCTTATATCAGCAGTTCTGATGAGGTTTAGTCTCAGTTACCTTACAAACATACTTGATCTTAATTTGCCTGCTAAAACGCTAGATTTGTTCTGTTTTAGGTTAATAATCTCTTGGAGAAGGTTGAAGCTAACTTCGTCAAGCATTTTTCGAATTCGGATATTAAAGAAGGAATGAAATCATTGAGACCGAAAACTAAGAAAGAGAAGCACAGTGTAACATTTTGGTGTGGTAAGTATCAAGCTCCACTCATTGCTTGATTTGAAACATTTAAAAATCTCTTTTGAATGTTTTGTCTTGTTGTCTTCAGGATGTTTTTCTGGTTTTTCGATTGCATTGCTCATTGCCGTCACTTTAAGAATCGAGACGAAGAAGCTAATGGAGAAGGAGCAGGGTGCCTCCTACATTGTTAACATTTTCCCTCTTTACAGGCAATAAAGAATTTTTCTCTGATTATTGGAATTCATTTTAGCATTTGTCTAAACTTTCCTTGCATCCTATATGCTCATTACTTGAATATCTTTGCAGTTTTTTTGGATATATTGTCCTGCATATGCTCACATATGCTGCAGACTTATACTTTTGGAAACGTTTCCGAATCAACTATCCATTTATCTTCGGTTTCAAGCCAGGAACCGAATTAACCTATCGAGAAGTTATCCTCCTCGGTACCGGTCTTGCAGTACTCTCATTAAGTTGTTTCCTGGGAAACTTGTACTTAGATTTGTGCTCGAAAACTCCGAAGTTTACGACATTAACCGGACTTTTCCCTCTGGGCTTAGTTGCAGTAAGATTTTAGAACTATATATACATGTACAGTATGTATGTAATAAGAAATGACTCATTATACTTGCTTAAAGCTATATCTCATGATTTCTCCTCTTCATTGCAGATTGTTCTGATCATTTTGTTTTTCCCTTTCGACATCGCATATCGCCCGACTCGTTTCTTCTTTATTAAATCCTTGTTCCGGTTCCTTTGTGCACCACTTTACAGGGTAATATTATTTGGACATGGCAACTGATATAGTTTTATATCTCAATTTTTCTTCCATCTCCCTGCAGGTTACACTTCCGGATTTCTTCTTGGCAGATCATCTTACCAGCCAGGTTTCACATGCTATTTCATTTATGAATTCGATCGAAGTATATATGAATATTCATCGTCTTGTAACATATTCGGTCATCTCGTATCAGATCCAAGCCATACGGAGTCTCGATCTGTACATTTGCTACTACGGATTAGAACGTTCCCAACGACAAAGCAAATGCCACAGCCACGGTGTTTACAATGCTCTTTATTTCATCGTTGCAGTGATACCGTACTGGCTCCGGTTCTTACAGGTATTTATTCCGTTCCTCACTCGTTCTTCATACTCGAAACATCCATCTGAACATATTCGTTTTCGTAGTGCATTCGTCGTTGGATCGAGGAAAAAGAAGCTATGCACGGATACAGTTGCATAAACTACATCTTGACAATAGTTGTGGTTATCATCAGAGGCATCTTTGAACTAAAGAAGGGAACAGTTTGGATGGTGTTGTCCTTAGTAAGCTCGGCTATCGTAACGATAACCAGTATATATTGGGATATCGTCATCGACTGGGGACTTTTACGGAGGCATTCGAACAATCCTTACCTGAGAGATAAACTTCTAGTTCCATACAAAAGTGTCTACTTTGCAGCCATGGTAATACTAACATCGATTTCATCATCCGACAACTTCGATCGACGATAATACTAGTAACATTTCATATTTTGGTGCATAACAGGCCCTGGATATAGTGTTGAGAGTTAGTTGGATGCAATTGGTGTTGGAATTTAACCTGCATTCACTTCATAAGATGGCAATAACAACTTCAGTGTCTTGTCTGGAAATCGTTCGTCGCGGTATATGGAGCTTCTTCAGGTACCGGAACCATTCTAGTTTCTTACATCCGATACCGTACCATTGTCTGAAAAATGACTTGTCACCATGTCTGAAAATCATTTCTATGTTTGAATCGTATAGGATAGAGAATGAACACTTGAATAACGTTGGCATGTATAGAGCATTCAAATCGGTTCCACTTCCTTTCAATTATGAGGAGGAGGAGGAGGAATCAAGCAAGGATGATTAAGCTTGAAGAACCTTCAACGTCTCATCTGAACCTGAATCCGATCCGAATATACGATTATATACGATCCGAATATACTTAAGCGTTCAATATTAATAGTTTGGAAGTTGAGGCATATGATAATGATAAACCCTTTATTTTAATGAAAATAATAGTGAAAGATCCGACCCGGATTTATTTGGGTTGAGCAACCCAATTACAAGTAGGATAGTCCGTTTTGTTCTGATCTTATTTGAAAAAAATAAATAAGAAAATTAAAAAGAACAACTTTTCTGAAGGGTTTTAGGAGGATTTAAGCGAAGCTGCCTCCAATTCCTTCTTTCAACAACAAACCCTTTAACTCACCGATTTCGATCCGATTCTAACTCACCGAGTCCTTCAATGTCGTCTGCAAACCCGGAATCCTCGGATCCTCAAGCCCCAACCAACCCTTCAGATCCCTCAACCCGAGAGCACAACTCAGTTGACGCAGAGCCTGATCGACCCGACGGCGATTCCTCGAATTCAGTAGGTGAAGGAGAAGAGGAAGAAGAAGGAGAGTGTGGGTTTTGCTTGTTCATGAAAGCCGGCGGCTGCAAGGATAGCTTCGTGGCTTGGGAAAATTGCGTGGATGAAGCCGAGAAGAACGGCGACGACATCGCCGCCAAATGCATGGAAGTAACAGCTGCTTTGAAGAAATGCATGGAGGATCACCCAGACTACTATGAACCGATATTGAGAGCCGAGAAGGCGGCTCATGAAGAAGCTCTTAGGGAGTTGGAAAAAGAAAAGGCAGCTAAAGAAGATTCTGAGAAAAATTTGGAATCCAAAGAGGATTTGAAGAACAACTGAGGTGGTTGTTTTCGTTATTTCCCCCCATTTGAGGGTTTTAGATTTGAATTGCTTTTAGTTTGCAAATTTGACCATTTTGATGGCAAAGGATGATACTTTCTTGGGTACTGGTTTCTTACTTTATTTTTTTAGAGAACGTTGAAATAGAGAAGGTTGAAACTTCACGAGAAATGTAAAATAATGATGGTGATTAGTCACTAAAGCATACATTTTTGTCTATGAATTATCTGTTTGTTTATAGTATTACTTTTATGCTGCTAGTAGTGCTTTAGACATGGTTGGTTTATGTGATTTGCAGCCAAATGAACACTCCTCGGCAGCCAAAAGCTCTTCGGAAAAGCTGTGCCGAAGGAGCCCTTAGGAACTCTGAAATTCTAATGTTGTTAATGATCTTTGAGGTTGCTGATTATTCACTGGTTGATTCAGTTTTTGCATCTTGAAGTGCTTAAAAGAATGATCTTTGGGGTAGCCAATGACTCGTTCATAGCTTTCCAGGAGGAACATCCAAGGCCTTAATGATTTTAGTCACTGGTTGAATCAAGTTTTGCACCCTGAGTTGTTTAAAAAGAACAATCTTTCAACGTGTTCTGGGTTGCAGCTAATGATCTTTTTTGTCTTTCAAAGAACACTCAAGGCCTTATTGATTTTAGTCACCGATCGATTTGAGTTTTGACCCTGAATTGTTTGGAACAACAAGTTATCTACCTTTCTTCATTCTCTAGGTAGCCAATGACTCTTTCATAGCTTTTCAATAACACTCAAAACCTTATTGACTATAAGGTGTATGTTTTATTCCATTCTTCGATTAAAAGATAGTTAGTGAGCTGGATTTAATCAACCTTACAAGAACTGAATGAAGAATGTTTTGGGTGTTTTTCGAGTATTGGGTTGTGTTAATCCGCATACTGAGGTGTTATGAGGAAGCAATGTTAGTTGTCTTGTTTATTCAAATGCATTCTAATTCAAGTTTAGCTTATTGTAGCACTTAAATCTTCAGCTGTTCCATTTGGCTCTCTATCCGCAACAAAAGATCCACGGTGTGCTCATATTACAATGGTAAGTTTTCTGTTTCCTTCAGGTATTTATGGTTTGCATACAATGTATGTGACTGAACATTTGTGAATCCAAGTATGAATATGATGCAGAAAGCCCTAAAGGAGGACTATCGTCCATAATGGGATATTTCCTTTTCAAAGCTTGACCATTGGTCCCGTATCCATAATCTGCCTTTCGGAATGACAAAAAGGGAAATGCTAAGATGAGTAAGAAAATAATTGAGGATTTGGTTAAGTTGAAGATCAGTTAATGTATGGTTGCAGCCAGCAATATATGAGGATACCGTGGCTATTACTACTAGTAAAAGTACACCACTTATTGTCGGTAGGCGGAACTCGAATATAAAAAGCAGTCTGTCTTGTTTTATATATTGGAATGCTAGTACATAGTAATTTATGATATGGCTGTAAAGGTTCATGGTGAGGAAGGAGGTGGAATATTAGGTTAGGAAAGGTTAGGAAAAGTTAGGAAATGTACTACCTTCTGTGCATTACATGTTTCTCCTTAAGTGTCTCTTTGCCATTTAGATCAGTCCATTTAGCATACATCTTATTTAATAGCCGGTACTTTTTATTAAAACCGTGTGAAAAAAGTTAGTTTACCTTATTAACTGCCCTATCAGTCTGCTGCTTTACAATTGAAACCTTGAGAGTATAAATACAGCTCAAATTTGAGCTTGAAATCATGTTTGAAACACAACACTTGAACAATATGGATGCCTTTACTTACACTATTCTTCTCATCTCAATCTTAGCTTCTATTAGTATAATAATCCTCTGTTTTGTTTCTAAATCCTGCAGTGGGCTACAACACAAGAGGATATTGCTTGGGATTGTGTCGATATTGTTTCCGAACCTGGAAGTATGTCTTCATGATAAAATGGCTGAAATCCTCGAACAAAGCAAACGGACAGTACACTTCCATCAGTATTCATGGCTCACCGGTGCCAAAATCCTGGTCACCAGTGACCCTGCGAATGTGCGACATGTGATGAGCACAAACTTTGCTAATTATCCGAAGGGGTTGAAATGGAGGGAGCACATGGAAGTTTTGGGAGACACCCTTTTCACTGCCGATCTGGAGGAGTGGGAACATGAAAGAAAACTTGCTCGTTGTTTCCTTAGTCACCACAAATTCCATGATGCCATGATGAAGATTGTTTGGGGCAGAATACAGACAGGGCTCGTCCCTGTCCTTCAACATGTCTCTGAACATGCTTTAGTCGTCGACCTTCAAGATCTGTTCCAAAAACATATCCTCGATATGGCTTGGATTATGTCCATCGGCTACAATCCCAAATCTCTGAGCACTGGAACTCAAAAAGACCTGTTCTCCCAGGCTTTAGAAGATGTCTGTGAAGCGGCTTTTACTCGATTCTTAATGCCCCATAGTTTGTGGAAGTTACATAGGTGGCTAGGAATCGGCAAAGAAAAGAAACTTAAACAGGCTTGGGAAACCATCGATCGTGTCTTTGCAGATTGCATTTCTAAGAAAGATGGTGATGGCTTCAATTACCAGGCTTTTTATCACCCGCCCTTCGGATCGGCTGCTAGTCGTAAGGGCTTGAGGGACAACGTTCTCAGTCTCATATTTGCCACACAAGACACAACTAGTTCGGTTCTCACCTGGTTCTTCTATAGTGTCGCCAAGCATCCTTATGTTGAAGCTAAGATCAGAGATGAAATATCTGAAAATAGCCCACAAGAATTGAACAAATTAGTTTATCTACATGCAGCATTATGCGAAACATTGAGACTGTACCCACCAGGACCAGTGCTGTCACGAACAGCGGTTGAAGCCGACACACTCCCTAGTGGACATAGAATCGAGCGAGACACAAATGTCGTGATCGCAGTACACGCGATGGGAAGGATGAGATCGGTGTGGGGAGACGATTGCCATGAATTCAAGCCGGAGAGATGGATCACCGAGCACGGAGAGATTAAACGCGTGCCACATTACCAGTTTTTGGCATTCAGTGCAGGGCCGAGGATTTGTCTGGGGAAGGACTTAGCTTTTACGATGATGAAGGCGACCGCAGCGACCATAATATATAACTACAACATTAGGATACTGAAGGATCATCCTGCCCAGCCGAAGAACAGCATTGTGTTCCACATGAAGCATGGACTCATGGCCAGGATCAACAACAGATGGACCTGATGTTTTCATGCATATTGCTCTGTCTTCGGATACGGACCCAAAATTTCATATAAAAAATATATAATTTTAAAAATTTAAATAATATAAAATTAGATTATCAATAAAAATATAATATATAAGAAAATTTAAAACTTTTAGAGGTGCGACTGTTCCAAAAGACTCCCCTGCGTCTGTCCTGCTAATATCTCTATTGTACTTTGCTTTTTATTTCAGCTGGTTTATATATCATAAGTAGCTTTTTTTATTTTTTTTAAATAAAAAAAAAGATAGATTGAATTCTATTTTATTTTCGATGATTGCAACATGACGGCTTATGTTTCAAACTCTTGTTACTTTTGTATATTGAATATTATTGAAATATTTATTAATATATTTTAATTTTATTTAGATAAAAGAAAAAAAAAAACATTAAGGAGATATAAAAATAAAAGTTACATTCGACATAAATTTAACACTTTATAACTAAATCTTAAATTAATAACCTTAAATTTTAACTATAATTTTAAATTTTAAATTTTAATATTATAATTTAAACTAAAACTTTGAGACAAATCCATGTTTTACATTGTGAGATACTCCAATTTTGTTTTTAATTTATATAATTCTTTTAAAAAATAAATTTATTATAAATTTATTTCACTTTTTAAAATTTTAAATTTAATTTAAATTAAATTTATAAACTCTAAAAATATAATTTTGTATAAACTTTCCATATATATATATATATATTAAAGACAAAACAGCGGTCGTGGGATCCAATGTTTTGCGTATCTGTAGTTAATGTGCGGAGGCGTTAGGACAGATCTGAGATTTTAGGACAAAGCGTATCCAAAAGCATCAATACTTACGTGTATCTTCCAATCCTATACCGACACGTAGCCTATTTAACTTTGACCTCTATTTTTTCACCCTATTTTCCCCGGATCTCTTCATCATCTTCTTCTTGCAGCCACCGATTTGCTTTCTCCGTTTATTGAAATCGAAGTTTCGTCGTTGACCATGATTTTCCGAGCGGTTTTGGTCCTGGTTCTGTTGGTCGGGATTTTATCCCATGCATCGGAATCTTTACGGTTCGAACTGCAATCGGATCAAACCAAATGCATCGCCGAAGACATCAAAAGCAATTCAATGACTATCGGAAAGTACCACGTTGTTAAACCTACTGAAGATCATCCATTGCCTGATTCTCACAAGCTCACCGTCAAGGTTTAAAAAAACAATCTTTTGTTTTGTTTTTGGATTTTGAATTTCGATGTAATAACGAAGAAGTTTTGGCTGTAAATTATTTGTTATAGGTAACGTCGTCGCATGGGAACAGTTTTCATTCGGCGGAAAAGGTGGAGAGTGGACAATTTTCATTTACGGCGGCGGAGCAAGGAGATTACTTAGCTTGCTTTTGGGCGGCGGAGCATACGCCGCAGATCACGGTGACCGTTGATTTTGACTGGAGGACTGGTTTCTACACTAAGGAGTGGACTAACGTTGCTAAGAAAGACCAAGTCGATGTAAGTATTTCAGTTCCTTCAACATAAGTGGGGAAATCCCAATTTTCTCATTGATTTGTTGTTCTGGATTTAGGGTTTACTCTCTATGAGAATGTCATATATTTATATATTCAGGTAGAATTAGACAGAAAGTTCTGCTTCGTAAAAGATTCGATTTAGGTTGTTTGTAGGTCTAAGTGTTTAAAGCTAAGTAGATTTCCTGTAATGATCATTAGAGTCATCTTGGTTGATTGGAACTACTCGAAAAAAAAAAGATTTTAAACCGAGTTGTTTAAGCGAAAAGGCGTTCAATGTTGATGTCTTGGTGTTTTTAATAGAAAATTAGTGCTTTTGCTCCATGGTCAAGGCTTGTTATCTCCTTTATTTCTTCTGAGCTGTCATCTTAGCTTAGCATTACATGCTCGGGTTATAAAGTTCTCTAGTTCGATATCTATGCACTTTGGCCTTTTCTATGCATGAAAATTCCATTGTTTTTGGTTTAATCTTTGGAGATGCGAATTTGGTTTCTGTAAAGTAGATGCACTCTATCCCTTTCGGGTTCATTTTTTGCAGCTGTTGTGCTGAGAATATAGTTTAAGATCCCGACAGTTAACTGGATATAGATTGCGAGATTATACTATTCTCCCAGGTCATCTCTTTAGCTAAAGATTGTTGCAGTCATTGAAGCAGGCTAATTAGGAAAACCGTCTCACTGTCGCTCTTCAAGAATGATTAGGCATGCTAGGGTTTTTTGTGTTCCTATTGCTTTCGAATCTCTTAGAAGAGTACCCTTAATAGGGAAATAAACAAACCTACTTTGATGCTCTATGTCACTCAAATTCTTTATTGTCTGAAATGGACATGAGAAATATCATGTAACATAACTGTTGCTTATGTTTTTGCCTATTAATTTTTTTCATTTCTATTGTGAATACCAGTCAATGGAATTGGAGCTGAAGAATCTGTTTGACACCGTTCAATCCATTCACGAGGAAATGTTTTATTTACGGGAAAGGTAAGGACTCGTCTTATCTTATCAGTTGTTGCAACATAGTTCCCTTCGGCCTTCACATCATATTTCTTCATTCACTGTTTTTGAATCTGCATATGATTTTGAATTTCCAGAGAAGAAGAAATGCAGGAGCTGAACAAAGCTACGACCTCCAAGATGTTCTGGTTGTCGTTCCTCTCGCTGTTTCTTTGCCTGTCGGTAGCTGGAATACAATTTTGGCACTTGAAGTCATTCTTCGAGAAGAAGAAACTCATTTAAGCTTGTAAGACCATAGTTTCCTCTTTTTATGTTGTACTCAGTGCATGATATTTTGACATAGATCTCTGTGGCCACCTTTAATTCATGTTTTTGATTTTTTTTAATGGAACATTTATATCCAACACATATTTGAACATGCTCGAAAAAGGGGTACGAAATATATCCGATGCATACTGATATCGGACACTTATCTCTTACCGCATATCCTTCATCCTTCCCCTAGATGTCCCAAATTTCTGTTTATACATCATTAGTCTTTCTTGGCAATATTTCACTAAGCAGGATGCAGTTGAATTTTAATTGTAAATAGAACAAACAAAACTAGAAGTTAGGCAACAGGCAGACTTGACAATATCGAACGTGTCGCGAACAAAACATTAAAAAATAATTTGAACGAAAAGGAGAAGGGTGTCCTGCTGCAGCATACTTTGCTTCTTCATAAGGCTCATAAATGGAGAATGGTGGATCTCCTTACAGTTTCAGAAAATACAATTCGAATTAATTAATTAGTCAATGAGTCGAATATTGTGTCTAAACCAAATACAATTCGAATTAATTAATTAGACATATGCGGCGATGCCGATCCATCGGTCGAGCTCCCTTCCCTTTCCACGTGTCATCGCCTATCGATTGTCCATCGGAAGAGTCTGACTGACCTCATTATCGCCTATCGATTGTCCATAGGATGAGTCTGACTGAGCTCATTGTCAATGATCTATTCAAATATTCGGGTCTAATCGGAAAAAATGTTTCTATGGCTTATATGTTCCGGTATTAATTTGAGGTAGTTCGTTGGAATACAAAGCCAAATCAATGTAAATAAATAGAACTGTTTCTATTTTTCCAGATTTTATACTAGAAACAGAACTGTGCCTATTTTACACTTTTCGCATTAAGAAGCTAACAATTAATGCGGCAGGATATTTTTAATATGAATTAATTTTATTTTTAAATTTTGACAGTTAATTTAAAATAAGAATCATAATTTGAAGATAAAAATAAGATGTTTACAAATTTAAAGATTGATTTTATATAAGAATCATAATATTTAAATGTGTGATACAATTATCTCTTATTTAAATGCTAAACGGGATATTATTTAAGTGAACAAAGCTACATTAAAAACAAAGGACAATCTGCAACATGTAGCAAAATATCAGGCAAGACAAATGGCAGGATAGTCTAAATCAACTCCACATATTCGAATCAAATGTTCTGCCGTGATACACCAGTAAACCGGAACATGAAAATATGGAATATCTAGCATGCACTCGAGTGTCCCCGGCTCCGGCTCGAAGCCGAGTGGTGACTACCTATAAGCATTGCTAGACCTCACACCCTATGCCATTATCTTAGCAGACCTCACATAGAGGCTATCTACGACCTTACCGATGTTGGAGATCGTTTCCAATGTTGCGGGGTAGATGGCATCAGTCTTGGGGTCGTTGAATATGACGAGACATCCGTTGCCCTGATCCAGAGTCCCTGCGAACTTCTTATCCAAAATCATCTGAGAAAGTTTCTTCTCCACGTGATCTACGGGCAGTTCAATGAGTTCGGCAATATGAGCAATCTCAACCCTCGAGAAAGGCTCAATCAATCTGCAGAGATTCTGCTCCAATAGAGTGTCGTACAAGGAAGAAAGATGCCTGTGAACAATAGGGTCTTCCTCTAGTTGAGCCTTGAAATCACGAAGAGCAATTTCAAAAAGCTTCAGGGAACGTTTTGCATGGGCATCAGCAACAGCTTTCATGGCATCAAGTTCAGGCCCCAAGTATTGTAGCCCCGCTTTTGATGATATTATACCAGCAACATCATCAGCCTGGCTTACCATTATTTTGCATAACAGCATATATTTGAGGCTGTATACAGCTCGAGGATCTTCAAGAGCATTGAAAGCTTCGAAAGCTTCAAAGAAATAGCTATAAGCAGTTTTGTAGTCCTTCTCCTCTGCATGGAGGATTCCACTCTGCAAATCTATAGTACCCTGTTGAGCTGGTGGGACATAAATTGCATTTGCTGCCGTTCTTGCAGCTGTTAGAGATGCCTTGGCTTTCGGCAGGTTTCGAAGAGAGAAGTGAAGCTTACTCTCCAACAAATCTATGTCCACAAGAAGTAGCTTGTCATCCAACCTTCTCACCTCCTTAATGAGGCCAGAAAGGAGATTAAGTGCTTCTTGGTATTCCTTGTTCTCCATCAAAAGAGCTGCAAGCTTTGCTTCAACTCGTTGGCGTAGGAAAGTTCGCTTCTCGTCACGAGTCCACTGCACCACTTCTTTACACAGAGAAATCTGGAGATCTGATGTTCCAGGTATTTTAGCTACATCATCAATTATACCACGGACAATTTTGGCAGTTTTTGCCTTCGGAATTAATGCAAAAAAGGGTCTCAATTGGGTCAGAAGACTTCTCAGTTCCTCTGCTCGGTTCTCTTGCCGGAGAAAATCTGACAGGTTTGTTATGGCCTGCTCTTTAATCCGCAGAGCATCAGGAGCAGATGAAGGATTTTCTAGTATGCGATAGAGGATTGAGATGGCTTCAGATGGTGTTTTGGCTTCTAGGGCCTGAGCAATTGAATCAGTGGTTGCTGGAAGATGTGATGAAGACATTGCAAGCACTTGGTAATTCCAAATCCTGCAAAATCAACAATTGAGTTTGACATAGATGAACTTGAAAAAACAACAAAATTCCAGTACAAAAGTGATACGAGTGAAGAAACCTAAGAAGTTTCTAGCTACTTCGACAGCAAGATTGCAGCCGTTTTAGTCAAAAAAAATTATATCGAATCAATCCACAGAATGCAGCGAGGAATATAAGAGCAACTAATTAAATTGTTTCATTACTCAAGACAAATACAAGCATCACCAATCAACTTATCTTTTCAATAAAACCAAAACTATTCTTACAAAGACAATTCCAACCTTCAAAGGTCATACAACAATTCATCCAAAAAATAGAAAACAAAGAACTTATTCAATCCCTTTCTGAACATTGACAGCCTACAAGTGTTTTTTGTTCCATGAGCCATGTCAAAGACTAAAAGTTAGTGCAGAATATCAGTAACTCTTTGGACAACAAACACTGCATGCCCGCAACTACAAAACATTTCACTTGCTACGGGTATCAACATACTGAAAACGAACAAGAATAAGGGCATCAAGATTTCCTCATCCCACTTACGGCTCAAGTCTCACATCAGTAAACCTCAAATAACTACGGACAGTCGATATAGTTTCTCATATAAGAAACAGACTAGTGAGATTAAAAACAAATGCTAATGAAGAATATTTAAACCCTTAAAGTGTTCAATCAAATGATGACAAATTAAAAGCAGTTACTTTGAGAAGTTTGAATACTAATGATATTTGAAATTCCAATTACTAGCCAATAGCCATTCAATTTCTATTTCTTTGCTAGTTTGCTAACATGGAAAACAAAGAGCCAAGGGTTGGCGACTCAGCGGTGAGATGAACTAGAAGCCCATCTTAATCACCTTGAAACTTCCATTGTTAATCCCTCTCATCTCGAACATAGAGAGAAGACTAGTGAAATTTTACTTTATGCTCCGTTTTCTACCACTCAGAATTTCACAATGATCTTAGATTTATCGATTCATATTCCTAAATAACTCCTCCCTTGTTTCATATCTTTATTTTCTAACCTACTCATTTTCGCCCTTTCTTTCCCTTCAGAATTCCAAGCACACAGTATTCCGTTTGATATAGTTTAATGAAGAAATCACTACTCACTTAGAACCTTGGAAGCTAACCTATGAATCTTAGGCGGTTGGATATAAGGCGGAAATTTCAAATAAACATGAATAAACGGTACAACACCGCCGACGACAAATCGACGGCGGCCGTACCACCTTGACCAAAAAGATTGTGAATTAACAAAAAGGAAAGTTAAGATAAGAGTTCCAAAAAATAATCACAAGATTAACAGAAATATTAGCAGAAATATCTTGAATCTAATGGGAAATTAAAGAGGGAAAAGAAAAACAAAAGCGAGATAACACTAACCAAAAAAAAACTAAAAATGATGAAATTCATACCTCAAATCAGAGACTTCCCGATTAGATCTTTGCCTCCAGTAGTTCAGCTTTTACCTTTTCCGAGACTCCGAGCCGTCCGCCTTTTGCAACAAGAAACTTCAGGGACGGATATTTAAAGCTCGCTATGCTGACTTCTGGGCTTTTAGATTTTTGGGCTGAGCTAAGATCTGTAAGGCCATCAGTTGGTCCGATCTGGTTCTGGCTGGACGATGTACTCGATCATTTAAGTAATATTAATGAGTTAAATTTAATCCGTAAAAATTATAAATTAAGAAAGGGGTAAAGTTTATAATTTAATTTTTAAAAATATTTTAGTATGGGGCTTAAAATGGGATACGATTAAAGGATATAAGATTTTTACTCGTACTATAATAAAAGAAAGAGTTTACATGTTGGTTCAAAGTGGTAAATAGTTTAATTTCGTTTAAATAAGTCTCGAGTTTGAGTCATTACAATACATAAAATTCTTTTTAAAAGACTCATCCATCAAAATTAAAGGTAAGATATGAATTCATCTGAATTAGTCGGAACAAAAAATTAAAAACTAGAGCAGTAATGAAAAATAAAATATTTTAAATAAATTATTTTTTAAAAATATTTAATTATTTAAACCTATTTTTATCAAATCGAAGTGAATAAACTATAATTATTAGTTGATTGTACGAGATAAATCGTTAAATTTCTCAAATAAAATAATAATTCTAAATCTATATATTATAAATAAAATAAATTTTTATATGATTCAATTCGAATTAATAGATTAATGATTAAATAAACGAAAGCGTTTTTCGCCATGGCCAACTCTTTTTGTTTTTATTCGAAATGCAAATATCTTGGCGGGTAGATTGACCGGTAGATGCTACGATTACCGTTGACCTCAACTATAAATCAACCAACCCATTTCAGATTTTATTTATTTATTTATTTATAAGGAAAAAAATAAAACCATTTTACCATATTAAAAAATAGAAAATGGAAAGAAATCCAAACCCGAAATTAAGATAGTTCCTTAATTTTAATCCAAATAAGGGAATTAAAAGGGTATTTTTGGTAATATAAGGATAAAAAAGGAGTAATTAGAAGAAGAAGAAGCTGCAACTACAAAGTTCAGTCTATCATCCTCTGAATTAATGGTGTATTGAAAATCCTTCTTGCTTCGTCCGATTCAATCTCTCAACTGTTCAAAAACTGTACCAGAAAAAGGTATTTTTCTTTCTTCACAGTGATCGATGAGTTTCTGAATCATGAAATCAGATTCTGCCTCTGTTTTACTTTTATCTTAGAGTTGCAGAAAGTAGTGAAGTGAATGAGTGAAGTTATTGAAAATTGTTGTTCATTTTCTTGTGTTTAGTTTGTATATTTCTGATTCGTAGCTGTTTGAGTTGAATAGTTTCTCCTTTTCTAACTTGAATCGCTTTTTGTGGTTTTAACTTTTATGATCATGTGATTGTTTGTTTTTGGATGAAAATGTTGACTGCTGGCATTTTAGGAAGCTTTAGATCTGGGAATGAGAAAATAAAGTAACGAAGATTAGGTATTGTCGTCTGATAATTAAATAAAGGAACATTTGCTGACATGAAAATTGAAAATTACTAATTAGCTTTTGTATACAAGTTATGCAGTTATTGCAGTGAAATGGTATACTTGATCGTTCACATGAAAATTGTTCTCGGCCGGTCGAAATGATTTGTCACTTCTGCATTTATGCAGTGAAATCCTGCAAACTTCCTTAAAGATTATGATGGATTGTCGTTGATTTTTTTTTTATTCTTGAAAAAAGTGTTATTTTGCTATGTGGCAACAATTGTTTAATTCCATTCTTTCTATTGCAGTTTTGATCTATAAGCCGTCATTTTGAAGGGTTTGATATTGCTCTGAAGAAATGCTTGTATCTGCTCTACTTACATCTGTGGGAATAAATTCTGGACTTTGTGTATTATTCTTCACATTGTATTCAATTTTGAGGAAACAGCCTAGTAGTTATGAAGTTTATATACCACGCTTGTTGGACCCTGAAGGGAAATATAAGAGAAGTTCTTTCAACTTGGAAAGACTAATACCATCTACTGGCTGGGTCAAAAGGGCGTGGAAGCTATCTGAAGAAGACCTCTTGTCCACCTCCGGCTTAGATGCTGTCGTCTTTATGCGCATTATAACATTTAGGTGAGTGACTTCTTTCCTATGGAAGTGCATGCTACTGTCAAGAAGAAAATCATTAGATATAATGTGATTTCTGCAGCTTCATAAGTAATCAATTAAGAGATCTTGGGTTATACATTTTAGTTGTACTTTCCCTTTTTCTGATCGAGTCCTTGTTTTTATTTATTGTGTTAGAGAGAGAGAGAGAGAGAGAGAGAGAGGAATGGATTGGAACAAAAGATTAATTGTTTTAAGTGCAAATAAATTCGATCCTTAGACTTTTCAGATTTATTTTATTTTGTCATTTTTAGCTGTATGCATGCATTACATGATCTTTAAGTTTTCCTTGGTATTTGATATTAACAATTTTGTTAAGGTTTTATCGAGTGTTTTTCTGACTCAACCTTATGTTTGTTTATTTGCTCTTAATACTGCAGTTTGAAAGTATTTTTGTTTGCTGGGGTTATTGGTATATTTGTTCTTCTTCCGGTTAATTGCTCTGGTGATCAGCTTCAAGATATTAATTTTTCTGATTTGTCAAATAATTCCTTGGATGTGTTTAGCATTTCAAATCTAAGAAGTGGCTCCAAAAGGTAAGTTCTAGTTTAAAGTTACGTTTCACTTGAATTGAATGTTGATTCTGCACGGGATAATTTGGCATTGCTTTTGGAAAGTGCGGTTGGAAAATGTTTTGAAAAGTGATTTAAAAAGTATTTTTAGATTGTTTGGGTTAATTAGTGAAAATGTGAAATGGATGCATGCTTTGAAAATGAACTTTTAAATCTCCTCAAGAAAGAGTGTTTTAGTGGTACCTTTGAGAGAAATCTAAAAGAGATAAGATATGCCATAGAAAGATCATGTTTTTATATTCTTAAGCCTCAAAGAACCGGTGATCATCTGTTAGAACTGAGAAATTTTAGCTTTATTTTATGATTATGGCTTAGTCAAGTGTGAACGGAACTTATTAGTTTTACTTTTATCTGTTTTGGCAGGTTATGGGCTCACTTCTGTGCTGTGTATCTTGTCACTGCATTTGTTTGCTTTTTGCTCTTTTACGTAAGTCTAATTCTACGCATCAAAGAAACTCTATTAACAGAATTCAACTGCATCAAAGTCCTTAGTCTATCATATTAAATTTCAAGTCTTACGTTTGTTTGAACAGTGTATTATCTATCTCAGTGTCACAGGGATGCGAAGAACGTAGCTGGTTTTATTGATCATTGTTTTCCTAGACTTGTAAATGATGTTGGAGCTATTTAAGCGATTATATTGAACTGGGTACTAAGTGATGATTTTTCTGCAGGAATATAAATATATAACAGCAAAAAGGCTTGATTTTTTTCACTCAACTAAACCTCAGCCTCATCAATTCACAATATTGGTGCGTGGTATCCCTGTTTCTGCTGGGAGTAGTGTGAGAGAGAGTGTTGAAAGGTTTTTCACGGAGTACCATCCTTCTACATACCTTTCACATATGGTTGTTCATCGATCAAGTAAACTTCAAAGTCTCATTGTAAGCAATTATTTTTAATGTTTTCATTTCCTTAAACTTCTGCTTCTGATTTACTCATTTTTATATATTTTTTAAATTCTTCTTTGATTTCTTTTTTATGTGTGACCAATTAACATAATTGAGCAATATTTTCATCTTAAGCCTGTGGATTTGTTTCTATATATGGTTTAGTGTATGCTAGTGGTACTAAAGCGCATCATGTCTTATTTGTCCACTTATGCTTCTGTTAGCAGCAGATCTAGACGTCTAGTCCCTGTTTCATATTTCTAACTGTTATTTCATTACCTTTCGACCCCTTTTAGAAAGATGCAAAAAAATTGTACAAAAGGCTTACACACTTACAATCAGAATCCAATCGGCAGAAGTATAGTCATGTTGGGCTGTTTCGGCAGAAGGTTGATCTAGTGGATCATTATGGAAAGAAATTAGAAGACATAGAGGAGAATATGAGAGTAGAACGATCAGAAGTTTCATTGGCAGCAGAAGTATGTGTTTGTACCTGTTCTTTTTCTGTTTGTTATATTTTCCAACTTTTCTTGGGATCTTGTCATGCATTCTAAATTAAAGCTAACCTTTGCAATTAAGTTGGTTTGAAAATATTTTGTGGTTCATGGAGCATCCATTGATAATTTCTTATGCAATGTAAAAGGAAGTTCGAGCAGCTTTTGTCTCTTTCAATTCTCGGTATGGTGCAGCAGTTGCCTTCCACATGCAACAATCAACTAACCCAACAGAGTGGGTCACAGAGCTAGCTCCTGAGCCACATGATGTCTTCTGGCCCTTTTTCTCATCAACATTCATGAAAAGATGGCTTTCTAAGATTGTTGTTGTTATTGCATGTATACTCCTGACAATTCTGTTTCTTATTCCTGTTCTGGTTGTGCAAGGTCTTACAAACCTAAATCAGTTGGAGGTTTGGTTTCCGTTCTTGAAAAGCATTCTAACCATGTAAGTGTAGATTAAAAGCTCCAGCTTATTTCATTTCATCACCATTCCTGTAGTTTATCTTCTTTGACTGCTGTATGTTTGTGTTGCTGCCAAAGCTTTCGCCTTGTATAATTCACGGAAAACTCTTCCTATATTCTGCCAACTTATATCCTTTTTATCATAAAGGATATGAAAAACCTCTGAGAAATAAATAATAGTGAACTTGAGCATATCTTGATGTGGTATTTCTGTTGCTTCAATTTATAATATCAGCCAGAAGTAGATCATTGGAATTTTTATTAGAAGATTGCAGAATAACTACCAATAATATTAATTTGTTGCTTTTGATATATAAATATTTCATCATATTCCTCACTCCTGTATACATGGCGTGGAAAATGTATGATATCTTAGCATTTTCATGCTATTTATCGTACTTTGTTCATTTTCTTAGTAACACAAGTTCGATTAATGTGTTCTGTTTGCAGAACATTCGTCAGTCAGGTAGTTACAGGGTACCTTCCCAGCCTTATTCTTCTGATGTTTCTCAAGATTGTGCCTCCAATAATGGAGTTCCTTTCCTCCATTCAAGGATACATATGCCACAGTGAAATTCAGAAGAGTGCATGTAACAAAGTTCTTTGGTTCTCAATATGGAACATATTTTTCGCAACTGTATTTTCTGGATCAATTTTATATCAGGTTTCTATATTCCTTGATCCCAAGAATATTCCAGCCAAGCTCGGCGTTGCTGTTCCTGCACAAGTGAGAATGCATTTTCCTGCCGAACTTCTTTGACTAGTTTTATCCAATTTAGTAGGGGAATAGGGAATGGGGTTCTTTCTTTAGTGGTTTATAGAGGCATAATTAATGCAGGGGGAATTTATTAAAGGCAAACTCTCTTCTTGCTTGTGTTATGCTGATTCATTACAACTTTAATACTATTGAATCCAATTTAAAGACAAATATTGTAGATGAAAATTTGATACATTAGTACATTACTGTGATATAATCTGATAGATAACTCGCTGTTAATTTCTGTGAACAAAATGCTATCCACAACTGATTCAACTTATCATATATGTTAATTTTGCTAGTTTCTAGTTAAATTTCTGACATTTCTAGACTTTTCAGCATATAGACAATGTTGCTACGAGAAATTTCTAATTTGTTTGCCGAGATTAGAATATGCTAAAACATTATCCATGATAATGACACCGCTGTAATTCTTTCTGCAGGCATCTTTTTTCATTGCTTATGTCGTGACATCCGGATGGACGAGTACTTCATCAGAACTTTTTCGCGTAATCCCGCTTGTTTGGAGCCTAATAAAAAAACCTTTCAGTTGTTGCTTGGACGAAGAGTTTGAAGTTCCATCGATTCCTTACCACCGAGACATTCCCAGAATTCTTTTCTTTGGACTTCTGGGAATTACATATTTCTTCCTTGCACCATTAATTCTGCCCTTCCTCTTGGTGTACCTCTGTCTTGCTTATATCATCTATCGCAACCAGGTTAGTTAGCTATCTGTGTTCCATTTCTTACCTATGGTTTCTAATCTTCAAGTAAGTCATTTCAAGCTAATTTCTTTACTTAATATCATAATCCGTTTATCAAGTGAGATGAGTAACTACAATGAACTAGCACATCTGGATAAATTGACTTAGATCTAAAGGCACTACTTTAGTGTTAATCTTAGGTCCTACCACTGTAGGACACTTCTACTAGTAGAGTGCGCACCATTGTATCATCGTAAGATGTTCGAACATATCCATGTCAGATACATATTACCACATCTTTGTACAATTAAGTTACGGAATTTGAGTTTCTGACCGAAAATTATAATATATGAAGCCTCTGTTATTGTTTCTCATGGGGCTCATTTTTCACAATTTGTACAGACAGGTAGTTTCTGGTATTAGTTTTGGACAAGTTGCGTTAATCTTTGACAAATTTATTTTGCAGTTCATTAATGTATATGCACCCAAGTTTGAGACCGCCGGGAAGTTTTGGCCCATTCTGCACAATTCGATGATATTCTCTCTCGTACTCATGCAAGCCATTGCATTTGGAATCTTCACACTGAAAAAACTCTCATTAGCAGCTACTTTGGTTATCCCTCTTCCTATCCTCACACTTCTCTTCAACGAGTACTGCCGGAAACGTTTCTTGCCAAATTTCATTGCTTACCCTGCCGAGGTATGTATCTTCACGTACTGTATGTAAGTCAGCAACCGTAGCATGCATCCTCGATCGTGATCTTGGCTCGGATTTTAAATCTTTCAGGTTTTGATAAAGAGAGACAGGGAAGACCAACATGATCCGAATATGGCAGAGTTCTATGAGAACTTAGTGAGTGCCTATCAGGACCCAGCCTTGCTACCAATTCAGTTTTCTTCAAATCCTGACAGTCTTAGGAGCCCTCTTATATCTGCTGCCGAAGTTCTACATTAAGGTATGTTTTTTCAACATTAGCTATCAAGGGTATATGACAAAATGTGCGTCTGGAACTTAATTAGTGTTTGTAACGATAAAGTGACCTACCAACTTATTTTGTTCCATAACCATTTATATAATCAGGATTTAGATGTATAATTTTTTTTCATAGAATCTAATGTTTTATCCCAATATATATAAAAGGTTTTTTACTATGCATTTTCAATAGTTGTAATGCCTACTACTACAATTTGGTTGTTTCTACACTGGTTTTCCAAAATGTGCATTTTCAGTTAGGGGACCAATTTTTTACCATTAATTCATCGAATAACGTGACATGATTTCTTGGCTATGGGCCAATAAATCCATAATTAGGGGTGAGTATTCGATTTAATCGACTCAAAAAAAATTTAAGTTATTTGAGTTGACGAGTCGTATTTTACAACTCAAACTTTATTTAAATTTTTTCAATTCGAGTCAAGTTTAAAAAATTCAAGTCAAGTTGAATTTTCAAATTCCTATAAATATTTAACTGTAATTATTTATTATGTTATAATATAATTTTATTGTAAATTTAAACGATTTTTCTAATCATATAATATATGTATGTATATTTCTTCATATGTGAATGTAGTAATATTCTTTCATATTTTTATATATTAATATATATATATCATAAAAAATTAAAAAATTCATCTCACATTTAAAAATAAATTTTATAATCATTAAAAATTATTCAAATTATTAAATTTTCAATATTGAACACCAGACCATGCATGGTTGCGGTTATGGTGTTTCCAACATTTATTGACATTCGCCATCCGAGCTTTCCATAGTGTAAGATTTGCGACTGAAGTAGAAAACCGTAATCATCTTCGGGCGGAGTTAGAAAATTATTTAAGGATATTAACTTTTAAAGTTATATTTAATGAGTATAAATTATTTATAAATTAATATAATTTATTTATTTGTTTTAATAATTATATATAAATCATATAAAAAAATTGAATTAAAAAATTTTAAAATATTATTTGATCGCCTTATCAAAGGATGGTTTTACCACGTTCATCATGAAATCAACAAACATTAGGCACGAAACATTACGACACAATACATTGTAACAATAAATTTAATAAATTATTAAATTTTAATGATTAAAATTAATTGAATAACTTAATTAATTTAATTTTTTTAAAAAAAATAATTTATTTATTTTTAAATGAAATGACTTAATTAAATAATAAAAAAACTCATACACCACCAAACCAAATTAAAGTTAAAACAAAGATATCCCTAAACAATAAAGCTCTGTCGACGTAATTTTAAAATTTATTTTGAATAAAGAAATTTTATTAAATATTTCAACTTTTATACTGTTTTACTTTTACTCCATTTTCTTATCAAATTTAATTTTAAATATAATTATAAAATTTATTAAGTATTTTTTTCAACCACTCAACCTATTTTTTTTTAATAATTTCGTCAAACAGAACTTAAATCGAACTTTAAATTTTCCCGACACCTACATCGATGTCTCAGTCTCTCCAAACCATTCATTATTATGACCAATCAGTTCAGTTCAGTCTGCCAGAATCAGTCATCTCCTCCTCCTTCCGCCATGGCAAAGACACCGCCACCGCCACCGTCAAACATCGACATCTGGGCCATCCGATCTGAATGCAACCGCATATTCGGTTACAACACCCGCCACTTCTATCATCTCATCTTCCTCTTCCTCTCCCCCATCTCTTTAACCTTACTCCACTTTCAAATCTTCCGCATTAAAACCCTCATCCCCAACATCCTCTTCACCCTCGCCATCTCCATACTCTCTCTCTTCGCCGTCGGTTCCGTCACATACAGCGTTTTCCACGGCTTTCACAATCAAACCGTCAAGCTTTCAACCTCTATCAATGCAGCTTTCAGCTCCTTCTTCCCTCTCCTATCAACATGGCTCGTAACCCAGCTTATCATCTCCGGGATCGGTTTCATTCTAGGGTTACTCCTTTTTTCATTATTCAAAACACCCCAACTGCTAGGCTTCCAAGTCCATAACTCTTCCCCTTATTCCATTTTCCTTTGCCTGGTTTATATAACCATTTTCATCTCTATTTTTGTTTATTTACAAGTGAAATGGATATTTTCTTATGTTATCGTCGTGGTTGAATCAAGCTGGGGGTTTGAACCTTTGAAACGAAGCCAGATTCTTGTTAAAGGAATGAAAGGGGTTGCTTTGAAGATCGTACTGGTTTTGAGCATCTTCTGTTGGATCGGAACCTGTAGTTCAATGCTAAGATTGGTTGATTCAACCGGTGAAAAATGGGAAAACTGGAAATCTCTTGTACATATTATCGCCATTCCAACTTCTGCCAACTACATGCTGTTTATGTTTTTTAATTTGTCTGCAAACACTGTTTTCTTCATGTATTCCAAGGCTAAACATGGAGAGCTTGGTGGAGAGGGTGTAGTTTGATGAGTTTTGAAGATGGGAAAGTTCTTGATTGAGATTTTTCCAGTTTCATTTGTGTTTTGTTTTTTGATTTCTGGTTTTATTTTCTGTATCTTGAAATCTGTTGTTTCTGTTTATGTGTGAAGAAATGTACAAGAAAACTGTTTGTGATTTGTACGAAAGTGGTGAAATGTTGACGGAAAGAGTCGTCGGAGAAGATGATGTTGTGGACGAGGAGGATGACACGACTGACTTATCTTGTAGGGTACATAAACTGTCGGTCAGGGTGTATTTTGGCAAAGGCTTAATATCCAAATAAATATCTAAATTTTTTTTAGTTTAAATGAATTTTTAAAATTTTAATTTATTGTTTTAAGTGCCTAATTAATAATAAAAAATTATTAATCAATTAAAATGCTATAAATGGTATATTTTAATTTTTATTTTAATTAAACTTTTAAGTAAAATATAAGTTTTTTAAAATAAATGATAATCATAAATACTTATAAAAAAATTTTAAATTTTTTAATTCTAATATTTAATTTTTTAATTTATCATTGTTATTGTCATTTATTATCTCACCGAAGATCATCATTGTTGTCGTCATATCATCACAATAGTTTTCTTTGATCACGTCAATAATCGATAGTAAGTGTGTCAATTGTTTTTTAACATCGAAAGGAATTAAAATTTTAAAAGAAAATCATTGGTACACATACAGTGGATTACAGACGATAGATAATCGTAAAAAATGATTATAGTAGTCTAATGATGATAATGGTGATCTTTGATGAGATAATAAAAATCGTCAATAATGATAATTTGGAGGGTTTAGATTAGAAATTTAAGATTATTTTATAAAGACTTAAATTAAATTGATATTTAAAAAATTTAAGTTAAAAATTAAATTAAAAATAAAATAAATATTTTTAATAAAAACAACAATTTAATGATTAGGCGCTTAAAAGAACCAAATTAAAATTTTAGACACCTATTTAAAATTAAAAATAGTTTAGACATAAAAATATCTAAAAGTATAATTTGAGCACTTATTTAATTCTTAAGCCTTTGATAAATTAAGACCATATATTTAAAAAAAAAATAATATATAGGATAAGAAGAATAAAATTCAATTCGAAAAATTGAATTTTTGACTAGATTCAAGGTAAACATTAAATTGAAAATTAAATTAAAAATTTGATAAATTTAACTCAAAAAATTTCGAATAAGATTGAAGTTATAAAATAAAATCAAATAATTCAAAGTGTTTAATAAATATAGGGATTAATAATACATTTAACCTTCATAGTTTTATTTTTACTCATTTTTTACGGTTAAGTTATTTGATTTTATTTTATATATTTTAATTTTGTATTTAATTTATTATTATTTGTTTAATTTTTATTTTATCTATATAAAAAAATTAACGATATTTATAATTTATCATAATCATACTTAAGGTATTTAATAATAATAATAATTTAAAATTTTATTTAATAATAATAATTTAAAATCTTATTTACGTATATAAAAATTAATATAAAAATATGTATATAGATGTAAAGAGAAAATCGTTTAAATCACAAATAAATTATACTATAGTATTATAAATAGTATAATTAAAATTTGTATATAAATTCAAAAATTGAATCGAATCGAACTCAATTTGAACTCGTTAAAATTGATTCGACTCGAATTTTTTAAAAAGTTCAAGTTATAAAATATGGTAACTTAACTCTAATAATTCATGTTTTTACTCGACTTGACTCGCTTAAATATAGAGTATTTTGATATTATTTTAATCGTTAATTAAAAATATGTAAAGAATAAGAAAAATTATATTACGAACTTTTCCATCACATCATCCGTAATCCGTGATTATTTAAAGATAAACAAACCTGATTATATAGGCTACGTATGATATAATGAACGATGTTGATGATAATGTTACGTATTAAATAAATATTGTTACGTGGACTAGTAATGGCGTATCATGACTTTTCTCCTAGGTTGAATCCATGGAGTCTGACTTTTCTAACATACAATTCTTCCATGGAAACGCAGTATAAACACATAAGCATGCCATTTGCTCTACCACAATCATCTCCTCCTTCCCCCATGGCATCGCCACCACCTCCGCCGTCAAACATTGGCTTCAGAACCATCTTATCCGAATCCAACCGTATACTCAGAGCCCACACCTGGGACTTCCAAGCTCTCTCAGTCCTCTTCCTCCTCCGCTCTTCTTTCTTCTTATCCGTATACCCTTTTATATGTAAACACTTCTATTCCACCATTGAATCCCATCTCTTCTTCCCGATCAAACCCTTCATCTTCATACTCCTTTGCACTCTCATCGTCTCAGTCTTCTCTAACTTCGCCATCGGTTCCATCACTCACAGCGTTTTCAACGGCTTTTATGGTCAACCCGTCAAGCTTAAACCCGCCATTAAAGCAGCTTCAGCTTCCTTCTTCCCTCTCATCTCAACTTCATTTGTACAATCCTTTATAGTTTCCGCGATCAGTCTAATTCTTGGTTTAATCTTTTATGCTTTACTCAAAGCAACCCAAAGTTTAGGCTTCCAAGTTAACCACTCTTCATCTTTCTTCAGTCTCCTTTGCCTTGCTTATCTGATCATTCTCACGTTTATTTCACTTTACTTACAAGTGGATTGGATCTTTGCTTATGTTATTGTCGTGGTTGAAGCATGCTGGGGAGCTGAACCTTTAGAACGAAGTCGAATTTTAGTTAAAGGAATCAAAGGGGTTGCTGTTAAGATTTCACTGTTTTTCGGATTCTTCAGTTCGATCAATATCATGCAATCAATTACGATGGATTCATCTAGCGATGAGTGGAAACGTTGGGACTTTGTTTTATATATTGTCGGCACTGCCACCTTCTACACGATGCTGTTGCTTTATCATATGGCTGGGAATACAGTTTTCTATATATATGCCAAAGATCCATATGCTGAGCTTGCTGGAGAATTTGCAGGGAAGTATACAAGCTTGCCTTTTGATGATGGGAAAGTTCCTCGTGTTGTTTCGATCGTTTAAGCTTTATGAAAAACTGGAGATTCTTGAGCTTTGTTTATGTTCTGTTGTTGATGTTTTGTTTACTGTTCTGTGAGAAAGTTGTGTGAACTGTCTGTAAAACAACAATGCTTCGATTTGTAGTAAAAGGGTATGCTTTTTCTGAACACAGTGAAACATTTGCAGATTTTTCTTACCAGAGCTTAGGGGTGTTCAATAGTCAAGTACATACAATGGAGTATTAGAGCAAGTACATATTGAAAACCTTTTTCTTCTTCCTTCTCATCATCCCATGTTCCAGTTTTGAATGATCGATTCTTCGATGTGTCGGTGGCTAGTCTTGCCTCTAAATGGGGATTATCACTCTAGAAGTTGGAATTCTTAGACCCATAATCAAAGAATGAACTTTTGTTACCGAAATCATCAACCATAATTGGTCACAGAATTCTAATATTAGCATGGCTGGATGATGGTGCTTTTAGTTTAACAGCATTCTCATCCTGTTCGGGATCGAAAAGAACGTTGCTCCAGTTTGCTGATCTCTGTAGAATTCTCGAAGGGACGCGATCACTATCTTCCCCGCCCGATGCTTCATACCCATCACTAGTAGACCTTGACAAAGGAAATCCCTTAGGAGCAGCCATATTGACAGCAGGTAAACCTGTTAGCCGTCTTGATTCTTCAGCTCCTGATGAGGAGACCCGAAATGGATGAATATCTGGCGAGTCTAGACTGCTCTCGGGAGAAGAGGCTATGTTCCCAGGATAGCTTGACATCGATCGGCTGGTTTGGAAAGCGCTTCGTGCTTCCAGTTGAAGAGGAGCCAGACTACTTGATGTGTCATTGAAACCTTTGACGGCAGCTTTAGAGGAAATGCTCGTTAAGGACTCCATGGGTAGGTCAGCTGGGAGACGCACCCTCTTAGATGCTCGCCTTCTGCTATCAACTTTTGAGAACACTTGTCGGCCACTGCTTCCAAAGCCACTTTCCACTTCTAGCCCCAAAGGGGGTTCGCGTCTCACTACAGGCTGCAGGATTTTGGACTTTTTCCTTGCTTCAGCCGCGGCTTTCGAAACATCTTCTGCATTTAACCGTGCCAATGTCCATGGACTGATCTTAACTACTCGGTCCGCTCCAGGATTCTTCTTCTTAATAGGTTCCTCCCCTACCATTTTTTTCCCATATGAACTCACGGATCCAGTATCGGGAGGAACGACGTCAAACTAGCACCGAATATACAAACAGCTCTCAGATTCGGCGATTTAGCTAAACATAGATTATTTTATATGATATAAATTTCGATATCCGTAGCAATACTTGACAAGGAATGGTTTATTAAAATCACCTGATCTTCAAGGAAAAGCCGTGGAGGTGTACACCATGCGCCCCTATGAAAAGTAGAAAAGGAACTAGCACTGCTTAATCCAGTAAGTGAGCTAGCCGGGGACATTTGCGGACTCTGGTGACCAGCAACACCTTGTTGCTCTTGTTCCTGCTCTCGTAAAGCTATGATATAATCATATGTGCTGATTCCCTGAAACACATTCAATAATCATCGAATTAGCTAATTAACTTTATAGTCATTAAGATTCGACTTTACGAAGAAAATAGAGTATTGAAATTAACTATGGAGGGAAAAGTTGAAAGGCTTACCTTTTTCACGAGTAGAATGTGAAAGAAGAAGAGCTGTGCAATAGGTAACGTAGCTACCATAGCCAAAACGGTGCACAACGCCTGTAAAAGTAAGAAATTGTACTGCTTAGCTTAATGTTTTGAATCGAAAATTTCTGGTCATTAAAGATTTGTTTGCTGAATCTCTTAAAAGGCTAAAAACAATACGAATTCAGAATCGGTAATGCAAAATATTGAACAGAACCGGGAAATAAAGATTAACATTAATATTGACACAACACTTACAACCACAATAACAAATGGAACCAAAGAGAAACTGCTTCCTAACTTTCTTGAAATATCCGCAGAAAACTGCTTCCGATCGATGAAACAGCATACAAGTACAAGGATTCCGGTTGACCACTGTAGAATAAGCTGCAATCTCAAGTCCAAGGTGGACAAATCATTTATATACCTGTCAATATTCAGTTAAAATGAAAATGGCTGGAAAATAAAAGGCTTACTCCCGTTTTTTTTTTAATTTCTGGCAACCGAGGGATTAGTCACGATGTCATATGGCATAGGTAGTACTATTCATGAATTCGAGCTTCCGTACAAATGGTGAAGATGAACAATGAACTTACCAATAGAAGAGCAGAAGCCATGAGAGTGAAAAATTGTCGGTAGTTCCTTTGGCCGATGCAATTGTTGAGCCACTAAAAAACAAAGGTGAACAAAACGAAGCATTAGCAGAATCATTGAGAAGTGGAAAAAAGTATCCGAAAAATGAAGATCCTGCAGTACCCTGCAATGATGATCAAAACGGTCGACACATTTGTCACAGACTCTGCAGTGCTTGCTATATTTGAAAACCTGCCAAGAATAATGAACTTAATAAAAACGAACTAAAGCAACGAAATTATTCATCCAACACAAGATGTCAAATGCTTCTTTACCTCGACTTCACACAAACTGCAATAGAACATCCCATCCTCGCTTGTCTGATGTTCAGAAGATTCTTCGTTCGAGCTACAAAATTTGCAGATAAAAGCACAAGGAAAGAAAATCCACAGGAAACGGGATGATTGTTTCGACGAAGCATTGTTTCTCTCGATTTCAACATGTGTGTCTTTCAAGGTTTTGTTCGTAGCTGCTGCATCCTTTTCCTGAGTTTTTCCTCCGACTGAAATAGCGGTATCATCATGCAATGACGTAGTTGAATCCCCACCTAATTTAGAATCCTTCGGGAAGGAATAATTTCCATTTCCAGAAATTTTGAGATACTTTTTCGACTTGAAAACTCCAGGGTCTGCAGGATCAGCTGCCGCGCACCAGATATATAGGCCAAAGCAACACATAATCTAAAATGAAAAAAAAAATAGTCACTACAGTTCCAAAGTGATAAGGGATCATCTTGCTATTACAAACAGCATTATAGTGCCATTAATTATTACTTGTCGACACGACTCGGGAAATGACTCAACATTGCATACTTAGAGTAGAAGACTGTATCATAATTATATTGACTTGTAGATAAGACTCAGGAAACGACCCAACCATGAACACTTTCATTGAATTATATAGGATTAGGTATGAGTTGAAGACAGGACTAGAGAAATGACTAAACCATGCACTCTTATCACCGAAATCGTTAGCATATTTCACGACCTCCATGCATTTCAAAACATACACTAGTTTTAAACTAAAAAGTGCTGATCTTAAAGCCTGTGATTCGAGTCTGACTTACCATTTGCAATCATCTAAAGCGCCAATACACAATTACACATACTTTGAACAACTTATCATTAGATTTCAAAAGAAAAGAAAAGGCTAGCTTGCTTCAAACCATCTGATTCCCATCTATGGAATTCTCCGGAGCTAGACTCGATTAGGCCATATGCTATTACACCACACAAAACACACTCTTCTAGTCTTTTACTACTACAAAGACTCGGATTCCGGTATGCGGATAACTTCAGTCACAATAACCCTAATTTTATCACCCTTACCGGAAAATTCTTCATGTAAATTATGGTACAAAAGGTCTTAAAGTTTCAGATCTCTGTGGTTGCTGTGACAACAGTTTTAGCAGCTCAAAGTTCAAACATTTTAGAGGGAAAAACATGAATCAGAGACCAGCAGACAAAGAAAACACAGATCTCAGCTACAATAATGATAAATGAAAGGAAAATGCTGAAATGGCTTACAAGAGGGGTATAGATTCCCATCACAATGTATTGAAATATCTCCTTCCCAACAAATGGAGCAAAGAACACATAGAAAGCAAATCCAAGTGCCAAGAACACAGCAACAGCCACCACCTTTACAAAGATAAAGAAAAAAGATGAAAACTTTGCCCAATACCCAGAAATCAGAAGTAGAAACAACAAAGAGACAAAAAAACAAACACCTGGAGTGGATGATAAGGAAGCTCCCATCCATGCTTCCTCATTTCCTCTTCAAAATGTTACAGCTCTAGAAAATGAAACAAGACTGAAAGTCAAAATCTGCTGGGGGGGTTTCTTCTCTCTCTGTTAATTTCTCACACTTTCCCTCATTTTCCGGGGAAAATAAAGATCACTCATTTCACTAGACCAACCCAATCAAACAAAAGCAGCATTACCCTTTCTTTTTAATTTTTAAACTTTCACGGGTCTAATAAAAAAATTAAAAATTTGGAAAGTGTAAAAAGGAAAAAAGAACAAGGGAGCTGAAGAGGATAGGTTTTGGGACAGGTAAGGAAACCTTTGTCTGGTTCACTCAATCATAGCCCTGCCTCTCATGCAATGAAAGAGAAAAGACAGCAAAAAACACAAGGTGGGGCTAAACAAGTCTAGGGTTTGGGTATTTTCTTGGTTTCTTTTGCAAAGCTCTTGGCTTGGGCGCTTGGCCATAAGATCTGTCTCAAACCTCACAACTGTGGTATGTAATGTAATAACGACATGATAAAAGACTGAATTTTTTAACCTTCAAGACACCATTTTTACTCTTTTTTTTTTTCTTTAACTAAGTTTTAATGTGTCACAGTCAATCCCATTGGCTGCAACACTGCAACAGACAGTTGCTTGGTTTCATCTTTCGTTATTGCCTTCACCAACCTTTGTCTTAAAAGATTCCTTTCTTAGTAAATATTTTAGCAGAATTTTGTATTTGATCCTTAAATCATACACAATTATCATTATGGTCTTAAATTATGCATGCTTTTGACTCTAAAAAAGTTTGAATAACTAATTTCACTTTATTATTTTCATTACCTAACATAATTATTTATCTTATCATGTTCTTCCAACTTTTACCCTTCACTTTTCTTATTTTTTTGTTGTTCAATGATTGAATTGGAAAAAAAAGTGGAGATTCCAAACTTTTGCACATCACTCCTCTCATAATTTCACTTTTTTTTTTAGTATTCATGTATTCATATTAAATATATTTTATCATGATAAAATTGGGACAGAGTCAGAATTTGAAGTTGGGGGCAAAACGTAAATAATTGAAAGTAAGAGGGACAAATTCATAAATAAACCAAATTTTAAAAAATTTAAATAATAACAAAAATAAAATAAAAATCTTCGAGGATAGGGAAGGGCAATACTTACGACCATCATTGATTATATAGATTTGCAAATATATTATGAATGATGAAACTCGCCATCATTTATTAAAAGATCATTTAAAATAAAATCAGTGGACAATACAATACTAAATTAAAAGAAATTGGGGTGAAAATGGAATTTACCATAAACTTTTCTTCTAACTTTTAATATTTTGATGAGAGTATAACCCCATTAGTCCCATTAGCTCCCTTAAGGAGATTCGAGAGGGTTTTGACCTTTACTTTAAAATTTGGTTTAAAAGATATAAAAACTTATTAAATATATAATCGAATAGGGATCAAATTAAAAAGAATAAGTATATATCTTAAATTTTTTTATCAAATAACAACTTAGGTGAGTTAAAATATTAGATAAAATAGGCATTGTTCCATATTTTTTTAATTTAAATACTAAAAAAAAAACCTTATATTTTTTAAATCTAATATTTTAACCTATACCAAAGTTCAATCTTAATTCCGTCATTGATCTTTATAAAATTTTATATTATATTGCAAGCTAATTATTTTCGTATGGCATGGATTTATATTAACCGACAATTAGACGAAAAATTATATCATGGGTAAGTCTTATCACGTTATCTATGAGACTGACCATTAAAAATCATTTATCTCATCATTTTTTTATGTCATATTTTTCTAGGCGGATCTTCACTTATATTTACTGTTAATTATTTTAAAAACAGTTTTTTCAAGTGAAGATTCACTTAGGAAAAAATATGACATGAAAAAATTGATGAGATGAATAATTTTTAGTAGTTGTTCTATGGACACGTAATGAGATTTACCCATAATATTAATAAACTTTGACATAATTTTTTACGTGTTTAGAGTTCGTGATTGTTTCTTATATTTTAAGGTGTTAAATAATCTTGTTTATAGTTTTTTTTAACGATGGTTATAAAATTATCACCCAATCAAAATATGACACATGATATGTATTTTATATTTTACTTTTTGAATCTTTAAAATTTTTAAAGTTTTGTTTTCTTTCTATCAAAGTCTAAATCATATTTCTCTCATTGTCTGGCATTCTTCACATGTCGATGGTTTATCATTTATTGTTAAAGTGTTGGATAACTCACCGATCAATATTCTTTATTTTCTAATTATCGATTGAAACCCGATAAATATCTTTTTTTTATTATTGGATTTTTATAATTGACAATTTGTTCAGCAATTTTAAACGTTGAGACGATAGATTTTTACTAGTTGAGATCCGATAAAGACAAGATGATTGATAGTGATTGAATCGATAGTGAAAGTAGATGAATTTAGAGATTTAGAGTTTAAATTTTTTAGAGAAATTAAATATTATGAGTTTATTAATATTATATTATTTTTTTTACTTTTTATTTTAATATTTTAATTTCAAAAAATAAAAAGAATATATCGTGTATTGGCATTTTATTAAATAAAAAAACATTTATCATATATTAAAATATGTTTTAAATAATTATTTAAAAATATAATTAAAGTATTTTATTTAAGTGTTAAATCTATTTTGATGGAAGAGGATAGGGATGGGCACGGAACTCGAACCCGACAGGTTCTGATCCGACCCGATCCGATCGGGTCATATTTTTTGGTGAAAAATCGGTTTTGGGTCGGTTTTTTTAAGGGTGGTCTCAGGTCGGATCGAGTTCGGGTTTAGAGTGGAAAAAATCTGACCCGATCCGACCCGATACTAATAATATAATTTTTTTCATATATATTTTAGGGATATTTACAATAATGACCCCTCTTTATATATTTTTTGTACAATTAGATCACTAAAATTATTTTTTTTACAAATTGGTCACTAAAATTAAATATTTTTATAATTAGATCCATAAATTTTATTTTTTTACAGGTTAGTCCTTAAAAATTTAATTTTTTAATGATTCTGGTCGGATCGGGTTGAATTTTAAAGCTTAAAAATCAGGTCGAATTTTTTCACCCTAAACTCGAGTCGAGTCAGATGACAGGTGGACCAAAAATCCGACTCGACCCGACCCGTGCTCATCCCTAGAAGAAGGAGGTTTATTACATGTACATCGGTAATGTATATATAATACTTTAAAAAAATAATAAAACAAAAATAATAAAACTTTAATACACATAATATTAGTTCTCAAATATTTTTTATTTTAGAGTTTTACATCAAAGATTTATGTGTTTAATTTATAAGAGTTAAAATTTAGGAGAATTAGGGAATCTAAATCCGCTTTTGTGAAGAAATAGGCATATCTTCTTCAACACAACTCTAGCCGCCACTCTCTTTTTTTTTTTTTTTCGTTTTTTATTTTGAACAATCTCTTTGATAAATGATCGATGTTTAATTTTAATATTAATTATCAATCACCGAATTTATTATTATTTTTGTTTTATTATAATAAGAATCTTTATTTTTTGTCTTTATGATACGTTTTTTTACATGTTTTTATTTTTGTTTGGAGGTTTGGTTCGTATGTCTTTATGGCATATTACAGCATATCCTAGTGATCAATTGTTGTTCGCACAGAGATTCAATCGATGTTAGTTTCTGATTTATTATTTTTATCGGTGGTCACTTGAAAAGATTTATTCACACTCGTTTGATGGTTGTTTGCCGATAAAATCAATCCTGTGTACGATACTTTTTGCACGGCAGTTTGGATCGCCTAAAACCCCTACCTTTATTATGCGTCTTATTTGGACAGAGACAAAAAATTTAGGAAATTTCTGAATTTTATTGATATACTTATCTCCATAGAAATTTTTATTTTTGAATTTTTAATCTAATTATTTTACTTCTTAATTATGATATAATTTATAATTTTTTTATAGATTTAATAAAATTAAATAGCATTAAAAAAGTTAGAACTTAGTACTATAATTATATATTTAAATTTTATTTTTTTTAAAGAATATATATATATATATATGATTTGTGTATTTTTATAATTACTCAAATTTTTTTAATACTATAATAAAAACATTATTTCCATTAATATAGTATTGATACAATCTAAACCTCATTACTTAATTCTTATTATTACTCCAATTTGGGGTTTTAAATGATAATTTTCTAAATTATTTTTGGTGATGAAATAATGATAACATTAACTAATCATATAAATAAACATAAAACACAGTTAACTTGAGAGCATAGACCGACTCTATGGCATTAAGACACACTTATTGTATGAATAACTTTTTGTGTCATTAATATGGAACAATATTTATTTCTTTGTCAGGTTCAAATTAATTTATTTATGTAATAAATAAAGAGTTGGATTTTGATATATAACTTTTTATATACTTATTTAATATATAAAAATTTTCAGTTTAAGAAAATATATAAAATTTAAATATCTGTCTATAATATTGTAAAATTTAAACCTTAAATAATAAATTTACAATAATATATTTTGAGAAATATAGAAAGAGAAATTTGAGAAAAAATACAAATATTAAAAAATATTTATCACGATAAATATAAATTTTTATAATAATCATTAATCATTTATTTATATAAAAAATATTATACCTTTCACTTATTTAATGAGTGCTTACATTTTTTGACGATATTGGATTATTATATATATTATGAAAAGATTAATTTGATATTATCAAAAGGGACTGAATATGATCAATTATAGTGTTTAAATTGTATTTTTTATTTTTTGATAATACTTTGAGTATTTTTTTTTTCATTTAGGTTTAAGAGTTTTTAACGATGCCTAAAATAATTAAGATTAATTTAATATTATTTTTAATAAATAAGATAAAAATGTTTTAAAAGTATTTTTATATTATATAATTTAAAATAAAAGTTTTTATATTCCTCGTATTAGGGGCGTAAATGAGATGAGACAGATCGTGAGTTACTCAAGTTCGACTCGATCAAAGCTCGCAAAACTCGATTCGATTGAACTCGAATCAAGCTCGAACTCAACTCAAGTTCTTAACAAGTCGAGCCGAGCTACATGATACTCGACTCGAAAAGCTCACGAGCTACTCAAAAACATAAATATGCTATTTTTTATTTTTTATTTTTTATAATTTAAAATCTAAATTTCTAAACTTAAAACCCTAAAATTTAAACCTTAAACATAAGTGTTAAACCCTAAATTAAGATATTAAAACCTAAAATTAACAAGTAAGATAGATGAAATGATCGACTGTATAGGAAATGATCGTCGAAACCGAAGTCGAACAGAATGATGCTCTCAAATTCTCTCAAGTAAGATAGATGAACTCTGAAAGGGATGATTAAAAATAAGAGAAAAGCATCTTATTTATAGGTTGAAAGCAGGGGCAAATCTGTTCGAGAATCAAATAAAATCTGATTTAAATTTAATATCAGATAATATCTATCCAAAAATAATAGATTTACTAACCGAAAATATCCATTTAAATCTCGGATAAAATCTATTCAAAATTAGATTTATTAACAGATAAAATCTAATTAAATCTCAGATAACCTATTAATATTTATCTAAAACTAATAAATTTTATAATCGAAAATATCTATTTAAATCTTAAATATTTTATTATTAAATCTATTCAAACATTACATATTTCCTAACTGTTTACACCCCTACCTCGTACAATGCTTTTCCGGTGTAAAACTCCTTTTTTGTTTGGTTGAATTCAATTCAATCAAAGTTTACATCTTGGCAGTCTTTCAACTCTGGAGTTGTAGATTCCGACAGAACACGAGCCGAAGAACATCAGCAGCAACTCAGAGTTCGAACTCACTGAAAATAGACAATGGAAGAAACGATTCGTTGCATCGTCAAACTCGGTCTCTCTCTCTCTCTCTGTCAAATTTTCTCAAAGTTTCGAACTTTAAAAGGAATCTATTTTCATTCTCTTGATACGACCTTTAAAAATTTGTGTTTTTTTAATGTCTAAAACAGGAGGAGCGGCAATTACTTGTAAGAACGAACTAGAAAAGATCAACGAAGAGAATCTCGAAACAGTTTCATCCCAGTTAAGGCAAGCAATGAATCTGGGTTCTTGTTCAAACAAAGTAATCGGGATGGATTGGAGTAAAAGAGATGGGGTTTCGGATATTTCTTCTACTTTAGCTGATTTCAATGATCAGTCTCAGTTCACCGTCGATTTCAGCAGATTTGTTGTCGTTCACGGCGCCGGTGAGCTTTGATTATGTCTTAATTTCAGGGTTTAGGGGATTTGCTTTCATTTGTAAATAGAATTAGCGAATTTGCTTTCATTTGTAGGTTCATTTGGGCATTTCCAGGCTAGCAAATCTGGGGTTCATAAGGGAGGATTGAATCAACCTCTGGTCAAGGCCGGTTTCATTGCAACTCGAATTTCTGTAAGATATGGCGATTTTAGCTTTAAATTTAAGGAGAATACTATGCAATTACGATTGAAGCTTCACTTAGTTCATAGGAAAAACTTGTTGTGATCTATTGTGATCGATCGATGATTGTTTTCCGTTAATGGTTCTTTTCCAGGTTACGTCCCTTAATCTCGAAATTGTCCGAGCACTAGCTAGAGGTATTGATCTAGTTAACATTACATATCTGCTCTAAAAGCTTTCTTTGATGTCTTACCATGTGGATATGCTATAGATTTCTTTGTTCTGTGTGTTGCTACTTCGAATTAAGCTTTAACCTTTGTAATTATCCCTAGTTTGTAGAATAGGTCTTTACAGCAACGTGTTCGAATTTGCACACACATCGACATGTGAATTTGTTGAAGTTATCGTTCGTGATTGTGCAACTTCTTTCGATAATTCGCTGAATACATTGTTGATCAAAAAGCTCTACGAGTTTAGATTTTAGACTAAAGATGCTACACGTTGTATTGAGTTGTTTGGCATTACCGAGTTCATATACCATGATATTCTCTGTTGTTGTATTATGATTCTTGCTATATCACTCTTGAATATGAAGTGCAAAAACACTGAAATTTCTGCCGTTGAATGCTTGCGAGTATCTGCCGTTCGGCCCCATCTTCTGCATCTGTTTCTCAACATGCGTAATATGTCGGTAAACAGTTTTGTGCTTTTCTTGCAGAGGGTATACCTTCTGTTGGAATGTCTCCATATTCATGTGGATGGTCAACCTCGGAAAGAAATGTTAGAAGCATCTAAAGAATTATTTGTTAACATCAAAAAATGAAGCCGACTTTCTTTTCCTTTCATGTTTCTATAAGCTTTTTAATGCATGTTTCTTCAGGTAGCTTCTGCTGATTTGTCGGGAGTAGCCAAAGCGATTGACTCGGGTTTTATCCCTGTAAGTTTGTTCGAACTCTGAATTGGATTTCAGCTTGATAACGGAGCAGTATCTGTCGGATTATGTCCTCGTTAGAGTTTCCTATTGTAGTGATGTGAAAAATTCACAATTCGTTAAAATATTTTTTTGGTTGAAAAACATTTCTCGATTTGTAGTTTTAAAATAAATGTCTTCCACGCGAGTTTTTCGATTTAAAAATGATTTTAGAAAATTGAGACCGGAGATTCGGGAAGGGTTAGCACCCCACACCGTCCAAAAATTGGTACTTTAATAATTACCGCATTAACAAATTAATATCATTTATGCAACTTAAACATAACAAATAAATTAATACATCACATAAAAATTAATACATAAAAACATAAATACTAATCTAATAAAATACTAATCTAAAACATAAATAAATATTAATCTAAAACATAAAATCTAAATATCAAATAAAATAATAAACATTACATTTAATTAAAATAAATTCAAAATACAACATAAAAAATATAACTATGAGTTCAAACGATAAACCCTGAATGATCTTCACCGAGATCTACCACGACTCCTTTAAAATTTTTAACTAGATCGAATCCTAAAAATAAGACTCAATTGAACCACCAGAGAACTAAGCTCTCAAATTAGGATAATAGGATACTACTCTCACCCAATTGGTTCTTTTCAAAAGGGTCCCCTCACCCAATTGGTTCTCATCAACATGGGATTCTAACCCCACATCAATTTTTCTTTCATTTCTTTTTTTTTTTATTTTTTCTCTCTTTTTTTCTTTTCTTTTTACTAATAATACGACTACTATAATAAAATTATAAATACTAAAATTCGATTAAAAATGAGTGATTATAATCGTATCATTTTATTATCTGCTTTTCTAGGTTTTACATGGAGATGCGGTACTCGATGATCGTCTGGTAAGATATCTCAAAGCATATGCAAATTACGGTTATGTTAATTCTCAATTTCTCGTATTCAACCTGTAATATACTTGTTTAATCAGGGATGCACCATTTTGAGCGGAGATGTTATCATCCGTCACCTCGCAGAACATCTGAGGCCAGAATATGTTGTCTTTCTTGTATCCTTCGGTCTTGAATTTTAAATTAAGTTTATCAACAATGCATGATGGATGTCGAACATTGTTCCGTGCTTGTTTTCCAATTAATAAGAGAGAAAAGACTGATGTTTCGGGTGTATATGACCGGCCACCATCGGATCCGAATGCAGTTCTCTTGAGAAAAATAGGTGAGGGACTTGCTATTAACTGCAAATCCAACCCTTGCATAAATCTCGATTTTACGTCACTATTCGTGTTTATATCAGCCGTGGATGAAGACGGGAAGTGGTCCGTTGTGAAACCGACTCCGCAAAGCATGAACAAGCAAGGTACATTTGACGTTTCCTTGTTAAGCTAACTTTTATCGATCAACACCGTTCACCGGTCTGAAAACATTGATTCGTCGAACAGTTGAAATAACCGTAGCAGCTCACGATACAACCGGGGGAATGGTAACCAAAATATCGGAAGCTGCACTGATCGCAAAGCTCGGGATTGACGTTTATATAGTGAAGGTAACTAGCAACATGCTTTTTTCCCTATTTAAACCATAGGCTTCATCGGTTCATTGGCCTCCATGTAATTCCAAACTTTTCAGGCCGCCACAAGCCACTCACTGAAAGCATTGAAGGGAGAACTGAGGCATAACATACCGGATGAGTGGCTCGGGACGGTTATCCGTTTCTCAAGGTAGATTTGACGAGCAGATGGAAGTTGACAAGGTATTGGAACACGTCTTATGACTGATTACTGATTCCAAGTACCGTATTTTTTTTTGAAATATTCAACAAGTTTTCGGACCGAAGTTGATGCCGTCTGCATGTTTATATCTCTGTTTCCTTGCATTTGTATGTCTGAATGCATGCGTATCTATGGATGAAACATGGCAGATGATGATTTAGACACAAACTGGAACTGAATTACAACATTTTATTGAGCAAACAGATGATGATTTACGCTGTTAATTTGAAAAAAGAATCGATTTTTTCGATTCGATTCGAGTTGTGCCTACCCCTAAAAAATTCAATAACAAAAAGAAGTTAGAAGCGATAGTTCGATGGTACCTATTACTATTATAGTTTACCCTAAAATTTTAATTCTTATTTTTAATTTTAAATCCTAAAAGTATATTTTATATCTAATACTATCATAAATCTTAATTATAAACCTTAAATCTAAGATATATATTTTTTAATGCTGAAGCATAAATAAGGAGAAAAAAAAATAAATAAGGTTTTCTATTTGCATTTTGCTATATACGTGTAAATTCCAAAATCCTGGTTATAAATTTCGGGTGAGTTAACATCGAACCATGTTGATTTTTAGGGTAAACCGTATAAATGGTTATTGAATTTTTAAGGTAAATTTATTTTGATTACCGTATTTTTAGTATATTTGATAAAGTCATCAAATTTTTAGTTTACATTCGATAATATCATCTAACTTTTAGTTCATATTCGATATGATCGTTACACTTTTAGTTTGTATTCAATAGGATCGATATCGTTAAAAATTTCCGTGAGTTTTAATATATCCTTAATAAAAATGGGTAAACTACAATAATCATCACTCGACTTTCTTCCAACTCCTATTTTGATTATTAAAGTTTAAATTAATCCTTAACAAATTGAAAAATTGATTAATCCTTAAAATTTTTGGAAAATATTTTTTTATTTTTCTTATTAAATTTACCATATCATCATATTTCATATTTTAATAAGTAAAAAAATTATTACTTCAATCAAATATTCTAATTATTCGATTTAATTTAGCTTATTCATTTCTTGAATTTGTGTTATACAAATTAAATCATATAATTAAAATATTTAATTTGAGTGATAATTTCTTGCTTCGTTTATTAAAATATGAAATATGATAATATTAAAAATTTAATAAGAAAAAAAAAACATTTCCTGAATTTTTAAGGATTTATCAAAAATTTTAATTTATATAACCAAGTTATTTGAGATTGCCTAAAATATGAACAATTCAAAAGTTAAGTTAATAATTTAAAAAAATTAAACTTTAGTGACCAAGATAGTAGTTAGAAGAAAGTTGAGTTATGTTTATTGTAATTTATCCATTTTTTATTAAGGATATATTAAATCTTACAATAATTTTTAACGAAATTTAATGGTATGGACCTTATCGAATGTAAACTAAAACTTAGATGACCTTATTAAATACAAACTAAAAGTTGGATGACTTTATCTAATATTTTAAAAGTACGATGACCAAAATGAATCTATCCTAAAAATTTAATGTTACTGCTTCAATGTTACTACTTCAGTCACTTTCTCTGCAGCCAAAAAGTTATAAAATTGGACAGGAAGAGGAGCAAAGATGACAATGTGATTGGTAGAAGATGGTAAATGTTTTCCAATTTTAGTCCTTTTCTATGATCAAGATGCTTAATAAGTAAGCTCTAGCATCATAACATGATGATGTTAGAATTAGAAGATGAATGTAGCATCATAATATGATGATGCTTAATAAGTATTCGACTTGAACTACCTTCGTTACAGATGCGATCAAATTATCATAGAGATCGGCTACTAAACTTGTTTGATCCTGTATACAAGATATAAACTTGTTGCAACTCTAGAGTTCTTATTGACAACCCTTAAAACCGTCGATAACAAAATTCATATATTTAATTTTCTTATAAAATTTTAAATTAATAATAAAAATTGACGTATAAATAAGGAAATGTACGTATAAACAATAAAAAAATGGAACATAATCTTCATAAATGAAAATGTACTAATTAGTAGGACTATACATGGAAATTGAGAAAGATGAAAATTACACACAAATTGATATCAAGATACAAACTTTGCATACAAGTACAAAGGATGTTTCAGAAATTATTGTTTTGATAATTAAAAAATTGGAGAATTAAAAAAAAATACTATCTTTCCTTATGCATAAACTTCTTTGCCATCAAATAAGCACTCTTCAAGCTTATTCTAAACCTTACCAAATCAAGCTTCACATTTTGTTGCTTCAAATAAATGTCCATAATCTCGGTTGGCCATCCTTTCTTCTGAAGTTCTGAGGGATCTTTCAGTAATTCATGATCTTTCCCATACTTTTCAACCAAGCTACTCTCTTCAACTCTAATCTTATATTCTAGGTACTTCAAATTTATCCCCTTAGCTATTCTTCCGTAAAACGCCTCCGCCGCCCATTCAATCCCGATCGGCACCACTTGCAAGAACACCGATCCCGGCCGAAGAAACAATGCATGCGTGAGCGCCGCGCCATGCACTCCAACCATCACGTGACTCGAATTTAGTAATGCATATGCCTTGTCAAGAGAAGTGTAACGGTTCAGTTCGAATACAATGACGTCAAACCCTACTTCTCTCATTAGCCGAATCACTTTGTCTTGATTCAATATCCTTCGCGATGACACATCGTTACCTCGACACGTTAAGATAAGACGAGGATGACGCTCGGGTTTCGATACCATAGGAGGAGAGGGAATAGGGTTTTGGCTATATGCTTTTTCCAGGAGATCCCGGAAATGCAATAGTGTTTTTGACGTTGGGATTAATGTTTTGTCTATGGTCATAAAACCATGTGTTATGAGGCCTAGAGTGGCTGAAGGAAAACAGTGAGTGGCGTTATCCTTTTCCAGGGAAATAATCGGGTGTTTGCTAAGAACCTTGAGTAATTCTGCATACTTACTATACCACCAATCATGGTACTCGGAAACCACGATGACGAAATCACGATCAGGGTAGATGGAATTAATGGTGATGAAGAGGGGGATGAATCCATCATTGAAGGCATGAAACAAGTTTCCAGTGTACCCTCCCGCACTGAATACAATAGCCGGAGCTTCATGTCTTATCATGCATTTTGGGCTTGATGGACCCGAGACTACAGTAAGCTCTTTGATTTGGCCCATGATGTAATCCTCGTATTTTCTCGGGTACGGCTTGATTTTCTCCACGTGGACGCTACTACTTGGGTCCACCGTAAAGAATGTTGAGGATGCGGGGTCCAAGACAGCGGAGCCGTTGATTGTGCAGAGATCATAGCGAATATAAGAACGGTTGCAACTGATTACGCTATTCAATGGGTCTTTGACACGTGGAAGAAGTTGGAGATTCTGCTGACTTGTCACAGTTGTAATCCCAACACGTGTTTCTGTTTAAATTAAAAAAATAAAAAAGCTGTATATAATAAAATAACGATAAATAAAAAATTTAATGTCTATTAGTATTATTTATTAGTAACGTACTAACGTGACATATTCTTAGACAAGTACTTGACAACTACCTATAATTCTTATTTTTGATATTTTAGGTCAAATAGAATATAATATCAAAATTAATATAATAGATGAATAAAAAAATTTTGTCTTTAATTATGTTATTTTTATATTCCCACTAATTTTTTTTTTAAAAATTAGAATTATTTTTTTAAAAAATTAGAATTTAACTCTAATTTTTACATCTTAAACTCTAAATTCTACGTCTTAAAAAATACGTATTACCTTTAATTTCATAAAGGATAACTACAAATCCTAACCTTAAATCCTAAACTCTGAATTCATTAATCTAAAATAAAAATACTAATAAAAATATAATATAAGAATATGTGATTTACGCCCAATAAAAATACCAAAATTAATATGTAACAATAATATTCTCTGGTAGGTCGAAATAATAATAATAATAATAATTTAAATTGCACCAACTAATTATGCCTACCAACAAACCAATCCTATATTAATACAATTCAAAGATGTGATGAGGTCAAAGGGTATGGAATCTTGTGCGGTGGGTGGAATTTGAAAAAAACCCTCCAACAGAAATAGCTAACAACGCACGAAGGTTAATCTAGTCGTCAAGACTTCAAAGCTAAAATTTTTTAAAATCGATTCGACTCTATCGAATATTATTATTATTGACTCTAGTTTAATCTTTAACTCAGTTGAGTAATTTAGTAATAAAATATTAATGTATTTATAAATAAAAAGTATGAACTATCTAAAATTAATTTAGTCAGATTACTTAAATTCAATTCAAGAATAATTGGATGAAATTTAACCTTTTTTGGAGTCGACAAAGCTAAATAGTGAGTAGAACGAGGGTTAAATCTTTTGGTCTAATGACATTTTAGATCATTATAATTTTAATGATAGTTGAATTAGACTTTATCTCTTTTAAATTTTGCAGTTAAATACTTAATGAGATCCTAATCAGGGACGAACTCAAGATTTTATGCCAGAAATATGAAGGGCTAGTGAATTATATTAGGAGGTTAGGCAGAGACGGAAGTACATGCCCTGTTTTTTTTACTGTTGTCCTATTTAATTTTTTTAAATTTGATTTATTTTTAAATTTATCCCTATTTTTAAATATTTATATTTTTACCTCTAAACCTCAAATCCTAGCTCCGTCTCTCAGTTAAAAGTGAAAAATTATAAAATTTTAGGGAAGTATGAACTTAGTAGGTCGACAAAAATATAAAAGAAATACATGAATTATAGGGGAATTTAAAATTTCGAGGGTGTAACTGTCTCTTCCAGCACCCGTCGGTCCATATATACTCCTAATACTTAAATTTTAGGAAATTAATTATCTTGATATTTGATCCTAACTTCGTCATCGAACAAGTCTCACAAGTGTTTGAAGATGGAGGACCATGTTTACCTTGATTCTTGTTGAAGATATACGTTGAGGACGACCATGACGAGGACGTTGCAGCAATTATGTTGTTAATCCTCGAGATGGACGACATGCTCAGACTCATCGTATGAAACCACAACAACAGCAAGCAGAACAGCAGCGTCGCAATGGCTGCCTTTGAGCTCCCATTGATCTTCTTCATAGCCCTCAAGTATACTCGAATTAAGATCGGATTCTACTCGACTCGAATAGGAAGAGTCTCGAACCAAATATATGTATGGTGAAGGAAACTGTATCTGAATATGTTGGTGTCTTTATACTCAGTGCTTGTGGAGGGTTTGGTTTTGGTTCAGAAATGGAGAGAGATTTAGACTGTAGTTAATGCTTGGGGATTAGGGAATCTTAAATTAGCCAATGGTGTTTTGGACCGAGTTACCGACCTGTTTCTTAAATAAAGTGTTTTGTTGGTTTTAAATTAGAAATAATCAAACAAGATTAATTAAGACATGACATACACTCATTCAATTATGAGTTTGTTGTTTTTAGAAATATAAAATAAGGGAAAATTATGACAGAAATTATTCGATTATTGAAAGTTATGTTTGGATCATTTAATTGTAGGTAAAATTATATTTAGGTCCAGTAGTGGAGCCACATACATGATTACATGGACCCGTGCCCACCTTGAATTTTTTAAAGTTCATACGTTTGGTTTTAATTTTTATAATTTTTATGAATTAGAACTTAAAATTTATAATTTGTGCCCACTCTAAAAAATCATTTCGAATCTGTCATTGTTTGGGTCGCCTTTCATATTTAAAAAAGTTTATTAATTTGTGTATTAGATTAACTAATGATTTTAAATGAAGTAGTCTAATGTTAACGAGAGTATGCAAATAATTTGGAAGAAAAACGATCAAATTGATATATCTTTTTTAAAATAAAGAGTGATCCAATTATAAACTTACCCATAATTAAGTAGTCTAAATATAATATTTAATAATTAGGTGACCCAAATATAATTATACTTATAATTGAGTGACATTTGTTATAGTTTACCCATAAAGTAATTAGGGTGTGTTTAGAGATTACATTAGTGCATTGGTGCTATTCATGTATCTCATAAAAAATAGATTTAAACTTAAATTTTAAGTTTTTAGGGTTTAAAATTGAAGGTTATTTTTATTATTGTTTTAGTACTGAGATATAAATATAAATACCAAAAATAATAAAAATTTGTAAATTCAAATTTTAAAAATTATACATACCTAATTTATATTATTTTTTTCTCTGAGTGAATATTTGATCGAGTTAAAAAATAAATAAATTATCAAATCATATTATATAATTCAAATTTTATTTAAAATTTTTATTCCTTGTTTATGATATTTGAGTCAAATTGTACAAACTTTTGTTTAAAATTTAATTGTAAATACTTAAGATATTTTGTTGCTGATTGTTTCTAATTTAAAGTTTTCTATAACTATATACATTCATTTTTTTTTTCATATGTAATATAGACATTAAATAAAGTTGAAACACACAAGTCAAACTTAAAAACTGATATATTAATTACTATTTTTTAAAGTATTTAAAATCTCATTTGGTAATATAAACTTTATTTTGAATGTTTTTACTCGAGTTTATAAATTACGCTTCGTGTCAAGTCAATTTTTTTCGCATAAAAAAATAAAAAATATTAATTTTTTTGAATCGAACTTTGCTCAACCCTAATCTTACTTATCAGAGTCAACATCACAGTTAAAATAGAAGCTCAGATCACACTGAAATATTATTAACATAACATGTTTAAGAGGATACAAGAAAGAAAGAAACCACTTTCCTTATCATAAAAAACAAATTAACAACCAAATCATTGCTCAACAAATTAAGAACATACCTATTGCTACAGGATAAACAATCACCAAAACACAATCAATCAACCAACTATCTAAGACAAATCAAACCAAGAATTACCAGCTGTCGTAAACTGCGTATTTCAAATGTCTATGGTCGATGATATACGTATTTCGTCCGGGGGTCTACGATAAGGCCCTTTCCTCCGTTCACTTCTAAATCGTGCCTGTAATATTCATGTCAAGAATAATTAGAACCGTTCTTATCGTTGGAAACGATTGTTACGATAGAACACAGCTGAATCGTGCAAAGTGTTGAATTACCGATGGCATGTTTTGTTTCAAATGATAAAATGATAAAACTAGAACACTCAACTGGAACACGAAATCGGGGATGGTCAATTGCTCTCGAGGAACATATCTGAATAGCTGGAGAAGCTTATTGGCATATACCACTTTCTTCCACACCTGTAGATAAATTCCCAGAATTACAGTAGGATTTCTCAAACAGGTAAACCAGTCTTCAATCAGAAATAATTGAAGACTTACCACTTTGTCCACGAACAGTTGCAGAGCGAAAATTGTAGCCTTCAAGTGCAAGGTAGGATGGAGAACATATATCGCCTTATACAAAACATGTAAGAGGGTAAAAACACTATGTCGGAGTACGAATATTACAAATAGATGGAATAGTAAGTGCTACATACATGCAGGTTTCGTTGGTGCTTCCGACCAAGTATTTGTTGTAATCTTCTCATCCATCCTAAATCAGGTTGGCTGGTGATTCCAGAGAGGGAGAGGAGAGACAGAAAACATACAGTTGGAAATATTGTTATCAGGAAAGGGTTAAAAAGCTTTTTCTGAAAGAACTCGAATATTTAACGGAACACATCAAATCTTAACCCCTTGTAGTATCTTTGCAGTGCATCAAATAAGCTAAATTTCTCATAACCATCCAATACTTACAATTGTAAAGATGCTGCAGAATGAAAGTATACGATAGTATAAGGCTTCTGTATCAAGGGTTCAAATTCCTGAAATCAATAATGAAAAATAATTTTTGCTCAAAACCGGTATCAATGACAATAATAGTATGCCGTTGAAGGTCCACATCCAAAAAAACCATTTCCAAAATCAAGCTGTTTAAATGAGATGTATTCAATGAGACTATGTCTAGGAGTTTCGAATATCCAACCAAAACCTAATTGGGAGCTTAATACCTTAACAACATAGTGAATGAAACGTTCAAGCTCAAGACACCGCAGAAGAAAATGAGCTCCAACAACAACCATAACAGGGTGACCTTCACTGTCCACTCCTCCACGATAACTGGGATCAAACAAATAAACTAACCAATAATTATATTCGGATCTTGAGCAATCTAAACATGAGTGAAATTCATGTGGTTCAAAAGCCGACAAATAAAAATGGGACATCAAGAAAAAGCAGGGGAGAGTAAAATGTCTCAAGACTTCAGCTGATTGTGAAAAAAAAAACAATTATTCAATTGGATAGTTTAACTTTAACCTATTCCAAAAAATAATGAATTATAGTAACAAGTAATGCTAATTCAAGACAGGAAAACTGAGAGGAGATCTGCATGATAAACTTACAGAATTTTCATCTCTGCAATTTCAGAAAGATTAAGAGAATTTGCCTTAGCAAGGTATCTGGAGTGAAGTGAGTATTCTTCAGCAGCAGATAATGGAGGCCCACCGAGGTCACCAAAACCAAGCATCTTACCAAAACTCCAACCACCTCGGGCTTGAGCAGTTTTTTCCCATTGTTCTTGGCGTCTCTGATCCGGATCTTTCATCAACGACATGAAAGCAGGATCCAACTATGTATCCAAGTAACTTGAGTTCCTGGAACATAAACAATTATTTGACATGGTCAATTAATGAGATTAAATTGAAATAGACCACGATCATTTATTATAATCAAAACAAACAAGGAAATTGAAAGAAAATATTGAGAACAGACATAAAAATACAGGGAAACTTAGAAGCAATGGTTGGTTACATTTCCATGAATCTTAATTATCTAGAAACTAGACATAAGTAAAATAGTAACAACATTTACTTCTTGCTTTAGTAATATATTCCTTAAAACCTACGGCATCCATAAATTTGAAAGAAAAAAACAAATCTCATGTATTATCATAGCATGTAACAAGTGCATGCATCTGCCTATGGCAACAAAAAAGATGAACTGTGTCATTTCTAGAGAGGGGAGAGTGATTAGGTACATACTTCATCCAACAGATTTCGAACCTACCTCAACAACGCATATAGCATTGTGTGGGTATTCATACCTCAACATGCTTGTGTGTATTTTTGAAGAAACAGAGAGAGAGAGAGAGAGAGAGAGAGAGAGATCAAATAAAACGATGGGGAAATGCATAATCCAGAAAAGACCGGCAAAGCAAAGCATATTTCATAAGGTGTGTATCTTGTGGAAGTGTTGCTGATGCAAATGTATGGATATGAGATGCAAATGCATGGATATGAGTAACAGGGAGTGAGTGCCAAAGAGAGAAACAGAAATATTTTAAATTTCTTAAAAAAACCAGGATTGCAAGTAGTTGTTGCCCACAACACGAAATATGCACAAGGAAAATCCAAAAATATTGGATAGAAACTACTCTGGTTATAAGTTAAACTTGCTATCGCAAGAAACTACTAGGAAGGAATTCAAAGCGTTGATTTGTCACACTTCTTAAAGATATTAATCATTAAAATGTAGGAGAAAGAGCATATTAAAACCACAGCTACACAAGGTTGAAATATGGATAAACCTACATTCAAATATATGCCAATAATGATGCTATTTTATCAATCAATCTAGGATCAAGAAGATATAATATATGCACATAATGTTGCTTTTTTTCAATCAATCTAGAACCAAGAAGGATATAATAAAAAGTACTGAAAGGTTAAAGATTTTTATCTTGAAAGGAATTAACTGACCTTTGTACCAAACCTACATCACTAACAGGGAGTTCAGCTGAAGTTTGGGCAGGCTTTGGGATGGTCTTTTGGGGCAATGGCTTTATTCTGATTTGACGCTCATGAATGACAGTCTCACCATTCTCATCCCCAACATCAGCGGGAAGCTTAGATATGGCCACCACCTCCTCATGCTTATCTCGAGGAAAGTAAAGTGGAAGCAATCTAAAATTTACAAAATCAAATGAGAAGATACCTTGGTCTATAACATTTTTTAAGCATAAGTTAAAAGTGAAACAATCATCAAATTCCTCAAGACATTTAAGGAACTATAGCAATGCATCCAAGCAAACAAGTCATCTCTGCAAGGTAATAAAAATGAACAATAATAGCATGATACCTCTTATAGATCTCAGTATCAGATGATGTGCTAGTACAAAAAACAACAGCTGTAATTTTATCTTTCTGTTTTTCAAGCAATCGGCGAACAGTCCCTAAAGAACAGGAAAAAGTTTGAACCCATAAACATTCAACCTTCAAAACAGTTTAAATAGCATATTTTGAATGAAATGTAAATCAGTTAAAAGGAATGAGTGTTATACAAAAGTAAATGGCACCAAAACATTGTATTTCCTTTAACACATTGAATGAGTCAACTTAGGAAAATTATGTGCGCAACTGCAACCAACCCATTTCAAATATTCAAAAAATAACATACAAGGATTTAAATCTGGGTCCGCGACCGTTATCTGGACTGTTATTTCAAGGTTTGGGCACTGTACGAAATCGTAATTGTGGAAAATAACAGTCCGCAATAACTGCAATTCATTCATTATTGTCTGCAACCGCGATAAAACGTCGCGACTGAAAACGCAATCGCAATTTAAATCCCTGATAACATCTAATGTTACTTTTCTCTTTCATTTGATAAGAAAACCATTTAAGAGTTCCTTGGATTTTATTCATCACTTTCTCTAGGAGTATCAGAAATAAAGATGAAATTGGAAAAAGTAATGAAAAAAGACTTCGAAATTCCAGATTACACGTTCATGAAAAATCAACAAAATCAGACAAATGAATTGTGACATTAAGGACATTTCTCACTTATAGCTACGTGTGCAGCTGGTTCACGAGGATAGTTTTTAGTTTCTGTGTATATGCAGCCCATAGCAATACTGCATTGACACGTAAAAAATAGTAAATATCTTACCTGCAAATAGAAAACAAAAAAATGAACAAATCAAGCAATATATCATCTGTGATATACCAACCTCCAAAGACCATTTTCAATAAGAAGTTCAAGGCAAGACCGATAGCAATGACTCAGAGCATTCTCAGCAGCAGTATGATACTTTACTGCATACTTGGGGCCAACTGTATGGATAACCCTCCTAACGATACATAAAACCATCAGTTTTCAGTCTAAGACAATAATTAATTACTAAATCTAGCCTGTAACAGTTTGGGTGTAAACTGAATCAAATTCTAAAATAAGAAAATATAGCAAGCAAGTTAGCACTCAGGCTTTGATGTTCAAATGTGAACCATGAACCACAGCTTATACAGCATGATGCCATGATCACAAAACCGGCTAGTGCATGATCAAACAAAATGCAGGCATCTTCTATAATATGTCTCGGCCTTCTACAATAATTGATGAAGTGATGAAAAAAGAGCATGTAAAACAATTACAAGAATTATTATAGGGTAAGTGTTATATTCCGTAATATAAACAAAAATGCATTATCTATTTGATTTCTTGAAAAGCCTCGTTGAAATGCAGCAGCTGCAAGTGTCAATAAAACATTTTTTTTTAAAATTAATCAGATCTAAATGGTCTGAAGTTATGCAAGAATGCAGAAATACACACCTAGCAGGAAGATCATATGCATGAGTAACCTTGGTCATCCCTGTTCTGCATCCACCCTGTCCATAAAAGGTAAATTAAGTCCTTGCTTCAGGTTTACATTATTGAAAGCAACATGCTTTAGAATCACAAAGATTTGTCATTAACTATAGTAAGCTTAGAAAAGAGCTATCAATATATGACATATCATGAAATGCACATATGGAAACAGTTTCCATATAATTTATTACTGCATAATATTTAGCATACCAGTGTTGCACATTCTTCTGCAAGACCAGGCCCAGCTGCAGCATGCAAACCTTGGCTACTGTGTGCTTCATCCAGGTTCTGCAACCAAGAATTTGAAGAACAATTCAGAACATTGATTTCCTTAACTTATGATTTGTTCTTGGATGAGGAACTTTGGTTCTTAATGGAACCAAAACATGAAATGTGTTCCTCACATCAGAGCATTGAGGATCAAACCTACCCACTAAAAAATACAACAATATTTAGAACATTTATCACATTGTTAGAGATACAAAGAAGAAAACTCAGGTCCTATTTTAATAGGACTAAACATAGAACTGTAAATGAACTAAACATGTTGGTTCATGGAATGAAAAAGTGTCAGCTGGTTCAACTCTAAAATTTTGAATAAAGTTGTAAAGCGCACGCAGGTCAATTTTGTGTATAAGTACGAATAAGCAATCAAGCCTCAGAAAGTTGATACATGTACATATTTATCATTTGGTTTATCAATCCAATCCTTATATAGCAATCAATACAAGGTTGTTAATATCCAAGCAAGGATAGCACAATTCAAGTGATACCCAAAATTATTCTGCATCTGCAAGCATAATTTAAGGAGGGAGAGCTTACAGTTTACCTCATTTGTAGAATTAACAACAGCATCAACCTCAAGGTTCCACGGCAGTCCCCTCCACAAGTATATCTTTGAGTTTATTTCATGATCAAACGGAAACCTCGATACTATCCCATTGCTTCCATCTGCCTCCTTAGGAGAGGCTAAAGGGTCAGGGCAAAAAGATTTCAAAAAAGAAGGATCTTCATTCTCGTACTCCAAAGAAGACCTAATCTCTGCATCAATCCACCGTGGGACTTGATCCAATGTCACAACAAAGTCTCCAGTGTCAGCCGGGACTTCCCCACTGGTTGTGGCTGCAGCCACTGGCTGAATCATTGTAACAGCTCCCAATCAGAGTCCCTAACAGTTGTGAACCCAAAGAGCTTTAGGAACCAAAACTTAGACTATCCAAAAGAAGTAATGCATTATGTAATGAAAATAAAAAACCGCAATTCACACAGAACCACATTGCATAATCTATTTATTATTAGCAAAATCAAAGATCGTCAACAAATTTCAACACCTTCTAACCTATAGATATCCCAATCATCAGAATCACTATTAAAAAAATTCCCAGTTCCAATGAAAATAAAGGAACAAGCAAAAAATCCCATCCCTAATACCGAAATTTAAATAAATTTAAGCAAAAACAAGCAACACCTACCGAATTAACCTTGATTTAATAAATTTAAGCAAAAACAAGCAACACCTACCAAATTAACCTTGATTTAAAAAAAAAAAAGGCTTCGGAAAACTAAGAAAATTCCGTATAATAATCTCTTACTACACCAATTCAAAATTCTGAAAAATATATGTAAAAAAGATCGTACCTCAAATTGAGAAGCTGGGAAAAGAAAATCGATCATCAATTCAAATTAGGGCTTTGAATTTATTTATTAATGTGAAAAATACAGGTGCTATTTCTGTGTCGACGAGCTAGCGGCAGCCGCGGTGCTCCTTTTGGCCAGAAACGGATTTGATTGGAAGGAAACAGAACTTTGACTGCCTATGTTGATGCTGGCCCTCTAATTTCAGTATATTCCCTTTAAAGTCCCTTCCTTTTCATTATTTTTTGCTACCAAGGTAAATTTTGGCTTTGAAATAGTAGAAAATGTTAAATTAGGGTTTTGTTCTTTTATTATTTGTAGTATTTGCCATACTTGGTCTTAAAGTCCCTTCCTTTTCATGATTACTATTAAAACCAACCCATCTAAATATAATAAAATAATTCTTAAATTAAAAAAACTGGAACTTAAATTAAAAAATATCTAATGAGACGAAAGATTATATTTTTTAAATAAAATAAATAATTTAAATATTAACATTGTAAATAAAATAAATAGTTTGAATTGGGAGTGTAATTTATAATAAATGATCTATCTGAATTAGTTAATTAATAAATTAGATAATAATGTGCATAAAAAATAATAGGGGTGTTGGGCGAGTTATAGTTGATTGTTAATTGTAATGGATGATTTGCTGATTTTATTAACAGATTTAAAAAATTGATTTAATTAATTATTTATATAGAAATATTTGATAAAACTTAACTGATAGTTGATATAGGTAACATAATAAATGAAGAGTATGATACATTTAATTGTTAAGTACATATATATTTTATAATACTTTAATTTTTATTTGGGATAAAATTATTCAGATAAATACTTTTGATAAAAATTTTAAATATTCTTTAAAAAATTAGTGAATATTTTAAAATTTTTAAATACTTACTATTAAACTCATGTATAAAATTAATATTTTTAAAATTTTCAAAGTTCAATGGAAGTGAAATTTGTAAAGCATGTTACATTAAGAAAAAACAGAACAGACCATCTCTCGATATATAATGCCTTGAATTCGAAACCTACTTATACTGATTTACTCATCGGTCTGTCTTGAAGCTCCTGAAAAGCTTCATCAAATTCTCACCGGCCTCTGAACTTTTCTTGGCCGCTTCACTGATTCTTGCAGCTTCCATTCTCACCATCTGGTTTTCCATCAGCTCCTTGATTTTGTCCCCAATGTCCTCTCCTTTCACTAAATGATCATTCAATCCCCATCCCCAACTCTTCATACAAAGCCCCCACCCAGCTGCTTCTATCACCTCCCCATTGATCATCTGGTCACCATGTTGAGGCCATCCAAGGACTGGGATTCCATTCCAAGCTGACTCCATCACTGAGTTCCATCCACAATGACTCATGAACCCACCAACCGCTTTGTGACTCAGTATCCGCCATTGATTCACCCATTGGTTCACCACAAACCCGTTGTTGTTCTTGACATTGGTCATCACTTGGTGTCCTAGAATCTCAGCTAAATCGTCTCCTGTTTCTTCTTTGTCTACAACTTTACTCTTCACCACCCATAAGAACTTGTATCCACTCAAAACAAGCCCTTTCCCAAGCTCCCTTAGTTGCTCTTTCGACATCACTGTCCTACTCCCAAAGCTGACATAAAAAACAGAGCTTTCCCTTTGGTTCTCTAGCCACTCCAATGGCGTAAAAGAAGATTCCCCCTCGAATTCTAATGGCAGAAAAGGCCCGAGAGGAAAAACCGGCGGCAACCCTTTCTTTAAAACCATCTCTAGTGACTCTTTTTCGAGTTCTTCAAAGGAATTGATCAAAACACCATTGAAACGCTCAATGTTTTTACTGTTTTCATAGAAACTCTTTCTGAAGAAACTCTTCAAGTCCAAAAGCATCGCCGGGAGCGACGCTTTCGGAATCGATGAAGGGATGGAAGGGAAATGAGAGAAAATGGACAACATCCGAGCCGACGAAGTGAAGAGGATGTAATTAGGGAGACAGACGTTTTCAGTGACTGAAATCACAGACGACAACAGTGTCACATCGGTGACCATAAACGAGAGCGGCGGAGACGATGAAGAAATGAGAGGGGACAGCAAGTGAGCAGATTGGCGAATGGTTTCCCATTGGAGAAAAAAAGGGTCGGTGGTATTAGCAGTCGTTGGATCAATAGGGATGAGAGTGAACTTCTTCTCGGTTACTTGAGGAAAGACGGAGAGGAAAGTGGAGATGACCTGAGATTCGGCTGCAGAAACAATGGGGTGGGTGGTGATTAAAGTGACTGAACATTGGTGGCGGATAAGAGAGGCGGCGAGTCGAAGAAAAGGTAGCAGATGTCCCATGCCGGAGCTCGGGAGCAAAGCAACATGAACATAGGAGGAGATATCATCGGAGTTAGACATTGTTAGGTGAAAGCCTGAAGATGAGCAGAGAAAATGGTTGAAGGTCTGTGTTTCTTGTGCTATGGAGTTTGGTAGTTGGGGAGGAAACCTGTACCTAATCCCACATTGGAAAAATGGGTGAGGGTTAGTGCAGTTTTAATGCTTTATTACTTCATTACCAAGATCTGAATTAAATTCACTTGATTTATTAGAATTTTTTTTCTTATTTTTTTATTTGTATTTTAGTCATTTAATTAGAAAATAATTTAATAATTAAACTTTTTATTTGATTTTATTTTGATAACTCAGATATTAAATTATAAATAAAAGGTCATATAATAACCACACGAAATAATGTGGATTATTTTTAACACCAATAAAAGATGATATTAACTTTAATTTTTATATCATAAACCCTAAATTCTAAAAATACATTATATCTCTATTTTCTTAAATTTTAATTATAATTTTTAATTTTAAATTCTAAATTCACTAATTTAAAATGAAAGTACTGTATAATTAGAAATAGACGATTTGTATCATTTAATATCTTGGTAGTCATATGTCATTCACATTGCTTTTTTTTTTTTTTTATCTTCTCACTATTGCAACTTGAAAGAATACAATCCATCGTTAAAAAATTAAAAAAACTATAAAACCATAAAATTTAAAAAAAAATTGACATCATTTTATATTTTTTAAAAGATAGATGTTAATCATGATGTCATTAAAAATTTAACGGTAAAATAATTAAACTAAAATAAATTAAAAATTTTATGATTAAATTAAAAAATAAAATTAATAACTAAAATAAGAGTGAAAAAAAAATGAATGCTCAAAGAATGACTTATTTGTCATCAAATTTTAATGGAGTGATTTATTTATATCTAAATTTATAATTGAATGTTGAATTATTAATTTTTTAAAAAATTATGATTTATTTATTTTTATATTTATAATTAAATGAATAATTATTATTTTTAATAAAAAAATATATGTATTTATTATTAAATTTATAATTGAGAGGCATTTTTTATCCAAAAGTTTTATTTAAATGCCATTAAATTCCTTATTCTCCATAATGTAGGAATGGTAGGTGGAGGAGTCCTAGCTAGTAGCTATGGCCATTCTAATTTCTAGGACCATCTTTCCTACTTACCGACGAGAAATAAATATTCAAAAGAAATAAACCGGTGGTTAGATATTGAAATTATAATACGAGTTTTTTATTATGTTATTTATAGTTATGGTCTATAAAAATTATTTATTTTATTAATTTTATATGTTATCTTTTTACTAAAAATTAGAGTTGTTTTATAAAAATTATTTATTTTATATTTTTTTCTATGTTATATTTATATTTATTGTTAATTCATTTAAATTTTTTTTTTTAGAAATTATATTATGGTTAAGTTTATTCCCATGAGATCAATCGCTAAAAATTATCTATCTCATCAATTTTTTATGTCATATTTTTTTAAGTGAATATTCACTTTAAAAAAAACTGTTTTTAAAATGAATTAACAGTAAATATAGATGAAGATTCATTTAGAAAAAAATATGAGATGAATGTTTTTAGTGGTAAATTCTTATAGATGATGTGGTGAAACTTACCCATGGTATAATTTCTTAAATTTTTGGGACCCTGAGCGAAACTAAATTTTTTATCCTTTTTTGGTGCTTTATTTATGTACTAACATTTAAAATTTAGGTTCAGTGCTTATGATTTATTTTTTTAGTATTAAGCATAAAAAATAATATCAGAATTAATTTAATATTTTAAATATATTATTTTTATTATTAGATTTATTTAATTATATATCTAAAAAAGTAATTTTAATCATTAAATTTTTATAAAAATAAATAATTAAATTTAAGAGCCTAGGTTGATAGAGGCCCTAAGCACTTGATCGAGGTGTTTTCCTCACAACCAGTCCTGTTAAAAATTCATTTGATAAAATATGACAGAAAAACATGATAAAAAAAATTCATGATATAATTTTTCGATTGATTTGTGTACATTCTAAATTTTTTAAAATTCATATATTTAGCTTTGATTTTCTTAAATTTTGTAAATTAATTTTCAAAATTTTTAATTTTTATGACTTTCTTATTTTTCGCCTTAAAATTTTAAATATGTTCACTCTTTTAAATATTTCTGAATTCGCTGGTTGAACCGGACATCGCCCAAATAATGTTGAAGATGTCAACCAACTCGAAGCCTACAAAGTGTGGTTCCTTCCAGACCGATTAATTCAACAAGACATTTTACCAAGTCTGTGAAAAGTCTCCATAATTCATTATGCTTGTATAAAACAGTCAAAGTTTCAAGCTAAGAAATGTGGACTAACCATTCTATCGAACACTTGGTCTGCTTTCCCTAGGTCATCGTCAACAACATCTGATCTTCTGCTACGCTCTTCCATTGCAAAGATAGATGTAACCCAAAGGGGTGACCTGAGAACACAAGGTTTTGCTTTGCTGCATTACCATTTAGGCCTCTCTTTTTTCCCATTATCAAAGGCCAAATCCCCTGTGTTCTTAGGTTGCACCCCTCTGGGATAAACCATCTTGTGCCAAGAAGTAGAGATGGGTTTGGCCTTTGATGCAGTCAGTCTGCAGTTTAATACAAAGATGGGGGATGGGTTTTGAGAAAGTGTTGGAAGGGTGTGCTCATCTTGATGATTCATGTCAAAGGGATGTCGACATCCTGAAGTATCAAACGTGGTTGACCAAACAAGGCCCAAGGAGAGGTACAGTCATTAATGTACATCAAGTTGCGGTACAATAATATTAATATGACGAAACTTAGGACCGTAAACGAATCAAACGTTTGGTGAACTGTTCGTGAATTATTTAATGGGAAGTTCGTTTATATTTGTTTATTTATTAAGCGAATGAACATGAATAAGATTTTTTGTTCGTTTAATTAAACGAACGAACACGAATAAAGGGCTCGTTCGTTCATTTATGTTCGTGAACGTTTAATAATCTATTCGTTTATGTTCGTTTGTTTATGTTCATTTATATTCGTTTATGTTCGTTTAAATTTATTCACATATATCTAAGGGTGAATATTAGATCAAGTAAGTCAAGTCAAAAAAAATTGAGTTACTCGAGTTGAGAAGTCTTATTTTATGACTCGTTAAAAACTTTCTTGTTATAGGTTAAGGGTGTTTATTGTTCTGTTAAACCAAGTTAACGGATTGAACCAAAACAAAATTAGTTAATCAGTTAAATTTTAGATTTCGTCTAATAATTAAGATTTTTTTAATTTTAATTATCGATTAATTTAGTTTAAAATCAGTTAATTAGTTAAACTAATCGACTTAATCCAAAATATTAAATATTTAACATATTATATATGTTATTTATTTTCGTTCGTTTATGTTTGTTTATTAGTGTTCGTTTATGTTTATTTATGTTCGTTCGTTTACTTTCGTTTATATTCATTTATGTTTGTTCGTTTACGTTCTTTTATGTTCGTTTATCATTTAAACGAACGAACATGAATAAGCTACAATCCTTAACAAACGAACACGAACAAAAAAAAATTGTGTTTGTTTATGTTCGTATTCGTTCATTTGTAAAGTTAAATGAACGAACATAAACACACCCTTATTTATGTTCGTTTACGGCCTATTGACACTGATCAAAAAGATTATAAATATAAAATTTCAAATATTATCCATTAAATTATAATTATCGATACTTATAGTTAATTTTTTATATTTAACTATTAATATTTTTAATAATATTTTAAATTAATTAGTAATATTATATATTTCATTTTATAATATTTTAATTAATATTATATCGTAATAATAACGTACTTTGTCATACCTTAAACCTACCCTAAGTAGATCAAATTACTCTATTTAATGTATTATATCATCCTTGACGGTTAATATTATCGTTAAGATGAATAATTGAGCGATTAATATCAAATGATGAAAATTATATTTTAAAATGCATACTATTATAATCATTATAGCTTATTTAAAAAATCGATAAGAAAAAAAATTTATCTTTTCTTCTAAGTAATAATTTTTAAAAATAAATAAATATTATTCAATAAAATAGCATTCCGAAAAATTTATTTTTTTAAATGGTATATTTATGGAGATTTTGTCATATAAACTCGAGGAGTTAGAACAATTTAACTGGACTAGTCTAGCATGTCATAAAAATTATTTTTTAAAATTGTTCGGTTCGGTTAATATATTTCAAAAAAAATTAATTCAGTTAATAATTTAAAAGATTTAATTAATTTAATTTTTGATCATTCGATTCGACCACTGACCAAATAAACTGTTTGAATAATTCTAATTATTGTATAATTTTCAAATTTAAACCAAATATTCAAATTTACTTGATATATATTACAAATGATTATAAAAAATATTTTAAATTAGAACCTATTAATATATTAAATTACAAATCTAAAACAAAACTCATAAACCACCCTAAAGACACTCAACCCATAAACGGTTCTTACAGCCAAAACTTTATCAGCGGCAACAATAATGAAGTTTCAGTGATTCGGTTTGATTTATACTAAAGCGACGCCCTTTGCTCTGTCAATTTCCTTTTACTTTTAAGGTAAATTTTCTTCTTTTTTATTTTAATTCTTCTTTTTTTGCATGTTCTTGCTATTGTCTTCGAGATTCCAATCTCATTTTTTTAATTTTTTTTCGACATTTCCTAAGATTCAATTTGTGTTTTTTGGGGTTTTCGTCTATGTAGTTAGTAGTTATTTACCGCTCTGTATTTCCATTCAGGATGTGGGGTTTTGCTTCTAACGCCATAGCAAGCATTGGGTTAAAGAGTTCGAGAGAGGCGAGTCGAGCATGTCCGGAGCTTTCAGATGATGAAATCTGTTCAAACGGTAGTAGAGGTGAAGCTTTGGAATGTCCCATTTGTTGGGAATCTTTCAACATTGTCGAGAATGTGCCTTATGTCTTATGGTGTGGTCATACCCTTTGCCAAAATTGTATCTTTGGGCTCCAATCTGCTGTTTTGAAGCTCTCCGCTTCGCAACTCGAGATCCCTTTCTTCATTTTTTGTCCATGGTGCCACCTGCTATCCCTTCGCTTGGTTTACAGAGGGAACCTCAAGTTCCCTCGCAAGAATTTCTTCCTTCTATGGATGATTGAGAGCTTGAATGGTGATAGATATGGTGATTTATGGAGAATGCCATCCGGGGATAATCGATGTAATCTAATGCTTGGAAACCACGCTAGCAACAGCCTCATTCGGAGGGAGTCGAATGCTCGTGGCGGCTCTAATAACATGGAGAGGCATCATCGTTTCTCACTTTATAAGTCGTTGTATTTCTTCATTCACATTGCTACCAAGTTCCCATTGATCATCATGTTCCTTTTAATTGTCTTCTTTGCAATACCGGGGAGTGTTGTTATCTTATTACTTTACTTACTTGTGACGATTGTTTTCGCTGTCCCGTCTTTCTTGGTGCTCTACATTGCATTCCCTATGTTGAGTAGGCTGATTAGAGAAATAACCTCATGAGATGTTGCATTCTCACTTCAAAGGTATTAGAGATTTATGGTTCGAAATGAAATGCATTCATATTCATGTATTGTTTTCATGATGAAGTATGACTTGAAAACATCTCGAAGGCTTGTTTATATGCAATCGTGTTCGTGTCCTTGATTTATATGTCATTGAAGTGGCTGCTAACCTTTTGTACAAGCTTGACTTCCCAAATGAATATAATGTACATTTTGTGGTGGTTATATCCTCTATCTATCTCGTTCTTGTTACCGGACATAGTACTGCAATTTAATATGGATACTTCTATGTTTTCACTGTTTTGTATTGTTGCAAGCTTGAATCAGCTGTCAGGTAAATGGTTTTGCTAGTGCTTAATTTTCTAGCCCTAACATTACTGATTTATTGCAGTTTTTTTTCATGTCGGTTACTATCTTATAACTGGTTTTAAACTATACGAGAATGAACAACCAGCCTCATTTTTTGGTTTCGATGTCGTTTTGATGATGACTTCAAATGAAAAATGGGAACAGGGTGTACTGCCTTTTTACTTCTCATATCTAGTCCTTCTGTCTTATTAACAATATTAATGGTCAGCCCTCTACTTATTGTCTTATGCGTATCTCATTACTTCTGATCTACTACTGTTTAATGAAGACATGAAAGTGTTTTTCCGCCTTAGAAACTGCATCATGAAGAAGATGACTTAAGACTCATCATGCTACATTAAGCAGCAGATGCATGTCCTTGGAACCTCTCCTATTGTTCTAAGTATATTTGCTTTTTCCTTTGCTTTAATTTCATCGTTTCTCTGGCTTGCCTCTGTCTGTGCTCTTGCTCCATCCGCTGCTTGTTTGATATAGTCCATTTCTTTTTTGAATTTTAGTAAGGCCTGTGCTCTTTTTCGCTCCAATCCTCTCTGGTGGTCCAAGAAATAAGCTATTAGCGTCTAAGAAATAGTTTGAATCGAGTAAAGGAAAACAAGTCTCACCTCTGCTCTCTCCAGTTTGTCTTTGGCTTTCTTCTTCTTTTCTTCCCAGGCAAGTATAGTGCTTTTCAACTTCATATACCCGTATTGAATTTAAGTGAACATCTTTATGTTGGCATCACATTTGTTGTGACTTGTTTCTATATAGCTGAGTTGCTTTCTGGCTTTAATTTAATCCTACTAATTGGTTGGTTCTATTCGATGCAACTTAATAAGCTGGCAACGAATGAATTTACCCTTCTTTGATCTTGGCTTTCTCTTCCTTCTCCCAAGCTTCTGCTCTGTCCCGGGCCTTGGTGCAGTATGTTGTTTAGGTTCTATCTCCGGATCCACAGACTCATCAGTTCTTCCTGCAGTCCCAGGTTTAATGGCAGGATGATCGGGTTATGGTGCTGCACTTTCTGTTTGACCGGAAAACATATAGAGTCTAGAGGAACTTCTCAGTTTTGTAATGCTAGTGTTTCCAAAGTGATCGGCAAAGGTAAGTGATTTCCTAAACGATGGAACACGTTTAATTTCCTTTTCATCCCTGCCATCAGTGGCTGGCACTTTGTTCTCTGTACTTCCTGAACCTTTTTTCAATCCTTCACCTGTTTTTATTGGTTAAACATCAGCAGAAACTAGAAGTTCATGGTTTTCTTAGAACATGGATATTAGGTTTCAGTTTCATGCTTTGGATTTTACCGGAGAATCGTTCGGATAGAGTGCCAGGTTCCGATATTGAAGATGACTTATTTTCCTCCCCACTCTTATCTCTGATCAACGATGGTTCAAGACCTGCGCTGCTCTTCTTCTGATCTTGAATGCTTTGTGCATATGTAGCAGCTGCAACTGCAAGTACTTGCTCCAGTTTATGGTCTGAATCACCATTAAAACTCATCATCTTGCTGGAAAACAGTCTTCAAAACCAGCTTCCGATTCTCTTCTCTGCAAAATCCAAAACCAAGGTCGGTTATCGCTGCTTCAACTTCAGCTTAAAAGGGTAAGTGAGCATAGATAAATCATAGTGTTACTTTTACCTCTTTTGAAAGACAGTTTTTTGTGGTGGTATTCTTTGGTTTCTGATCGACTCGTCTGTTTTGCCTTGTCCGGCGCCAGGAAATCCCTCCATGGCATAAATGGAAGCAGTTTCCTAAGGATTACGAAGCTTTATACACGATGAAAAGTAAGTTCCCCGGACGTATATAGTTTCAATTTTCTTCTACACAATTCATCTGCAAAGCTATTTTCTTCTTTTTTCTGCACATTATTATGGATTTAGTTTTACATATCGAATAGGAAACAGAATTTACCTCATCTGCTTCAGCAAAATCTCCATTGTTTCATATAATTCACAAAGTTTAGCATGGAGACAAAGAAGGATTGATGGTTTGGTCATAGACAGAAGACAAGCATGCAAGCTTTGGTTAATAAGCTTTGCATGTATGGTTCATCTGAACTGAGAGATCGATTTTTAAGAAATAGTGAATGGTCTTATTGACACACAAATATATAATTTCTTAAAAATTTTAATTACATTTATATTCATCACTGTAAGAATTGAGTTCATTGGGACAAGGCCCAACAATCAAAGGTGATGTAGGAAAAACTGGAGCAGACAAGATTTGAACTTACATACAATGTACCCTTTCTAATTAGTTGGGGGTAAACCATTCTCCAAAGCCCTTTTACTCTCGTAATTTATAGTTTAGTAGTCATACTTTTATTTATATGAATTTAGTCCCTTGATTATTAAGCGAGGCTTCCCTCGTGAATTTTGCTAAGAAATTCAGTCTTATTATCTTCTAGAAAATACATAAATAAAGATTCACCGATTAAAATTAGTCAATTCGATTTTATCATGATAAAAATAAAACCGAAAAAACAATAAAAAACACTAAATAAATACCACCTTGGACTGAACTCAATGAGTTTAACTTTTAACCAACTGATTTGTGTGTTGCAATAGAATATATATATCTTAAAAGATATTTTTCTTAATCTTCAAAATATTCCAATATTAATAATGTAAATCATTTTTTATTGAAAACAATATAATTTAATTAAAATCTAGATAAATAGTTTTTTTTAAAATTAATATTATAAGATTATTTTAAAATACAATTATCTTATCATTTTAGGTTGTATTATTGAGAAACACGCCACGTAAAAATTAGAATATTCTTCGGGAAATGTGCCTCAATCTAATCAAACGCCCATACTTTTGAACGTTATTATATTTCCTTCCTGTTACCAGGATCATTATCCGCCATGGATATGATCCTTGTTTTCTCCTTATTCTTCCTTTCGCTGATCTATCCAATCCATTCCAAAACCACCATCTCCCTCAACCCGAAAACCCTGTCTAAATCGGGTGATTCGGTACTCATTCAATGGTCCGGTATCGAATCACCGTCGAAACTCGATTGGCTCGGCCTCTACTCACCTCCCGATTCAGCCCACGACAACTTCATCGGCTACAAGTTCCTTTCGTCTTCACCCACTTGGGAATCTGGGTCCGGATCCTTTTCTCTTCCCCTTACCTCCCTCCGCTCTAACTACACATTTCGGATCTTTCACTGGACGGAATCCGAGGTCGACCCGGGATTCCACGACCAGGATCACAATCCCCTCCCGGGCACAAAACACTTGTTGGTTGAATCCGAGGCTGTCGGTTTCGAATCGGGTCATGGACCCGAGCAGATCCACTTGTCGTTGACCGGTCTGGATGGGGAGATGCGGGTGATGTTCGTTGCGGAGGATCCGGAGGAGAGGTACGTGAGGTACGGAGAGAAGGAAGGGGAATCGGGAAGTGACGTGGCGGTGGCACGTGCCGGAAGGTACGAGAGGGAAGACATGTGTCATGCGCCGGCGAATCATAGTGTCGGCTGGAGAGATCCCGGTTGGATATTTGACGCTGTTGTGTCGGGTTTAAAGGATGGGGTGAAATACTATTATCAGGTAATCTGGAAATGTGGAACTAGAACTAGGTTTTGTGCTTTAACTTAAGAAAGTTCTTTATTTTCATGTGCTAAATATAATTTTGATTGAAATGGTTGTGGTAGTAGTATGTTGAGCTAATTGTGTTGATTGAATTACATTGTTTTGTTGCATTGCCAACTTTGATTTTCATTTATTTTCCATTTAGTAGCTTGAATTGATTCGAATATATAAAGAAAATATTCTATACACTAGTGGTAAAATTTGTATGGTTTAGAGGTTAGTGTTTAGTGTTATGACGTTTGTTGTTAGGTTTTAAGGTTTAAGAATTGATTTTATGGGTTAAGTTTAGGTCGTAAAAGGGACATGTGAGACATGTGACAACTTTAGAAATTCGTTTCTGAGAAAAAAAACTTTACAATGACGGTACATCAAATAATTACACACACACACACACACACACACACATATATATATATATATGAAACGAGCAAGGGTTGTTCGAAGAATGAACCCGAAACTCGTATAAACTAAAAGACTTGATATCAAGTGCTTTGATCCTTTGCTATAAGTGGGTTGTTCTAATTTCTTATGGAAGTTGAAAAATTTACCAATTCAAGTTAATTCATATGTATCTGTTATGTGTGATTCATATATTCTATTTCGTGTTAATTTCAAGTATATGTTGTGTCCTTGTTACATGTTAGGACTTAGAAAAAGTGCCAAATTAAGCATTTTTTTCTTTTAAGACATAGTATACCTCAATTCAACTTCAGATAGTTAATTTAGCTTTTCTTTGCTCCTTCTAAAGGTTGGAAGTGAGTCTAAAGGTTGGAGCTCAACACGAAGCTTTGTGTCACGGGATAGAAATTCGAACGAATTGGTAGCCTTCCTATTTGGAGACATGGGGGCTCCTACACCGTATTTAACCTTTAGTCGTACACAAGATGAAAGCATATGGACTGTTAAGTGGATCCTGCGTGACATCGAAGCTCTTGGAGACAAGCCTACTTTTGTTTCCCATATCGGAGATATCAGCTATGCTAGAGGTTACTCATGGTTGTGGGATGAATTTTTCAACCTGATCGAACCTGTTGCCTCCAAGGTGCCATATCACGTGTGCATTGGTAATCATGAATATGATTGGCCTTCACAGCCTTGGAAACCTGATTGGGCCAAATCAGTTTATGGAACTGATGGGGGTGGTGAATGTGGTGTTCCCTACAGCCATAGATTCAATATGCCTGGCAGCTCTTCAGAATCAACTGGAACCCGTGCTCCAGCTACTCGAAACCTTTACTACTCATTTGACATGGGGCCGGTTCATTTTGTGTACATGTCAACTGAAACCAATTTCCTTCCGGGAAGCAACCAATATAACTTTCTGAAAAATGATCTAGAGTCAGTTGATCGGATGAAGACCCCTTTCATTGTATTTCAAGGGCATAGACCTATGTACACTACAAGCATTGATATTAAAGATGCCCCGTTGAGAGAGAGAATGATCGAGCACTTGGAACCTTTGTTAGTGAAAAATAACGTGAACCTTGTATTATGGGGCCATGTCCATCGATACGAGAGGTTTTGTCCGATGAAGAACTTTACATGTGGAAGCATGGGGCAGAATGGGGAGGATTGGGAGGCATTACCGGTTCACGTTGTGATTGGGATGGGGGGACAAGACTGGCAACCAAAATGGGAACCTAGACCAGACCATCCAGACGACCCGGTCTTCCCACAACCCAAGAGGTCTTTGTACCGTACAGGAGAGTTTGGGTACACAAGATTAGTTGCTACAAGAGAGAAACTTACACTTTCATTTATAGGAAACCATGACGGTGAGGTGCATGATACGGTTGAGATTTTGGCATCCGGGCGAGTTCTTAACGGCGGTAATGCCGAAAATGGTAAAGTTGGTGCAATCCATAAGGTTGTTGTGACGCATTACTCGCTTTCACATTTTGTCTGGGGTGGTAGTATCTTGGTGCTTGGGGGTTTCATCGGCTATGTTCTCGGTTTTGTTTCACATGCTCGTAGACAAGTTGCACCAGAAAGGAGCTGGACTTTGGTGAAAACACAGGAGACATGAAGAGCTAAAACATTCAGTGTGTGCTCCAAATGTTCAAACCTGTTTACAGCGACACTATGGTGCTTCCATGCTGCTGTTTAAAGGGTATGTTGCCTTAAAACATGTCTTAACTTTCATAATTTACATTCTCTCTCATGGTTCCAAATTAGAGCATTGATCTATGGCATGTTTCACTCTTGTAATATATATGATTTTTGATGTTGTACCGAACTAAGGACAAATTTTAATGTCATGAGGTCAATTTCTTCTATCAGTCCTTGTAACTTAAAGAACCCAACGAGTGGCGGTCTCAGTAGAAAAAAGGATGATATTCATCCTAAATGACCCGAGTTCAATCAGTTTTGTCTTAAAGGTGTGTATGCATGCATATCTAAAATATAAATGTCATACACTAAAAATATTGTATCTTTATATTCGAAGATCGAATCCTCGATCACTTATTATATTTAATACAAATGTTTGTGTTGGATGGGGATGAAGCCATTACTATTTAGTACAAGTTTGATTATTGTTTAATGATTCATGTATTGAAAAGGGACAGACAAATTCTTCACCCTCGATTGGGAGGGGAGAAATGAAGAAAAAAAATGTTAAAATCTTTTTAAATACAGTGAAAGTAAGATTTGGTAAGCTTTGCAACTGTGTTTAGTTGAGCAATTTTTTTGCACGTGTATTGGCACCTTTCACTCGGTTATTCAGTTCATCCACATCATCACTGAGATGATCAAGAGCTTTGTTCTGTCTGCAAAATCACCAGTTTCATGTAATAATAATATGAGACCTGCAGAGTTTTCGAGTAAACCGTAAAGCCGACGTGATAAGAGCAAAGATTTACAGACCTATCGAGTTCGGTTCCCATGTCAACAGCCATGCCCTTTAGATCACCCAGGATATCACTTAAATCCGAAAGTGCATCATCTTGCTTTCTCTTCTCAAGCTGGAGTTAGACAAACCAGTTAGTCTTTAGCACCATCGTCGAGTTTTATTAGAATTTGTATGCACTTCATGATACTTACCTCAACTTTCTGCATGGCATCTGTCGGTTCCGGTTCCGAAGTAGTCTTACTTCTTCCCTTTGGCTTAGGTGCAGGATCCAAACCCAACTTTTCTCTCTGCTCCTTCGAGCCGGGTTTGTCTTTCTTGTTATCATCTACCAAAGGAATGCAATGAACAATCAATCATACCACAATTCGATACTGAATGCAAAGTGCTCGAATAAATCGATGCATCGAAGAGAGATAGGGAATTTAAACCTGCGGTGATCACAGGACCAGTAATATCTCGAGTCTTCTTTGCTTTCCAGGGCATAGAAAACATTCCCCCTAGATCATTCAAAAGCTTCTCACCCTGTTGTTTGCAAAGTTACAAAAAAACAAAAAACAAATTTATAATACATGAACAAAAATATGGACCCTAAGTAGGGGACTAAGAGCTAAAAGGAAGTTGCCTTTTTGTACAAGGAAACTGAATAACTTTCTATGATCCAAAAGACGACAAGAATATTGTAGATTCTGGTTTACGATTATTAACGTTTATTTCGACAGTAATGCTTAAAATAGTATTTCCTAACTTATAATACATGAATAAGAACTCTAATTAAGGGATTGAGAGCTAAAAAGAAGTTGCCTTCTTGTACAAGGAAACCAAATAACAGTATATGATGCACATTGCACAATGCCACAAGTATTGTAGATCCTGGTTTATGATTATTAACGCTTCTGTCAATAGTAATGCCAGAAACATAACATTCTCTATCGGAGCGATTATATCATGAAAGCAACGGAGCTAACAACACGGAGTATCAATAATCTTACCTTACTCAAATCTTTATCTATGCCAACAGCCATTTGGTGGGTCCTTTCGATTTGCTCGCCTTGCTGATGCAAAGTATCGAGAGTCTTCGAAGCATCTTCTCTGATGTTCTCAGCAATCCTCAAGCAGTAAATAAGCAGTTATTTACGCTACTCGTCGTCTCCTCGGCTTTGTAGACGGCATACCCTTCGAGATCTTCCATGGTCTGGGCTTCTAGCCCACCAGAGTCTCGGAAATCATCCTTGTATTTAGCACGATTCCTTGCCGGCGATGCTCTAGTGGACGCCGAAGTTTGCTTTTTTCTTCCCTTACCATTGTCATCCTCCATGGAATCTGCTAACAGCACAGGATCAGAGGAAGTCCTTCTATCATGTGTAATTTCGTTCTGGTTATCCTCCTCATCAGCTGGCTTTTGCTTCGATTTCATAAACCCAAACATCTTATCAAGTGTAGAATTTGTCTGTTTAGAGGTCTATATAATCTTTTGATTTATTCAACAAATGGTACCTGAAAAAGGAGATTTTCTGTTTGTAACATTGAATTAACATGAACATAATGAAGAACCAAGAACTCAACTATAAACTACACATCACAATCTCAACAAAAAACAACAAATGCAAGCAGAGTAAACAAAAGGGTACCTGAGAATAACTGGAATTGAACAAACAAATGAAGATGACAGCAAATATACACACAAACTCAAGAAAGAAAACAAACAAGAAAGGGGTTTGTGTGCAAGTAATTATTTGGAAATGAGAGTTTCATTATGTTAACATGGATTACCATTTATCTGTTTTCTGCTACGCCTTTGATCAAACAGATGGTATGCGTCCCGGAAAAACAGACCAATCCTTTTCCCCTTCGCAATAATCTCCAGAACTGTAGGAAATCTCTTTGCTTTAAACCGTTTGGTGTTTGAATTTCTGTTGCATCTTCCCATTTTGGAGAAAATTCTTTCTAATCTTAGATTTTGATTTTCTCTTTACATGGGTTTCCCCTTGATAGCAGAGGGATTGGGCTTTGATTTGGGCTTTTGGGCTGAGTATTTACAATCGAGTCCTACCTTATGTGGATAATGTATAGGTTTTGATTATATGTATATCTAACTTTATTTTAACGGGTTTCAACAATATTGTTGGAGAATTTTTTAAAAAAAATATTAAACCACTCAAATTATTTCTAACAATTTAATAAATCATTGTCTAAATTAAAAGTCAGATTGCTTTTAACCCGTTTTCGAACAGTGTTCTAATCAAATAATAGACACTGTTAAAAGACAGGAAAAACAATCTATCTTCAAACAGTGTTTTTTTTCTCTTAAAATTATCAGAAAAATAAACACTATTCAAATAATGCTTGAGTAAAAAAAATATTGTTCAAAGATGAGTTGTTTTCTCCCGTCTTTGAACAATGTTTACTATTTTTATTGAAACACTGTATGAAGACGGGTTAAAAGCAATCCGACTTCTGATTTGAACAGTGATTCACTATATTATTGAAAATAATTTGAGTGATTCAACATTTTTGGAAAAAAAATCTCCAACAATATTGTTGGAAAAACACCTTTTAATAGTGGTGTTAATGTTTTTTTTTTCCTGCTTACAAGTTTGAATCGATTATTTTGAGTTATGTTAAGACGAATAAGGATTAAAAACAGAAAAAATTGATATTTGTAGATATTAACATAATGGGACGATCAAGAAACGTTTTAGTGAATATTAGAATAAATTCATATTACAAAGACCTGTCAAAAAATTTGATCTTAAAGTTAAAAGTTTAACTAATAAAATCAAGATTATGAATATCAAAGAAGTTCTAATCGTTAGGACGGTACAAAAAGATTTCAAGGTAATCCATATAGATGATTAATAGTACTTAATTGTTCATTTTTAAAATTAACAACACTAAATCCTTCTCTTTTTCGAGGGACCAATTTGACTAATTTCAAAATCAAGAGGGACCAAAGAGTTTTTTCTACCAGCATAAATGACAGATTGTGTGAAGATCTCTCTTCAGAAGCATCACTTTCATATTCCCCCTTTCCTACAAAATATCTTATATTAGGACAAGGCTTAGCCTCCACTTGAGATGGTCCCCTCTACAAAACATCCTTCAACTGCTCCATATGACCAAACTCCACTGTTTTCTCTAGATTAACTGCTTAATCTAATCCTTAACAGTTAAACTCAAACACCAAACTTAATTTTTTTGTCTGAAAATATCTTGTTTTAAAGTATCTTACTGTCTCCATTAATGGACCTCAGTTGTTCATCATCATCATCACTGCATCAAATTCATTACTAACGATCAATAGGTTTAACATAAACTCCTCAAGTAAAATCGAAGATTCAAATTATAACGTTATAAATGAAATAATTGGATTAAAAAGGTTATTACTTTACACTATCGAATTCGGATTAGTAATTACAACATGTAAATTATAGATATCTTTCATACTTTTTTATTATACTTTCGATTTCTAACGTTTTTTCCTGATAATTCTATCACGGAAATTCTTTATATACAACTTATAACTCGAGACCTACTTAAACAAAGCTGCTTATCAGATGAATCGACTCCTCGGTTATATCTTATGAGATGAAGAAGCAGCAAATTTGAAGATAAGACGACAAAAGCTACACTCTCTCTTTCCACTCATTTTGTTTCTCTTTCTTTTATTATTGTTATCATACACACACAGAGTCTCCCACTCTTGTGCAACTGAAGGGAAGGGTATTGAAACCATCAACAATGGCGTCTCTACCTTTCTCTGCAACCAGTTTTCAGTCAACTTTCATTGGTTTTAACTATAAAGCAAGGAACCCAGATTTTTTCTTCACCAGAAACGGCTCAAGTTTTACTTTTTCAAGGAGAAAATTCTATGTCAAAAGTGTTGCCAGTGACCAGAAGCAGAACCTCAAAGATGCAGCTCAAATCACTGAAGGAGGTTACTTTTTCAGAGTTGTTTCACTAATTTATATGTCTGAAAATGATGAATTGTTGAACTTTGTTGATATGTTTGGTGTGAATTTGCAGCTTCTTTAGATACCTTTGTTCCTGATTCTGCATCCATTGCTTCAAGTATCAAATATCATGCTGAGTTTACACCATCTTTTTCTCCGGACCATTTTAAGCTCCCCAAGGTGTTCTATGCGACGGCCGAAAGCGTTCGAGATTCGCTTATTATAAACTGGAATGCTACTTATGATTACTATGACAAAATCAATGCAAAGCAAGCATATTATCTTTCTATGGAGTTTCTGCAGGTTAATTTGATGATAAATTTATCTACTTTTTCATGATAATGATTTGATCTTTTGGAACCAAATTTACTTTGCCAAATGTTTGTTGAATGTTCTCAGTCAACAATTGATGCAGGGTAGAGCTTTGTTGAATGCCATTGGTAATTTAGAGCTTACAGGCGCTTATGCAGAAGCTTTGAAGAAACTTGGGCACAATTTAGAAGATATAGCTAGGGAGGTTAGATCATTTCAAGCAAATTCATTAAGGTTTGAACATTTTTGCTTTATTGAAGTTGCTGAAAATTTGAATTTATTGCTCACCAGGAACCTGATGCTGCACTAGGAAATGGTGGACTAGGACGTTTAGCTTCATGCTTTCTGGACTCTCTAGCAACATTAAACTACCCTGCTTGGGGATATGGACTTAGGTACAAATATGGATTGTTCAAGCAGCTTATTACAAAAGATGGTCAGGAGGAAGTTGCCGAAAATTGGCTCGAGGTATCTTTTCATTACAAGCCAAATCATCTATTACATGAGCGTGTTCGATACTGGCATACTCAAATGAGTCACATTAGGACATTTTCTTCTTTACTTAGTAATAAGATAGTGATTATTCAAGGCTGAATGAGTGTAAATTATCCTTTCCTGACTCTCTTTTCAGATGGGAAATCCATGGGAGCTTGTGAGAAATGATGTGTCATACCCTGTAAAATTCTATGGTGAAGTCATTTCAAGCCCGGAAGGAGTCAAGGAATGGGTTGGGGGAGAAGATATAACCGCCGTTGCTTATGATGTCCCGATTCCCGGATATAAAACTAAAACTACAATTAACCTCAGACTATGGTCTACTAAACTTTCACCGGATAAGTTTGATTTAAGTGCTTTCAATGCCGGAGATCATGCCAAAGCTTATTCAGCAATGAAGAATGCTGAAAAGGTTTGAATTCCCACTCCTTTGAAGTTTAATTCACACCATTTTTCCATATTAGTTTTTAAAAACCTTACAGAACAATGTCTAAATTCTTTCGTGCATTCTTTTGATGCACTTCAAATCCAAGATTCGGAAGTCTGGCGTGCATCACTGTATGTATCGAGATTTCGTGGTGACCCTGTGTATGCTTACATTAAATGAATTGTGTTCTTTAGACACTACACGCTCTTTAAAAGCTTTGTCTCCTAAAGGTATGTCTGCCTCTTAACTAGATGTTCTTAATCTGAACCAAAGGAAGCTCACATTCAGGTGAAAATGCTTTGAGAGCCTGCAAGTTTCAAAGGGGACAATAATTTTGATGTAAGCATATGCGGGATGACAACCGAACCCCAATACATGTGTCGATGAACGGGACACATACATGTCATATTTGAGTGCTTTGTATCACATATTTGATCTGAGTTTTGGAAACATCTTTAGACTAGCAACCTACTCTTCATTACAAATAGTCATTGTAACTTCTTCGACCGTTGCAGATTTGCTACATATTATACCCTGGTGATGAGTCACTTGAGGGGAAGACTCTTCGACTGAAGCAGCAATATACATTATGCTCAGCTTCTCTCCAAGACATTATTGCACGCTATGAAAGGAGATCAGGAGAGTTTGTAAATTGGGAAAATCTCCCCGACAAGGTTGCAGTTCAGATGAATGATACTCACCCAACACTCTGCATTCCAGAGTTGATTCGAATATTGATCGATGTCAAGGGTTTGAGCTGGGAACAAGCCTGGAATATCACACAGAGGTACTTACTCTCATGGACTTGCATAAATATAATGAATTTTTACATCCTTGCAAACAAATAAAATAACTAGAAAGAACAGCTCTACTAAATTGTTTTCTGGTTGTAGTGGATTGTATTTATGTTAATGGTGACCTTTTCCACCAGAACTGTAGCATATACAAACCATACAGTTCTACCTGAGGCATTGGAGAAATGGAGTCTGGAGCTGATGCAGGAATTGCTTCCTCGACATGTTGAGATCATTCGAATGATCGATGAGGAGGTAACTTTATAGGCAATCTTGTGAAATTCTCCTTCTCTGTAAGATCACATACTCTTTTCCACACAAACTAACATATGTTTTAATTGTGTATAAGCTTATTCAAACCATTATTGACGAGTATGGCACGGAGGATCTGGATCTGTTGCAAGAAAAACTGAAACAAATGAGAATTCTAGATAACATTGAGTTGCCTGAGTCAGTAGTTGACTTGTTTGTAAAACCGGAAACAAGTTCAGTTGAGCCGATAGTTGAGACCATGGAATCAACTGAGGAGGAGGATGTTTCTGATGAAGAAACAGAAGTTACTGCCGAAGAAGACCAACTTGAGGAAGAAGAGGAGGTGGATGAGGAAATTGAGGTGCCGCTGCAACCGATTATTGAGCCGAATCCAAAACTTCCCAAGATGGTCCGAATGGCTAACCTATGTGTTGCTGGTGGCCATGCGGTTAATGGTGTTGCAGAGATTCATAGTGAAATAGTGAAGAATGAAGTGTTCAATGATTTCTATCAGGTTGCCATCCAAATTCTCCTCTCCCATTCATGTATTTTGACATACGAAATCACTCGTTTCATTTAGTACTTTTGATATACATATATATTGCTTTTTGGCAGTTGTGGCCTGAGAAATTTCAGAACAAAACAAATGGGGTTACACCAAGAAGATGGATCCGCTTCTGCAATCCAGATTTGAGCAAAATTATAACCAAGTGGACTGGATCAGAAGATTGGGTTGTAAATACAGAGAATCTGGCGAAACTTCGTAAGGTATGTATATCCAAACTCAAACTTGATCAAATGTTTTAATTCATCTACTATAGCATCCAATTCATTTAGTTTCTTTACTTGAAAGTTTCTGCTACAAAGGAAAAAGGCATGCATTTTGATCCTGCTACATTCTCAGTTCAATTAGTAGTATTTACATCCATATAGTTAAGGAAAGAATATATTATCTAGTATATTTTGTCCTTACATGTTCATTATATTGGCTTTATGCATATTGTTATAAGGATTAATGAGAATTATCCACAGTTTGCTGATAATGAGGATCTTCAATCTGAATGGAGGGAAGCAAAAAGAAGAAACAAGGTCAAGGTTGCATCTTTCCTCAGAGAAAAAACTGGCTACATCGTCAATCCCGATTCAATGTTTGATGTGCAGGTTGTTTCTTCATAGTTAATACTATTTCTTTTCTGCACTCTTCTGTACCTACATATCTCAATACCATGTATAAATATGGGTGAGATGCAACTATAAGTGTCGAATCTCAAATGCTTATAGTTCAAGTAAAATTGAGAGTCTGGCTACACAGTTGCAAGTTAGGTTGCCTAAGCCTTACTCATGCCAACTCTTTAAAAATGAAAAAGAAATTATCCCAATAACATTAACTGCTTATCTTCATAAGCTTAAATCAACAGTACACCTAATGGAAATGGACATAATGCAGATAAAGCGCATCCACGAATACAAGCGACAGTTATTGAACATTTTGGGGATAGTTTACCGCTATAAGAAAATGAAAGAAATGAGCCATGAGGAAAGAACAGAAAGCTTTGTTCCCCGGGTATGCATATTTGGAGGAAAAGCTTTTGCTACATACGTACAGGCTAAAAGGATAGTGAAGTTCATCACAGATGTTGGGAATACTGTGAACCATGATCCCGAAATAGGAGACCTTCTAAAGGTAGTATATATGGTGAACTCTGTTTTCTTATTCGAGTTAATTGCTCATGCCTATTCACAGATTAAGCTTTTATGCTTGCTTGATGTTGGAAATGATCCTTGTTTCTCACCATGGTCTTGTTCTTTGTGTCTGTGCCAGGTTGTGTTTGTTCCTGATTACAATGTAAGCGTCGCCGAAATACTTATTCCCGGTAGTGAGTTGTCTCAGCATATAAGGTACATTTGTCTCCTTACTTTTCTCTTCCTTTGTCTAGTTGTGTTTAATCTAACATCAAGCAATTGAGCTTGAAAGCTGATCGGAAAAGGGTTCGTGTTTTTGACTCCGTTCGATGACTATGAGTAACTTACAATCAATGCATAATAAGGAACTGCAGGTTGTTTAATATTTCTCTCTGGCTAACACATTGTTTCAATCGTTTAGTACGGCCGGAATGGAGGCTAGTGGAACCAGCAACATGAAGTTTGCAATGAATGGCTGCATACTAATTGGAACCTTAGATGGAGCTAATGTTGAAATCAGGCAAGAAGTTGGAGAAGATAACTTCTTCCTCTTCGGTGCCGAGGCTCATGAAATCTCCGGTCTACGGAAAGAAAGAGCCGAAGGAAAGGTGATCCCTTCATTTGGTTCTCTTTTACAAATGCGAGAATGAGGTATAACAGCGAACCTAATACATTTTGTTTGATCTCTTCTCACAGTTTGTGCCAGACCCAAGGTTTGAGGAAGTGAAGGCATTTGTAAGAACTGGTATTTTCGGTCCCTACAACTATGATGAACTGATGGGATCATTGGAAGGAAATGAAGGTTACGGTCGCGCTGATTACTTCCTAGTCGGAAAAGATTTTCCGGGTTACATCGAGTGCCAAGAAAAGGTTGATGAAGCATATAGAGACCAAAAGGTGAGTATCGTTTGGTAACTCTTGCATATGTTGTCAAGTAATCGGATTCGAGTGTGAGTGTTGGACAGATGTATGCTACCAATGATTTATTCACTCGTTTTTCTAACAGAGATGGACGAAAATGTCGATATTGAACACGGCTGGCTCGTACAAGTTCAGCAGTGACCGTACAATACATGAATATGCCAGGGACATATGGGGGATCGATCCTGTTGTGCTGCCATGATCTTAAGCAGTGCTGATATGGACCAACATCATTTACCTTATGATCACTGTATAATATTATAGGAATCAATGTTGATGCCAAAATATATGCAGACAGTCATTATTTGGTATGAATTACAGTGATCAAGAATCTTGTTAAGGTTCAATAAATGTCTACATTTTGCAACTATGGCTTTGAAGTGGTGTTGCATGCACTTGCAGAACTTCAGGGAACCATATATGTTATTGTACTTGAAAAACATACCTTGTTGAGCCCTAGATATGAGAAACAATGGCATTACAGGACTGTCACGAATGATCGGTAAAGTACTCTCGACTTTCTTATGCCAACTTCATGTTCGGGCCGATATCTTTTGATCTAGGGTATTTGAACAGGACAACATCAACCTATGTGGCATGAACATAACACTGGCATGATACAAGAAAGTTGAAAGTCCCCTACTGATCAGTCAGGTTATGATATCTTCATTAACTGATCTAAGTTCGATGTTCCGGTTTCGTGCTCTATTCTTCCAGAAAGATGAAAAAAAAACATGGAAGCTTCAAAAGGGATGATACTGTTTTTACTTCCACACTTTCCTGCATGTCCTGTAGTTTTTTTATGCATGGTCCTTTTAAAAGTTGTTTTAGAACCCTAATGAACTTACACAAACAGTTTTATATTTATTAATATATTTCGTATAAGTTATTAAGTTCTTGATTTTTGTTAACTCCTTGTATAGGAATTTCTGGGGACTAAGATTAACTTTTTTTAAATTAACTTTGGTTTTCATCACACCCACAGTTAATTTTTTTAAAAAAAATATATAAACACAGTTCAAAATTAATTAATTTTTTAAGGTAGGATTTTGATTCTATCATAGTTAGTGTTGAGAATGTTTAGTAGTATTTTATTTTAGAATTAATTATTTTTTAATATTTTATTTGAATTTTAATTGTTTTATATTTTATATTAGAGTAAAATTATATTTCATGTATATATTTGATAGCTTAGATGACATGTTATTTAAAATATATTATCATATGTATATGGCATATCATCATTGTTAGAATTTTAACGGTCCAGTTATCATAGTAGTTAAAAAATAAGCTATTTGTCAAAAAGATATAGGTTAAGGGCTGAATTTATCTCAAAAAAGAATAAGGACCAAAACGATAAAAATTATAAACGTTAAGGGTTAAAATTATCTTTATGCCTAAAATAATAAGTTTTATACATAAAAACACTAATATCTACAAACCTATTTAAACGATACTAAGTTATGTATTATTAGAATTAACTCGATGGTAATAAATAAAATATTTTAATTATTGTATTTAAATATTTATATAAATATTGATAATAATATTTAGATATTATATAAATAAATAAGGGTGAGTATCCGATCGAGTCGAGATAAAAAAAATTGAATTATTCGAGTTGACGAGTCATATTTTATAACTCAAACTTTATTTAATTTTTTTTATTCGAATCGAGTTTAAGAAATTCGAGTCGAGTTTTTGAGTTTCTATAAATATTTAATTTTAATTATTTATCATGTTATAGTACACTTTGATTCCAATTTAAACGACTTTCTTTAACCATATAAGATATGTATATATATTTTTTTCATATATAACAATATTTTTTCATATTTTTATATATCAATATATATCATAAAAAATTAAGAGACTCATCTCAAACTTAAAAATAAATCCTTTAATTATTATAAATTATAAATTATTCGAGTTATTCAAAATTTCATTTTACAACTCAAACTTTATTTGATTTTTTAATTGAATCGAGTTTGTAAAATTTTAAATCAAATATAAACGAATCAAATATTTTCACCTCAAATCAATTTAAATTATTTAATTTTTTCTACTCTAATCAAATTTTATTCACCCTATAAATAAATGTCAGTTTCTTTGTTTCTCAAGTGGATGCAATAAAGGATCTTCTATGGAGTAATGAACAAAACATAAGGGACATGGTGTGCTGTAATAATTATTATATAATAAATATAAAAAATAAAAGAAATATAGAACTCTGTTAGATTAAATGGTAGCATTAACGTACGAATGTGGGTAGTTGATTAAAAAAATAGTTTGTATATTCGGTTAATTCGATCGATAATCGAATTAAATTAATCAAAAATTTTAAAATTTTAATCGTTAACCGAATCAATTTAATGATAATTAAACTAAAATTATTTTGGTTAATTTGACCTATTTTCAAATTATCCAAAAATTATTATAAAATTTTAAATAAATTATACAATAAGTCACTATATTTTACTAAATTAATCTTTTTAACAACACAAATACTTAAATCTCAAACTAAAAAATTTAAAAATATTTTTTAAAAATACTTTTATACCGTATTTTTTAAAATTAATAATAAACAAATAGATCGAAATTCTCAACACTCGAACTAAATGAGTAGGTAAACTTATATTTTTTAGAGACAAAAGGATAGCATTAAAATAGGATGGAGAAATTATATCATGAGTAAATCTCATCACGCCATTCATGAGACCAATCATTAAAATTAAAAATCATTTATCTCGTCATTTTTTTCGTGTCATATTTTCTCTAAATGAATTTTTACTAAGAAAAAATATGACACGAAAAAATTGATAAGATATAATTTTTAACGGTTGATCTTATAAACATGTAATAAGACTTACCCACAATATAATTTCTAGATCCTATGGCATTTACATACATACCTACATATGTATATAATTATATGTTTCGATTGGGAGCAAAGGGTATTAAAAATGCAACCTAATGGGGATTGTCTTAAAACAGATATAAAAATGTGAAGAAACCAGCAAATAAATAAGAGTGATCAGTTTCTTGGGGAATGTGAAGTTTAGAGGAAACTTCTTTTCCACTCCACAACATGAAAATTTCTTTAATATTTCACCCCAAAGACAGGTGGTCCTGGATTCTTATTTGAAACAACACTTCAAAAATGAGATTGTTGATATTCGATTCGGGTGAGTTTAGGGGTGTAAATCGTTTATCTTTTTCTTATATATTCATTTGTGTCTTCGTTTTAAATTAGAGGATTTAGAGTGTATGGTTTAAGGTTAGGGGTTTTGGTTAGGAAATTAAAGGTAAGATGTATTTTATAGGGTTTAGGGTTTAGTATATAGAAAATAATGATCAGGGTTTAAAATTCAATTTTCTAAAAAATTTTAACGAGAAGCATGAATAAAAACATGATAAAGAAGTAGAGAATTTTTATCCAAGCGTAACGTGCGACATCTTTTAAGGTTAAAAACATGTAATCTGAAATATTATTACAAATAAGTTTCGAAACTTATCAAAAAATATGGTAATCTACTAATCTCATGTGATTGTACTAGTTAAACAGAAAAGCAGAAGCTCTGCTGGTCTAAGTTTATGCTTCCTACGAGAAAATCTAACTAATATCGTATCCGATACATACTCGTATTCGACACCAACAGCTGAAAAATACTGGGAAAAGGGTGAACATAGTTGATAATGTTTCAAAAAAGTTAGACAAAGAATTGAAAGCTGTAAGAATGTAGATGTGATTCAAAGAACATGTCTAAAATAAGCAAAAGGAAAGAGAACAGCTTTTTTTAATGCCAAAGAACCATAGATTGGGTGGTTGGGGGGGCCATTTACCTTAGCAGAAGGACCATATTGAATCAGAAAACCAAAGAGAAACACCAAAATGAAGTAAATTTGTAGATTTATACAGTTTAAAAATCTCTACCATGGGATGAACCCAGAATTCCCCATTGCATCTTCTTCCACAGGAGCTGGAAGGTTAAGGTCAATTAGAGCTGGCAATGACATCTCTGGTGTGTTTTGTTTGATGACCAATGTTGTGTCCTCTGAACCTCCAACAAAATGTGACCTTTTGTGCCCTCCTAAAGCTTGGCCTGACTTGAAAACCCTGAAACAGAAAGGGCATTGATGTCCTTTGGTTCTCTTTGAAATCAATCTCTTCTCAGCATTGCCATTTGAGAACTTGGTCACTTTGGTGTCAGCCATTTGAGCTTGAAATGAACCATTGGTAAAGCTATCACCTACTTCAGTTTTCACACACTTGGATTTACTCATCTTTGGTAACCCAGATCTAGACTTTACCTTAAGTTTCTTACATTGAACATCATTGGTAACCCCATTTCTGTAATAATCAGAACCTGAATTCTCAGAACCAGGATCAGACTCAGCAGATTTCAGCTCGGTTTCCTTTTGTTTCTTAATGGAAGATGATTTAGCTTCCAAAACAACAGAGTTGTTGTCTGAAGATTCAGCAACTGAGTTCAGCCCTTTCTTGCAACAAGAAGAATCCCTTGAAAGCATCATCAAACACATGGCAACATCTTCCTGTTCTTGCTGATCTTCAATCTCTGATACAGATGATGAACCATTTGCTAAAGAAGCTGAAATGGTAGACTGAACCTGAACCTGAATCCCACTTTTCTTGCACCTTATTCTCTTGGATCTCTTCCTTTTACTTGGAGCAATTGATGTTTCAGTGTCTGAATAATTATCCCCATGATCTTCAAATTTCTGAAAGACCCTTTCTTTCTCAGAGTGACAAGCCATGTGACCACAAAGTGCTTTCAATGAATGGAAACCCTTACCACATTCTTTACAAACCATCATCATCTCTTTGAGCAAAGAGCCATTGCCTGATTCAGAAAACCTCTTGCTTTTCCTGGGGTTTTCCCTCAGATCATAAGTTGCAGATTGGCCACCAGCTTCACCAGAATTCTCATTATTCATGTGAGTTCTTATATGACCCCCTAAAGACTTACCACAAGGGTACACTTTGTTGCAATACTTGCAAACAAACTTCTTCTCTTGATTTTGTTCCATTTAAATATGATCACTGGAAAACTGAAAATACCCAGAAATTTAAACAGGAAGAGTAACTCATTTCTTACCTCAAATCTTCAAAAAGACTGCATTTTTCAATGATCTTGTGGAAGAAGAACAAAGAATCAAAATCTAGATCAAGGAGCAGAGAAAAAAGAAAAGAAAAACAGATCACAAAGTTGCTTGCTTTAGTTTCAGTGGAGAATCAGCAGCTGAGATGTGACATTTCTTTGTTTTAAGTACAACAGAAGAGATCCAACCCACAGGAAAAGATACAATCTTTAAATCCCATTTTCTCTCATCCCAAACACCTTCCAATGAAACCAAAATCCAATAAAATCAAAACTTTGAAAGATGATGGGTCGCTAATGATGGAGATGAACAGGCTTATAAGAAGAAAATCACATAAGAAGAAAAATCAAATCCTTTGTTTTTGTATTGTAGTTGGAGGAGAATTCCATGCATGGAAAGCAAATAAAGAGATTAAAAGGGAAGAAAAGATAGACAGCACGTGTATTCAAGTGAGAACCATCCGGTGATGGGGATTGAACGGTCGAGATTTGTTTTAAGGATCCACGAAGATTGAAGAGTTCTTCTGCTGCAACATACAAATCAGAGACAGAACCAGGATTTGAGGTTGAAGGACAGAACATAAATATTTAGAAATAAAGAGCAAATTCTTAAAAAATTAATTTTTAAAAAAATTTAAATAAAAGGACAAAAGTGAAAAAAAAATCTTCAGAGGTAGGAGACGATTGTCCCACCCAACTATAACGTGGCTCCGTCCTTGATCCAAACAATGCCTTAACTTTGTTAATTGTCTTGCTTGTAAAGCTCACACAGGTGAAAGAAAAAGAGGGGGGCAGAATCTCCAATTCATCATCCCTTTGCCTCCACTAAAAGAGATCAGTTCATGTAACATGCCAACATATCACATTGTACTTGCCCCCATTGTTGGTCTCCGTTATATTCAAAGTCGAATAAAATTACATAAATCTTCATTAAATTCAAACCTAAAACATTACATAAAGGTCAATAAATTGTGTGTAAGCATGTTATTGTTTGGACAAGACTTGCAACTATGACTAGGTGGAAAGAGATTTTGAAACTTAGAAGGTAGTATTCGTTCGTATATATGTTTAACCTTTTGACAATATATATATATATATATATATTTTGCGGACAAAACGATTGAATTCCGATCTTCTAAGATAAACATCATTCGTTTTTTTCTACGTAGACTATATGTTTGATTCAATGTTTTATGTTGCCATTGACAGAAATCAAACAGCAGAAGGTCACCATGTTTTTTGGGGCATATCTTTTTTATAATGGATAGAGCTCTTAGACACTAAATCATGGCTACCACTACTGATTATTTTCCATTATCAGCTAAATTTCAACAACTGAAATTCTTTCATAAGACAAGTATTTTCTAGAACAAGGAAAATTTGATACCAAAATGATAAACCAAGTAATGTACACAAAAGGAAATTTGTGATGATTAAAATCTTTGCCAAATCTCACCAAACCCTAAAAAAACACAATTTTTGGTCCAATAGAAAAATTCATGCTGCAATTTCTCAGTCAAGGGTCCTTTTATATATTGATCTTATACTGTCAATGTGATGTTTCACCATGCTTGTGGTACAATGTGATTTACTTTGACTAGAGTTTTTTAGAATGCACTTTGATCTTAGGAAGATGCACTCTAATCATTATACATATAAAGCTTATATGGAGGGAAATTATTTCTGGCGGATTCATAAATATATTTGAGGGTGAACATACACAGAATCTCAAAATTTCAGGGTGGACACAAATTATAAATATTAAAAAAATTAAGAACTAATTCATAAAAATTAAAAAAAATTGAAGATAAATATATAAATTTTAAAAAATTTTGCCCTATTGCACACGTAGATCCGTCAGTGCTCAGGGTATGTCACAAGCTTATAATAGGTTGAAATAGAATACTAGATGAGATGAGAAATATTGTGAGTTATTCGAGTTCGACTAAGTCAAAGTTTAATTTGATTGGATTTAAACTCGATTTAAATTTTTAACAAACTGAAATAAATTACTCAATATCCGACTTAAAAGCTTACGAACTACTTAAAAATATAATATATTATATCACATTTGAAAATCACATATAATATATACTACTACTAATAAAATAAACTAAAACAATAATAAGGGTTGGTATTAATAATGATAGGTTTGGGAAAAATGTAGCAAATTAGGGTTTAGTTTGATTTTTACCAATGAAAATGAAGTACATTTTATGGCCAACCGTTTATCTGTTAGTGAGAACACCCAACAACGAGGGGATTAGTCATTGTTAATGGAATAGATACCTTCGGTCAAACAAAAAAATAATGATAGGTTTTGGGGGAAAAAAATTAGTAAATTAGGGTTTAGTTTAGTGTTTAAAGCTTAAGCTCCAATTTTTATTTTTGAGCTCGATAACTTTGAGCTCATGAACTTTTAAATCGAGCTTGAATTCGAATTTAAAAATTTTAAACTCGCAACTTTTAAGCCAAATAAATGAAATTAACCTTATGTATTTTAAGTTTGAGTTAAGCTTCACGATACTCAAGCTCGAATCAGTTCATTTACCCTAGGTTAAAAGTGGTATTTATAGATTACTACTAAATAAGATCATTGGTTAGATTTGAACCCTAATACTAATGAATTATATTTATTATGTATCTATGTATGTTATTTAGAAGAGAATAGTCATTTCCTTGGCATTAGATAATACTTGGGGTTGCATTCAAGATGACACAAGCCAATGCATTCTTTTATGTTTGATTCCTTGGAGTACACTACTCTTATGTTTGGTGCCAACCAAAACGGTCCAAGATGGGTGTCTTTCAAAAGTTTTTTATTTTTACAATTTAAAACGTATATTTTTTTATTTTCTTTAAATAAAATATTTTTACGATTAGTTGATAATTAATAATAATATTTTTCTATCAACAATCAGTTGATCTAGTAGAATGATATATTAAATCAGTTAAATAAGATTAAGAATTTGAATCTTAATGTTATGAAATATGAATGAAGTAAAATAAATTAAAAATATCAACTTTATAATAATTTTTAATACCTGTTTATATTAATTTACCGATAAATTAGATACTAATGGAAAAAACAATCAACCTATCAACTTTACTACTTCAGACCCTTGATCTAGATTTGGATATACGATTACATCTATCTTTCTTATTGCGACTGAGTGGTAGTAATGTCCTTGTTATCAACGCACCTTCATTGTAATATGCATTTTTATGTTGTTTGTTGATGGTTTTACCTATCATCGTCAATTTGGTGATATTTGTATCTTATTTTATTTTAAGTATTTGGGTTAGGTTCTTATCTTTCCTTTATCTGGTCCTATTATGATCTTGTGACGCTAGTTTTATTTACTACATATATGTCTGAATTTAAGTGTTTTGTTTACTATGATGTAAACTTTCATTATAATTTCGAATATATTCTTGTTTTAATAAAATTAATGGATCACTGTTAAAAAAAAAAAGCAATCAACCTTTTTCTTAACCTAGCATGATAATGTTAAGGGCTAACTGAAAAATAAACAAATATTGAAAGTTTTTTTTCCTGGTATACATTTATTAATTAAATTTGGATATCAAAATTGATACATAATACCTTCTTTGAATGCTTGACTTTGGAGATAAGAAAGAAGAAATTCCACTGATGATGATGCCAACAAAGAGAAGTCAGCTGAAAAGAAAGACTATATATATATATATATATATATATATATATATATATAACACATTGGCCAGCTGGGTACTGCTAGAATATTATCAAAAGACTGGCAACCGCCAAACTTTGTTGTTTTGCTACTAATAATTTTGACAACCCTTTATATATACATAATTATTTCATCCGGATAATCCGAGTTCGAGTATCACATATGTGCGTCTTATGTATTACTATATTTTTAAAAAATATTTGATACATTAACGATAAAAAAATTTAATCTATAAACTTCAAATCCTAACCTTAGCCCCTGAACTATAAATTCCTATGCCTAAACCCTATTCCTTAAAACTAATTCCATAAAGTTTTCACCACCACAATTATATGCAGCCAAGAGCAAGGTATTTGATGTTAGCTATCACCAGACTTTATATACAAGGTCAAGATCAATGTCATATACAAAAGAGAGAAAGATACCATTAGCAGCAATTTTTAACATGCTGAAGCAAAATACATTAGGTAGATGAGTTTACAGGGAAAAAATTGTTGAAGAACCAAATCTTGAACTTATCTAATGAGATTCTGGACATTTCAAGAGCAAACCATCTGTTCTTATATCAAGTGTCTTGTCCGAAAATCTCTTCGATTATGTTGCATGTCGGCTGGAGATCGAATCCTTTTGTTGAAGACGTAGGATACCCAGTGTCCCAGATTTTGGCATCACATATATCGAATAAATACGCATTGCTTCCCAGCTCACTGAACTCGTCTGGTTTACCCTGCAAAGACTTGCTAAGCTCAGTCTTCGTTCCTCTAACATGAAAGTTTGGCTTTGTGTCAATCAGATTATGAGAGTCGACCATGTTCGGCTGAAACTCAAAAGACATACACGAGTCATCCTGTACATTGATATCCTCCATTACTCTGAAACCCTTGTCTGATTGTTGAAAAGAAATATCGAACATGCTCTCATCAAATGACTTCAAAACCTGTCCATTTAACGAAAGGTTTAGGCCATAATCCTCACAGTTGCTGTTATCATCATCTGCGTCATTGTCACCATCAGAATTGCCAGTATCATCATCCGCATCATTGTTGTCTTGATGGTTTGCCAGATCTTCCTGATCAGCAAGAGATTCAATAGCAGAGTCTTCATCTTCCTCTATAGCTTGAACTTTGTAAGACTGTTGATTTCCATAAAACTCATCATCGTCGCTGTCAATGTCCAGACTACTGGATCTGTTCTGAATAGCTCGCCTTTGAAGGATAAAGACATTGAAATAATAGCTGACGAGCTCTCTCTTGGATCGTGATGGGAAAACAAATGACAGCTGCTTCCAAAAGTTCTTACCCAATGATACCGGATTATTGTACACAACCTCACGAAAGGTCTCTTCTTCTTCTTCACTCCATTTATATGCTACATCCTCTCCCATATTATAAAACCCCAGTTTCACAAATTTTTCATGTCCAAGGGATTCTCGTATTAGTTTCCGTGCCTCCATAACATGCTGTTGCACACATCTTGAAGACCCCCTATCCAGGCAGCTACAATCACTTCTGCCAGCACCAACATAACTGATGCTGTTAGCAGACAAATCCGAGTCAGGCATTGGAATGATACATGTTCCCATCTTAATATCTTCATCGTCATTCCAAGCAAACTTATTATTCTTTATATGCATATCCCATGATGGAACATTGGCTTCATGATTTGGCCCAAGCGGAACTTGTTTTTGAGGAGATTGGTCCAAGAGTAAATAATAGTCATTCTCAACATGAGAAGATGTTCTTCGAGGGAAACCAGAGTCAAAATATTCAGACGAGACAGGTGAAATAGCTGCTACACCGGTGCCTGTATCTTCCTCGCTAGAAATGCTAGTGACCAAAGATAAAGGAGCAGTAGTCTCGGAATCCTCCTCAACCAAATGACTAACACCATCCAGAGAATCAGTCTTAAATTCTTCACAACATTGGTGTTTACTAAATCCACCCTCAACTTCTACTATATCACACAGAAAGATTGCATCGGTATTAAAACCATGGCGCGCATAATATGAATTGTTCACATAAGAAAAGAATGCCAGTCACCCTTTACCTGAAATATGATGCTTTTGAGGACTATTATTATGATGAATAGTATCGGCAAACTGAGTCAGCTTATCGTTATAGCCAAACTGTCTCGGATTCTTGAAAGAAAGTTCCTGCAACTCCTCATCATCAAAAGGCCTCTTAATTCCCATTAACACCTGTGGTACACAATTAATTACAAAATCCACCCTCAATTTTGATATAACATTGCTTGGAAACACTATGCTACTAATATAAAAACAATTAGTTTTTACTCTGGTGAACTGAAAAGGTTAATAAGCAATGACATGAAAGCAAGCAAATGTTAACATATTGACAAAGGAAATTAAATAAATTTAAATTATTCAAGCTAGTTACCTCCAAAATTATCTTAAATTGGAATCCTTGGGCAGCTAGAAATATCCCTGAAAACCAAAGGATCAATTAATACCCCAGAAGCCTCAATTGAGAAGAGAACGGCACTTAATTTCGGACTAAAATTGATATCACTGCTGAAAGAAGAGTTTTCCCTAATTGATTTGACTAACCGGAGAATCCCCAAATTTGGAAGAAAACCCTAACCCTAAATTCAGACTTCGCTAAGAAAACAACAAAATTACGACAGAGAACTTATCTAAAAATTCACGCCACAGCTTAAAACACCGAACCCATCTAAGAATTCTAGATGAGAACGAACCCTAACGTACGGAACAAATACAAACCCTAAAAGTAAAACGAATCGATAAAAATCAAACAAAATTAGACCAAACCAAAGTGAGAAATCAACATGAATAGACAAAAAAACAAAATCCCATGAGAAATTGAGAGAAAAAGGACGATCGAAGAGATTAAAGAACCCTAACCCTAGCTTCACGTAAAATCAACAGCAGGGGTAGAAAAAGAGATCAATCCAAAGGGAAGAACGAGAAATAAATGGATATTTACGTGATTTATAGATTCGAGGAAGAAATTAGGAGAAAATCGGAGATCGGTTTTCGGATTGAATTTGGGGATCGAGAAAGAGGCGGCAAACAGGCTGATAAGGAGGAAGGGAGGACACGGTTCGAGGGTTTTTCTTTATACAAAAAGCGGTTCAACTTAGAAACCGGATTGGGTTTATTTTTTAAATTTTTGAATTTTAAAAAAACTGTTTTTTAAAATATAAAAAATAGTGTTGACTTTTGATATTATTTTCATAATTGAATATGAAACCTCTCCTTATCCATTATAATTTTAATATATATTTATTTTATGCATACAATTATATTAGAAAAATACTCAATAATATATTATTCAAATTTTATATTATTTTTTATTTTAAGGGTTAAAAAAATAATTCAAATTTTATTTTTAAGTTTTATAATTTAAAATTTTAGTGTTATATAATATATATTCGAATATACTTTTTATATCTTAAATATGAATAAATTATATATATGATGATGAATTAACTGTTCACGTTAAATTTATTTAAATTTAAATAAAAATAATTTAACTCTAAACACTAAACTCTAAATTATTTTAAAAAATTTAAATCACCATATAATTTAGATATTTTATTTATGTTTTTATTATAATATAATTTTATATTTATAAATTTTTATAATTTTACGTAATCTATATTTTTAATTTAAATTTTTAATAATTTATATCTACATAAATTTTTTCTGTTTGCCCATACGCTTGAATATTTATCATTATATTATTATGCTTCTTTGTTTAAGGTACCAAATATAATTCTTATATAATATTTAACATCAGTTATTTTTTAATATTATTAATATAATCTTATGATAAATATTTGATGATTTTAAAACCTTAATACATTATCTTTTTAAAAAATAAAATTATTCAAATATAAATCTCTAAAAAATAACATCTTCTTTTCGATGATTTTGGATGCTAATATTTATTGTCGATGTTTATTATTTTTCATATTTCTATTTATTATGTTCTTTTAATTTTTTTAGTTTTTTAATAAAATATTTATTTTTATAATATGCTTTTTTGTCTTTATAATATATAAATTAAGTAAACATAAAGAAACCATTACTCTTAAAGCTTTCATTCATATATAGAGAGTTTTTAGTTTACATTGATTTTAGATTGTTGGATTATGATAACAAATGCTTAAGATTATATTGTTATTTTTTGTAAGCGATGATTTTAATTTTTTTAATGTTAATTTTAAATATTTATTTTACTCTTCCAATGATCATGAATTAGTGTAAAACTCTTTAAGTTTTACACGTTTTTTGGATTATTGAATGACTGAAATGGATAACTCAAATTAATAAATCAACTGCTAATTTGAGTCATCTGTTTTAGTCATCAAACAATCCAAAAAACGTATAAAATGTTTTATATTATATAACTTGATCTTATCTCATATATATATATATGGATTTATATTTTATACACCAATGGTAAAAACTGAAAATTTCCGTAAACACCTCAATTTAAAGGTTTATGATATTAGTTTAAGGTTTATGAGTTTAATTATATGGGTTTAAAATTTAGGGATGATGATTATATTTTAGAGTTTAATAAGGTTACAATTCAAAGTTTAAAGATTGAAGTTTCGTTTTAAGGTAATATGGTTAGGATTTGAGGGTAATAGTGGAAATTGACATGTTCGCCTTTGAAATTGAGAAAGAGTGAATTGGGTGTTTGGAGAGAGACCAATTTGTCAAATTTTGAAATTAAGACGGACCTAAGAGATCTTTATACTGATTTTATTGTTAACTATAAAAGACAATTCACTGGTAAAAATTTTATTACATTAAAAATGCCAAACAAATCAGAGATTCTACCGGCTAAAAAGACAGGTCCCGAGACAACAACTGTCTGAAAATGGATAGAACATAAAAGAATCATAAAACTAGAAGAAAACAGATTGAAATTGGAAATATTATATAAATAATGTTGGTTTATTTGTCTTTCAAACAAGTTGCTTAAGAAATGTTCTATACCACTGCTGGCATGTCCTTAAGCCACTCATCCAATGGCTTACCAATGGAGTAGACGATAAACCCGATTTTCCTCAGCTTCTCTACATCGACGACGTTCCGGCCGTCGAACACGAACGCTGGCTTCTGCATGTTATCGAAAATCTTTTGGTAATCAAGCTTTATAAACTCATCCCATTCGGTGAGAATGCAAAGTCCATGAGCATCCTTTGTTGCGGTATATGCATCACAAACGACGGTAACATCCGTGACCGGGGTAGGGCTCATCGGTTGAAGATGAACCGGATGGTCCCAGTCGAATTTCTTCATTGAAAGGTCCCTCTGAATCTGGTCTTTGTGAACTTGAGGGTCATATATGCACAGTTTAGCTTTGTCCCCTATCAGGCCTTTGCACACATCGATGGCTGGTGTCTCCCTAGTGTCGCCGGTGTCCTTCTTGAAGGCGAATCCAAGAACAGCAATCTTCTTCCCCGAGACCGTGTTGAACATGGAGGAAACAATCCGGTTAACGAATCGGGTTTTCTGGTAGTCGTTCACCTTAATGACTTGTTTCCAGTAATTGGCTACCTCAGGGAGGCCATTGCACTCACAAATATAGACCAAATTCAGAATGTCCTTCTGGAAACAGGATCCACCGAAACCAACACTAGCATTCAAGAACTTGGGACCGATTCTCGTATCCTTCCCGACGGCATGAGACACTTGACTCACATTGGCACCGGTCGCCTCGCACAATGCCGACATAGAATTAACCGATGATATTCTTTGAGCTAAGAAGGCATTAGCAGCAAGCTTGGAAAGTTCAGCAGACCAGAGATTAGTGCATATGATTCTATCCAAGGGGACCCATTGTGCATAAACGTCCCTCAATGTTTCAATGGCCTTTTTACCTTCCGGGGTCTCCCTGCCACCGATAAGAACACGGTCAGGATTGAATAAATCCGAAATCGCCGTCCCTTCAGCAAGGAATTCAGGGTTGGAAAGGATCTGAAAGTTGATCCCTTTGCTATTATGTGTTAAAATCTTCTCAATCGCCTCAGCCGTCTTAACAGGGACAGTCGATTTCTCAACCACAATCTTGTTGGATTTCGCTACATCAGCGATCATTCGAGCAGCACTCTCCCAGTATGTCAAATCAGCGGCTTTCCCCGCTCCGAGACCCTGTGTTTTCGTCGGCGTATTGACCGAAACAAACACTATATCAGCCTCGGAAACATGCTTCTCCACATCGGTACTAAACGAAAGGTTTTTGCCTCTGCATTTCTTCACCACCTCGTCGAGGCCTGGCTCGTAAATGGGGAGTGTATCACTGTTCCAGGCATTGATTCTAGCTACAGAAATATCCACAACAGCCACATGAATGTTAGGGCATTTCAGAGCAATGACGGCCATCGTCGGACCGCCGACATATCCAGCTCCAATGCAACAGATCTTCACCATTTTCGCTAAGAAAAACTGCCCCTCAAACAAGTAATTGATTGAACATCCACATTAGCTATATCACCAGAAACAGCTCAGTAATTTTCAAATCATTTCGATATAACTAATAATATCTAAAAATTAAGCAAAACAAATAATTCACAATCTTCAAATTTTATTATATAAACACAAACTGGGTTTCTAAAATGCTTGATTCAAAGCAATGGATGGATTTAGGGTTTCCAAAACGGAAGAACAACGCATTAAAGTACTATAACAATCGAATAACAGAAAACTATAATTGCAGTAAAAACAACAATTGATCGAGCAATTAAACAAAAACCCAGACGATCAAAAAGGAAATGAACTGGGAAATTGGATTACCTTTCTGGGTTTCAGCAATCTGATCAAACAAATAAGATGAAGAAGAAAATGGAGTATAGAAAGCTTGGATCGAAACGGGAGAAGTTCTTCAGGCGAAGAATGAGGAAATCTATACACCTCTCCACTGTTTATATACCGAATTCAACTAACGTTCAAGTTATTTGCATGTCCTTTTCATGGCTAATATTACATTTTCTCTTTTATAGGTTTAATACACTTTTTGTCCTTAAACTATACGTGCCTTTTCATTTTGCCCCCTAAACATATATAATTTAAAGAAAAAATATGAGTAGATTAAAAAAATTTTGAGTTCTGATTTTAGTGGATCATTTGCAGCTTGATGTGATTTCGTCACTTGCTGGAGACCGACGGATTGATATTACTCAAAATTGAGTTTCCATTAGCCCTGTTTGGGGTAAATTTCTGTTTGGTTTGGATCAGGAGTTGCGTAATTCACTTCTAAGGTGGAATTGTTAATCTGTAATAAGTAACTGAAATTCAGGTTGGTTTTTGTGTTTTTTTATATATACTGGTTATGGTGGATATCTAGTGAATTTTGGACTTTGTTCTAGTTTTCCCTCGGTTGGTTGTGATGATCGGGGAGAGATCGGTGCTGGGAGAAGTGTAGGGTAGGTGGTTTCGATGCTTGTTGGGCTTATCCAGATTCACTGTAACATATACAGAAGCTTGTATGCGATGATAGGGTATGATCTTCAGTGTTCTTGGAGATTTAAGCTAATGGGGTTGGTTATTTAGTGTTTTTCCAATCTTTAAACGTTTAAAGTTTTGGATATGAGAGGCCCCTGGTTTAGTAAATTATCTATCATTTTTAGTCCTAGACTGCCTGTCAGTTGGTTGTTATTGTGCTTTGTCAGCGTGCTTGCGCTGATTGCAGTCTTTGGATCATCTTCTTCTAATTCCTTTGACTCGGTAACTTCTACTCCGGTACCTGAGATCTATACAAACTATAGAAGGCTGAAGGAGAAAGCGGCAGTTGATTATTTTGAGTTGAGAACTATTGTATCAGGAGCTAGTCAGACAAGGGAGCTTGACCTTTGTAGCAAAGAAAGGGAAAATTATGTACCTTGTTACAATGTGACAACAAATACGATATTAGGGTTTAAAGATGGAGAGGAGTTCGATCGGCATTGTGAAGTGTCTGGGCAAGGAAACTGGTGTCTAGTTCACCCTCCAAAGGATTATAAGATCCCTCTCCGTTGGCCTGCTGGTAGGAATGTGATATGGAGTGGAAATGTTAAGATAACAAAAGACCAATTCCTTTCTTCTGGAAGCATGACAAAAAAGTATTTACTAAATGCATTTGGATGCTTTGTAAAAGTGGCAAAGTATGAGGCGTGTGTCCTTTGTTTACGAACTTTACGTTTTAGAATTCACTAGTCTCTGGTTTTGTTAGCTGCTTATATTGTTCTTCATATGATCAAAAGCTCTTTCTGATTTGCCTTCTTAATTTTTTGACATTTTCTAGAATCATGTTGTTAGAAGAGAATCAAATTGCTTTTCACCCTGAGGATGGCTTGATCTTTGATGGTGTCAAAGATTATTCTCGCCAGATTGCAGAGATGTTGGGACTGGGAAGTGACTCCGATTTTTTTCAAGCTGGTGTATGTCTTTTATTTCACTTTATCGTAATTTTCTACTACATTTGGCATTATGGGGTACCTTGAGCTTTAGGGGTATGATATTTTGGGAACAAAAGATTTCTACTATTTTAGCTCGTCCTATTGAAAAATATGAGAAAGATATTGCATGGTCTTCAAAGGGAACTAAAACTATCTGCACTGTATGACATGTAATCTCTTACTTTGATTACAGGTGCGCACTGTACTTGATATTGGTTGTGGATTTGGAAGTTTTGGAGCTCATTTAGTTTCTCTAAAGCTAATGACTCTTCGTATTGCTGCATATGAGGCAACGGGAAGCCAAGTTCAACTAGCTCTTGAGAGGGGTCTTCCAGCGATGATTGGAAATTTCATATCAAGACAACTTCCATACCCTTCATTATCATATGACATGGTTCATTGCGCTCAATGCGGTATTGTTTGGGATAAGAAAGGTACTTTCTCAGCAGGATTATGTTAATTATTGATACTCCTCTTTTGCTTTCAATATTATTAGGGAAGATGAGCTATACCACAATTTTTTTCCTTCTAATTTTTAGTGATAATCACTATGTCATGTTTCATTATAGTATTTGTTTGAAAGTGCATGGTTTATGCCAATGTATGTGTAGTGCATCATTAATATTGTTTTCTGTTAAGCTTAATAACACTGCTACTCTGCTAGGCATGAAATGTATTTGAGCTCTGAAAATTCTTCTTCTAGTAGCTTCCCTATTCTAAGATTAAATATGCTTTGCTGTCTAACTAGTAACTATGACTTGGTAAAACAGAGGGGATGTTCCTTATAGAGATAGATCGGTTACTCAAGCCTGGAGGTTATTTTGTTTTAACTTCACCGACAAGTAAGCCACGTGGAAGTTCAATTAGTACAAAGAAAAGAAACACGTTAACACCACTGGAACAATTTACTGAGAAAATTTGTTGGAGTCTTATTGCTCAGCAGGATGATACTTTCATCTGGCAGAAAACTGCAGATGCTCATGCTATTCTTCTAAGTGAGTAGACATTTATACTTTTTTCTCTTCTGTTGGTAAAATCTTGGTTAAATTGCATAATGGAACTGGCTTTTCATTTCGTAAAATGGTTTAGGTTGTCTTATACTCTTTTACTTCGAATTAGTAGTATTTGGTTTGTTTAAATTGTTACTGTCAGATCTGCTCTGTTGTTTTTCTAACTTCTCTTTCTTGAATATAGCAGGAAGAATGATGTACCCCTTTGCAAAGAAGGATATGATGCACCCGATTATCGGGCCTTGGTGCCATGTATTACTGGAACTTCCAGCAACCGCTGGATTCCCATTCAGAACAGGTCCTCTAGCTCAGATTTGAGCTCGGCGGAGCTCGCAGTTCATGGAAAGTATTGTTCCATCTCATTTTTTTTTCTTCCCTGAGCTTTTTTATGTTGCTATTGCGCTGCAACATGCAATCTGTAGTTAATGCAGTAGATGGTTTAGTTGGATAACATATTGATATAATTTAATCTTTGCAGGAGTCAGTCCGGAGGATTTCTTTGAAGATTTACAAGTTTGGAAATTAGCTTTAAAAAACTATTGGTCTTTGCTTACACCATTAATCTTCTCCGACCATCCCAAGAGGCCAGGAGATGAAGATCCTTTGCCTCCATTTAATATGGTACGCAATGTGATGGACATGAATGCTCATTATGGTGGCTTGAATGCTGCATTTCTGGAGGAAAAGAAAATGGTGTGGGTGATGAATGTGGTGCCTGTTAGGGCACGCGATACTCTTCCTCTCATTCTCGATCGGGGTTTTCTAGGTGTTTTGCACGATTGGTTTGTTCTTTTACAACTTCATCAAAGCAGCATGTTTAAGTTGATAGCTATGCGTCTGTTTTGGCATTTGAGTTTTAACTTATTGGTTTGGGTATAAATATCTTCACAAGCAAGTAAAGACATGGTTAACTTCTTCTCAAAGAAAAAAAGAACACTGCTAACTTTATTAGATTGTTATTTGCTAATAAAATATACATTTGGAGTCTGTATGTACGGTTTTCTCTCGTTGATATCAAGTTGAACATTCAATTTTTCTTTGTAAGCTTGCTCATTTCTGATGTATCTAGTGCTGTACAGGTGTGAACCCTTCCCAACATATCCTCGGACATATGACTTGCTTCATGCCGATGGTCTCCTCTCACATCTAACTTCAGAAAGGTGTGGTTTGATGGAATTATTTATAGAGTTAGCACGCCCACATGCTACACAAATACGATGGGATGCAAGGGTGATCGACCTTCAGAATGGTAGTGATCAGCGCCTACTCGTTTGTCAGAAACCTTTTCTGAAAAAATGATCGATTTAGCACCAAAGGGTCTCAAAACTGTGGATCATAAACTTGTCTTGATCTGGTAATCCTCAAATTAATCCGCAAAAACACCTTTAGTCACACACATGCGTGCATGCACAGTCTACATAAAATGCTAAGCGTGTTCGTCTGCTACCTCCGCATACACAAACCGGATTCTTAGACATCGATATGTAGGTATTATGTCTTAGAACTGATGATGTAGCTATTCTGGCAGAGAGGATGAACTATCATCGGCATCACAACGTGAGCTATGCTCTGTAGTTTCAACTGGTTCGATATTAACGACTGACAAACGGGTGGAGGATTGTAGATTAGCTTCGAAACGAGGTTTGCCGGAAATGTTGCTGCGATCCGTTTTCTTCATCAAGGTATTTGTAGCCATTCATTCATCCACATATTTTCCCCTTCTTGGTCTTTTATTTTGAGTTTATTGATTTCTTTATTATTTTATTTCTGTGCCATGGCCATGATCTAGGACAATTCCAAATATATCTCCATCAATCGTTTTTTCTCTAATCGATTTTTGAGGTTTTTGTTTACATATTTGTTTTTCTCAAACAATGATTTTGCATGATGGAATCGGTATTCAAAATCGACCCGAAACTGGAAAGAGATGTTCGAATCAAACCACATTGAATGTCAATAATAACAACAACAACAATCAAGTTGTCTTTTTTTTTTGACAAGTTTCGAAGCTTGAATTTCATATTTCTAGATTTTCGAGTTTCCTTGTTCTTCTTCTTGCATTCAAAGCAAGCTCTCTGCCATTTGAGCAATTGAGGTACAAATACAGTTTTATTAGAATATGCTAAAGGTTAGATCGAAGTGGTAACAAGTTTGATGTTTCTTAAACAAGATCTAATATTTGGTAAAAAGGTGAATATTTCGTAAAGACAGTTTAGTCAAATTTTCTTTTAAATAATCGTATATTTTCTTAACCAAATATTAACATCTCATATTCTTATTAATTAAACCAAACAAGATAATGTAATATAATATTTCCGATAATATATCGGGTAATGTAATATATAATCTTACACTTCGTGATTCAAACGTACTCTTAGTATTTAATATAAATATTAAAGTAGCAATAAAAAAGAACATTTAAAAAAAATGGTTTAAATTACTTTCCATCAAAACTGCAACCTAATTTTTACAATAATATTGTGCAATATGATCAAGGGATATTATCACAGTCAGAAATCATCAGACAAAACGTAGAAACCAAGTTTAAAGCAAATCCTCAAAATTAGTTTAGGGTTCTTCCTTGACAAAATAGCTCTGTGGCAACCAAAAATCTTCCTCATGATTTAGGATATCAATCTCTTCATCATCTGGTTTCTGAAATTTACAAAAGAACAAATTAGCTTAGCATTAACATTAACTACTAACATTCAAGATGATCAAAAGCAATAGCTCCATTTAGGGTTTATGATTTACGGTTTTTTCCGCTAAAAGGAATTAACCAGCATTCCCATTTTAAGGAGTTGGATTCCTTTTATATTACCTTGGGTATGTGCCAACATAGGCATACTCAATTTTTTTCTAAGTTGTATATATATCTCGATCATCATATATGTCGATAGATGTCAAACACAAGTACTCGAAAAATTGAAGAGTATCGATACCAAAGATTAGTTCATCTAAGAGTGTACAAAAAAATTGCAACAATTCACCATGAGAGCCATACTAGACTTGCAGTTATCTTTATCCAACCACAATGAGTGAAAAACAAAGCATAGAAACTAGCCATTTTGTCAATTTCCACAGACATGGAAACATCATCCTAGACAGTAATCAATTCAATAACACATGTTCAATGGAATATCAAAGTAATGAACGGACATGAATATAAATGATCAAACAAGTAGTTACCAGCACTTCCAAGTTGTAGAAACGATCTAGCAACTGCAAAACCTCATCTGGAGAAAAATGCCGATCAAGGCTGCGGAAAAATAAGAACAAGTGAACGACCCACCATAACTTACGATTAGAATAGGGGATTGATGAGGAGGACAAAAAACAGGAGGCAAAACAAACCTTTTCTGCAGGAACTCCATTAAACCATAGAGTACAAAGTGGCAATGCACGCCTGTGGGGAAGAAAATTTGATTCAAAATTATGCATTCATGTAAACAGTTAAAGACCAAACGAATCCTAATTGTTTTACCATAAACATGTGCATGAACTGCTAGATGCACTGATTTCTTACATATACGAGTTCCTTGAACAAAGGAACTAACTCTAGGGATTCAACTCTTAACATAGATCCATAGCCGACCGAGCCTTAGCTTGGTTTGCATGGCTGCTATTGCAACATGCAGGAGGACGTGGGTTCAAGCATGCTTAAGTGCGTATTATTCTCCGAGCCTTAACATTGATCCATAAACATCAAACATGACAAGCATCATTAGATTATAAAACTACCAAAACAAGCACACAATATAAAGGCTAACATTTCACTGCATAAACCAGCACAAGAACATATTTACTAAAGGGTTTTGCTCAAAATATAACTTAACCATTTTTCACCACAGCAGCAAGCAAAACCAAAGGAGTCAACATTTGAATTGATCTTATCACTAACATGCAAGGATTCAAAAAACGGTCCGTGACCTTGTTATTTAAGGGTAACGCCGCCATCTGAAACCATCAATAACATAAATAACAAAGGGATTCTAAATCACACTAGTAATGGTCGATAACGGCCGCAATGTAACAAAAATACAACCCTTATGTCCGCAACCTTAAGTCTGCAACCGCGATAAATACGACAACACCGAAAACATGACCGCAAACATTTTTTAAATCCTGCCGCCATGTTAAAAGAAACACACAACCTTAATTATAAATACAAATTTCCGATAATATCTTATTTTTAGAATTAGAATCCAGAAAGAAAAAACAATTCTTTTTTTTCTGGCTTCAAGTTAATTCCTAAGAATCAATATCTAAACTGAAATAAAACGAATTTCTCCTTACTAATATCAGTTAAACAGAAACATGCCTCGTAATTTGACGGGAGGATAAATTTCAAGCGCTTCCAATAGCCTCAGCTCCAATTCTACCTCCTGCTGTTCCTATTAAATCAACGGAAACAGTATAAATAAGGGTAAAGTAATTGTACAAAACGGAGAGAAGACGATCGCGGAGGAAAGCAAAAGACTGAGAAGGAGACCTTGGGAAGAGAAGAGGCTGAGGACGGCGGAGCTTTGCAAGGTGAATGTACGGAAACACCATCTTGTTCCTCTTCTTTTTCTCTTCCACCATCCATTCCGTCGTTAATTACTCGCAGTCGTGAAAAACTCACCGGAAAGTGAAATGATTTCTACTTTTTCAGATTAAACTTAAATTTGAGCAGTTAATTTAATTTTAATTTCAGTTTGATTTTATTGGTGGATTGGATCTGATTTAGTGGCCCATTATTTAGTGGATGAAAAACACTTTGGGCTGTCATTTGATTGATTTAGGTTAATTTATGTTTTACATTTAATTTTAGTAGATGAATTTTCCGTAATTTTTTATATATAGGATTTTTAATTTAAAATTTATTCGAATAATATCAAGTTGTTTATCATATATATATAGGAGAGATTATATTATGAACCCTATTTACCACGTCATCCGTGATCCATGCAATCAGGTTCGTTCATCTTTAAGAAACTACTTGATAACTACCTACTCACTAATTACATATAAGAAAGAAGTGATAATTTAGTTTAAAAATATGAGATGAATAAATTTGGTTAATTGGACCCACGGATAACGTGATGAAAATGGTTCGTGATATAATTTCTCTATTTAGAGAGAAAATTTTGCATAAGTACAATATGACGATCCTCCCAATTTAATTTTTTTATTTAAAATATATGAATTTCGAACTTTTGGTCTTGTTCAAAAGATCTATTGTCTATCTGGTAGATCAACTAATTATTGATAAATCATATATGAATTTTAAGATGAGCTATAATTTAGAACTGGTTTAAAGGTGTCAGAAATTTTCTAATTGATTTAACACTAAATTTATCGTTTTACTTTCGCTTTCACCTTTGTCTCTTTATTTAATTTTTTTTAAATAATATATTTATGAATTTGTTCTTAATTTTTAAATATTTATGTTTTGCCCCTTCAATCTCAAATTCGGTCTCGATCTCTGAACGAGAGGGGAATAAGAGACTTTAGAGAAAGGAATAAAAGTATTTTTAGTAGATTTAAAACTTATAACTTAAAAGAATGTGGTAAAACAAAGATAAACAACTTAATCAATAATCAAAAAAATAAAGATAAAAAATAAAACAATGAAGTCATTAACTATATGAAAATATAAAAAACGATTAAGAATAGTTGTATCTTTTTCTTTACAAAAGATATAAGAATTATGATATACATATTTTAATATATATAAAAAATATGTACCGAAATTTTTATAATTTTTATAAAAAACGCTATAACTATTTTTTAAATTTTTTAAGGCTTTGTTTTCCACTACCCTCCTCGCTATATCTTTTATAGTTATAATCTTTTTTTGGGCATGGAAAGTTGGTAATAATGTACACTCATGACTTATAAGAATATCATCACATGGGTTGATGGTTTCTTGAATATGGGATACACAGAATAAAAGATCTAAAAAAATTAATATACAAATTAAAATTTTAATTTAAAAAACAAAATCTATTATTAAATTCGAATATCTGATATAAATTATCATGGATTTGAGCTTCAAAATCTCTTTTTGTATAAAGAAAAAATAGAAACCTCCCACGGAAAGAGAGACGAAGAAGACATCATGAAAAGGGTGTCATAATTTTATACCACTGATGTGGTCGGTCCAATGATTCCATTTTTAAAGGTGTGAGGAATTTCAATACCCCAATCAACACCTTTAGAGACCAATCAAAGAATAAAAAAAGACAAAAGATTTAAATTTTGGGGAAAAACACAAATATTTATTTTTGGACCGAGTCGGTTTGAGTAAAAAATTATTCAAAGAATTAGTAGTTAACCTTCTCGGTAACTTTTTTTTAGGGAAGTTACAACTTATTCAAGTCATTGTCAAAACCTTATGCCAAAATAAGATGTGATTGCATCACCGTCGAGTTCGTCGGACCACCATGGTAACACCTTGAACCACCTCAAAAATATAGAACTCGACTACAAAATAACTAAGACGCCAAGATCTTCTAAGCACTCAAAATACTCACTAGATGAAATATATGAATTTGTGTTTTTGATGCTTAGGGACCTTAGATTAGATTAGTATTTATAGAGGTTCATCCATCAAGAATCAACTTACTCATGTCACAATCCCATATCCTCCACTAACTAAAATGTGGAACATGGGAGTTAACCGTAAAAACATGCCACGAACCATATTAATGAACGGTGGATTGAAAACATGGGAATGACCCACGTACGACATTCAATCCTAACATTCTTTCACTTGGTTCGTGTTGTTCATGAGTACTTAAAAAGTCAAAATATAATGTATGAATCATGGCGACATTTTCTCTCATGATTGAGTTGTATCTTCCATGTATCACAATACATCAAGTCTTAACGCTTTAGCCCATATACTTAATGAATAAACTCAATGTTTATTCTAGGTCCAAACTTTAGTGATATTTCTCGAAACAATTAACTTAATGTGTACACAACATATATGAGAAATATCAAATTTCATTAGAGTTTCAATAGAATTGTTCTTACAGTGAAAAATTACAAAGTAGGAACAAGTCCCATAGTGACAACATGATCCTTATATTTATGTAGTGGCATGCTCTTAGTCAAAGGATTAGCTAACATCTGTTCAGTGTTAATGTGCTCAATGATCACTTTCTTTTCTTTAACACATTCCCTTATGACTAGATATTTAATATCGATGTGTTTACTTCGGTTTTCACTTCTGTTGTTCTTAGCCATAAAGACAACATCTAAATTGTCACAATATATCCTTAATGGCCTAGAGATTGAATCCACAAGTCTAAGCCCAGAAATGAAACTCTTTAACCATATTTCATATGAGGTAGCCTCAAAACACGAAACGAACTCGGCCTTCATAGTGGAAGTAGCAGTTAAGGTCTACTTAATGTTTCTCCAAGATATGGCTCAGCCGGCAAACATAAATATGTAACCTGATGTTGATTTACATGAATCAACACAACCAACAAAGTCTGAATCGGAGTAGTCAATCACCTTCAAATGATTGGATCGTCTATATATAAGTATGTATTCTTTTGTCTCTTTGAGGTATCTCAAAACCTTCTTTGCAGCTTTCTAGTGGTCTATACCTGGATTACTCTGATATCTTCTCAACATCCCAATGTCGAATGCAATGTCATGTCTTATATAGACTTGAGCATACATCAAGCTTCGAACGGCAGAAGCATATGGAATGTTTCTCATTTGTTCTTTCTTAAAGATTATAATTATTTTTAAAATATCTGCAACTATGATGATTATGTTATAAAATGGGTATTATAAGTAGAGATAGACGAAATAAAATAACCTATGTTAATTTTTTATTAAAAAAATTAATTACATTTTAACTAAATGTCAATCTCTTTTTAAAATGGTATTATCCGATGATCATAAAATTTAAAAAATTTTATATTAATTCATAGTTATTGAATAAGTAAAATGAATAAATAAAATTAATAATAATAAATATAAAAATTATTATTTTAAAAAATATCAATATTCAACTATTCAAAGTTAATATAAATCTAAATAGATTTTACATAATATAAATTAATCATAACCCTATATATCGAAAGTATAATTATATAAAATATTATATATTTATATTATTCATATTCTTTATGTTGATAATAAATTAATTATTTTTTAATTCATAAAAATAAATAAAATAAAATTATATTAAATCTCATCTTTTATGTGTATCTTATTTTATTTATATTATTATTATTTCATCAACAATATTGTATACACTTTACCCGATTATGATTTATTTTTTTAATTTTTGATTATGATAAATTATAAATAGTTCTTTTGATTAATTATAATTAATAAATCAGTATAGTTTTATTCAGAAATAAACGATTGATAATGTGATAATTAATCAAATTTATATAATAGTAAATTTAAAATCCGAGAAAATAGACTTGAATAAGCTTAATTGGGAAAATGCTTTTTAAGAATTATATTTTGATATATAACTATGTTAAAAATATTACACAACGCTTTATATTTAAGTTGTAAATTTAAAATTTAAATCTCTATCGTAACACTTGAATCTCAAACTATAAATTTTAACTATAAACTTTATATTATACATCTTATAACTTAAACCCTAAACCATATTATAAATCTTTAAACCATAAAATTAAAGACTTGTTTAAATTTTAATTTATATACACTTATGTATCAAAATATTTTTTATTTGGGTCCTTTTATATAAATCAAACATATACTCGAATATAAAAATAACATTATTAACAATATATTGATAAAAAGGATCTGGTTTATCACGTCGATTATAGTCTCATCCTAAAAACTCTGGTTTATCAAATCAATTCTAATTACTCAAAATAAAATCCTAAAAAATAAAATAACAAAAATTATATCATGGGTCTGGTTTATCACATCAGTCATAGTCTCATCCAATCACAATCACCCATTTCATCACTATCTTCCAAGTTATTTTTTAACCAATGAATCTTCGCTCGTTTTTTCATGTCATTTAAAAAATATATTTTCTGAAAATTAGATTAATGACCTAGATGATTAATCATAAAATAGATAAATTATATCATGAACCATTTTTATCAAGTCATCCGTGGTCCCAACCAATCAATTTCATCTAGCTCATATTTTTTTAAGGTGAATCACCCTCTCTTTCTTACATGTAATTAGTGAGTGGGTAATTATCAGACAATTACTTAAAGATAAACGTAACTGATTACATGAACCATAAATAACATAATAAAAAATCAATGATATAATCTCTCGATAAAATAAATAATTTTTACTAATTAAAAACCATAAATAATAATGTGACAAATAAGTTTACAATATAATCTCTAAAATAATAATAAAAAAATTAGATCCCTCACTTGAGTTTATGACCGTTTGGAATATATATAATAGAAAAGCATATGCAAATTCAATAACATGAATATTTAACAGTCAAATCCATGCCAAAAACACTTTCTTTAACACACTGCTCAGTTTCCCACTTTCCCAGACCACATAAAATACGAAACTTATGGTCAATAAGATGCTCCATGCAAAAGCATTTTATATTATTTAAACAATTGAGTTTAAGATCATATAAATAAAAATTATTAAAAGATTTATTTATTAAAATTACGTGTATTATATAGTTCGATCTAAATTAATCAAGATAAATTCTTAAAAACTAAGATAACGGCAAAAAATATCAAGTTTTTTAAATAGTCTCAATAAAAAAGAAAACGTTATCTTCAAATAGAAAATTACTAGATGAACCATATTTACCATGTCATCTGTGATCTTAACTAATTAGATTTTATTTATCTTAAATTTTTTAAAGTGAATCATTACCTTTTTTTCTATATATAATTAATGAGTGAATTACTATTAGGTAATTATTTAAATAAGAACGATCATGATAAACAAAATTTACGTAATAAAACGATTCGAATTTAAACAATTTATCTCACTTTTTAAGACAGATAGCTTCCTATTAGTGTAGTTGAAAGAGGCCTGTATACCCATAGTCTTCCTTCAGCATTTGTCTACAAATCCCCCTCTTCTCTTCTTTCCTGCACCTGTCTTTGTTCTTCTCTTTAACTTCCTCAAAAAAAATTCCCCACCTCACAATCTTTCATCAATCATGACCCTTTTCATTTCTCTACTGCTGTTCTTAGCCATGACTGGCCATTCAAGTAAGTCCTTTGGATTTTTCTGACTTCCCCACTCTCTTTTTCTCTTATTTTCCATCTTTTAAGGTCAGATGTAAACATTTCTAAGATGGGTTCTCCTTCTTTGCTGGAAAAACACACTGGTAGCTTCAAAAAGATCAAAATTTTCCCAGAAAGTTGACATTTTTCCTGGTTTTTTCTTGTTATCTGTCTCTAGGTGCAACTTATTGCTTATGTAAAGATGGAGTTGGTGATCTGCAACTTCAAAAGACCCTAGATTATGCTTGTGGAGCTGGAGCTGATTGTACGGCGATTCTCCAGAAAGGTGGCTGCTACAACCCCAACACCGTCAAAGATCACTGTAACTACGCCGTCAATAGCTATTTCCAGAGGAAAGGGCAAGCTCAAGATAGCTGTGATTTCGCAGAAACTGCTACTGTCAGCCCTAATCCTCCTCAAAGCAAGTACCTTCAGATTCATGGAGATAGTATTAAATTACGGTTACGATTTATAATGTCGTATCGACCTTTAAAATCGTTACATAAGTTATGTTGCAGTCCTAATTTAATACTTCGGGTTTTTTCCCCTAACCATTTTGTGTGTGTTTGATTTACAGATGTTGCTTCAACTTGCAGCTTTCCTTCAAGGTATGTTTATGGAAGTTTTTTCTGATGTGTTGAATCTTTTCTGGGGTTTTCTTTTAGGAAAAGAAGCATCTTTGTTCATGAAAATGAGCTGGGCATGATGTGGAAATTTCTTAAAGTTATTCTTCTTTTATTTTCCTTTTTTTAAAAGTACATAAATATTTATTAAAATATAAAATAAAATTACATAATAGTAGATATTAGTAAATTTTAATATTTAATATAAAATAACTACTACACACTTAACTTTTATTAAGTAAATGATACGATAGAAAAAATTATCAGATGAATTATGTTTATCACGTTATTTGTGGTTTCAATTAATCATATGATCATTTATCTCAATTTTTTCAATATGAATCATTATCTTTTTCCTACATGTAATTAGTGGTGAACAGTTATTAAGTAATTAATTTAAGATGAATGGTCTTGATTGCTTGGATCATGAATGACGTGATGAACATGGTTCACCTAATAATCTCTCGATACGATAGTTACGAAAATTTGAACAATAACACATTTAATTTTTTATATTTATACATTCAATCATTTTAATGATTAAACATGTTGTTATACAATTTTTTAATTTCATATCACTCAGTTAACACTACAACAGATAACGACTCTATGATTATTTTATAATAAAAATTAAAATTTAATGATCATTATATAAATTTTGGAATTTTGGTGAACATTTTATAGTTTTTGGAATAGTTTAGTGATCATTTATGTAGTCTATCCTTTTTCTTTATTAGATTCCCTCATGTTTGATGGGTTTTTTTTCAGTAACCTAGGGACAAGCACAGGCACCACACCAACCGGGACAACCACCCCCACTGGCTCAACCACGGGGACTCCAACCACCGTGTTTGGTGGTTCGGGTACCACTCTGGGTCCGACAGGGACCACTAAAGGCATCAATGATCCAAGCAGTGCCATGAGTCTCTTCACTAACAACACCTTGTTCTTCACTTTGGTTGTTATGACATCCCTTTGGATTTGGGGGTTGTCTTGGTTTTGAAGTAAAATGGGGGACTAAAATTGGAACTTTGAAATTGGAAGGGAGTTGTAATGAGATTTTGACAGGGTGGGGGACTGGAATGTTAACCATTGTCTTCACTTTCTTCTTCTTTTGTACATCTAGAGAGCAGATAAGGTACTTATTTTTTCTTCAATGGAAATTTGTTTAATAATAAATTATAAATATGGGATATTTTTATAATTTTATTCGAGTATAAAATAATATTAATATCTAAATAAAATATATATAATTATAAAATAAATTATTCGAATATGATTTATTTAAATAAAATATATCATCTTTTATAATTAATGAAAACTTTTAGCCAATAGTTTCATATTTTCAAATTTTACAATTTGATCCTATACTACGAATTTTGGATAATGAATTGTGAACTACTTAATTTTTTTTTCAATTTAGTCACTAATTACATTTTCAATTGAATAATTCTTTCACCTATCGGAAATCAAAATTTCGATCATCAGAAATCGAATTCCGACTAAGCAGATTTTCGGGTATTACAATTCTATTCGGGTTTATTTAGTTTCAGGAATGTCCATATCCATAAAGGGATTTGCATCACTGCTATCTAAACCTTCTGAGGGGGGTCATTTCTAGTGGTTTGATGCAGAATAACTGGCCTTCTGCTTTGTTTTCGATTGGCAGCAGGGTGGTTCTCTGCCTCGGGAAATCGTGTACGCACACAAGTCGTGAATCGTATGCTAACGATGCTCGATCTTAAAGATGTTCGACTGTGAATCGAGCTCAAGTCCTTTTCCCGGGCATCGGTTGCTTCTTGATCACTGTTTGTCTGGGATCAGTTTATTGCAACACTTGAAGTGTATTGCCTCTGCAATTCGGTTCCGGTTTCCTACATCTGATTAGTTCGAATTTCGACAACCGTTACCTGTTACCGGGGATGGACATTCCACGACATTAAAAGATGCAACCACAAATGAGGGTACAAAGCTCTATGACATCCTACCTTGTTACTTGCTGCTCACTTCTTAGTATGAGATTCCTTGCGGAGAAAGGCAATGGTGCTACGAATAAGGAAGAAGCTGGCAGCGTAGAATTCCGTTTGGATCTCGAGAATCGGAGAGAGATTAAGGTCGGATTTTCGAGGTTCTAGTCTCTTCCTTGTTTCAATGGCACAGGTTGAGCCTTTGTAGTCGGGATCGGGAACGGTCACCGGTTGATGGAAGGCCAAGCAGCAGGGTTTACGGCTGCAGATTCTGTGCAGGTATTTTTAACATATATATTGTTGGTGATGGTATGAGGCACCCTCACTTGTGAGCACATTTTTTAATTTTCTAAATTAACATATATATTTTTTATTTTTTTTTATAATTTAATTTTTAAATTTTTATATAATTTATAATTTATATTTTCATAATTTTTTAATATTTTATATACATCTATCCTAAATATAATTACCCGTACACAACGTCAGGTACAAATAGTGTGATCGTTTATATATTATAATTTTTGACTATTTTTCTTGATAAATATGATTTATTTTTATTTCAAATTTTAAAATCTAATTAGATTATTTCCATAATTTTATTAATAACTTGATCTTATTTTTAATTTTAAAAAATATAAATATGATAATAATATATAAATTTTTAAATATACTAACCCTGCTTCTAGAAGAGTATTACTTGTTCCTATCCCTCCCTTGACAAGTTGAGGGGACACTGGTCCCATTTCCTACCCAAGCAAGTGGGTGTTTTATGGGACCACTTGTTGACTTTTTAGCTTCAATCCACTGACAAGACTTCCAAAACTCCAAAATATATTGCAAAAGCTGACTTGGATAGATAAAAATTAAAATATGGGAAAATGCATCATAAAGGGAAAGAAAATTACTCCAAAGATGGGACCAAACTGAAAATAAATGCAAAATTTGAGTTTTATTATTATTATTATTATTAAAAATATTTTATGCATTAAAAACATCTGAATTTTTAAGATTTATGATTTAGTATTAAAGGTAAAAGTTGGGTAAAGAATATTTAAAAATCACATGGATAAAAAATAATTAAAATTATTTATTTATAAGATCAATGATAGATTTAAAAATTTATTTGAGGGTAAAAACATATAAAATTTTAAAAATCATAGGGTGAGAACAAAGCTTAAATATGATAAAAATTTAAGGATTAATTAATAAAAATTTTTAAAATTAAGGGTAAATATGTAAACTTTGAAAAGTTTAGGGTGAGCACGGACCCACCCTATTATAAGTAGAGATGGGCATAAGTCGGGCTTGATTTTTGGCCCACACGAACACGACCCGAATAAAAATACCTTAAATCGACTCCGACCCTAAAATTTTCTATAAAAAATTTGACTCGACCCAAAAAATACACTAAACCCGACCCCGACCCAACCTATAAAAAAATTTAGGGACTAAATTATAAAAAAAATAATTTTAGGGAGTTAATTATAAAAAATTATAATTTTAAGGATAAAATTATAAATAAAAAATAATAAATTTAAGACCTATTTATAAAAAATAAATAGATAAAAGACTATTATTATAAATATCCCTAAAAATTATAGAAAAATTATATATTTAGTCTTGGGTGGATCTTAAAAAATACTCAACCCAGCTCAAAATGATTTTTTCATCAAAAAATCAAACCCGGTCAAGTTAGGTAAAATATTCATCCCTAATTATAAGGGTGGATTTGTCACTGCATGGGATGAGGACGGATTATCATTAAAGCTTAAATAGAGATGAAGACAATGATTAATTATCGATAACGGTTACGTATGAGTAAAATATTTTAAAAATAATTGACGTTGATAGAGAGATCTAGAGTATATTTATTTTAAATAAGATTTCTTATATATTTAGAGCCATTTATATGTATGGGGACTCAAATATTTTTTTAATAAAAATAATATTTTTTATTAAAATACATGATTATTATTTGTTGATTCATATGTAAAATAATAAAGATCTTGTTCAAATTTATTAATAATTTAAATAAAATTAGAAGCATTAAATAATGATGCAAGTAGCATAGTTCTTGAATTATTTATATAACTAAATATATAGATAGAATATTTTTTATATGGTCTATTTAATATTTTATTAATTATTTTTAGATCGGTGTGAATTTAATTGTTTTTAATTTGATTTGAAATATTTTATCATACGGTGATGAAGATAGTGTAGGGAGGGACGATTGTTTCTCCCACTCTAATTTTTTATTTTAGTCTTTGTATTTAAATTTTTTAAAAAGATAATTTATTTTTAATTTGATTTCACTTTTAACCTTAAATTTTATCTTTGTTTCTAGTATCATAAAAAATAAATATATAACATAAAACGATTTAAATTAATTAAATTAAAATCTTAAAAAAATCAAAAATTAATAAAAAATATCATATCATATTTATTGAACGCATCATTTTCTTAATTTGTATATTTTCCACATTACCAAAATAGTATAAATGTTTTAAGTGAATTAATTTGTCAATTGGGCATGTATTTGGTACCCGTAGCTATTCTAGAAAAAAATTATTTTCCTCGGTGGACCGTCGTATATTAAATTTGTCGGTTATAATTTTCTAAGGCAGTTTTCAAAAAAAAGAAAAAAAATATGAAATTCAATATTTGTAGAAAAATTTAAATTTTTTAAGAAAATCAACATTGTGATTTAATAATTTTGTCTAGAAAGATTTTATTTATAATTTTTTATACAAAATAAAATTATCTAAATAAATATTTATTTTTAAATTATAATTTCTAATCAATATTTATTTTTTATAGTTTAAATTTTTTCGCATTAAGTTGAACAAAAAATCAGTTTTCATTGAATATTGTTCTACTCACCCTATTTTTTAAAAAAATATTTACAAAATTAACTCACTACGTTATTCACGATCTTATCTATTAAAAATTAATTATTTTTTTGTATATGATATTTTTTAAAAGATGAATCGTATTTTTAATAAAATTTTATTACAATCATCTTTCACTATGGACGAAATCAAGATTTCGGACTAAGAGTAAAACATAAATATTTGAAAATGATTGACAAGTTCAAAAATAAACATTTAAAAAAAATAAATAGGATAACAAAAGTAAAAAAAAAAAAAAAACTTCGGGTAGGGGTAATTGTTCTTCCCCATCCTCAAGTAGTTTTGACTCTGCTATGGATGCTTATCGAGTGAGTCGATCACAATTTGGGCAATACTCAACTCGTGTTCGTTAAGATATTTTACTGCTCGAATCAACTTGTTACTCGTTAAGCTCTTTAAAATTATGCTTGACTCATGCTCGTTAATAAAATTGTTGCTCAATTTGACTCGTTAAACTCATTGAAAATTCACCTTAAAATTCAATAATATTATATGAGGCTTAATATTAACATAAATTAATAAATTTAACTAAAAAATATATAAAGAGTGTATAAAACACTTTTAAAGTCTAAATTTCAAATTAACAATTTATAAATATATCAAACTAACATATTAAAACTAAACTAATAATTCATAAATTAATAATTATTATTTAGATTTGTTTTTTGAACAAAATAATTACTAAAAATATTTTAAAAAATTAATGAACTACTCACGAACTTATCAAATCAAGATAGACTTTACTTGTTTTAACTCATTAAGGTCTCGAGTTAAATTCAAATTTGAGTTTAATCAATTTAAATCGAATGTTTACCGAATTTTAATTGAATTAAATTCGAGCAGCTCATAAGTTGCTTAACTCGTTAAACACCCATAATCTTTGCTTTTCACCGAATATTGTTTCACTCACTCTAAATTTGATGAAAAATCATTGCATAAACCTAACTCATAACTTTATTTGCTATTATATTTACTAAAAATCAAATAACTCTTATTTTTCTATACGTTTATTTTTTAAAGACGAAACTTAACTCATTTTTTCGTATTAATATGGATAGAAAACAACTAAGTGAGTACTTATTTAAAAGTTAATTATAAATAAATTAATAAAATAAAAAAATTAACTAAATTATTTTAAAAGACGAAATCATGGATTACGTGATGAACTAAATCAATATATACCTTAAAAATTTAATTTAAAAAGAATCAAGTTTAAACCATTTAATTGATTTTTCAATTTATAAAATTAAATTGTTGATTATTTCAACCGATTATTTTTTATTATATTTGAACGGAAAAACACACATATAAATATATATTAATACATATACCATCTTCTTAAACTTTGAAATTTGAAAATTGAATTTACTTCTTCAAAAAGAAATTTAAATTTGAATTTTAAAAAGTAAAAAAAAATATTTTAAACTTAAACAGCATAAGACATAGTCTGAGAGACATTTATAATATTTAAAAAGTAATTAAAAGAACAATTTGGATTTGAACAAACTTAGAGACACGTAAGCACATACGAGAGACATTTATCCACTACATCGATCACATCGATCAAAAACGGAATCTAACGACGGATACGATCTAAGCAATAATCAACCGTCAAAAATAGCGCCACGTGGAAGTCCATCTTTATACTTATCTGCTTTACTGTAGGGTTTGTCCGTTATCCAACCGTCTGTTATAAATAAGATTTGATAGTTTGGGATAGAACAAACCTTCTAGAAACCTGAGATGCAAAGTTTTGATTGTTCAACTGAGTTGGTACCGGGTTTACCCAGTGAACTCGGTCTCGAGTGCTTAACCTGCTTACCTTACACAGCTCACAGGGTTACCTCACGAGTCTGTCGCCGGTGGCGGGATTTGTTCCAAAGCCAAGAGTTTTATTATCATCGCAAAAGATTCGGGTATACCCAGAAAGTTGCTTGTTTGATTCAAGCTTTTAGCGGTGGAATCGTGAATGGGCGTAAAAAACCGGGTGAGTCACCGAGTTATGGGGTTGCCGTGTTTGAATCGGTGAATCGGTTCTGGTATAAACTTCCTCCTGTTCCCAAATACCCGGACGGGTTGCCTTTGTTTTGTCAATCGGCAAGCTGTGAGGGGAAGCTTGTGGTGATGGGCGGGTGGAACCCAGTGAGTTACGAACCGGTTAGTGACGTTTTTATCTACGATTTCGTGGCTCAGAAGTGGAGACAAGGGAAGGATATGCCGTCGAAAAGGTCGTTTTTCGCGATCGGAGCGTGTTCGGGTCGGGTCTATGTAGCGGGTGGACATGATGAGAACAAGAACGCGTTGAAGACGGCGTGGGTTTATGATTTGAGAAACGACGAGTGGACTCAGCTGGGTGAGCTGAGTAAAGAGCGTGACGAGTGTGAAGGAGTGGTGGTCGGCGAAGACGAGTTCTGGGTTGTGAGTGGGTACGGCACGGAGAGTCAAGGTCAGTTCGACGGCAGCGCCGACGTTTACGGGTTCAAGTCGGGTCAATGGAAAGTAGCCGAAGGGGTTTGGGAACCGGGTAAATGCCCGAGATCGAGCGTCGGGATTGGAAAAGACGGGAAACTGATTAACTGGGCGGAGTTGGACCCTTCCGTTCGGGTCGGACCGCGGGGGATTACGCTTGGTGATCGGGTCTTGGTCACCGGGTCGGAGCATCAAGGCGGACTTCACGGTTTTTACATGGTTGAAAACGGTAAATTGGAGAAAATCAGTGTGGCTCATGAGTTTGCTGGGTTTGTCCAGTCAGGCTGCTCTGTGGAAATCTGATTGCACTAGGAAAAATATGGGGTAATTTCGGTTTTGGTCCTCCGAGTTTTGAGTACTTTCAATTTTCTTGTAGATATATCAGACTTTTTCCCAGATAATGTAAAATTTTGAGTATGATGCATAATATTATTATTAATGTAAACTTGCTCCGTCTTTATCTTAGGACAAAAATGAAAGAAAGGTAAAGTTAATGGTTGGAGTGAAAAGGAAGGTAGAGTTGGGGCTGATTGAATATCTGGAGAAATTAGGCGGATGGTATCACCATTTTTAGGGATTTATGTTTTAACCCACAACTTTGGCTTCCATTCATTTCTATCCCAATATAAAATATAGGATAATGAGAGAAATAGAGTCTAGAATTCTAAAATAAAAAAATAAACTTTATTAACCAAATTTATGTATAAAATAATATCTTTTTGTTTAACTGTTGATTTTAGATTTACTAATTTATTAATTTAAATCGAGTTTCGTACAAATCTACTGTAAAGGTAAATTTTTTCAAGTTTTAACCTAATTTTTTCGTGTATAATATTAAAATTTAAATTTTTAATTGTATTTAAAAATTTAATATTTTATTTTATTAGATCTAATAAAAATAAAGAGAGTGTCCGATTTATATAAAAACAAACAAACACATACTATCAGAAATATATAAATAAACTTAAATATAATATTAAATTTTAAATAAACATAAATCGAATACAATCATCTTAACAAATAAACATAAATATAATGTAACACCCGACCCGGATGTTACAATGGGCCTCCGGCCCAAAATCCATATTTTAAAATTTTGTTTTAAAAGTCCAATAATAAAATCCCGAAAAGTCCAAAACCAAGTTCATAATCCAAATGAATTACTTAAAGATAATTTAAAAATATCAAATATTTTTTTATCTATTTAAAAGTATTTTTATAATAATATCAAATATTTTATTTTAAATTGAATAATTTAAAAATATATTTTTAAATCACTTTCTTATATCAAGTATCATACAATATAACTCTTTTTTATTCTACTTGTCTAATTTCAGTCATAAAACAAAAAATACTTCAATGTTTAATTAAATTATTATTTTATTATTTTATTTTTTTAATAATTTAAATTTTAATATTTTATTTTGAATCAAAATAATTTTTATCGATAAAAATTATCAGTCAAACTAACAATATATAACTTGAAATATCAAGAAATTTATTCAATTATACATACTAATATAACAATATCAAACAGATAAATATATACTTAAAATATTATATTTGTCAAATATTCTTATAAAATTATATAAAATATAAAATATTTATTTTATTAATATATTATTTTATTAAATCATTTCAAGTTACTTATAATAATTTTAAAATAATTTTTATCAGTAAAAAAATTATTTTAATCTAAAATAAAATATTAAAAATTAAATTATTTTAAAATTTAAAATAATTACTTTGTACAATTTTGAGGATATATATATATTTAATTTATACTTGATATTCGAACCGGGTTTTGAGAACTAAAAATAAAAACAACCATTCAACCGACAGATTCGATTCTTTTAAGTTACATTTATTCCTGCAATTTTTATTAAAATTATTTCCGATCACTAAAAATTAAGGACAGAATTTTTTTTTTCTTGATTTAAAAAATTAAATAATTTGATTTGATTCAAGTAAAACTATTTGATTTATTTTTATTCTATTCAAATTCTAAATTCGAAATAAATCTTTTTATTTTTATGATATATATTCTGTTATATAAAAAATATAAAAATATTATCAAATAAAAAATATAAAATATACATACATATTTTATATGATTAAAGAAAATCATTTAAATTATAATCAAATCAGACTAAAAAATAATAAATAGTTATAATTAAATTTTTATATGACTTAAATTTTTTAAACTCAATTTAAATAAAAAATTTAAATAAAATTTTAATCGAACACTCAATCTTATAAAAATGATTTAAAAAATAAAAATAAATATTTTTTAAGAGTATAAACCTATATAACTGAAGAGAAATAAAAAATAAATTAAATATTAAATATATTTGTTTTGGCATGTGATCTTTAAATAAATAACAACACTTTCTGTTCATTTGATCGTGGTATCTTTCAATATTAAAACCCCAGCTGTCTCCGTGTTTATGTTTGACTTTCAAGTTTCTGCCAATAGAAACGTTCTTATTAAGGAATAAAACATTACCACGCCAAGCTGGAAATCTGGTATGGAGACATTAATTGGATTCAGATTCCAGCACAAGCTGGATAATGGAACAAGGGATATGGTAAAAATTAATACGAGTATCTTAATTTTAAGGTTTTAGAGAATCATAATTTACGGATTAATGTTAGAATTTAAAGTTTTCAATTCTTATGTTATATAAAACTTTGAATTTTTTGGGTTCCGAAACTAAGGTAAAATTGTTAGTATAATTTAAAATAAACTTTCAAACTTTACGTTTTAGTCATTAAACTTTGAGCATGCAACTCAATGACTTATAGATATCGGTTTAAGTTAAAAATTTATGTGCAAGCATGAAATATACTTGTTTAATTATTAGTTATCTTAATTTCACCTTTAGAATTTAAATTTCTAAAAAATTTCAATTAAGTCCTAAAACTTGCTCGTTCAAATTAGAACTTGTTTCTCATTTATTTTCGCTGCAAATGAAGTCAATCATTGTATGAATATGTAGGTTTTAATTAATGCACTTAGATAACATAAAAGAAGAAAAAAAATAAGGCCGTTTATCGGGGCGAGTTTCCAGATTAGTTTTGGTATTCCACATGTAGCTCGTTCGAGTCGGGTGTCATCTAGACCGGATTGAAAGAGTTATATTTATATCTTTTTTTCAAATGATAATTTTTATATATCTCACTTTTCATCACAGTCATTCATTTTATCATCTAACGGTTCAAAAACTCTGTAAATGAATCTTATCCACATATATTACTCAGTCCAGTACTCTAATACCCTGGTTACAAGAAAGAAGAAACGTACAAATATCTAAAACAGGTTGCGGTCAAATGAATCTACTGTAACCAGATAAGCTAATTTAACCTTTCCTAAAAAGTAAAAACTGTTAAAATATATATACTTTGGAGTGACCGTTTGCAATATTTTACTGTTTTTCTGCAAATCCATGATTTTAGGTAAGATCTAAAAGATACCCTTTTGTTTTCTTCATCTTGTCAAAGATCCTATTGTTGAGCATTTAAAACTAACAGGTTCTCATGGTGTTAGCCATTTTAGGATCATAGCAGAGATTCCTGGTTGAACTGTGAAGTTCATCATCACATCATGTATGTTGTGGAGAGCAAAGGAGGAGCCATAGTATGTATGCTTCTAGCCCTTTTCTTCTTGGGTACATGGCCTGCAATCATCACGCTGCTCGAAAGGCGAGGCCGACTTCCTCAGCATACTTACCTGGATTATACAATCACAAATCTGTTGGCTGCTGTTATCATAGCTTTAACATTTGGTCAGATTGGAGACAGCACGGTCGACCGGCCTAATTTCTTCACTCAACTGTCTCAGGTGAGTCTTTTCTGTCACTGGTTCGGTATTCGAATCCTTATATTTGATCGTGTGATATTGTCATGGGAATTTGATGCAGGACAATTGGCCTTCGGTTTTGTTTGCCATGGCTGGTGGAGTGGTTCTTAGCCTGGGAAACCTTTCCACACAATATGCTTGGGCTTTCGTTGGTTTATCGGTTGTAGAAGTGATTTCGTCGAGCATGACTGTGGTTATAGGTTACATATTGAGATTGAATTTGAAACAGGAACTTGATTTGGTTTTAAATCTGTGTAGAATTGAACATGTCTGATTCATTTTGGTTCTTACAGGTACAACCATGAATTACTTCTTAGATGACAGGATAAACAGAGCTGAGATCCTGTTCCCCGGTGTCGGTTGCTTCCTTGTTGCTGTCTGTCTTGCATCAGCTGTTCATTCATCTAATGTAGCTGACAATAAAGCAAAGCTTAGCAGGTTGCCTATTGATAACAAAACCGAGAAAGGGTATGTATGTATGTATGTATGTATGTATGTATGTATGTATGTATGTATGTATGTATGTATGTATGTATGTATGTATGTATGTATGTATGTATGTATGTATGTATGTATGTATGTATGTATGTATGTATGTATGTATGTATGTATGTATGATCTCTTTCCTTCACATACATTAGAAATTCTGATATACTAATTCCTTCTATTCGATTCGTTTTCATTTTCTTGTTTTCTAGGACTGTGGTTTCATCTGCGTCTGAAGATGCAATTTCAAAGGATGGAAAGAACCGGGACGGTCCGGTAGGCAAGGTGCAAGTAGGAACAGCAACCTTCTTGATTGAGCTTGAGAAAAGGAGGTCAATCAAGGTTGGGAAGTTTTAAGTTTTAACCATATTGTCACTTGGTCTTTGATACAGGAAGCCTATGTATGACTTGATTCAACTCTTTTTACTTTTGCAGGTGTTCGGAAAGAGCATGTTCATCGGATTGTCCTTAACTTTCTTTGCCGGAGTTTGCTTCTCCCTCTTCTCACCGGCATTCAACTTGGCAACAAACGATCAATGGAACACATTGAAAGATGGGGTTCCCAAGTTGGTTGTCTATACGGCATTCTTCTACTTCTCGGTCTCTTGTTTTGTCATTGCTCTTGTCCTAAACATCAGCTTCCTTTACCATCCAGCTTTGGGGGTCTCCAAATCATCCTTTAAGGCCTATATAAACGACTGGAATGGTCGATGGTGGGCTTTCCTGGCTGGTTTCCTGTGCGGGTTCGGGAACGGTCTCCAGTTCATGGGAGGCCAAGCTGCAGGCTATGCAGCAGCAGATGCTGTTCAGGCACTTCCTCTTGTGAGCACATTTTGGGGAGTAGTTTTATTCGGAGAGTACCGAAGATCATCACGAAGAACGTATATATTGCTGTTCTTCATGTTGTTCATGTTCGTCGCTGCTGTTGGAGTACTTATGGGATCATCTGGTCATAGAAAATGAAAATGCAGCTTTAGAAAAACTACAACTTAGATTGAAGTAAAAAAACATACTTCAAGGGTCCACGTTCATCGTCAACAGCTCGACTTCCCAAACACGATACCTTGAACTTATATTTGTCTGTAATTTTACTCCAATAAGCCATCAATGCCATGTCTTTTAACCATCTTGCAAGTTATGGACCGAATATACCTTGTCACCTTTAAGATGTGCCATTGTGCCTTCCACATGATTAAGTCTATTTAAGATGTGATAGGTTTCTTTCGAACCCGAATAAGCTGTAATAATGTCGTTTTGAAGATGTTAGTCGCTCTGTCAACCGAACTTGACATACATATGGAATGTTGTTGGAGACATAGATGTGCCATTGTGGTCGGCTAAACATTCTCGATTCACTTCGAGGGAACCTCGTGGTTGCTCCATACTGATGTTGCATGCCAACCTTACCTGAAACCGATACGCAGAACATGTTGTATTGCATAGTCCCAAGTACTACTAGATAAGCTTTTCATAGGCTACATATCCATCCATGATTTATTCTCCAAATGTAGAGATCGATTTTCATCGATAAAGTCGGCCGTAACAAGTGTGTGAATATATTTCAAGATATCTGCACCTATTGAGTCATAAAACTGATTACAAGCTGTGGTCCTATAAAGACAGTGCAGATGGTAGCAACCTAGTTGTGTCTGATTAACATGAACTTAAGTACTAAAATGTGGAATTTAGTATTAGAAAAAGTATGCTGCATGGAAAAAAAATAGAACCAAACGCTAGAAGGAGGGCTTGAACCTCCGACCTTGCGGTTAACAACCACACGCTCTAACCAACTGAGCTATTCCAGCTTGGTTGCTACAATTTGATATAAAGGTTAAATATTTATAATAAACGAAAAACAGAGTCATTACAAACCAGTTTGCAATTCATGTATCATCCTTACCAATAGAACGGGAAAGGTGTAGTCTTTGTTGTTTGTACGATGAGATGTGGAGAAAAGCAGTGTTTTCAATCCCTTACAGACCTTTCTCTTCATCTTCCACAACTGAAATCCCCACCCTTTATTCTTTCCTTCAACCTTCCATTTTTGCCTTAAAACCAAACGATCAAGCAAAACAACCCCAGGACTCTGCAAATTCTCGAACCAAAACCCTAACTGAAGACCAAAGAAACACACTTGAAACCACCCTTGAGAAATCCCTTGTCACCCAAAACACAGATGAAGCCTGGAAATCATTTAAGGCCCTCACCACTTGTTGCACTTTTCCCGATAAGCTCCTCACGAACTCCCTTATTACCCATTTATCTTCGTCGAAAGACACCCAAAATCTGAAAAGGGCATTTGCCTCTGTGGTTTTTGTGATCGAAAAGGACCCAAAGTTGTTGTCTTTCGAAACTTTGACTACCCTTTTGAGTTCCATGAATTTTGCCAATACCGCAGCCCCTGCTTTTGCTCTTGTAAAATGCATGTTCAAAAACAGGTATTTTGTCCCTTTTGGTTTGTGGGGTAATACTCTTGTTGATATTAGTAGGAAAAGTGGTAGTCTTGTTGCATTTTTTAGAGTTTTTGAGGAATGTTGTAGGATTGCAATTGAGGAAAAGTTGAATGATTTGAAACCTGATTTGGCTGCTTGTAATGCTGCTCTAGAGTGTTGCTGCTATGAACTTGAATCAGTTTTGGATGCTGAAAAAGTAGTGGCAACTATGTCTGTCTTAGGTGTTCGGCCGGATGAATCTAGTTTTGGTTTCCTTTCTTATTTGTTTGCATTGAAAGGGCTTGAAAAGAAGATAGATGAGCTAGAAAATTTGATGGTTGAGTTTGGTTTTTCAAATAAACAAGTGCTTTACAATAGCTTGATTGGTGGGTATGTTAAGTCGGGCAAAATAGACTTAGTTTCAGCTACTATTTTGCGTAGTTTGAGGGAAGGTAATGGGAAAGATTTGAATTTCAATGATGAAGTTTATTGTCAAGTTGTTAAAGGATATATTGAGAATGGAGTTATGAAGAGTTTAGCTAGTTTGATCATTGAATCTCAAAAGTTGGAGTCTCCTGTCCTTGAGTTTGACAAGTCTATTGGATATGGCATCATTAGTGCTTGTATTAATCTTGGTTTATCAGATAAGGCGCATAGCATTCTCGATGAAATGAATGCCCAGGGTGGTTCTGTGGGGCTTGGAGTGTATGTGCCTATCTTAAAGGCTTATAGCAAGGAGCTTAGAACTGCCGAAGCTACTCAATTAGTTATGGATATTAGTACTTCAGAGCTTCAGTTGGACGCAGGAATGTATGACATGCTAATAGAAGCATCGATGACGAGTCAGGATTTTCCATCTGCTTTTACTTTGTTTAGGGATATGAGAGATGCAAGAATACATGACTTGAAAGGGAGTTATCTTACTATAATGACGGGTCTGATGGAGAATCAAAGACCCGAGTTGATGGCCGCATTTCTAGACGAAGTTGTTGAAGACCCTCGCATTGAAATAAAAACTCATGATTGGAACTCAATCATTCACGCTTTCTGTAAAGCCGGGAGGTTGGAAGATGCTAGGAGAACTTTCAGAAGGATGAGTTTCCTGCAGTTTGAGCCAAATGATCAAACATATTTGTCCCTGATTAACGGTTATGTGACTGCAGAGAAATATTTCAGCGTTTTGATGCTATGGAACGAGATTAAATGGAAAATTTCAGGTGACAAAGGGAAAGGCATCAAGTTCGATCACAACTTGGTTGATGCTTTCTTATATGCTCTAGTTAAAGGAGGTTTCTTCGATGCGGTTATGCAAGTCGTGGAGAAGTCTCAAGAAATGAAAATTTTTGTGGATAAGTGGAGGTACAAGCAAGCATTCATGGAGAAGCATAAGAAGCTTAAAGTGTCAAAGTTGAGGAGAAGGAGCTTCAGGAAAATGGAGGCACTTATAGCTTTCAAGAACTGGGCTGGTTTGAATGCATAAATATTGGCAATACTTCTGAAACCAAGAGGAAAATCAAATCTGACTGAAGTGTACTCGTCTTGAGGCATTGATACCGTGTTCACTTGAAATTTGCAGATGTCTAGAAACTGTAAGCCTTATTATAGAGGAAACATTTTGTGGTCTTTTATACATTTAGTCTATACCATTAGTCATTAGGTCAATAAGTGACTTACATTTCCATCTTTTAGGATATGAGACAGACTGATTCTTTGTTCCACAGAGAATTTTGAAGTCCTAACTCGGTGTATAATCAGTTTGAAAGAGCAATCTACAACTTTCTTTTTACTTAAAAAGTAAAATTTGTTTGCACATGAATAAACTTTAAAGTCCTTATTTACCCCCTTCCTTTTATACAAAATAGTAATGAACATCCATGGTGCTTTATAGCTAGATTGAACAAAAAGAATGTTTAAATTTGATTACTTACATCAAAATGAATGCCATTTTCTTTTTCTCATATCATTGTAACTGTTAACTCATTAGTTGCACCTATAGTTCTCTCCTCGTGTAAAACATTTTATCCATGTTACCTCTACCATCTCTTCTCTCTTCTTCGGCGTTCTCTTCTTCCTTCCTCGATAGATAAAGTTTCTGCTGCCGGCCATGCTGCTAGCTGCACCATCCCGACCTGTGCTGCATGTAACAACGCTTGTGGTACAACTACAATCCCGGTTATGTGCCCTTTGGCACTGGATTCGGATGTGGCCACCCATACGTTGCTAGATACATAAAATGTTATGCTGGTACTCTACAATTCTCAACCGGCACCGGCATTTACATTGTATCTTCCATCGACTAGCGGACCAGCACTATTGTTGTTGAGACCCTCTCATGTCAACTCTCTCTTCAATGCAGAATTCTGGAAGCTTTAGCTGGGATGGAACAAGCCCTTTCACTCTTAACTGGTTCCAATATCTTTGTCCTACTCGGTTGCTCCACAACATCTCCCGTGTTTGATCCAAGCAAGGATTTGTGCGATACCGCATCCGGTTCTCGTGTTTGTAGCAGTTTGTATTCTTGCAAAGGAGTGAATGGAATAGGGTTGCCATAAAAAAAGCACCTGCGTCCACCTGTTGTGTTTATGATTCATTGATGGGAATAGGCTAAGGCATAACTTAAAATGTTAAGACTTTTTGATAACATTTTAGTTTTTGACAAGTTTCCGTACTTACAAAACAAGTTTTGATATTTGTTTTTTTATATAACATTTTGTAAGTATCGAACCTTGTCAAAAATCAAAAAAAAAAAAAACTAAAATGTTATCTAAAAGTCTAACATTTTAGCTTTTGCTTAGGTCTAGTGACAATGAACTCGATGTCCCTTAGCACAATCTCGAGTTTGAGAGAGGATCCGATCGGACTTGACTCTTTAATCGGAACCCCTGTCACTATCGGACACCGGTGTCTGAATATTAGACTTACTCTTCCACAGTAGCCAAGTAGGCACTGGACCACTATCACATGGTCACTGACCCACTGTTCTGAAATCTTTCAGATTATTTCTTGAGTCTATTCTTACAAGTCGTTCACATTACAAAGTAACAATTATTTCATCTTCTGCATTCCAGTATATATGCTGTTGTGGATTTTGCTTATAGATTGAAGAAGGTGATCCTTTTGTGGGGTGTTGCTGGAAAGCTTCTCTAAGAAGATCATATGCTGTTTTACCTTAAATATCTCATGTCCGAGATTTATGAATATTCTTTCCATCAATGAACAATTTGTCATTAGATCAGATTTTGGGTGACAGATTTCATGTCTACTTTGCTGGTTGAAAGTGTTATCGGATATTCGGATATGCAGTATTTGCCGATTAATTCAAATCGAATAATGTATGAGCTCATTATGCAGTTGATTCTCTCAATCCAGTTTTCTCATTCAATGCTATCATAGGCTAGTTTTCATATTAACTTAATAATTCAAATTTGACATTAACTCGAACACAAAACAATTCAAAAAATTTAAAATATGAATGTATTCCGGATCGACAACTCGACTCATCTAGTCCGGTGTAGTTAATCTTTCTTTGTAGAAAACGGTTTGAACTCGTATCTCTTACCCTTTCGACCTAGTTTGCCTCGAAAGATCCACATTCTAAGTTCAATCTGCTATGAAAAAGCCCATGTTTCAACAATCCTAATAAAAATAGAATCTTTAGAGCCCATTATCCTCGTACCACGAGTCCTGCTGCAACTTCCCGCCATAGCCAAGTTCAACGCTGAACATGGAAAAGCTTTAATTCTTAACGTTTCGAATCTTCCCATCACAGATTCGTTGTTCCGTGTCTTAAAAAGAAATAAAAAGGTAACCCTTTTCTATAGTTTGACCCTTCCACTTGCTTCCTCCGCTTGATTGATCACAACAGCAAGAACCGAAAGAAAGTTCCATTTTTTAATTTGTTCGAGACCAATCTTGCTTTTCTGTCGTGTATTCTAAGGTACCCCATTGAAACTTCTATATAGATGCATTTATCTTGTTTTAGATATAACGGCAAGTAGGCCATTACTTGTTTATTTTATTTGTTTTTTTGGATCTGCTTTATGTTTCCCTTTAAAGGGATCTGATTCATCACAGTTCTAATTCAAAAGCAAGATCTTTTGCTTTGGTGATTTGTTTCAGATATTTGGTAGAATGAAAGAATTGGGTTTGATTTTATTGTCCGTTGTAATAATTCTTGCAACACTTGAAGTGGTTGCTTCACATGGAGATCAGCCTCTTTCAACTATTGCTGTTCAGAAGGCAACTTTTGCCCTCAATTATCAAGCTTACATAAAAGTTTCTCCTACAGTTCTTGGGTTGAAGGTAAAGTTTTCATAGTTGATTTAGTGTCAACATTCCATCCATTTAAGAGAAAAAAGAACAAACACCAAATGGACATTAAGGATACTGTTTGTTGCAAATCTGTTCTGTGTAACATTCATGGGTGTTGCAGGGTCAAAATGTTGATTGGGTGATGGTGGAGTTTAGTTCTCCTCATCCATCAGTTGATGATTGGATTGGAGTGTTTTCTCCTTCCAATTTCAGGTATAATATATGATCCGAATGTGTTTTTGTGGGACTATATGTGTTGTTCGATCTTAAAACTATTATGTTTATGAACTTCCAGTGCTTCATCCTGTCCTGCTCCAGCTGATAATCCATGGGTGACGCCTCCATTGTTGTGTTCAGCACCTATTAAGGTTCGTCGACTGATTGTTTTGTTTTCGACTTCGATGAAATGCCTACTCCTTGTTTAAGTTGGGAGATATCAGTGTGATGTAATATTAAAACTTGTAATTCCCCCTCCCCCCTTGCAGTATCAGTATGCAAACTACAGTTCTCCTAAGTATAAAGAAACCGGAAAAGGGACATTGAAGCTTCAGTTGATTAACCAGAGATCTGACTTTTCTTTCGCGTTGTTTTCTGGCGGTTTGTTAAATGTATGCTTGTAAATTGTAATTATCATCCTATATGAAAACTAGGGCTGCCTAATATTTTCCATTCTTGATCATCCTATCAACTTTTTTACTTACATATTTCCCTTTTTTTGAGTATATGATAGCCAAAGGTGGTGGCAGTGTCGAATAAAGTTGCTTTCTCGAATCCAAAAGCACCGGTTTACCCACGATTAGCTCAAGGAAAAGTATGGAATGAAGTAAGTTCGATTTCTGTTGATTTTCAACCCAGAAAGTTTATCATTTTATTGCATTGCACTCTTAGTTCTTTCCATTTGCAGTGTGAACAGTTTGATATCTGGCGTATTACTATTTTGTTTTTGAGCTAACACTAACACAAATGAAAGTTGATTCACAGATGACTGTTACTTGGACCAGTGGATACGGGATCGGTGAAGCTGTACCTTTTGTTGAATGGGGTCCAAAAGGAGGACCGCCGATGCGTTCACCAGCCGGAACACTTACTTTTGATCGGAACAGCATGTGTGGTATGTAGCCCACTTACCCGAGGTTTGCTTTTCAAGACATGATTTGTTATCCGTTTCTTATGTGGATCCTTTTGGTCGATAGGGCTTCTTCATGAAATTCCTACACAATAAGCTAACATAATTTCGTGTTAATCCGTTTCCTTATTCATTGCCAACCCGAAAAACTTTGCCTTAGTTGTTCCTAGGTCGAAACATATATGATTGGTGTTATCATATTAATGTGCTCAGGTGAGCCAGCAAGAACAGTAGGATGGCGAGATCCCGGATTCATACACACCAGTTTCCTGAAGGAATTATGGCCCAACACACTGTATGTAACATTTCCTTATAGCTTAATGCGTAAACAAAGGATCAACTTTCATTCTACATACTGCTAAACTTCGCTAATCGAACTTTCAGATACACCTATAAGCTTGGACATATTTTATCCAATGGAACATGTGTTTGGAGTCAAGAATACAAGTTTAGAGCATCTCCTTACCCCGGTCAAAATTCCTTACAACGGGTCGTCATTTTCGGAGACATGGGAAAGGTTTGAACTTTTCTTGGAAACTTGAAGTGAACGTAAAGAAAGCTGTTTTTCGTTGTTGTATCGATCTATGACTCGAAAACATTTTACAATGCATGCATGGAAATGGCATAACACTGCAAAAATTCAATCAAAGTAACAAAAAGAAGAAGAAAAAACGATCGTTGTATTTGCAGCCCTCACTTTTCCGTCAATTATGCTGCTAAAGTGCTTAGATTTTTATTCGAGTGTCCCTGGTAAACAGTTACCATCATAAACTGCAGGATGAAGTTGATGGTTCCAATGAGTACAATGATTTCCAGCATGGTTCTCTTAACACTACAAAGCAGCTTATTAGAGACTTGAATAACATCGATTTAATCTTCCTGATCGGAGACATATGTTATGCGAACGGATATCTTTCACAATGGGACCAGTTCACAGCACAAGTCGAGCCGATTGCATCAACCGTTCCTTTCATGATTGCTAGGTCTGCCATTACATACCTTGTCTACTTGTTTTGACCATATTATGTTGATATGTTCTTGGCTTCATCTTAAACGGAACTGGATGGTTTTTCCTCTCAGTGGTAACCACGAGCGTGATTGGCCGGGATCTGGATCCTTCTATGAAAACAAGGATTCCGGTGGAGAATGCGGAGTGTTGGCGGAGACTATGTTTTTTGTTCCGGCTGAAAACAGGGCTAAGTTCTGGTACAAGAATTTTCTTACAATATCATATATGTTTAGTTCCCCTCTTCCTTAATTCCATCTCTAAACAGTTTTTTTGAGATACATCTGACATTTATGCTCCATCGAGAATCGAAATTGAAGCATCTTAATAATACGGTTTGCATATTATGTTTGAAGACATGCCGGGGGATTGATCTAAAAATTGTTGATTCTATCAGGTACTCCACTGACTACGGCATGTTCCGGTTCTGCGTAGCTGACACGGAACATGACTGGAGGGAAGGGACCGAACAATACCAATTCATTGAGCACTGCCTTGCATCTGTTGATAGACAAAAGCAACCATGGCTGATTTTCCTTGCACATCGAGTGTTAGGTTATTCCTCTGCTACCTTTTATGCAGATACGGGATCTTTCGGGGAACCGATGGGAAGAGAGAGCCTTCAAAAACTTTGGCAGAAGCACAAAGTTGACATTGCCATCTATGGCCATGCACACCACTATGAACGAACCTGTCCGATTTACCAGGTACGTCGTTCTCTCACAGTGATGATACTGTTAAGCATGCATTTCTTCATCTGTTAATCAACTTTAAACTTCGAATCAAGGACAACTTTAAGTGTCATTATCTTCACCGATAGATTCCTGTCGAGTCCATCTTTTTGAATGTACATGCCCGGCAATGTAATCTGCATACCGATCACCTTTTACAGCACCGAACAAGGTCATCTTCGGTGATGTTTTGCTCAAGTGTTTTGAATCAGCATCTTTTAGTCTCCTAATTAGTAGCTTATAGAATACATATTCCTACACATATGTACAACTTTCAGCATGCGATCGAATTCAACTCATCGATCGCTCACCGTTCAAACAATAATCTGTGCTGCAGAATATATGCACCAACAAGGAGAAACAACACTACACAGGCCCCATGAATGGGACGATACATGTGGTTGCCGGTGGCGGAGGAGCAGGCCTTGCAGAATTCACTACCCTAAACACCAAATGGAGTTTCTTCAAAGACTATGACTATGGATTTGTAAAACTAACGGCGTTCGACCATTCGAACCTCTTATTCGAATACAAGAAGAGCAGTGATGGAAAAGTTTATGATTCCTTCACCATATCCAGGGATTACAGGGATATCTTGGCTTGCACGGTAGATAGCTGCCCCAGTACTACCCTTGCTTCATAATCCAATGTAAACTACTAAAAGAGACTCGAACAATTTATTAATAACAAATAAGTCCTTACACAAATATTTATCTTCGTGTTTGAGTGCTCGTTAATTTGGATTTTGATTTTTTTTTCTCTTCAATTTCTTGCGTTAAAAGCTTCAATTTGAAGAATGGATTCATTAACTTTCATGAATTAATGTTATAAAATAGGTTGTCTTGTGAAATGTTAAAGCTTTGATTCATAAATAGTTTTAGGGTGGACACAAATAAAATTTTAAAAATTTAGGTGGACATAATTTATAAATATTAAAATAATTTACGGATTAATTCATAAAAATTAAAAAAAATAAATTAAATATATGAATAAAAAAATTTAGTGTAGGCATAAGTCGATCCTTTGATGGGCTTGCATCGGTCACTGGGTACGATCATTGTATATAATGTAAAACGTTTAAAGTTTTACACCTTAAGTAATTTAGTTTTACATATTTTTTGGATTGTTGTATGAGTAAAATGGATAATTGATATTAACGGTAGAATATATGAAGATTGTCGTTTGAAAAAAATAATCTTAATCATTTATTTTTTTTCTTTTAAATTCTTATTTAAATCATTAGTTATGCAAAGGTTATCACTTGAAAAAAAAATTAATAAGCTCTTAATTTGGTTACCAATTATATGAATTTTTATTTTTTATATATTTTTAATTATATAAGATCATAAGTAAAGGGTCATATAATGTGGGCCAGTGGGAAAGGTTTGGGTATTAAAAGAATGATATAGATTGATTTTATTTAATAAAATTGAATATCTACACATGTAAAATTAAATTTGTTAAGTGCAGGACACGAGTTCAAAAACCGCTTTAGGTGAACACAAACTCGCCTTTTTGGAGAATAAACGGCTATTAAATTTTATTCTCAAAAATATTTTAGTTAATAAAATTTTAAAATTTTAAATATTTAATTTATCCATTAAAGCTTAAACATTAAATTTTCTCTAAAACATATTTTAGTTAATAAATTTTTAAAATATTTAGTTTATCCATAAAAACTTAGACATTACATTTTCTCTAAAACTATTAATTTTTGACATGAATATTTTCTACCGTTCATCGTCGCCAAACTATTATCGATGTTCATAAATAATCGTTTAATCTTAAATTTTATCAATCATTTCATCTCAATCTCCGAGTATATATTCAACCGTCATTTAATTGAAAAATACTCAAAATCTACGAATTGAATAATTCTTTTTTTCAAACTTTTGTCTTTCTACGTCGGATGAAACTCATGCCAATATCCGCATAAAACGAATTATTAATAATTTTAAAATTAAATCACTAATAAAGTTAAAACTTGAAATAAAACGTAAAAACTGTTCTCGTCTTCCCTTAATTTGGTAATAAAAACTAATGACTACAAATCCTCAAAACCTCTCACTCAAACTTGCAGGGACTCCTACTCCGTTTTGATTTAGCTTCCCGTTGGCATTTCCATTTCGCCCCCGAGCTTGACCCGAGATATCGTTCCTTTCGTTTCTTTTAAAGTTACGATTGCCGTTAAAGCTCCCACGGCCTCTGAAGTTGTCGTTTCGGTTGCCATTTTCATCTCTATAACCACCCCACCCCGGTCTCCCACCATTGTTGGGTCCTGCAAAGAAAATGGTGTTCCATAGTTCATTTATTATGTAGCTGACAGTAGATTATAATCACTTGCTTAAATTTACAGTATAGTTTCTAGTTCAGTTGGGATAATTGTATTCGATTTCGAGTTTCTCGCTGCCGAGATTAAACATATTGATGATCGCCCTTCAAGCCAGAAGGGACAGATCAACAAGAAAATGCACATGTTTGAGAAATATGTTAACTTGCCTCGCTTTTCTTCGATATTGGCTCATCTGCCGCCGATCGTAATAGAAGAAGCCTAAAATGAGACATAACATAATGTCATCGTGCAAACCAAAATGAAAACTCATTGAATAACAGATGAGTGAACTAAAAGGCTGATGACAATACCGTAACAGCACTTTGCACAGAAGTAGCAGACTCAAATTCTACGAAACCGAAGCAATTTTTGTTGTCCTGAAGACATATGATCGAAGTGAGGATCATAAACATTACGCCAACAAACATGCAAAACATTGATCGAAAATAGAAGTATAGAACATACCTTAAAGCTTCTAACTTGAATGCCATTGGGCTTAATGGGTCCGAATTTTTCGAAAACCTCCTTAAGCATTTCTTCAGTTGCATTCATAGGCAAGTTCGCAACAAATATGGAAGTATTCTTACCTGAGACTAGGAAAATGACGGCAAAAAATGAGACAATTTTTCGACATTAACAATTTAACATAATCATCAGATACTTGTCCATTTTGAAGAGTGATAAACAAAGACCTGAAGATTCATTGTTCCTTTCCGGGGTATTATTGCTTCTTTTAGGAGCTGATTCTTTGGGTATTGCAGATTTTGGCGCCTGCTTGACTGGCTTAGGTTTTGGAGGCAGAGCTTTAAATGGAGCAGAATTCTTTGACAATGCATGTACCTGAAAGAATCATTTAAAAAAAGCATTATTTCCCATTTCCGATACATAGGGATATAAATGCTCATATCCGTGTATAAACTCACAACTGATAGATATGACTTCTTAGGAGCATTTTCCGGAACTATAAGGGGAGTAGTCTGGCTCACAGGATGAGAATCTTTCCAACTTCCCTCAGGTGGAGGCGGTAGCTGCTCAGAGACAACCCCATTTTCGGGAACAGAAAGCTTGCCATTGTCCAATGGGTGACTGACTTCTTCAACACTGTCGTCATCATTATCCGAAGGAGCAGTAGTGTGATTTTCCACAGCATTCTCTGGCACTGGAGTTACCTCTACAATCAAGCACTACAAACTAAATATTGTCCTGTTTAAAAAGGAATCCATAAGTAAAAGCAGATGCATAAATCGTAAAACTCACCAGCATCTTGAGCCAAAGCAGCTTGACTGCTCTTGTCGACATCATTATATGCCACATCCAGACTCTTTTTCATCAACATACCTAAACAGGTCATTTAAGACATAATAGCCACCCTCTTGCGGAGCTAGAAAGAACGACTGTGTAAACTTCCTCCTAACATCGTCTGTTCCGATCAAGGAGCCAGTAACCAAAACAATCACACTGTTTGCTAATGAGAATTGAGCATCAGCACAGGAAATCTCAGCTCTATAGCTATGGTAATCCAATGAGAGAATTAACTCATTTATCTCCTGTAACAAGCAATTACCGAAAACAACATTAAATAATCATAACATGAACAAAATAAAATACATTCATTCCCAGTGCATCGTTCGCAAACAAAACCATACCTTCAAGGTAGTCACAGATTTCACCATACCATCGAGACAGGGACAGCTTAATACACTCGAGTCAAGATAAAATTTATAAGCAAATGAAGGGTCTTTGTGAAGAATAGTGTAGTACTGTTCCACAAAGGCATTCCCTATCTGTTGTGGATCAGATGCCGGGGAATCTGATTGCATTGCCATCTTCTACCAACAAAAAATACACTCAACTATAATCTGTCACAACACAAAACAAGTAAGAACCTAACATCAAGTGTATATACCAATGAAAATAGAAAAGCAGAGAATAATATCTCAAAAATTAAGACATGGTTGGCTATAATATCTCAAAAATACAAGAAATTATTAGATGTACATTGTTCACCATGTCATCTATGGTTCATACAATGAGATTCATCCATCTCAAGGTAACTTTCAAATAACTACCCACCATGTAGAAAAGAGATGAAATTCACCTCAGAAAAAAATGAGATGGAAAACTTTCATTGGATGTACCATGTATGATATGGTGAACGGGGATCATCTAATAATTTTTTCCCAAAATACACTCAACTATAATCCATCACAACATAAAACATGTAAGAATCTAACATCAAGTGTACCAATGAAAATCAAAAGCATAGAATAATATCTCAAAAATTAAGACATGGTTGACAATAAGATCTAAAAAATACGAGAAATTGTTATATGAATCTTGTTCACCACGTGATACATGGTTCATGAGAATCATGCATCTCAATGTAACCTCCGAATAACTACCCACCACATAGAAAAAGAATAAGATGGAAAATATTCATTGGATGTACCATGGATGATAATCTAATAATTTTTCCAAAAATACACTCAACTATAATCTGTCACAGCATAAAACATGTAAGAATCTAACATAAAGTGTATATACCTATGAAAATCTAAAAACGGAGAATAATATCTCAAAAATTAAGACATGATTGGCAGTAATATATCCTTTATCTGCTAAATTGAGCCATAATATTAAAACAAATGCAATATGTTAAAGAAACCCAATCCATTAAATACCAAACTAAATGCGCATTGTACCTAAAACTACGATGGATTCAACAATTCAATCCTGAATCATCCAGTATTGCTCTGTAGGGTTTATCATTCCAGAATCTAAAAAGAGGAACAAATAGCGATGGGTATCCTATTAAAGATTAAAACTTTAATCTTCACCTATTGACGTTTAAACCCCACAATTCAAAATCATATCGAAATCAATAATTACCTAGGAAGTAGCAACAGGCGGCACCGGCAAGAATCGAGATGAATTGAGGTTAAAAAAATACCCTTGACAGCACAGTAAAGGAGACGATATCCGGCTGAGTGACTGTTTTTATATATATAGAGAGAGATTTTGTTTTTTCGAGAGTGGGCCCGTCCCTTTGCATATATTTTGGACCCAGATTGATCTGGACGGTCATGATCTAATTTTAGTTCTAATGAAACTATGAAAGTGTGCTTATATGGAAAATATTTATTGTTGGATATCAGATAAAATTTGATTTAATTTTTTTAATAATTTTATTTTGTGGAGAGAATAGATGATATAATAATTTATATTTAATTTAAAAAATTAAATATTTGTATATTTGAATGATCAGATCAAATAATTAAATATTTAATTATTTAAAAATATTATTTGTTTTTAATTATTTTTTAATTTAAAAATTATATTTAAGAAAAATTTAAAATTTTGAATATAACAGATAACAAAATGCTAAATAAAATAATATTTAAATCTATAAAAAAATATTTCGTTAAATTTTTGATACAACAAATAATAAATTATTAAATATTATAAGCATAAAGATAACTTTAACCCTTAACGTTTATAATTTTTATCGTTTTAACTCTTTTTTTGATAAATTTAGCCGTTAAAAATATAACACGATAACTTATTCTAATATAATATATAAAATAATTAAAATTTAAATAAAATATAAAAAAATAATTAATTTTAAAATAAAATACTACTAAATATTTCCAACCCTAACTACGTTAGAATCAAAATCTTACCTTAAAAAATCAATTGATTTCAAACTGTGTTATTTTTTTTAAGATAGAACTTTGTTTCTATCATAGTTATGGTTGAGAATGTCTAGTAATATTTTATTTTAGAATTAATTAATTTTTAATATTTTATTTGAATTTTAATTGTTTCATATTTTATATTAAAATAAAATTATATTTTATATGTATGTATATATATATGTATTTGATAGGTTAGATGTCATGTTATTTAAAATATATTATCTTATGCATATGACATGTCATCATTGTTAAATTTTTAACAGTGATAGTTAAAAAATAAGCTATTTGTCAAAAAGATATAGATTAAGTGTTAAATTTATCCCAAAAATAATAAGGGTCAAACCGATAAAAAATATAAACGTTAAGGTTAAAATTATCTTTATGTCAATATTATAATATTAACATTTATGAAGTATTAAATTTTTAAATTTCAAATTCTTGTATAACCTGAAACTTAAAATATTATAATTTGTATTTGATTAAAAAAATTATTATAAAATTAAATATTTAATTTAAAAATAAAAATTAAATGGAATTAATAATCAATCAAATCATTTAAAAAAATTACCTAGAGGGTGAAAGAGAGACCGAGAAGGAATAGGTCTTGAACTTAAAACTTAAAATAATAAGATAAAAATAAATAAATAACCCTAATTTGGACCGACTATAAATTAAAATTAAATTAAAATAGTTCGAATCGAAATCAACTTGAACGACCTGTTTGGTAATGGTCAAAGAACATAACTGAGCAAAAACGACGCCGTTCTGATCAAATTAACAATAATACCCCACTCTCGACAGTAATTTACTCACAACGAAAACCTCAAAAACCCCAACTTTGTTCTCCTTCTTCCTTCAAAGTTGCCGCCTACAGCGCTTCAAATGGCTACTGTTAGTAGCAGCAATAGCAACGGCAGCATCGGTAACGGTGAGATAAGTAGCGGCAGCGATGGGCAATGGAAAGTTGAAGAAGCAATCGGCGGGAACGCCAAGGCTATTCAGGCCTTGAGAGAACTTATCGTTTTCCCTCATCTTTACTCTCGTGAAGCGAAGAAACTTGGCCTAAAAGTATCAAGCTTTTATCTTTGTTGGGTTTTTATTAAAATAAATTCTTAAGTTAAAGCTTTGGTTTTTAGTTTTTGATTTCTGGGTTTTCTTTCAGTGGCCTCGTGGTTTGCTTCTATATGGTCCCCCAGGCACCGGGAAGGTAACTAGCTATTCAGTTGTTTGGAATTTGAATGCTCAGATATGATGCTTGTGTTTATCTTTGGAAGTTATTTGGTTTCCTTTGCAATGGTAGACAAGCTTGGTGCGTGCAATTGTTCGAGAATCTGGTGCTCGTTTAATTGTTCTCAGGTACTGCAGCATTTGGATTTATCCTTTCTATGATATAGAATTGCATACTTGTGGGACAAAAGTTAAGTGTTCGAATAGTTGTTTTGTTATTTTCTAGAGTTTCGGACCTTCGGTTTGTTCAATGTTTTTTGGTTGTCTTGTAGTCCACATTCTGTTCACAGAGCACATGCTGGAGAAAGTGAGAAAATTTTGCGGGAAGCTTTTTCAGAGGCATCTTCGCATGCGAGTTCAGGCAAACCTTCAGTTATTTTCATTGATGAAATAGATGCTCTCTGCCCTCGACGTGATTCAAGGTATCCTAAAAAGAAAATTGCTCGAATGTATGATAGTTGATTGCTTATACTTGGATGTTTTGTGAAGCAGAATAGTTGTAATGCCATTTCCTTCATCTACATCGTTTTATAGGTTGCTAGCAATGTCTCTTTTGTATAAAGAAAAAAAATCATATTTTGATAACACTTGCAAAATTCGATGCATAGTAGTGTCAGTCTGAATGTATAGTTTATGTATGCATCAATGCATTGCATTTTGCATGTAACCAGATGAGACTTTTCTGAAGCATGCTTAAAGTATCATGGAACTACACATTTAATGCAGACGCGAACAGGATGTTCGTCTATCTTCTCAGCTCCTTACACTGATGGACTCCAATAAACCCTTACCAAGTTCTGTACCACGACTTGTGGTGGTTGCGTCAACTAATAGGTTGGTTCTCTAACTCAAGTTACAAGGCTCCGTTCTATTTGTATGTGTTATGGCCAGCCTTGTTTATAAAGAACTTAGTGTAAAGTTTCTGGAGATTCTATATAATTATTATGTTACTGCCTTATAGTAATGTGTCATGCTTACCGGCTCTCCAGTTTCCACTACTTTTTGGTAAACATTTCTCCAAGTTGCTTATTAAGCATTTTCATCGTCTGTTGTGGGATTTAATGATGTCGTAACTGATGGAATGGTAGTTAAGTCTCGGAAAGCTAGCTGCAGTTGGTCTTATCTTTTTAGGTTGAACTTTCTAAGAGTTATTGCTGAACGGTATTTTTGTGTATCAAGAGTGGATGCAATCGACCCGGCTCTAAGAAGGTCAGGGCGTTTTGATGATGAAGTTGAAGTTACCACACCTAATGAAGAAGAAAGGTTTCAAATTATCAAGGTAAGGCTGGTTCCCTTGTATTTATATGTTCCATATTTGGGTTGCTTTGCTTACTTTAATCAATCAAGCGCTTTGAATGTATGAAAAATTGAAAGCATGAGTTGTCACTGTACTAGTTGCTTGATTGGCATCCCGATTCAGAACGCATCAGGTCTTAAAGCTTTATGTCGAGCTTTATCAAGGTAGTCATTTTTTTTCCAGCTTTATACGAAGAAGGTTCCTTTGGATCCCAGTGTTGACTTACAAGCTGTAGCTGCGTCTTGCAATGGTTATGTTGGAGCTGATTTGGAAGCTTTATGTCGTGAGGCAACCATGTCTGCAGTTAAAAGGTCTACAGATGTAGGTGAAAATCTAGGTGCAGTTAGCTTAACAATGGGAGACTGGAAGCATGCTAAGTCTGTCGTTGGCCCAAGCATAACAAGAGGCGTAACTGTCGATGTTCCAAATGTGTCTTGGGATGATATTGGAGGACTCAAAGATTTGAAGGTGAGCATTTCGTGTTTGCTTCGTGTTGGGAATCTTGGATTTCATTTTACTTAATTCATGAACAGAAAAAGCTCCAGCAAGCTGTTGAGTGGCCTATCAAACATTCAGCTGCATTTGCAAGGCTTGGGATATCACCTATTCGTGGAGTTCTTCTGCATGGACCTCCTGGATGCTCAAAAACGACTCTCGCTAAAGCTGCGGCTCATGCTGCCCAAGCTTCTTTTTTCTCTTTGAGGTTAGATTATCTTTTTCATATAGCATTTTGTAATCCATAAAACATATATGGAAAGCATTGAGATTTTTTCGGCAGTTAATTAAGCTTTGACAAATGATCTAGTTCTTTTCTGTAGAGTTACGTTTTTAATACGTTTGCATTTTGCCGAATGAATCAGTGGTGCAGAGCTGTACTCAATGTATGTCGGGGAGGGTGAATCATTGTTGCGAAATACATTTCGTAGAGCGCGTCTGGCGGCACCAAGCATAATTTTCTTTGATGAAGCTGATGTTGTTGCTGCTAAACGGTTAGTTTGTTGCATTTTACTTGATAGTTCTTTGTAATGTCCTGGAAAGACACAGGCTCTTGCTGCTAAGGAATGAACTTGAGATTACGGGTATCTAGAATTCCTCGTACGATTTTGCTTTTGACTGTTCTTGCACTTCAAACTAATTTCTTATGCCATCTCCCTTAATGACAGTGGTGGGAGTTCGAGGAACAGTAGTGCCGTTGGAGAGCGGCTTCTATCCACTTTACTTACCGAAATGGATGGTTTAGAACAGGCAAACGTAAGTGATGATCCTGTAAACTTATTTTCTGTTTGTTAGACAATCATGGATGTTATCTTGTCGTCTTTGTGTGATTTCGTGTAAAATCTTTTTCAGGGGATTCTCGTTTTAGCTGCTACTAATCGACCTCATGCAATCGATCCTGCGCTTATGCGGCCCGGAAGATTTGATTTGGTAAAGAACCCTATTATATTAGATGTTTTCCAATCCTTTCTACTCGGTGCAATATCGAGTTTCGTTTCTAGTTATGTGTCGGGCATTAGAAAACGTTTATTATCATGAAAATGTAGGTGCTCTATGTACCACCACCCGATATGGAAGCTCGGTACGAGATACTCCGTGTTCATACACGCAACATGAAAATCGGGGATGATGTTGATCTGAGAAGAATAGCAGAAGATACAGAACTGTTCACAGGAGCCGAACTGGAGGGTTTGTGTCGGGAAGCCGGAATAGTAGCTCTGAGGGAAAACATATCTGCTACCGTAGTCGGCAACCATCATTTCGAAACAGTGAAGAAGTCCCTAAAACCAGCATTAACAAGACATGAAATTGAATCTTATTCATCATTTATGAAGAACCAAGGCTCGATATCATCCCCTGCCGCTGCCGCCGAGTTGGAACCTAGTACCCGAAAAGAAGCCGTAGAACAAAAAAGTAGGCCGTTGAGTCGGGCATTTCCGATCAAACTCTGTGTTCTGGGTGTCATACTACTTCTTGGCGGTAGATATCTATTCATGCATAATGATCAAACTCCATCTGAAGCAGTGGTTACATAAATTTCAATAGCATGCAGCATGCTGATGACATATCTTGTATAACCAGTTTGTATTTTTTTTTTTTTGGTAACATCTGTTTATTTATGGAAGGTTTCGATTTTCCTTGTCTTGAAATATGCTATCGTTGTTGTGGACAAATCACTATTGGGAACTAGCAAAACTTGACTCGAAAAAATTGAAGGCATAAAGATAATTTTAACCCTTAACGTTTATAGTTTTTGTCGTTTTGGCCCTTATTCTTTTTTTGGGATAAATTTAGTCCTTAACCTATATCTTTTTGATAAATAACTTATTTTTTAACTAGCTTGATGATTGGACCGTTAAAAATTTAACGATGATATATATATATAGAATATAATTTTAAATGACATGGAATGTAACCTATCAAATACATATATATATGGAATATAATTTTATTCTAATATAAAATATAAAATAATTAAAATTCAAATAAAATATTAAAAATTAATTAATTCTAAAATAAAAATTATAAAACATTCTTAACCCAACTACGATAAAATCAAAATCTTATTCGAATTGTATTTATATTTTTTATTATATTTTAAAATTAAAAAATAAATAACATATTTTTTAAAATTTCTATATAATTATTGTGACACAATTGTCTTATGAAAACCTTTTTTCCGTGAATTTGGTTTATTGTATGTAATATTTAAGATTAAATGTGACGAATTTTGTATTATTTAAATTATTGTCTAGAATTTGATATTTAAAATATTTGTTATAATAAAAAATGAAATATTATATTAGTTTATGATATTTTACTTATATAATATTATTCCCGTTATTTTTTATTTGTTCATACATCTCAAATAAAAAATAATTATAATACACAATGATTACAAAATTCTAAAATAAAAATATAAACGCAATTCGAATAAGATTTTGATTTTATCGTAGATAGGGTTAAAAATGTTTAATAATATTTTATTTTAGAATTAATTAATTTTTAATATTTTATTTGAATTTTAATTATTTTATATTTTTATATTAGAATAAAATTATATTCCATATATATATATGTATTTGATAGGTTATATTCCAATTTATTTAAAATTATATTCCATATATATATCATCGTTAAATTTTTAACGGTCCAGTCATCAAGCTAGTTAAAAAATAAGCTATTTGTAAAAAAGATATAGGTTAAGGGTTAAATTTATCCAAAAAAAAGAATAAGGGCCAAAACGACAAAAGCTATAAACGTTAAGGGTTAAAATTATCTTTATGCCAAAATTGAATAACTCGATTCATTTTGGCTCGATTCGAAATTTTATAAATTCAACTCGATAAAATTTTAAATAAAGTTTGAGTTGTAAAGTAGATTCAAATAACTCAAAATTTTTAGTAATTAAATTATTTATATTTAAGATTGAGACGAGTCTCTCATTTTTTTTATAATATGTATCTTGATATATAAAAATATGAAAAAAATATTGTCACATATGAATATATATATCTTATATGATTAGAGAAAATCATTTAAATTGAAATCAATTATACTATAATATGATAAATAATTATGATTAAATTTTTATAGGAATTCGAAAACTCGACTCGACTCAAATTTCTTAAACTCGACTTGAATAAAAAAAATTCAAATAAAGTCTGAGTTATAAAATATGACTAATCAACTCGAATAATTTATTTTTTTTTAATTTCACTCAATCAAATACTCACCCCTAATTATGTATGCATGTGAGGTGGTTATTTTATTGAGTTGAGTTAAAAAAAATAGAGATAAATTATATAAATAATTATCATACTTTTAGGGTGTTTTCGTTTTGGTCACTAAAATTTTAAAATTTTATTATAGTCATTAAATTTTTAGTTCGTTTTTTATATGATCTCTCCGTTTAAGAGTTACTTTTGTTTTTTTTTCTTAGTAAAAATGAGTAAACAATATTAATCACCGCTCAACTTCGTCTCAATCATATTTTGATCATTAGAGTTTAAAAAATTCTAATTCAACAACTTAACTTTCGAACGGATGACATAGTTATATAAATGAAAAAATTGATTAATCCTTAAAAATATTTTAATTAATTTATAAATTAACAATATTCAATTCTCGATCTTATATTATACTAATTATAGAGGATAATCAATTAATCAATTAACGAAATATTTAATTATAAAAATTAAGAGTTTACACCTATTAATTATACCCAAAATCAAAACATTTTTTTAAAACAAGTCTATACTAAAATTGAAAATTTCATTTTATATAAACAATTTAATTCAAGAGTGATCAAAATAAAAATAATTTAAAAGTTAAGTTAATAAATTAGAAAAAATTTAAGATCTAAGAAACAAAATAAAAAGAGAAAAAATAATGATAGATTGATATAATTTACTCTTTATTTTATTAAAGAGAGATGAATGAGAAGTAACAATACCTTAAAAGTTTGGTGATCATTTGTGTAATTTACGCAAAATTTAGAGTTGATTAAGTTATTTTTTTTATAAATGCTACTGAATTTTTATTAAATTCATAGAAAATTATAATTACAACGTAAACAAAAAGTAAAATAATTGGATTAAAAAATTTAAAAATTCTTACAACCCAAAAACAAAGAAAAATAAAATTCCTATGAAAATAAGGATACCGATAAAATTCAGCAGCTTCTTGAATTTCCTTGTCTTTGTCCAAACGAGACGCATAGTGAGAAAAAAGGAGTTGTAGCCGATTCAAACTATCGTGCAAAAAGTATCACTACCTAGGACTGATTTTATCGGCAAACAACCATCAACCGAGTGAGATAAGCCTTTTCAAGTGAATACCGACAAAACAATAAATCAGAAAACTAGCACCGATTGAATCTCTGTGCGAACAACAACCGATTGCTAGGGTAAGTTGCAACATGCCATAAAGATAGACGAATCAAACCCCAAAACAAAAATAAAAACATATCACAAGGACAGAGAAAAACGTGTCACAAAGATAGAAAAAAGGGATCCTTATTAAAATTAAACAAGAAAAATAAATAGATCCGATGGTCGACAACCAACACTAAAATTAATTATCGACCACCGATTAAAAAAACGATCAAAACGAAAAACTAAAAAGATGAAATTTGTGAAAGGAGAACGACGGCCATGGTTTTTAAAAGAGAATTAGGTTTTCTTGATTTTTTTACTTTCTAATTTAAATTATATCTTAGTCTTTTAACAGAGTTATTCAAGTTTTTTTTTAATTTAATTATAATTTTTTATAATATTTTGATATTAATTAGTTTAATTTAAATGGTTTTTAATTACCATAATTACTAATTAGTTATCCGATTTTTTTTTTAATTTAATTAAAAAATTTTAAATCAAACTTATGAAATTATGAGTTAAATTAAACTGAATTAAATATTTTTATATCGAATCGAGTAAAATAATTCGATTTTCTAAATTGAGCTTTGTTTACCCATATATGCACCTGAGATTAAAACTAACACGCTATAGATTAATTTATAATTTTTTGAATAAATGTAAACTATATTTATCCAAGAACTTCAAAATAAATTAATTTATAACTATTTATATGAATACATATATTCGCGACTCATGTGACCAACAAAATCGTAAACCCATAACATAACTAGGGATGAGCACAGAACTCGAATCCAACGGATTTTGATCCGATCCGATTTGATCGGATCGAAATTTTTAGTAAAAAATTAGATTCTGGTTGGGTCAGATCGAGTATTTTTCAAGAGTGATCTCGAGTCGGGTTCGAGTTTAGGGTGAAAAAAATTCTACCCGACCCGAGATTAATAGTAGAATTTTTTCATATATATTTTAGGAATATTTGTAATAATGACCCCTCTTTATATATTTTATATAATTAGGTCATTAAAATTATTTTATTTACAATCAAATTACTAAAGTATAAATTTTTTTAATGATCCGAATTGGGTCGGATTATAAAGCTTAAATTGAATCGGGTCGGGTGGAGGGTATAATTTTTTTAGTCGAATGCGGGTAGGCCGAAAATCTAACCCGACCCGACCCGTACTCATCTCTAAACATAACCTTTAACTAATTATATTTATATTCGAGTTGAGTCAAACCCATTAACAACACGTTTGGTGAACATTACAAACTTGCTTGATTATTCAGTTTCCTTTTGTGGAAACCATTTTTTACAAGGAACGTACAACAAACTCTAATTAAGAATGCAATTAATTGCTCAATATATAATATAAAAAATACTTTTCTTTCTCTGGTCCCCCTAAGCTTTTTTTAACTTATTTTTTACTTATTCAGCGACGAAAATAATTTTTATATTAAATTATCGATTATCAATATTTATTATATTTTTGGTTTTAATAAAGAAAATTGTGTTAGCAACATATGTTTTTTATTCTTATATGATACGTTTTTCATTACTTATTATTATATTTATATTAATTTTTTATTGTTTTATATTTTATATTTTATATATATATTTGATAGGTTAGATGTCATGTCATTTAAAATATATTATTATATGTATATGATATGTCATAATCATTAAATTTTTAACGATCCAGTTATCATGTTAGTTAAAAAATAAGTTATTTGTCAAAAAATATAGGTTAAGAGCTAAATTTATCTAAAAAAAGAATAAAGACCAAAATGATAAAAATTATAAACGTTAAGGGTTAAAATTATCTTTATGTCTAATAATAGTAATACCCGAATGGTTACACCATTACAGTTTTGTCCCTTAAATCTAAACAAATTTTAAGGACCAGTCTTTTTATTTATATAATTTTATTCGAATATAAAATAATATTCCTTGGGGTTTAGCCTCTTTCTGCCTATAAATTGACTTCAATCCTCATCATAACTTCATATGTTTATCAAGTTTTTACTAATTAGTAATTTCTCCCATGGCTGCTCCTTCGTACACGGTGGATACCAAGAATGTTTCAGCACCGGCAGGGTCAGTTCCGACAAGAAGTCTTCCTCTTAGTTATTTGGACATGCCATGGATTCCTTGTCCTCCCTTACAAAGCCTTTTCTTCTACGAATTCCCTCACCCGACCTCCCATTTCATGGAAACAAAGCTCGAGACTCTGAAACACTCTCTTTCCCTAACCCTTCAATATTTTTTCCCACTTGCAGCAAAGCTCATGTGCCCTCCACCGCCACTTCAGCCCTACATCCTTTACACCGACGGCAGTGACTCGGTTCCTCTTGTGGTTGCCGAATCAACCGCCGATGTCGAGTGTCTCGTAGCCAACTACCCACGAGATATTAAGTTACTACACCCTTTTGTTGCAGAACTTCCACCGTCGAAAATGTCGTCGGATGGCGTGCTGGTGCTGCCAATCATGGCCGTCAAGGTCACAGTGTTTCCGAACGTTGGCGTTTGCTTCGGGCTGACGCATAACCATGCGGCAGCCGATGGAAGCTCGTTCATACACTTTCTGAGATGTTGGTCTTCCATTTGTAAGTCGAACGGAGACTCAACGTTTCTCGACGATGCGTCGCGGCGGCCTTTTCATGAGAGGGAAGCGGTCGAAGACCCTAATGGATGCAAAAAAGATGCCTTGAAATCCTACTGGAATTGGAGAGAGAACCTCGGTCCGACCCCGACCAAGGAAATATCATCGGAAGACAAAGTTCGTGCCACATTTGTACTAACCCTACCTCAAATCTCCAAGCTCAAGCAATGGCTCACGACACAGTGCAAGAACAAAACCAGCAATGCTGACTCCGAACAGGTACGAATCTCGACATTTGCCGTCACCTTCTCTATCATGTGGACATGTTTGATCAAGTCCAAAGAGAATAACCAAATAACATCAAATCTTGACGATGATGGTGTATGCTACTTCATTTTCGCTGCCGATTGCCGGATCCGACCCGGATTCCCTCTTCCTGTAACATATTTCGGAAACTTTCTTGCACCGGGCATTGTGAAAGTCATGAAGGGTGAGCTGATAGGTGCAAACGGAATAGTGACAGCGAGCGGAAGCAATTACCAGCAAGGTTAAAGAGATGGAGAGTGGATTCCTGGAAGAAGCGCAAAAAGGAACGTCGGCGGTGGATGAAATGGTCCGATCAGGGCATCATATTGTCGGGCTTTCGTGGTCACCGAGATTCCGGGTATACGATATGGATTTCGGGTGGGGGAAACCGATGAAGGTCGAATTTGCTCACATCGACAAGGACGGAACATTGTCGTTCATCGAGTCTAGGGACGAACCGGGCGGCATTGAAGTTTCCTTGGTTCTTACCGGGAATCAAATGGATGCATTCACGTCAACTCTGGCTGAAATCTTAAAACCCTTCTAATTCAAATAATTTCTGGTTTACATGATAAAAATTAAATAAGAGAAATCCTACGATTTCTTAAACTAATATATATATATATATGTTTGTGCCGCGTGATTGTATTACGATTTATGTTTGTGCCGCGTGATTGTATTTTCCAATAATATTATCTTTAATGTTTGAAGTCGTATTTCTTCTTTTGATGTAATTGTACCTTATCAATGTACTAAATACTTATTCGTAAAAATTTGTCACATTTAATCGAATTAAATAATATTTTTTTTGATTTAGTTGAGTCGTAGAGTTTTATTTTATAATTCAAATTTTAAATAGTTCTTTATAATTATAATATATATATGTAATTAAAACTAAAAGACAAAAGAAAGATATGACTAAAATAAAACTGAAAATAAAATTACAACTCGAACTTTGAATATTTGAACTCGATTCAAAAATCAAAAAATTTTAAATTATTCGCTTCGACTCGTATAACTTGACATCTCAACTCAAATAACTTAAAATAAAAAAATAAACTTTTTTCGAATTAAATCAAATTTTGCTCACCCTAATAAATCTCACTCCCTTGTTTTTTAAAAATCGTCAAAATTAAATATAAAATATATATTAGTTTAGATTAATTAAGATAAAATCTTAAAAATTTAAAATTTAAAAAATAAAATAAATAAAACTATTATTATTATTATTTATAAAAAGACAAGTTTCTAACTCACATTATTTTTTAATCTATAATTAATTTAATTGTATTAGTATTAAATCAAATTCAAGTAATCACTTAAGTAATACTCGAAATCATTGTTAATGTGATTTTAAACTTTATATTTTAGTCAAAATATTATTAAATATAAAGTTTTAACTCGTAAATCTTAAAATCTAACAATAAACTTTAAGATCGAAATGCTTATAATTTTTTATATTTTTTATTTATAAAATAATTATTTATATTATAATATTTGAAATGTTTTTTAAAATATTTTAAATTTAAAATATAAATTAAAATTTAAAGACGTATAATGCTATTAAAATAAAATTATGGAACTTAGCTGTGAACCGATCACTTCCATTTAAAATTTCAAAAACAAGAAAAATAGTAAATTTCCCAATCCCTTTATATAAGAAACGCTCGCATTTCGTTTTCCTTCTTCAGTAGGCAGCAGCTGTTACTCTCAACTGTCCTTCCCTCTCTCTTTTCTCCAGATCTGATCTCCAAAGGCATTTTCAGGTAGTTTCAAAACCCTAGTCCTAGATCTATTCTTCTTCTTCGTGTTTATAAGGCTTTGCGTTGTACTCACTGAGTTCAGCCGTCAATTTCTTGATATGATTTTATGTTTTTAGCTTTGGCTGCACATTCTTTTGTATGCTTCGTTGTTTTGCTTGATTTTTGTTGTTTTGGATGTGCAAGCTGAAAGTTAAGAGGTTCTGGATTGTGATGTTTGCTTTCTTTTGAGGAGCTGGAACTGATTAGGTTTTCTTGCTCTTATTAATGCTTATGATACTGGAAATTCTGGAATAAATGGCATACAGTAGTGAAATTATGGAATAAAAAGGTGTCTTATTTGAATTTGACCAAGGATTTGTATGATAATCCTTTAGTTTCTTCAATGCTCACTTGGAACACGCCTAGATGTTTAGGATTTTAACTTTTGTGTTGTGATTTGTTGAGCTACTTTTCAAAGTAGCAATGACATATATTGCAATTGTGCCATCCTGTACCAAATCCACTTGATTTTGAGTTAAGTGTGCTAAACCCGAAATCAATTTATGAAAAGAGGAGATGATCTAAAACGACTAAGGGAGTAAGAGCCATTATGTTGTAATGGAACAAATGTTTACAGGACTCCACAATGCGTGGTGCTATCCTTAATGGCCGAGGATTGGGGAATTTCATTGAATCTTACTCGGCATGTTACCCTTGAGGCAAAGCCCACAGTAATTATAGAAGTGAATGTGTTGGTAAATCTCGTTTGGAAGTGCTATTAAAGAAGCTGGCAGGCTAGCATTTGGGAATTCATTGAACCGTGTTTTGTGGTGTTGTTAAAGCGTAGCAGGCTAGCATAAACTTGCATTGTAAAAGTGAAAAGTGTAAAGTCTAGGAATATCTTTGCAATGGGAGTTCTCTAAATATCCTTGGTTTGCTTGCTGTGTCTGCTTATAATATCAATTGATTTATATCCATACCATCTTCTTCTGCTCTGACCGTTCCCTACTTTTTTTTATTAACTCGATGAATTTTAGACTCTTACTTTGTGCTGTTTGTCTTCTCCCGATCTAGTAAGTTGGAAAAGATGGGTCGTGGAGTTAGCAGTGGTGGTGGACAAAGCTCATTGGGCTATCTGTTTGGGAATGAAGAAGCTCCAAAACCAGCGAAAGTCAACTCCCAAGCTGCTCCTGCCGAAGCTCCAGCTTCCCCCAAACCTGCCCCTGCTCCTGAACCAGTAGATATTACCAAGCAAGTTCCTGCTGGTATTAACAGTTCTTCCGCAAACAATCACATGCGTGCTGATGGTCCAAACACTAGCAATTTCATTACGGTATCTAGCCCCTAATTACGATTGCTTTACAAGCCCTTTAAGATTTTAAGCCTGAGAAACGTTTATTTGTCATCGAAATACTATGCTAACATATGTTTTCAACGGATTCAGGGTCGACCTTCCACCAAGGTTCATTCTGCCCCTGGAGGTGGATCTTCACTGAACTACCTTTTCGGTGGGGTTCCCGGAGGTAATAAATGAGATTGTGCCTTAATAAATCTTTGGTTGATTTTTGGGTTGAATCAGTACATTGTTGATGATGCTGTTTTTCCATAATCTTTGAACATAAAATCATTGAAAACATGGTTGTCTCGTGGTGTAATATTATTTCAGGTCTTATTTTCTAAATTTATATTTTAAGATTTAAAATTTAAAATTTAAAATTTATGATTTATAATTTATAATTTATTTTTTAATGTTAGATCATAAAATAAACATAAAAAATATAAAAAATTTTGTTCAAGGCATTGTCTATATCTCAATAAATATAACGTGTCTATCTATTTTCTATATCTCTTTATATGTCCTACAAATAATTTTATATGGTATATATTAATGATTTTTTTAGTATTTTTAAAGTTTTCAACAATCAGGACTAATTTAGTTTTTGATATTTATTTTTAATATTTGGAATTTTAAAATATCAATTTTAAGATGATTAAATATGGCTTTGATATCACTAAGAATTTTCAACAGTAATTAGGAGGGTTTATTGTCGGATATCCGATCTGATTGAATTCGATTTTTTTTGAATATTCAGGTTTTCAGATCAATGATATAGTGATCCGGTTGATCCAAATGTAACTTTACCCATAATTGACTAATCCAAATATAACTTTTAATAATTCAGTGATTCAAATATAACTTTACTCATAATTGATTGATCCAAATATAATCTAACTCATAATTAAATGACATCGATTATAGTTTACCCATAATACCCATAAATCAAACCTAAACCCAAAATAAATTTTATTATTATCCAAACCCAACCAAAAATACTAACCCATTTTAATGTTTCAGGCTAGTCCATTACAATATCCATTTAGATCCAATTTCAAATTATCCATACCCAATAAAGCCAATTTACATACCTATCCAAATTTAGCCCACACATAATATATATATATTAAAATTCCTAATATCCTAAATTACCTCAATATCCCGAAGAATCTCCCCAATATTATGATTGGGAAAAATAATTCTCAAACTATCGATGCTTAAATTTTATTTTTGAAATATTATGATTTCAACAATAAAATCAAAGAATCTTTCGTTTATCACCGTCTTTGAACAGTAAAATAATTGTGTCTAATGTGCAGTTAGATAAAGTCGGAGCCTTTAAGCTCCGTCTTTCAACAGTAAATTCTATTGTTCAAAGACGGAGCCTAATGAGGTCATCTTTCAACCTTATTTTTTATTTCTATTGTTTAAAGACGGAGCCTAATGGGATCATCTTTCAATTTATTTTTTATTTTCATTGTTCAAAGACGGAATCTAATGGGGTTAGCTTTGATTTCACTGTTGAAATCACAATATTTCGAAAAATAAAGTTCAAGCATCAATAATTTGGGAATTATTTTTTTCAATCACAATATTGGGGAGAATTCTCCCAATATCCCTATCCACGCCTGTGACCTTAATGCAGGGGTGTTCATTGTTAGATATTAGATTAAATTTTATTTTTTTGAATATTCGAGTTTTCGGAACGATAATATAGTGATCTTTATTTGATTTATTTTTGAATATTCGATTTTTTGGATAATTGGATTGAATTTTTGGATATCCGATTATCCGAAAATATATTTTAATTTTCTTATTTTTTTTGAATTTAAAGATTATATTTATAAAATTTTAAATTTTCGAATGTAACAAGCAATAAACTATTAAATATAATACGATTTACATTTATAAAAAAATTAATTGTTTTAATTTTTGGATACAACAAAAATCAAATTATTAAAAATAAAAAATATTAAAAAATTAAATTTTTCGATTTTTAAATAATCTGAAACTTAAAATATTATGATTCATATCTAACCTAAAAAATTTAAAATGGGATTAAATACTCTATCTAAAAATAAAAATCATATTAAATATTTAAATTTTCGAATCAAATTAATGGTTTTTTATATCTGATATTTTTAAACACTCTGACCTCTATCACGTGTGACTACTCAGTTTGTCGTGGTTGTAACACGCGTTACCAACGTCGTTACCGACCAAAGCATGTCATGGTCGCACTGCTCTCCCATGAAAGGAAGCATCAAATATGAAATCATGTCACAGTAGCTTGAATTTTTTTTTGTGTATAAATTGTGTATTTAAAGCCGAACAAATGATGTAAATGGGGATTCGAATAGGGATAGTAATTTTATCCGTCTTTGTCGGGTCCCGATCCGATTGAGAAGGGTTTTATTTAAAAAAACTAGGTTTGATGTTGGGTGATAAAAAATAAAAATCGGATTAGGTTGAGGTCGGGTTTAAGATAAAAATTTTCGATCTGACCTGACCCGGTATATATATATATATATATTATATTTTTATAAATAATATTTAATATTTTTGTTATTTTTTGGGTCGGATCAAATTTATTCGGATTTTTAATTAAGTCGAAGTTGAGTTATGATTTTTATAATATCAAATTAAATCGGATCAGATGTAAAAAAATATGAGATCAAACCGGGTTGAGGTTGGATCGAAGAACTTAAGTTTCAGGTCGGGGTCGGAATCGGAGTGGCCAAAAACCCAACCATTGCCATCCCTAGATTTCAAAGGCAAAATTAGGGTTCGAATATAATAAATGGAAAATGAGAGTTATTTTCAGAAATCCTCAGAATCAAAGCACAAAAAAAATTAAGGTATATATTTTATTTTTTATTTCCAAACTAATAAGAAAAATAAAAAGGCATATTTTGGTTTACTTTCGATTCAACTTTAAATCGGTGCCATCATCGTTATCTAAGACAGAAGATAGACCGTCGATGAATGATTCTAGCGAGCCCTAATTTTCTTCTTCTTCGAATAAAAAACCTCTAAATTCGAAAAATTAAAATGAGAGAAAGATATTAAATTCAAGATCCAATAAAATTATCTTTTCCTCTAAAGTTCCATCCTTCCCCTTTAAGTATTCGTATCTAATATTTGTGTTCGACATCAAATGTTATAGCACTCGAAAAACTAAGAAAGAAAACTGACCATACTGTATTAGGCATATATTTATTCGTATTCATATCCGAGTAACATTTATCTAAATTATTCAAAACAATAAATTATTTTGATAGATTTCATATGAATTTGATTTAAAACAAAATAAATCATCACTATTTTTTTAATTTATTTTGACTAATAAAATTTTAAAATATTTAATTTATTCACTAACTCTTTAAACTAAAAAATAATTTAAACATTTAAAATAATCAATGCAAATGCAAAATAGAAACCAACAAAATAGAAGTCTAGGAGGATAATCAATGCAAAGAGTTCATAGCGTGCAGGGTTCTAACTTGGATAAATTTATACTCTTTTATTCTTTTATAAATAAAATATATAAATTATTATTTAATTTTATTTTTTTATTTTAATTATTTAAATTTAAAAATTTAATTTATTTATATATATTGTTTTTTTCATAATTTCTGTATTACTCAGTCTACTATATTCAAAGTCCGAGCTTAATCTATTTACCTAATATTATGATATATTTATTTTTTATTTCAATATTGTTTACATAATAAATTTATTAGAATAAAATATATATTCTTACCCAAAAAAACTTATTCGAGATTGTCTAATTAATCTAGTGATTAAAAATATTTATATTTATTTATCTTGTATTACTTTAAATTTTAATATAAAAATATAATATTTATTTATTTAACAAAAAAATCCTTAATTAAAATAACACCTCGACACAGATATAATTAAGTTGATAAAATCATTGGAAAAAAAAAGTGGATATAATAAACTTGAAATCATATTCCACCAATTATTCCACTATAATCCCAACATTGCTAAATTGTTGCATCATTTTTATTATTATTATAATAATAATAATAATAATAATAATAATAATAATAATAATAATAATAATAATAATTGATGTTTGCTAAAACAAATATTTAATATATTTCAAATTATTATATTCTTTTACCCTTTGTTTAATTATTGGATTGAATGAATAAGTAGGCTTACCAAAGCTAATTTGGTGTAATATCATTTTCAACCCTATCAACATCCACTTTTCTTTTCATTTTTTTTATTTTTTTTATTTTTCCCGATTTTAAAATATAAAAAAATAGTTAATTGCCAATAATTATATATTATTAAAATTATTTTTAATTTTTAAAATATAAATTTAACCCTCAACATTTATTTTTTATTAATTAAACTTTTATTTTTCACAGGAAATAATTCATAACCTTTAAAATTTTGAATTTGACCCTTTTATGGATAATTGAATTAGTATTTATTTGTTAAAATATTATATTATTTTTTTATGTACGACATTTTAAATAAATGAATAAATTTAAAAATAAATATGTTGTCTAAGTTCAATTCATCATTAATTATGAGGTGACTTTTCGTGCAAATTAACTTTGACTTTTGAGAATTCATATAAGCCTTAGATTATCGAGAGGGTTGTAAACGAATCGAATATTTAATGAATTGTCCGTAAATCATTTATGAATTGTTCGGTAGAAAAATTGTTTATATTCGTTATTTATTAAACGAAAGAATATAGACAAGATTTTTGTTTGTTTAATTAAATGAACGAATATGAATAAAGGGTTTGCTCGTTCGTTTATGTTCGTGAATGCTTGATAATCTGTTCGTTTATGTTCATTTAAATTTATTCACATATGTCTAGGGGTGGTCATAATTCGGTTAAACCGAACTAACCAAATGAACTAAAATAAAATTGGTTAACCTATTGGATAATTTTAGGTTTTGGTTAATGATTAAGATTTTTTTTTAATTTTAATTCTCAATTAATTTGATTTAAAATCGGTTAATTAATAAATGTGTTAGTGTATGTTTACTTACGTTCCTTTGTGTTCGTTTATCATGTTAACGAATGAACATGAACAAACACGTACAATAAATTTTGTGTTTATTTATGTTCATGTTTATTTATGTGTTCGATTAAAATTAAACGAACAAACATAAACACACTCTCGTACATGTTTATTTAGTTCGTTTACTGCCTATAATATCAAGTAATAATCTAATACACATATGTATAATGTTTAAAAGGCCTCCTCAAACTATTTTTTTAGGTGTTTAAACATTTTTTTTTTGTTTTTTTATTATTTTATTTTTAAATGTTAAAATTATTTTAAGTGTCTTTTCTCAAAAGATATATTACGAGATCATTATTTTTTCAAAAAATATATATGATAAGATTAGACTTGGTAAACTTAACTCGAGGTTCAAAAAACGAACCGATTTAACTGAACTGAGACCCGAAATTAACCCAAATGTGATGTCATGAATTTGACCCGAAACTTGAATCGAACTGATCCGAACCAAAACTGATCTAAATTCTAGTTGAACTAAAGAATAGACCCGAACTGATTTTCAACCGAACAGAATAGACCCGAACTAAAAACAATCCTAAATAAGGAAAATATATTAAAATAAAAAATAGGATACGATCTGTCGTACAATTCATCAAAAAACAAATACACATATTACACAAAGATATATAGTGTGTAAACTAATTCGGTCTAAAAACCCGACAAGAATTGATCGATAACTTGCTAATCCGATCCAAAATTATTCGATCTGAAATAATCAAATCAATAATAACTATACTGAAACCCAACCGAGCCGAAAAATCAATCGACTTGACTTGATACTTTAAGCGAAATCAATATAGATCCGAACTAAAATTAAAAATTTAAATCAGACCTAAACTAATCCAAATCAAATTTAAATCATTTAGAATTAAAATAAAAAAAACTTAAGCCGATTGACTCGTTTATCACCTCTAGATAAGATATATAATTTTTATATATATATAAAATAGAATACTCCTCTCTTCCTAAACATGACATAAAACCTTCGCCAACCACTCTTAATATATTATGGGGAAATTTAGTTAATATAAATTATCATGACTTATGCAAATACACCCAAATTTATACCCAAATAAATAATGTGTCTGTGAATGTATAGATTAGAAAGTGGAAAGGAGCTTGTTTTGAGGAGACAACAAAAAAATAAAATAAAAATCATTCTTTTATTCTTACAAGACAAAAACTCCCATTGGTACATTTGTCAGCATCTGAGTTGGACAAGTGTTTGGTTAGATCTTTGGGTACTGTTTTGTCTTTCCAAAAGCGGCATAAAGATTTAATCTTTTAAGTAAAATTTTGATCAATGTTTAGTTGGTTAAAATCAACTAAAACCCAGGCGTCAATTTATGTAATAATAACAGAGTATTTAGGAAACAAAGATTCCTCTGCTTTATCTGATCTCTCTCTCAAAGAGATAAAGGAAACAAATTTAAGTTTTGGGTTTGTTTATTTTTGAAGAAATTTTTAATTTTTAATTTATACAGAGAGAAAGAAATAATTTTGGGGGGTTAACTTTTGTGGGTGATTTTGTTCATTGGTCGCACGTGGAAAACCAGAAGGTAAATTCTCCTCAGCTTCTTCTCTGTAACAGATTATTTATTTATTTGTTTTTGTGTTGTTATTATTAGTATATAATAATTATAATTTCATTTGTTGTTGATTATATCTTTACCTTCTTCATTCTTGCTTCTCTGCAACTACCCTTTCTATTCTTTGTAAGCATTTCCCTTCTGTGTTCTTAGTAATACTGATTTTACCATGAAATTAGCTAAAGTTTTGGTTTTTCCTGATCTTTGATTGTGGTGATCATCTCTTCAATTTCAAGTTTCTAATCTCCATGCATAAAGTGATGGGTTGTATTTTTTTTTGCTATTTATCATCTGGTTGTATTTGGGTTATGTTTAATGAATCTTAAACTGTGTTATTGGGTTTTGTTTCTTACATTTGAATCATATGTTCTGTTGACTGTTTGGCATGATCTGAATTTGTGATGCTTAACTTATAATTATGTTGATCTACAAGGATTAATGGCTACATTTTCTCTTTGTTGTTCATCTTGAATTGTTTGGAGTTGTGTTTTCTTGGCTCTATTAGTCTAGTATGTGCTTGATTGTGATTTTTGGTACTTTTTTTATGTTAGAGTTGGTAAAATTGTCAAAAACATGGCATTTTCTGGGGTTAAAAATGATAGAGGAGAATTGAGGATTCTTGAGAATTTGGATGAGCTAAGGACTGATTTGGCAGACTATATTGCTGAGTTATCTGAGGCTGCAGTGAAAGAGAGGGGTGTCTTTGCTATTGCATTGTCTGGAGGTTCGCTCATCGGCTTAATGGGGTATCGAACATCGATCCATTACTTTTCCATGTTTTGTTTTTTGTGATTTTTGGTGTCTTTAAGGTTTGTGTTTTTGGTGTGCTGGGATACAGGAAACTATGTGAAGCTCCTTATAACAAGACTGTAGACTGGGGTAAATGGTATATATTTTGGGCGGATGAACGCGTTGTTGCGAAAAGCCACTCGGATAGCAATTATAAGCTTGCAAAGGATGGCCTTCTTTCCAAGGTTCGTATGTGGATTCACACTTTTTGCTTTTCGAGAGACAAATGAAGGGAACTTTTGATAAGAATATGATGCTTGAATTGTGATGTTGGTAAATTTGGTGTTTGTTTGTTTCTGGATATCCCTGCTTAGTTAATAAACAAGTATGGATTAGTTCCTACATTATTCAATGATTTGAACGATCTACAGTTCGGATCTTGAATTATTAGCCTGTGCTAGAAGGTATTTAAGCTCAAATTCCTCATCTATGATGTTGTTTTGTCGTGTTCGGAACAGGCTCATGTTAATTGGTATATTAGTTGATATCCCACTAGCTGATAATTCAGTAATGGGTTTGATCTTCCACTTTTTCCGATGTTTGCTCGGTTCATTCTTCTTCACTGTGTTGTGGTTATCATTCTGACATTAGAAGGTGTGAAATTGAGTTTTCCCCCTCTTCAAGTATTATCGATGTTCTTTCGAATCGATCTAGATTTTTGGTTTTACTAAAAAACTTCTTATCTCGGGATAAATTTTCATTAAGCTCTGGCTTATTTTCACCTTCATGTTTTATACAGTTAATCCTGCCTCTTGATGATACGATCCCGTGAGATTCAGTTCTCTTGAAGTTCTTTCGTGTTTGTTCACAATGTCATCCTTTTTTTTTAAGAAAAACAGAGCACAGTACTGGTGCATGGGAGGGGTTAAACACTTGTTATACTGACAAAATCGAGGTGTAAATTTTAGCATGATTTGAAGAACTTGTTCTGGTGATTCGACCGTTCTAAGAACATTTGAACTTGTTCCAGTTACTAACTTGATTGTCTTGTTGAGGATAGCATGAGGCATGCATCTTTAGAACATCTGATATGATCGAAATAACCAAGATGATTGTCGGTTCTGAAAAGTTAAAGGACTTGCAGTGAAACTGTCGTTTATTTTTGCAGTTTTTGAACTCATTGATTCAAAGATGAAGAGTTTGTATATGATGTATAACCAGATACAATCGACCTTATTACTTGTTGGTCATGCTTTGCATCCGTTCGGAGTGGCTAGTCTGCCAAATGATTTGATTAGCTTCACAATAAAGTCGATTATGCTTCTTTTGTTAAGTTTATGCTCCATTACGTATGTGCTCGTATGCTTACGCCTTCTATTTGCTGCAGGTGCCGATTGTTCCCAGCCATGTTCATTCTATCAATGATTCAGTTTCAGCAGAGGAAGCTGCTGATGAATACACATTCGTTATTCGACAGCTAGTTAAATCAAGGATGATCAGTGTTTCCGACATTAGTGACTGCCCCAAGTTTGACCTTATCCTTCTTGGCATGGGCCATGATGGTCACGTTGCCTCACTATTTCCTAATCATGCAGTGCTCGACGAGAAGGACGAATGGGTGACTTTTATCACCGATTCCCCCAAACCACCACCCGAGAGGATAACATTCACTTTGCCGGTCATCAACTCAGCATCCATGTTGCAATCGTCGTGACAGGGGAGAGCAAAGCAGAGTCTGTGCACTTGGCAATCGATAACATCGGCCCCGACAGCCCATCAGTCCCTGCACGGTTAGTCCAACCAACAAAAGGAAAGCTAGTATGGTTTCTGGACAAACCAGCTGCATCAAAACTGGACAGTCTCCAATTTCCCGAGTAGGGTCAAGTTTGTTTCTCGCCGGAAGTGTATGCTTGTATGTAGTGGAGGTTTTCAAACCCGTCAACCGGTCGTCGGTCGTCCTCGATTAGTTCCTACCTTTTTTCCCTCTTGTTTAGTTACATGTTCACCATTTTGGTTTTCTTTTTCTTCCTCCCTTGTCCTTTTGAGATGGCAAAGTTGAATCCTGTTTTTGTAAGGAGAGGAAAATAAAAAGTTGGGGTATTAATGCAAAAGCATTTTCTGATTCAGGTTCCATTGACATATGTATATGCAAATTTCCACTAATAATCTTATACCGGGAAATAAAAGAGAGGTCCCGAGATACATAAACTATACCCTATATAGTTAAAAAAATGCCATTGACATCATCTGGATAGCTTCAAGCCTTCAACTAATAATTGCATGGATTATGATGGAAAATAAAATACTTAAATACCTAATCTGCCTCTTGACATCAGATTAAAATAAAGAGATTAGCTTCTTTACCTACTCCTAATCATCCAGCATTAAATAATGGAAAGTATTTTAATCTAAATCCCAATCTCTATCTCTTTCAGGAAAGTAAAAGACTGTTGTTGATGCAGGAAGCATATTTTACAGGGATTAGATCAGACTTACCACTCAACAATGCTATCAAAATTTAAGCTAAAATGCATAAGAATTTGGGGTAACAATTTCCTTTGAGTAGCCAATAGGGACAAAACATCATACTGGTTTACTTCTTATACAAGTATAAGAATCCATCCGCTGCAGAGATGCCGGAATTGCCACCGGGATGGTCCGATACTGCTTTGTCAAGTCCAGGAGCTTCTGAGACTACTTGGTGGCTTCCTTCTTGGATGAAATTAGGATGTGCTGAGTTCTCTGATGCATAAGCTCCTTTGCACTTTCATTATTTTATAATCTAAACACTCTCAGCTACCTAAGTAGGATTCGAAAACCTCGGTAGCACCACGGGCATCACTTGTTTCTGCTAGCACTACATCGTCACCTCCTGGATGTTCGTCCAAATACGAAGCATCACCGTATACCTGTAACGGAGACAGACACATCGTTCTGTATCAAGAGACTGATTAAGGGAGTGAAGTTCATTTTACTTGCATAAGACATTTTGAACAACACTTCCAGGTGATTTAAATGAAAATAGAGCATAAACGATTATGAGCGACGACAATTTAATATGGCTTCAACCGAATCGATCCGAACACTATTAGAACCATTACAAACATCCATAGCAATGAGTGCATATAGCACATAATGTCAAGTTGCATCATGCATTTCATTGATCAATTAAGACAACACTTTCACTCAGGTGGAGGGAGGGAGCTTTTTTAGGCACAATGAGCATAAAAATACGGCGCAATTAGATCGAATCGAATCGGGAAGCAAAGACTCTACCTTTCTTCACCATCCTAATGTTCAAATGGATTAAATGCCAAGTAAAACAGGCCATTAGCATCACCATTTGAGCATATTGAAAATGTAATGTTCTTCACCATTCTGGGAAATGGATATGAAGCAAGTTCTCAACCTGATAATCATCTAAGACATGATAATGAAAGCTGTTCAATTTCTGGGAAAATACAAATACCAAATCCAACAAGCATAATCCTTACCTTCAAGCAAAACCCCATCAACATGATCAAATTTCAAAACTTGGGTCCTGCAAGTTTTATCTAAAAAAGGCCTAAACTTTGCACATGGCGATACCCCAAATTGGACATCATCATCAACATCTTCTCTATATCTCATAATTTTATTTTTTTAGCTTTTGATTAGGTTAAATATTTTGAGTTTTCTTAACGATTTTAATTATCAATATTATAATAAATATACGAGGCATAAGGAAGAATGTCATATTTTGTGAATTTTAATTTAGATGAGTCTATTAATTACTTCGAACATTACTAATCATCATTAATATTGTATATTGTTGAATATTATTAAATTAATTAATAAAAATTAAAATTTTTAAAGAAATTTAAATTTTATTTTAGATATTTTATAATTATATGTTAAGTACTTAAGATTTTTAATCTTTATTAATTAATTTAATAATATATGATGATGTTTAGTATTAAAGGTGTTCAACGTTTTTTGATGCTAGTTTTAGAATTTTTTAATTTATAAGAAAATATTATATGAAAAGTAAAGATGATACGAGTTTATTTAATTAGAGAGGATCATTGATGAGGTTGGGAGAATGATTCATAAATAATTTTTAAATTTTTATTCAAGAATATAATAATTACATGTCGAGCATTTGAAATTTTTAATAATTATTTAAAATTCGATAAAAAATTAAAGGTAAAATACACAAAACATCACTTGATTTTACTCTCTAACCTATTTTAATTACTAATTAATCATTAAACTTTATATATTATTTTTTATCCCTCTTTCGTTAACATCCTAATAGTGTTATGATTTTTATTTCAATAAAAAAAATAATAGTGTTATGATTTGAAATAAAAATTAATAATAAAAATAATGAGTAAAATACGTATATCATCACGCAACTTTACTTTATAGACTATTTTAATTATTAAACTTTATTTTTAAATTTATTTTAGTCATTAAAAATTTTACGTTCATATCATAATAACGTTAAAGTATTAACGAAAGAGTGATAAAAAATCAATACATAAATTTCAGAGAGTAAATTAACGTTTTAAAATTTCTGTAATTAAAATAAATCAAAAATAAAATTTAATGATAATTTATATATTTTACTTAAAATTAATAATATTTAATAATATATTACGTTAACAATATTTATTTTTTAAAATTTTACCATAAATCCTCTCCTATTTATTATTTTTTCTCTAATTTTGGTTAAATTTAATATGTGCATTGAATGAGAACAATTTCTAGATTTTTTTCCTTATTTGGAAATTGGTTACTTTTTAAATATAGGTATAAAGATACTTTTAATCCTTAACGTTTATAATTTTTATCGTTTTAGCCCTTATTTTTTTTGGATAAATTTAGCCTTAACCTATATCTTTTTGACAAATAACTTATTTTTTTAACTATAATGATAAATGGACCGTTAAAAGTCTAACAATAATAACATGCCATATGCATATCATAATATATTTTAAATGAAATGACATCTAACCTATCAACTACATATATATATATATATGAAATATAATTTTATTATAATATAAAATATAAAACAATTAAAATTTAAATAAAATATTAAAAATTAATTAATTCTAAAATAAAAAACTACTAAACTTTCTTAATCCTAACTACGATAGAATCAAAGACTATCTTAAAAAAATATGAACACAGTTCAAAATTAATTAATTTTTAAGGTAAGATTTTGATTTTATCGTAATTAGAGTTGAGAATGTTTAGTAGTATTTATTTTAAAGTTAATTAATTTTTAATATTTTATTTGAATTTTAATTATTTTTTAATATTCTAATTTTATATTAAAATAAATTATATTTCATATTATAATAAAATTATATTTCACACACACATATATATATATATTTGATAGGTTAGATGTCATGTTATTTAAAATATATTATGATGATAATAGGTTAAGGGCTAAATTTATCCAAAAAAAGAATAAAGGTTAAATCGATAAAAATTATAAACGTCAAGGGTTAAAAGTATCTTTGTGCCTTAAATATATTTTGTTTATTTTAAAGCATTTAAACTATAAAATTATGACTTCCCTTCGTTAACATGCACCTCTTGTTTTCTCTTCTAGTTTAGAACCAGAGTCACACTACCTTCAAGCATCAATTTCAAGTAATTAAGGTATCCTCAAACCCTACTCTTTACTACCATTTCTATTTCTTTATTCAAAGGCATTACAACATGTTATTCTAGTAGAATAAAACATTATATCTCTTAAATTAGATTATAAATTTTAATTCTTTGTAGTATGCGATGAATCGATTGTATAACTTATTTAGTTAAAAAACGAGTATGAATAAATTTTTTATTTATTTAATAAAAAATGAGTCTGAATATAGGTGTGTACGCTTCATTTATGTTAAGAAACAAACTCGTTTATTGTATGGTTTATAAACTCGTTTATCGATTATTTATAAGTTCGTTTACTCAATTCTTTTTAGTTTTTTTACATTTTAAATATTGGTGAAGACAGTGGCGGATCCAAAAATATTTGTCAAAGTAGGCACAAATCAGAATATTTTTTAGGGTGTGCACAAGTCATAAATTTTAAAAATTCAAGGTGGGTACAAATCATAAAAATTTAAAAAACTTATGGACTAATTCATAAAAAAATTTAAAAATCAAAGCCGAACATATAAACTTTAAAAAAATCATGGTGGGTACAGACCTACCCTCCCATGTATGTGTATCCGCAAGTGGGTGAAGGTACGAGCTAAATTAAATACATGAGAAACTTTATAGTTCAAACTAGTTAAATATAGTGACAGATTCAGAATATTTTTTTAGGGTGAGCATAAATTAAAATATTTTTTTAAGATGAACAAAAATCATATAAACCTTAAAATTTCTGGGTGTACATAAATTATAAAATTTAAAGACTAATATATAAAAATTTTAAAAATTAAAGTCAAATATTTAAATATTAAAAAATTCAGGATAAACTCGTACCCACTTTAAAACATATGTAAATCTATTATTAATTGAGTAATTTATCGTTTTATGTAAATATATACATAAAAATCTTTAAAAATAAACAAACGAATATAATTAAAACCTTATTCATTAAACCGAGATCATTTACTCCCTTATTGTCCTACCACTTACGAGGCCTTTATCAGTAGGGTTTACACATGCTATGAGACAGTAGGGAACCAGTGGACTACCTTTACCACAGTTGACTTTGGTGCAATTTCCACCGTCATATCTTGCCCTAGACTCCTAGAATATCAGTATTATCCTATAGGATTTCAGTTCTGATTAAGGGCTCGAGAATTCGAACAAAAGGTCAAAAAGTTTTCCAGGATTGGCAGTGTTTTCAATGCTGTAATGTTATGACAGACATTCTTAAAGACACAAACAGATTTCGAGCTCAAAACCAAGATCAAGTGCTTGACTTTCGATCAAAGGACTACAAATATTCAACCAAAACTATGATATTTGGTGGGTTAGTTTATTCATTCTTTCAATCATATATGAATCATGTGAGGAGGAGGCTGGTGTTACTGTACAAGGATCACATGATACCAGTCTCAAGCATGTAAGTTGAACATGTCTAGTCATTACTAGGCACAAAAGAACTAGATTGTAATTATACATATATATGTTCGATACGAGTATATTTTAATCTTTATTTTCATACGAGAGAAACCCCATGTTATCATTGAGGAGTTTAAAATACGATATGTCTAGGGTGCGACTAAAACACTTCAAGATGTTTATCAGAGGTATGTAAATTATAAAACATACCTTTTTCCTGGTTTTTCTTGTTATCTTTTATATTCGTTTTATTATTCATGTCTGAAGTTCGTAAAAAAAACATACTAGCTTGGTTTGGTAAGATGTTTCTCAGAGGTATAGTCCAAAAGGTCAAAAGTATAACAGTTAAAATAATGTGCAAAAGATATCTAGTTCCTTATCAAATGTTTTGGCACCCATTTCTATGAACTCTTCTTTTGCCAGTTCATGATATCCCTTTACCACAATTCAAACATGGCTCAAGAGAATTAGATTAGACCGTAAACGAGTCGAATTGAATTCAAACGATATTAAGTTTAGACTCGACTCGAATATAGAGTTTAAAAAATGCAATAAAACTGTCTTTTCACCCACTAACTCACAATTAGAGGCTACTTCTTTGACTATGTTTCTGGCAGAAGATCCTGCCATCAAGACTGTAGTGATTCTCTGGTTAAGATTGCAGTCTAGTTCTGTAAGTCTTTACTGTTACATTTATTACAATGTGGTAATGATAATAGTAGGGGGGTTTAGGTATGTGCACGGTTGGCCCTATTGTAGCATTTTAACTTTTTGTTACTTTCTTGGACCCAAATTTGTTGCAGTTATCAAGGCACATACCATTTGCAGCACTCCCTCTTTATATTACATTCTTTAAAATCCTGAAACAAGCCATACCATTTGCAGCATTCTTGGGAGCATCAATGGCAGTCTTACTGGTGGTACTAGTGGCTTGTTTGCTTGCTTTCTGGCTCTGCATTTGCTTTGCTTTGTTGAAATGGAATGAGATAAGATATAGTAGAAGAAAAGGGTTGCCACCAGGGGAAATGGGTTGGCCTGTTTTGGGTCAGACCACTGAGTTTCTCAAACATGGACCGAGTTTCATGAAAAAGCAGAGAGCAAAGTAAGCCCTTGCCCCCCCTACTGAGTTGCATGGTTTAGTTAAGTACTATGAAACATGTTACATTTGTGTGTTTCTGGAACAGGTATGGAAGTGTGTTCAGGACTCACATATTGGGGTGTCCAACTGTTATCTCCATGGATCCTGAACTCAATAGGTACATCCTTATGAATGAAGGCAAAGGGCTGGTTCCTGGTTACCCTCAGTCTATGCTAGATATACTAGGGAAATGCAACATCGCCGCCGTGCATGGTGCTGCACATAAGCGTATCCGTGGCTCATTGCTGTCTCTCGTAGGTCCTCTAGTGATCAAAGATGAACTTCTTCCAAAGATTGACAAGTTCACAAGATCTTTCCTGCAGAACTGGCATGGGAAAGCCATTGATATCCAAGAAACAACCAATGAGGTTTGCATCCTAATGATCTCAAGCTTTTTAACCCCGCAGGGACGTACCTAAGATTTTATGTAGGGTACAAACTATTATGAAATTATATTAGAAATGTAGGGGGTGCAGAACTAGATTTTTATAAAAAAATACGAACTATAAGTGAATTTTAAATTTTCAGGGGTGCATCTGCCCCTCAGCACCCCTCGGTCCATTCCGACTGCAAATATGCTGACTTTAGGTAAATTCATCTCTTATCAGATGGCATTGCGGGTATCACTCCATCAAATTGTTGAACATGAACCAACTGCACTCTATGAGATTTTCAAACCAGAGTTTGATAAGTTGTTAGTAGGAACAATTTCACTGCCTATAAACATTCCAGGGACAAATTACCATCATGGTTTCCAGGTAAAATTGTCAAGCATTTCAAATATTTCCATATGATTCTTTATGAATTTGCCTGATGTTTCGGTTTTGATTCAATCAGGGAAGGCAAAGAATTGTGAAGATGTTGAAACAGATTATGTCACAAAGAAGAGCCTCTTCAATACAGTATGGTGATATGCTTTGCCGCCTTCTTCGTAGCAAAGATTCAAAATACATTCTCAATGATGAAGAGTTAATTGATCAGATAATTACTATACTGTACTCCGGTTACGAGACCGTCTCGACGACTTCAATGATGGCCATCAAGTATCTCCATGATCATCCTAAAGCTCTTGAAGAACTAAGAGTGAGTTACGAAAATTTCGATATGGTTTCTTGACTATTAAGTGTTTTTGATGATTCTGGTATTACTTGCCTAGGAAGAACATTTCGCTATCCGGGAAAAGAAGAAACCAGGAGAGACAATTGATTGGAATGATTACAAGTCTATGAGTTTTACTCGTGCTGTAAGAAAAATTGTGACTCCTTCAGACCGCACCTGCTTTTTCATTGCATCATGCAACTATTCTGTTTTCTATGCAGGTGATATTTGAAACCTCAAGGTTGGCTACGGTTGTTAATGGGGTACTGAGAAAGACAACAGAAGATATGGTGTTGAATGGTATGTTCAACTATGTTACTCGAACTTAGATGCTAGTGTCGGTCCGATACGAGTGTGGATTCGACATTGGTTTCATGTATCTGTAGATCAGATTGTTCCAACAACATAACTATTTCGGGTTTCTTTGCTCACTCAACCAGCTAATTTTCATGTGTTGTTGCTTGTTGACAGGTTTTACCATTCCCAAAGGATGGAGAATATATGTTTATACAAGGGAAATAAACTATGATCCATTCCTTTATCCAGACCCTTTTACCTTCAATCCATGGAGATGGCTGGTGAGTTAAAAACTATAAACTTGAAGCTTTGTTTCGGTCCCTCTACTTTTCTCAAATTCAAGATTTAATCACTGTACTTCAATTCGATATAGTTTAATACATGATTCAATTGAACATGCAGGATAAGAACATGGAGTCTCACAGTTACTGCTTCATATTTGGAGGAGGCAGCAGGCTATGCCCTGGAAAGGAATTAGGCATACTCCAAATTTCTATCTTCCTTCACTATTTTGTTACCAGTTATAGGTTGGTCCAGCACTATTGATCGTAATTTTTTTGTTTAATTATCGGTATCCAACTCATTGGTTGATTAATCTGGATCGGATACGGTAGAAGCTCGTACTATTCGTAATTAAATTAGTTTAATGTGATTCTTATGTTTGAAATGCAGGTGGGAGGAAGTTGGTAGAAATGAAATCCATCAGTTCCCAAGAGTTGAAGCACCTAAAGGATTTCATGTTAGAATATCAAATTACCATGATTGAATTAAAATCAAAGTTTTCTAGTTTAATATATTGTATTTTTCATGTAAGAAAACCAAGTTAATATTTAATTTTGTTAGTTTATATGATTATCTTATTATAATTTTCTTTAAACATGTCTCGAATTTGAATCTCGCATTTGAATAACAATTTTATATCTGAAAATTTATTAAAGTTAATCTCTCAAAGTTACAATAATTAAAGTAGCATTTTTTGAAAAAATATTCGATTGATGAGACTTAAAATCAATCGTAATCTCTTCATAGTAGTGAAAGTTTTCATCCTTTGCGTATCTCGTATTTTATGAAAAAATAATTCGATTGATGAGATTTAATATAATATTTATGAGATTGATGATATTGATGTTTAAATTTTTTTAGAAGGTATTAATTTGATCACATAAATGGGAATACTTCTATAACATGTTGCCGCCAAAAAGCAAGACCTCACGTTTCTTCTAAAGAATCTTCTAATTGTTTCAAAGCAATTAGAAAAAATTCTTTAATCAGAAAAAATTTAGTTTAGATGTATGATACCTACCAAGAAGTTTTTCGCAAATCATGTATGATAGAATTATCTAAATTTTTTACGTAAATTCTTGATGTTAATTTTTTCCTGGTTTGTGTTTATTTATTTATTTTATCATCATCATCCTGGTAGTATAACAATTATAATAACATGATCAAAATAAAATATTAAATTATCTTTAATTAAAAATAAAATTGAAATAACAAATTATAAATTTACTCTTTCTTGTTTGTATATGTAAACGTGAAAAACTAAATACGTTCTTATACAAAATATTTTAACAGTCTATCACTCTTTTAACTGTTGTTAATGGGTTAATGATCAAATTAAACTAAAATGATAACCTTAAAACAATTGAAAATTTAGTTATCAAATTGAATAATTGATTAAAGTTTAGCGACCATTTATAAATTTTACCTTTAAATTGAAGTGAACGTAAAAATTATTATAATAATAAAAATTTAATTATTTTTAAATTAAAAAATACAATATAAAAAAGTAAAATAAAAATCAATTTTGAGATTTTATTCTAGAAAAGATAATATCAAACTTAAACAAAAGAATTGGATAACTAAAATAACTTGGATTCCAACATCTTCAGTAGTTTATTATAATCTCACATTTTAATTTAAAAATATAAAATTGTGATATTAAATATTTCCTTTAGAAGTAAAAAATCAAATTAAATTATCACCATTGATTTAATAATCAGTTTTTATAAATATGCATTAAAAAAGAGGTCCTCCAAGTTCAGTTGATTTTTTTATTCAAACATCCATAATCCATTGTTGGGTTCAATAATTTACTGTTGGCCTTAAAAAAGAGGTCTTCCAAGTTGTAATTCTTAAATAAGATTCCCAGATGGGATTCAATGGCTGCATTCCTTGGTAGCTTTTGAATTTACAATCCACATGCGAATACGGCACCGACTATACACGGACGGAGTCAAGATTTGAGAGAGCAAAAACAAAATAAATAGGGCGGACAAAATTTCTTCGGGGTTGGGGTGGCGATCGCCCCTCCCCACCCCGTGTAGTTCTGTCTCTGTGACTGTATATCGAATCTTTACTAAACATATCATATTCGTATCGATTATCGTATATCAATAAAAAATGGTGGTTCTAAAGAAATGTAGAAAGAAGTTATGATGCTTCAAAGGCTAAACTAATATCCACCTTCAATAAAGCAGCAAACAGAATATTTTACCAAAGATATGCATGCAGTACACTGACAAGCATATCTTCTTCCAAATAACATGAACCACTCAAACTTCTACACATTATATATACATATATACATATATATATATACATATACATATATGATAACTTGTTAGTGTGAAAAATGATTCAAATTCTAAACTTTTTTGCAGGGGAAATCTTTATTCCAACTTGACTCCTAGTTTGTCCCTCTTTGAACATTGCCCTTTCAGTGACTGGATCACTAAACCAGCTCAAAGTGTTCCAACAAATGTCTCAAATAGTATCATATATATATTAAAACAGCTTAACTACTTAAAATCAGCAGACACTAGAGTTATATAGGAAGAGAACAAATACCATGAACTTGCACCAATGTACAGGATTTTGCGTTGTTATATACAGACCATAAACGAGTTGTATTACCAATGGCATCGGAATATGTCTTAACAGCCTATTTGTGAAATGAATTGCAGCTCTTCCTGTAAACCTGCTAGAAGAATAGAACATTCTGGATATATGGAGAACATTTGAAAGCAGGAAAAAAAGGGTAGAAAATGATGTGTGTGTATGTATACCTTTCTTCCGCTCGTACAAATTATGTGGTGTGGAAAAAAAATAGGTCCTCGTTTTCCTGCTTTACTTGCATGGAGTTCCGTTGTTGCTCCACTCTTTGGAGATGTGTTGAAAGTTGAAGCAAATCAACAGTGGTTCCATTTTCAGGAGGAAGGCAATACCTAGTGCTCAAAAGATCCGAGTTTTGAACAGGAATGTCGAAATTAGTAGTGTGACCAGCATTAGAGATGACAATGGAGCCTGCCTGGCTTACTCCCATGGGGTTCATTCCACATGAATAAAAGGTATTTGCTGCAGATTTCTCAGAGCTACGATGGGAATCGCCAGCTTGATCGATCAAGGGTCTGTTCATTTGAATTCCTGTCGCATGGCTAGACAAATCCTGGGATTGAGCTGACAGAAGAGAGAGAGCACATTTTGATCGCGAAACCCCAGAGAACTCTTTAACCGTTGATGCTGCACTAGGAGCATCAAAGGCTTCGGACGCTGATGAAAATATTCCAGGAACATGTTGTCTCCCACTGCCATGCATATGAAAGAAAGATGATGGTAGCAACTGCCCGTTTGCAAATGGTATTGTCGACTGGGAACTATGCATTGGATTCGCTTCAGATTTAACCTGCTGACATTGATTAGTGTACATGTTTCTTCCGGGATGAACAAAGTCAACTTGAAATATGTTTGGGATAACAACAGGTGCTCGTTTCGACATGGACGTCCCCGGAAACTTGGCACCTGATAGTCCACATAAGTCACCAATAAGTCGAATTTTTGCAAAATTAAATTCTATAGCAATCGAAGGAAGCAAAGCAAGCTAAGACAAATCGGTTGCTACAACTCTGTATTTCTACTTTTAATCTGCAAATCGAACTGAACCTATACCAAAAGACATGTATGAACTCATTAAACTTTAGATAAGAGAAAATGCTTCATTTATAAAATTTTCTAGTAGTTGGTATTTTACATTCCTAATATGGAACTTTTAAAACTGGCTCGACACGGACACTTTCAATTGCATGTTTCTGAAGACAACAACATTTTTTTAGTTTACGATATTTGCTGATCAAGTATGACATTAGCTTTTCAAGTTCTCAATGCTCTAATATAGCAGTACACGACTACACGGTGGAAAATAAAAATAGGATGCATTTGGTCTTCCGACTCTTCTATGTATGCAGATACTAGTTTTCAAGGGATTGCATAAAATGTTTGTATCGACTTATCCCTAACCTTGTTTACTAACACAAAATAAGTTACTATCTGTACCAATGCAATCGAGGGTAAAGTCGTGGTTTAAATTACATGACTGGTCCTGCCTCGTGACATGTTTGAGTTTATATATCTTCAACTTCAAATGTATATGCCTCGAGAGATGTAAAAATAAGAGATGGTTCATACCTTGATACGAATGCAGCAACTTATGTGATTTTCCGGAGACAGTATTGAAATGAAGCTTCCTTCTCCGCTCATTATGCCCTGCTAGGCGTTTACGACAACTCCGCTTACCATCATCAAATTCAGCCAGTAAATGAAACCTGATGTAGCAACAAGAATTATGATTACTACCACAAAATATGTATCAAAATACGGGTAATGAAAGTTGAAAACAATAAACAATTATGAGGTCCACCCTAATATATGTTGTCGAGTTATCGCTAGAAAAGGACGGAGAAGGAATGACTTGAGGACCTTCCTCCAAAAGGAAAAGGTTGGCTTGCAAGAAACAACCTATATGCAGGCTGAAATACATGACAATTATAAGGATAAACACCTGTTCTTATTCATTTGCATTCATGAAAACTTCCCTAAATCGATTTCAATCGTTAATCGACATCCTTCCTATGATCTTAAACCACAAACAAACTAAGATAAACATTAAATTTCACATAGACAAAGTTAAACAATCAAGCAACCTGCTACATTGTTGACAAAATCTCTGTTCAATTCCATTAACAATAACTTTGGCAGTCTTAGAGTGAGCCTCACAAACTTTATGCCTCTTGTGGTAATCTTTTGAACCACTAAGGTCCTTGTTGCAACCATAAACTTGACAACAAGGAGCATGGGAAAGCGAGCTCGAACTCGTTTGAACCTTCTTCGGCACGAAAGCTGGGGAAACGACCGAAGTTTCCTTGGAGAATCTCCCATCATGTGCATCTTTATAATCAGTCAATCTCCCTAGCTTCAAATCAATGAGTGAAGATTCTTGACTGTTGGATTCCATCAAAGAATTATGCTTGGAACCAGATTCCTCATCCCCAAAGCATGAACTAGAGGAAACCATACAAGAAGGGGGAACTAAACTTTTAGTGGTGGAATCATTACCAAACTCAGCTCCAAACATCCCCATACTGGTGTTACCATAAAAGGGTTTCTTGTTCATATCAGAAATACCAAAATCCATGAAATCCATGCTCTCAACAACTTCAACATCAGTAGAAGAATGTATTTGATCAGTGAAAAGAAGGCCTTTTCCTTCAGAACCATAGCTCCAAGACTCCATTGGTATGAACAATGTAAATGCCTACATATAATTGGTAAAAACAACAGCTGATCAGGTGCTAGAAAAATCATTGATTTCAGTAGCGTGTTAGTTCAATTTTAGCATTACATTACAAAAAAGGAAAGTTGGAGATATCCCCATGAGCATTTAACCAAAAAGGTACACTAAAAGAGGTTCAAAAGAGGAGAGAGAATCAAAACTATGTTTGGTTGCGGAGAAAGTGAAGGTGAAATTTTTTAAAAAAGGGAAAGAAAATGAAAACTCAATAAACATGTTCATAATAATTGAACTGAGTAAAGCTGATGCTTTGAGTTTCCCAGAAAAGGCTGATTCCTTGATATCCAAATCCCATGGAACTAAAACTACTGAAAAAGCATAGTAATTTCAGCTGAAACAGGAAGAGATTAAGAGAACCCAAAGATCCAAATTCTTTCACATTTCAACCCCAAAAAGAAGTAGAAAAAAAGGATGAAAACAACCCAATAACAGAGATTAACAGACAAAAAGATTCACATGAGGTAAAAACAACTGTAGCAGAACAATTAAGGATGTCGCAAGATTCCCAACTTTCTTTCCTTTTCCTACAGTTTTCTAGGAAACCAAACAACCCCCACCCCATCAAACAACAAACATAACCCCGAAATTAGAAAAGGGTAATCAAGATTGTTCCTTTTTTTGCTTACCACAGAGGAAAAAAAAGTAGAAGCAAGCAAATGATGAACCAGAGAGAAAGCAAAGGTATGTTATTATTAGTAAAGGTTTTTTTTTTTTTTTAATCAGAGGTATGTGGTGAGGGCGAAGCAGATACACAGTGAGTCAACATGATTTCCTCTCCTACTATTTCTAATATTCTGTCTTCAAAGCAGGGCCCGGTCTTTCTTTTGTATGCTTTTGAGGGGATGTTTTTTCAATGTCTGAAATTCCATTCTTGACACATTTTTTCCATTAAAAAAATCAAAACAAGCTTGGCGAGAAAATGATTATTTGTGTTTTTTTTTCCTTATATATAAATTATTTAAACTTTTTATTTGAAAAAAAATAAAATATTTAAAATTTATTTTAAAATTTAAGTTAAAGATTACCGTGCAGGTAATAGAATATCATCTGTGACTGATGATTTGAGAAAAACGTCACCGAGTTCTTCCTTTCTTAATATTTTTTATAAAATTTGAAACGACAATGTTACGTACACATGACGTTATCTTAACTGTACTGTAAAACCGATATAGAATCTAAAATATAATTAAGGATTATTAATATTTTAAAATAAATTTTTAGATTAGATTATTCTTAATTTTTTTTGTTTATTTCAAGATTAAATTTTGATCGAGAGCTCACGTATAATATATTCGAATTTGATTGTGAACCCACAAGGATACAAATTTGTTTGTATGTCTTCTCCCCTGAATAACCCAACCAGGGACGGAACCAGGATTTGGAGTTGAATGGTGAAAAACATAAATATTTAGAAGAATAAAAAGAACAAATTTATAAAAAAACAAATTTTAAAAGAATTTAAATAAATGAACAAAAATAAAAAAAATTCTTCAGAAATGAGAAATGATTGTCCCACCCAACTATATCATGGCTTTCCCTGAACCGAACATGAGTCAAATAATTTGACAAAAAAATGGAAATGGAATTCCTTCTTGTCTTAAAACACTAAACTTTATTGTCACCTTGTCCATTGGATCATGAAACTATGGGACATGGTGATCCAATTTCATTGGTTATCGTTGAGTGAGTGAAATAAGGGTAAGAATATAATTAAGTGATTATTAGTGTAATTTATTTAAACTTTTAAAAATTCTTTCGATATCTATGTTGAAATATATAAATTACTCAAGATTCTGCTTAACGAAAAATTATATCATGGGTCAGTTCCATAACGTGTCCATAAGACCGACTAATGATAACTACTCACTTCATTAACTTTTTCATGTCATATTTTTTTTTCAGGTGAATCTTCACTTTAAAAATTAAAAAATAATGAGGTGGATGATTATCATTGATCGGTCCATGGATGATGTGGTGGGACTGACCCATGATATAATTTCTCCTGCTTAACATTTGTACATCCTGGTGAGTTTACACGTGTCAAACTTTAAAATATCAAAAACAAGGGTCAATTCACCAAATATCCCTTAATTATTGTCTAAATTTTAAATTGGTCCTTAAATTTATTTCAATTATTATCACGATTTAAATTGTAACAATTTGATAAAATATATGTGAACTAAAAAAGAATGAAACGTTTCCTTCAAAATTTTTGGCCTATAATAATTTAGGTCCTTTGAAATTTTAAATATCAAATAAATTAAATATTATCCTTTGAATTTTGAGTTTAAATAAACAAGTCTTGTATTTTAAAGTTTAATATTTTAATCTTTTTAATATTCGATATTGATTCTATTCATGTATTCGATGTAGGAGTTGATGACTAAACTGATGAAAGAACTTGATTGATTCAATTCTTCGATAATTCGATACAAGTATTTTTACAACCATATATATTTTAAGGATGAAAATTTGATCAGAAAGAGTCGAATCGAGTTAAAATATTATATTTTATAATTTAAATCGAGTTTTGTATACTACTGCCGACAGTAATTGCATGATAGATATATAAAGAAAATGAGAAATTACTGATAAATATATATTTAGTTATAAAATAGTGATTTGTGAGAAAAATCCAAAAGAATAATAAGGGCATTTCCTACATATAGGAGAGGAAGGTGCCTCTGTCCCCATCACCAATCTAACCTCCTTGCCAAAGCCCAAAGCCATTTAATGTGAGTCAAAAGCTGATATTTGCTTTATGAAAAAACAATCCACTCAACTTTACATTTTGCAAGTGCCTTCATACATACATACATACATACATACATACATACATACATACATACATACATACATACATACAGTATTTAAATATTAAGGAGAATTGTTAGCGATCGATTAACGATCGAGCATTTCCACATTATAGTTTATAGCGTATTAAAGGTGATTATAAAATCCGATAATAATTATCTCTTTAAGTTAAGTGTTAAAGAGTTCGGTTTGTTTTGAACTCAACTCATTCGATAAAAACTGATATGATAATTAATAAAATTAGTGTTTACATTTAATTCGGTATATATAAGTATAATTTTAAGAGATAAATGGGTTTATTTTTTTTAAAATGATACATTACTTTTATAAACGTTAGGGGTTATGTGTTTAATTTAGTGTTTAGAGTTTAAGAGATTAAGTTATAAGGTTTAAATTTTAAGATTCAAGGTCAATGTTCAAAGTTTTGAGTTTAAGATTTAGAATTTATGATATTAAAATTAAAATTTTAAATATTAAATTTAAATAAAGAGTAAAAAAATCACACGAAATATATATCAAAATATAACTTTTGTTTTTTTATATTTTATTATCTTTTAAAATCACATTGAAAAAATAAAAATGTCAAAAATTTAATAATTTTATTTTAATTATCAACATAATTAATCAATCAAAATCCAGTATTTTGTGAGTCCATAAAAACTAGACATAACCCACATTTTCTATGTGGCCCATTCCTTTGCAGTTTCAATATTTGGCAGGCTTTTTAATACAATGGCCACCTCTATTCTATAATAAGCCATTATGGTTAAAAATGGCTTTAATATACATTTGGTACCTAGATTATATATATTTTCTTAAATTAGTATTTATTTTTTTCTGTCAAGTTGATATATGAACTAGGCACATTCTCTTAATTTAGTATTTAAAAAGTCTTTTCTTTTAATTTGGTACCTAGATATATTCTTTTAATTTGGTTCTAAAATTTATATAATTCTATCAATTTATTTCTAATTTGAACTAATCTAATAAATTTAACTTATCATATTCAAAAGTTTTATGAATTTTCTCTTAAATTACTCATTCTTTCCCTAAAAAAGTTATATTACTTTTCTGATATAATAACATTTTAACACTAATTTGTTGTTATTTTGTGATAGACTGTATTTACTCAACTATTTTTATTTGGTGGGCTCATATGATTGATAATATTTTAAAATTGATTAAATTTATGATATTTTTAAATATAAATGATTAAATTTATGAAATTTGTTCGAGTTATAATTAAATCGATAGAATGTATAAGTTTTGAAACCAACTTGATATAATATGCCTAGTTTAAGTATCAACTTACGTGTAAAAATTCTCCCGGTACAGAGTTAGGAGAAGGTGCTTAGCTCAAATAGCAACTTGAGAGAAAAAACACTCTTTAGGTAGAAATTTGAAAAAAATATTCAGATACGAAATATGTATTTAATCCTTAAAATTCTTCTGGTACCGTAAGGTGATGCTTGCTTGATAGCACTACGACCGTGACTTTGATACATGGGTTGTTGGTTGATGTTGCCCATCGCAATCTTGTTCAACAGATTAGTGGGCTGCTTGTACGTGCTTGAGACATTAGGATTGTGCATGCGGGAAGAGAGGCTAATGGTGTAGCAGACATTGGTTAAGATCATGCGAAATACTAAGGATTTGGTGCGGGTATTCTTGGAACCACTTAATGTAGTTCGGATTTTATTTGATCAGGACAAGTCCGCAGGTTTGGCGTGATGTTTGTGGGTTTTCAGTGTTTGATTAAGTTTGTATAATGCTGCTACGAGTACTCTTTTCCTCCAATTAGGTTTAGGGATGTTTTTAATGAGGCTCGTAGTTGTATTTTTTTATATAAAAAATTAATTTTTTAGTTTTATTTGCGGAATATATTAATGACAAAAATTAAAAGTTTTTATAAGTGATTTAGTTTTAGGGTTTTTGTATGTAATTTATAGTTTAAATTTAAGTTTTGGACGAGGGGTTTAGAATTTAGGGTAGTGATTAGAAATTAAGGTTTAAGATAAAATGGTTAAAGATTTTGGTTTTAACTCTTAAACCCTAAATACTAAACCCTAAACTTAAGCCTATAAACCCTGCATCCTAGATTAAATCTTTAAACCTAAAATTAAAAAATATGAAAACTTTCGGTTTTCGTCGACAGTATATAGAATAATTACCTTTAATAAAAAAATGCATTACAATATATTTAATAAAAAAAGAAAGGATTTGTTTAAAATCGAATTCAAAATCTAATAACAACCGAAATTAAGAATGTAGTTTTTGTTGCTGTTGCAGTGAGAAACACACTATCACTGTTATCAACAACCCTAAATAATTCACGTTTAGCTCTAAACGTGAATTACATAGATAATGACGTTACCTGTGAGTTACATTTTTTTTTCTTTCAAATTTCAAATAATTAGTTTATTTAATTAAATTTGTTAACATGTGGTGTTTAGTTTTACTAATTTATTAATGTAAATAGATTAACTCTTTTTTGTTTAGGGTAATTCCTTATATATATCGAACTTGTTGATTCCATGACAGCAATTTAATGCGAAAATTTAACCAACATTTATATAAAGTTTGAAGATAATTTTTAACTAATGAAAATAGAGGCTAACTTATTTTATGCTAGTGTAAGTGAACAAAGATTAATGAACCGTTAATTTATGTCTGTTTATTAAATTAAATAAATGAATATATATATTATTTGTTTAATAAATAAATGAGTATCAAAAGATGTGTTCGATTTTTATTAACGAATAAATTCGTTTATGACTTATTTATAAGCGTGATTACCTTGTTACACTATTTCTTTTATTTTTATATTTTAAATATTGGTAAAGGTATGAATTGAATTGGACGTATCCTGAATTTTAAAGTTCAAACCTTGAAGTATAAAGAGTTTAATGACTTGGTGTAATTTTATTTTTTAACAAAAATTTAAAATAATATATTCATCAACGTCACATGAACATGTTCACAGACACTAACAAACAAACATGAACGCTTTTAAAAATAGATAAATGAATATAAATAAAATATTAAAAATTAAGCGAATGCGGACCAACCATGAACACTTTAAAAATAAGGATAAATTACACGAAATGCTACTGAACTTTATACCATTAAACTATAAAATGATACTATAATATCACTAAACTTTAATTTTTGTTACTATTATGTCACTTAACCGTTTAACTGTAACAGAACGTTAAATGTAAAATAATATTATTTTGATATAGTTACTTTGATACCTAATATAGGTCAAAACGACGTCGCTTTATTAGAAAAACATAAAAAATACGATATTTGAAGAGACTTGAACCAACAAATAACCTCAAGGATAAAAGGTTTATACTAAACCATAAGACCAACTTAAAGATTTTATATGATCCTAAAGAAAATAATCCGAAACTTTAAACCATACATATAACTAATTAAACTATCAACCCTAAAATATATAATTAAATTCTAAATCTTAAACTCAAAACCCTAAACCTTACATGTCACTAACTAAACTAAAAACTTTAAACCCTAAATATATATAGATAGATATAGAATCTCAAACTCTAAACTCTAAATATCTATAAATCTTAAATTTTAAACTTAAACTGAATCTGATAAAGCAACATCATGTTTACTAGTAATGTATGATTAGACTTCTTATACATGATGTCTGATTATGTTGTTTAGGATAAACATGCAACACAATGATTCCTCATCTGCCGGATAATCCTGATCTTGTTCTGATAAGCATAATTGGTAATCAACCCGTTTCCGATAAGCCCTTTTTCCCTCCTCGGAAATAAGGTCCGATATCGTCTCGGAAACAAGGTCGTAGCTCAACTTTCTAGGTGATTTAAAGGGAAGATTAATGGAGTTAATCTCGCTGAAAGAACAGGTTTTTGATGTATCAGCTTTTTTTTATAAAAGCAAAAGCTTAGCCTTTTGTCTTTGTCTCCCCTTTCTCTTCTATCAGACATGGTCATCACACATCTTTCAGGCTATGTGGTGGATGTATCATTTTGTATGGCATCATGCTATATGATAGGCTTTTCTTGTGCACTCTGTCCATCATTTTTACCGAAGACTATCAATAGGGTTGGTCGAAATGGTTTTTTATCTAGACGATATTTTGAAAAACGTTTTTCGGATGTTATTGAAAACATGGTTTTAAAATAAAAATGGAATCGTTATCAATCATTAGAGGTCAGGTATGATCGAACACCTATATATCACCTAACAAAAGTCTGATTTTAGAAAAATCACTAGTCAAAAGATAATTTTTAAGTCTGGTTAAATAAGAAAAAATTAAAAACAAAATTTAAAAATCAGCGACGTGTAAGTACGAATTAGCATCTCATTATTAATAATAATCACACATATGTGATTGATTCTCTTTGCCTCATGTATGATCATTTGGTATGACATCATTCTCTTGGATAGGCTTTTCTTGTGCTCTATTATTTTCACTATAAAACTATTAATAGGTTTATGGAAATGGTTGTTAAGCTTGAGGATATTTTTAAAAAGGGTTGGCTCAAATGTTACTAAAATCTTGTTTTAAAAATAAAAATTGAGTCATCGTCGATCATTTGAAGTTTGATATAATCGAATACTTATAAAAATACTTAATAAAAGTACGATTTTAAAACTCATTTGTAAAAAGAAATCTTTAAGTTCGTGCTTTAAACCAAAGAAAATGATGAATAAAAACACATTTAAAAGTAGGTTACACGCAGGGATAAACGAAGATTTTTATGCTAGAGGGCAAACTTATATAATTCTGAGGCGAAAATAAATTTTTAATAAAAATTTTAAATTTTTAAGAAACGATTGCCCTTCCAGTTCTTATTAGTCTGTCTCTAATTATGTATGAGTAAGAATTAACACCTCACTATCAGTATTAATGGTAATCACGCACTCTTCAAGATATGTGGTTGATTCTTTTGGTGCCTCATGTATCATTTGCATGGCATCATACTTTCTTGATAGGCTTATGCTAGAGGGCAAACTTATATAATTATGAGGCGAAAATAGATTTTTAATAAAAAATAAAATTTTTAAGAGATGTTCATCCTTCGAGTTTCTATTAGTCTGTCTCTAATTATGCATGAGTAAGGATTAACACCTCACTATCGCTGTTAATGATAATCACACACCCTTCAAGATATGTGGTTATTCTTCTGGTGCCTAATATATCATTTGGCATGCATCATGCTTTCTTGATAGGCTTTTTCTTGTGCTCTCTATCCATCATTTTCACTAAAGGGTGCCAATAGGGTTCATCTATCCATCATTTTCTTCACTAAAGGGTGTCAATAGGGTTCATCATTAGATCAGCATTAGGGCTTTAACTATGGCAAAATCCATCATTTGGCTATATTTTAGGTCAACTCACTTTGTTTTAGCTTGATGCTATAAACCTTTGTGTTTAAATATATATAATTACCAATGACTTTTTTGCTTTGGACATAGCTTATCTATATATGTACAAAAGTTGGTTCTTGATGGATCATGTAGTTAAGGTGTTTGTCCATTTGCTTCAACTACAAAATCTATGACATGTGAACAATACTTGCCTTTCTGTGCGATATTTTAAGTAAAATGAGTAATATTTTAAAATACAATTGGTTAATATAAAGTTAAAAACAAAGTTGAGATTAATTATAACTCAAAGATTTTTAAAGTGCGATATTTTGAATAAAATGAGTAATATTTTAAATTGAAATCAAAAATTTTATTTTTTTATAACTATTATGGTTGCGACTTTAAAAAATTATTATCAATAAATTCACGAAATATTTTCAGTTGTAATAGAATTTATTACCGATTCTGTAACATTTTAAGTTAAAATTTGACATAATTAGGGATGGTATCAGGGCGAGTTTTCAGCCGCCTGGCCTCGCCCGACCAAAATCTTAAAATCTTAAAATATCCGCCCCGATCAAGCCCAACTTTAATATATTTTCCTCCCGACCTGACATAATATAAAAAAGTTTTAAATTGATCCCGATTTGATCTTGATATTTTAATAAAAAGTTCGATTAAACTCGGCTCAATTTAGAAAAAATAATAAAAATATTATATATTATATATAAGAATATAATAGAAATATATAAATATATTATGTTGGATCGAAAAATATTCACTCTAAACTCGACCCTGACCTAAATTTATTTTTCTAATAACCGATCCACATCCAATCTTTTAAATAAAAAATCTATCCTTATCAAACTGAATCGAATTAAAACTTGTTGCTTTCGGGTCAAATTAACATCCTATTCTTAATGTAACATTCTCGGTTGTATTGGAGTGGTTATGGATTATACTCTCTTCTAGTACGACCCAACAACTTATATCAGATTGTGACGTTTAAATCCTCGGACAGATTTTTGATTAGGTGGAATTAATCATCATTGAAGAACTTAATGAATTTGTTTTACATGAAAAAAATAGTATATGAAGGGAAAAAGCATAGAAAAGGTAAAGATTAGATTAATCACACGTACGATTAGGAAAGTATTAATTAATGTGTTAATCCATGATTGTTAATGGTCCAAAGTAAAAGATTAGAATATATAATCCTCCTAATGGGACATGATGATGGCTTTTTGCTTATGTTTCCCTCCATTAATTTAATGGGAAAATCATCAATCATGGCACAATCTAAGCAAACCATTAACCTAAGAGACTTTTTGAGGTTGCTTTTTTGTTAGATCGATGGATATTTAGTTCATTGATTGATTAATTCAAATTGGATGTTGTCTAGGTCTATTATAAGCACGATCTTTTTAATTATATTTTCTCGTTTCACAATGTTAGGAGTCAAACCCTTAATCTTGCCTGACCTTGATTGAGGGATTAGTACTTCGGTTTCGTTTAGCTATACGTTCGAAACAAAATTTTTGCGCAACGTCTATTTCGCCGACAGAAGCTAGAAAAAATACAGTGAGAAAACGCTCGTTTGCATCACAAAATCCTCCAATTTACAACGGCAACGCAATTTTGGGAGACACGTTCAGCAGTGTTTCAGCTGCCAACCCCAAAACGCCCGTTCCAAACGGGTAGCTGAACAAAGCATTCATCTCACTAGACCAATTGATTGTTAGTTTGAGGTTGATTATTCTTTGGTAAATTACAATAGAAGATACCCAATTATGGGTAAGATTAGATTTGGGCTACTCAACTATTAAATGTCATATCTGGGTCATTTAGTTATGGGTAAAGTTACAATTGAGTCACCCTTTATATTTAAAAAAATATATCAATTTAGTCATTTTTTCTTTTAAATCACGTGTATACAGGGACAGAGCCAGAATCGAACATTGGGAGGGGCAAAAATCTATTAAACCTTTAAATATAAAATTATGAACGGGGCAAAAACCTTATTTTATTACTATCTAAATTACGAAGGACCTTAAATGTAATTATACCAAAAAAATTGGGAGGGACAAGAGCCCCTCCCACGGACAACATGGCTCTGTCCTTGCTTGTATACCCTTGTTAACATTAGAATACTTTATTTTAAATTATTAATTAATCTAATACACAAATTGATATATGATTTTTTAAATATGAAGGGTGACCAAAATGTAACTTTACCCATAATCAAGTAACCTAAGTGTAACTTTAAAAATTGGATGACTCAAATATAATCTTACACATAATTAAATGACATGAATATAACTTTTAATAATTAGGTAACCTAAATGTAATATTATACATAATTAAGTGATCTTGTTATAGTTTATCCATTATTTTTAATTTCTCAATGTATTTATTGGAGCGAGTCTATTAATTAATCTTTTGTATTTTGTTAGTCCTACTCATTATAAAGATAAACGATGATTGTAAATTTTAAAGTTATTCTATGTTTAGGAAGAAAATCGAATCTTCAACCTGATTAAGATAAGAAAAACCCTAATCATCTCACATAAGTTGTGTTTATTTAATTATTTTGAATTGCCATTAATCCATGTTAGCTCCAAGGAAAGGAAATAAGCCAAGTGAAGACAAGCAAACATTCCAAACTGTACATACACAGTGAATAAAAAGAAAGGTTTTCAAAAAGCTAGAACCAAGAGGAAGAAGACAAAGAGAAATCTAGTGTCCTCCAATGGCAATGGAAACAAATACAACCCCATCATCATCAAGCTAAAGATGTATTAGTCACCTTCAAAAAAAATAAAGATGTATTAGTCTCATGAGTCATGGTGCACCATTGGAAATTGATGCTCCCCTTTTGATGCTGTCCACATGTGTTGTTTCATACACCGGTAAATCACTCGAGTAAATGCCTAAATCATAGTTTTGTAACTCGAACAAATCGGAGCTCGAATCGCTATCTGCGCCATCGTCTGTGTCTCCGAACTTCCTGTAATCGTTCTTCTCGGATTGATATCGATCTGATGCTTTTGTTTGTCCTGCATTGTTCGTTGACATAGATGCTGCTACCTACCGTTTATGATCTAAATAGCTTTTGAAGTCATTGTAGCTTTTCGCGGGCGTGTGCGCGTAGGAAGGCGGTGTCATGAAACCCGAATCCGAAGAGGAATAGAACGATTTTGTGTCCGTCGTGCTCGAGCTACTGAAATGGCTAATGCTGATCCGTCTTTTCCTTCTCCCGCCGGTGCTCTCTTCTTCATCTTTCATAGACTGCGTGGTTGATTTCGATTTCTTCTTTCTTGAACTCGCTTGGTTGAAAAGCGAGTTCAAGAAGCTAGCGAGCTTACCCCCAGGGGAGCTCGGTTGCTTGTGTTTCTTCTCTTTGTTCTGTTTCTCCACTACGTGACCTTGTTGAACAATGGGATGAATATGATGTCTCATTGGCACATCCAAGCTGACCCGACCTCCCCTCAACGTCTCGTCCCGCAGGATCCTCTGACCGAATGTCTCGCAATTATAGTAGGTACTACCCGTGTCGTACCCTGAGAAATACCGTGTAGCCTCGAACACGTCGAGCTCGTCGGAGTCGTTCCTACGGTGGAACGACTTGTTGAACATTCTATCAGGGTCTGAATTGTACAAAGGAGAGAACTAGTTTGAAATGATAGAGAGTAATGGAAAGGGTAGGCTTTATAATACTATTGACAATCAATTGCACTGTCTATTTCTAATTATATACTATGATGAAAGGTGTTTCTTGAACCGACCCTACTAATATATCAAGGTGTGTTTTAGTTTTAATATACGAATCGAGCAATAAAAAAATTGATATTTTTTATTTAATTTTTTTAACAAAATATATTATTAAAATACGACACCCGACTCCGACGAAACTAAAGACATCACGGAAGAAAGAACAACTACATTAGGGTTTGGTTGGTGTATTACCATCATTTTTTCTTAAAATTTTTCATCGTCACAATCAATTGGTGACTAAAAATTTTAGTTATTGTAATGATTGATTCTGTCTGTCTTCTCTTTGGGAAAGCTTTATGTCTGAAAATCAATGGCTATTCCTGGCATTATTTTTATTTTTCTCCTTGTTTCAATTTTGGAACTAAATTTGGTTTTTTGACAATGTCTTTTTTAACAAACCTGTTGGTTACAAGTTTACTTGAAAAAGACAGAAACCAAAATTCGATCTTTCTTAATTAAGTTAGTGTTTAAAGAAATTTTATTCTTAAATTAGTACTTGAATTATATATTTTTTTAAATTTTGTACTTAAATTGATATAAAACGTATACATTATATCAGTTTTTTTTATTTAAATTAATTTAATAAATTTAACTATCTATATTTTAAAAATATATATATCAATTTACTCTTTATTATTCTTTTAAATTGTTTGTTCTGCTCCTATAAATGTTATATCACTTTTTTCGTATAAAAAATTAACAATAACTTGATATTGTTTTATGATATAATACGGTTATCTTATTGTTGTTTTGACCTGTTAGACTTGTTTGATTTAATAGTATCACAAAAATAATTAAATTATGATTTTTATATACAAAAGATCAAATTTGTTAAATCATTTTAAGTCATGACTAAAATAATAAAATATATAAATTATATGGATTAAATATATTCATAAAGTACTAAAATAATAAAAGAGATTAAAGTTTGAATATCAAGATAAAAATAAAAGTACTTTAAGTACCAATTTAAGAAAAAATAATTTAAATATTAATTTGAAAATAAAAATTCTTCTAGCACTAATTTAGAAGAAAGATCTAATTTGAAAAAAAAAAGGAAAAATAAGAGAGAATGTGACAAAAAATATCCCTTTATGAGATGTTGCATTGTTGATCGATTTTTACATTTATTTTCGTTTCATTTCTAAACAAAATTCCCAGCACATCATGTTGATGGGCAGTGGGTGGGTGCATGCAACATGTGCATGTGTGATGTGTGGATATACAAAGTTGATGATAAAAATAAAATACGATAATTTTAAGTGATCTATCTCTTTTAATTTAACAGAAAAATATTAAAAAGTACCGTTAAATACTGAAAAGATAGAAAGAGAGAAGATTATATGGCTAAATAGGAATGATTATATCACGAATCATGTTTATCACGTTATCTGTGATTTATGTAATTAAGTTTATTTATTTTTAAATAATTACCTGATAATTATCCACTCGTTAATTATATGCAGACAAGATGTGATTATTCTTGTTGAAAAAATAAGATAGATGAATCTAGTTAGTTAGGACCACAAATAACGTAATGGAAACGGTTTATGATATGATTTCTCTAAATGGGGTTATGATTTCTTTGTTCGAACATCGTGGTTACGTTGGTAAATTAACGGACATATTGATAAAAAAAATATTTTTTAATATATTGATTTTTGAAAATTATTTCCCATTCTATTAATGTTTTTACAGTAAAATATAAGTCGGAGTCAAAAGAATTCGATTATGAAAAGTATTTTAAAAATAGTAAAGAAGGATTCATAAGAATCCGACTTTACACAGTTTAAGATACTGTTTATAGTCAGATTCAAAAGAATTTGACTTCAGTCTACGTTACATTGATGCAGGCGGAGTGGTAGTGAGTGACAAACTGGGTGACAGACTGACAAAATATCCAAATAGTGGTAAATACTGTGTAAAGACGGATTTTTATGAATTTGTTTTAATTATTTTATTATTTTTTAATTTATTATTTATTAACAGATTCAATTAAATCTATTTTTAAAATCACTGTAAAAACTTTAATAGAATAGGAAAGTCTTTACATGAGGGAAAAATTTATATAAATATTGATAATGGAAAAACTTCAATAGGTGTCAAATCTAAATTTAATCGGTATAATTTTGATTTTTTTTATATAAAATAGAGTTAATTAATTGGTTGAATAGATTTGATAATTATTATGTCGATATTGTTGTAGTCCTCTAATATGGTCGTGTCAGAAAAAAATTTGGATACTTCATGATTTTGTGTTAGGAGAAGTTAGAAGCGGAATAATGCTAGACGGAGTAGATGTTTAAAATTTTGGTTAATCGAATTAATTTATTTATTAATTGATCAGTTAATTTTAGGTTTGATTGATTAATAGTTATTATTTTTTTTAATTTTGATTATTGGTTAATTCAATTTAAAATAGATTAATTAATCAAATTAACCAAAAAAAATATTTTGTATAATTAAACAAATTTCTTATAAAAGGTAAAATTTTCGAAAGTGTAAGAATTTTAGTACATATCGAATTTTTTATAAAAAGAGTAAGATTTTCGGTATATACAAAAAAATTGATACTAATAACTTTTATAATAATTTCGGTTTTATTCATTTTAACACGTCTCATATTAAAAAAATCCGAAGGAACTTGTAAATTTACACTCGCTCTGGTGGGTATATCTTCAAATCTATTCCTATTCTTGTCATTCGAATTGTATCTGCTTGTATCGGTCTATAAACAATCATTATTATCAAATTATGTAAAAATAAATTATATACTTTTATAAAGAAGGATAAAACTTTGCATACTTTATTGATTGATCAAGTTTAAGACCTAAATTGTATAATCTAGTTTCGAACAAAACATAAGGAGTAAGGAAAGGTTTCTTTAATATTTTTAGTATTTTTTAATTAGTTTAATTTATTTTAATGTATAAAAATTAATGATTTAAATAGTAAAGAATATTTAGTTGATTTTCGTCTTGGTTAATGCACATGCAAAAATAGTGTATATATAAACGAGTAAAGTTCGAATTTTGTCAACTTGAAAAAAATAAATTTATTATTTTACAATAAATCTTAATTTTCTTTTTTATAATGAATCCTTAATTCTTTTTTAAAAATAAAGTTTAAGAGATCAAAATTTAAGAATTAAGTTGTTTGATTTAGGAATATAATAAATATAAAGATATTTTGTTTAAATACTAATTATATTTAAAATAAAAAATTGAAAAATAAGAACCAATACCTCAAAAATAATCAGATACCTAAAAATTTCTAATAATATGAACCAGGTCCAACCCGAAAAATGACGGCGAATACCCAACTCGAATTTAAAAACTTTAAAATAAATACTTAATTATTTATATTTAAGTGGTCGAATAATTGAATCGATTCAACCAAATCAATTATTTTTAAACACTCTTACACAACTAGGGGTGTAAACGAACCGAGCTTGAACGGATAAGGGTATGTCTGTGTCCGTTTATTTATTTTTGAAGGTGTTCAAACTCTGTTCGTGTTCGTTTAAATTTTTAATGGTATGTTCAAGCTTGGATCGTTTATTTTTTGTCGTGTTCGGGCTTGGTTCGTTTAATGTTCATGAACGTGTTCGTTTAACGTTTACGAACGTGTTCGCTTATATGTTCGATAATTTGTTTGTTTAACGTTCGTGAACATGTTCGTTAAGCGTTCGCGAACGAGTTCGTTTGCATATATTCACCAACTTGTCTATTTAGCGTTTACAAACATGTTCGTTTAGTGTTCATGAACATGTTCATTTAACGTTTTTATATAAAAGAACATAAACAAGCCTATAAACGATCTTATAAATGAATATATAAACGAGCTTATAAACAAACATAAACGAGTTTGTTCGTAAACATAAACGAGTCGAACGCACTTATGTTCGTGTTCGTTCGTTTATTAATCGAACATAAAATATCTGTTCATACTCATTTATTTAACTTAATAAACGAATATTATACGAACGGTTCACGAGCAGTTGGTCCAGCATCTTGTTATTTTACACCCTGTACACAACAATGAAAAAATCTTCTAGGCCTTTGATGCTCGGCTGTTTACAAAGATAAAATATCATCATTAAAATGACAGCATCTAACTATCTAGATGGCTTCCATTATACAAATTCCAATAGGCAATAGGTAATAGGCACTATCTAAGATGGCTTTCCATCCCCTAGACCTAGTCTATATCTATAGGTAATGGCTACCCAAAATGTTCAATTATGATATTTTGGGATATATGGACTCATAAGTCATGATGCTTTAATATGTTGGGTGGGTTGATTTCTTTTTTTCATGCACCATGCATTCATGTGACATTGGCTTTTTTGTGTGACATGTGTAGGGATAGAAAAATTATATGATTTTATTGCAATTATCTAATTCGATCTGATTCGATAAGATTAAAATTTATTTTTAAAAATTAAGTATGAAATGGGGATAATTTTAAAAAGGATTAAGTCAGAGTTGATAAGTTCGGATTTAAGGCAAAAAAAATTTAGGCATGACTTAATATATAATATATTTAATAGTTTTATTAATATTGATATTTTCAAAACGAATATACTTTTATGATATCAGGTTAGATCAAGATAAAATATATTTGTCTTGTTTGATAAATAACAGTTTGAACTAAAATTAGAGGTTTAACCTGTCAAATCCGTTAATTTAGATGTTTGATGAGTAATAAACTAGAATAGTGAATTTGAGTGAAACCTCTTATTAAAAAAAAACTGCTAATTGGAACCTTTTGAAATTAAAAGTTTTGATATAAGAGGTATAAAAAGATCATTTTGCCTTTTAACGATTGTAGTTTAATTGCTTTTCAAATACGATAATTGTATATATAATTTTATTGATTATTTTTATTATTATTATTTTTGTAAAATATTTTTTAAATTATAGTTTATGAAATTATATTTACGGACAACTATATTAAAAAATAAACTTATTTTGATAATAATCGAAAATGATCTTTCAAAAGTAATTCTTATAAGAAATATTGTAGATGATTTTACTTTAAAATATATAGGAATAATATCACTTTTTAAGTGAAAATATTAAAATTTTAGATGTTTATAAGTTATTTTTATGTTGCTTAATCTAACTTTTTTTTTATTAAAGAAACTCTATTTAAGGTTTCTTCACTTTGATTTATCCTTTACAGAAAAGTTTAACATTGAAAAATTCTAGCTTCTCTCTTCTTTCTCCAAAATTTTTTCGTTCCTAATTGTTTTTTCACTTTGATTTATCATTTTGATCGGTGATCGGTAATTAATCTTAATATTGATTGTCGATCATCGGATCTGTAAATCTATTATTTTTATTTTTAATTTTAATAAGAATCTTTGCTTTTATAGCAAGCTCTTTCTGTCTTTATGACATGTTTTCATTTTGTGGTTTGATTATCTGCTCTTATGGCACGTTTCAACATACCCTAGCAATCGATTGTTGTTTGTCGGTGGTTTGATTTATCTGCCCCTGTGGTTTGATTCAATCGGCGCTAGTTTCTGATTTATATTTCTTTTTGGTGATTTTTTGAAAAGTTATATCCCGCTCGGTTGATGGTTGTTTGTCGATGAAATCAGTCCTGGGTAGCGATACTTTTTACATGACCGTTTGGATCGTCTACAACTCTTTCTTTCTTTCTTTATGCGTCTCGCTTGGACAGAAATAAAGAGATTCAAGAAAGTTCCGAATTTTATTGGTTGCTTAATTCCATAAAAAAATTATTTTCTTTGTTTTTTTGTTATAAATTGTTTTGATTGTTTAATCTAATTTTTTACTTCTGAAAGACGATATAATTATAATTTTTATGGATTTAATAAAAACTCAGTAGTATTAAAAAAAAATTCAGTAGTACTAATCCGTAATATCTTACCTTTTATGGTTATGCTTTTAAGCAAATTATGCTTTGTTAAATGAGTACAACTACCTTTTATATATATATAAAATTATTTATATGTATATTATTATAAATTAAGATATCGTTTTAATAAGTTGTACATAACTCCTTGGATCTTTGAATTATAAATTATCAAACAAAACCATTGAATTTAGAGTGGGATAGGGCAAAATTAAAAGTTTTAAATTTTGAATTGAAATCTAGGTAAAAAACTATCAACCTCACCTGTTGTAGTCCCTATTTTCGTTAAAATTTATCGATATTGATTCATATCGGTATAAAATATATGGATATCGATTTATATCAATATGAAATAAAAATAATTTATCCACGTATACAAAACTAACACCCTTGTATATGAAAAATTATATCATGAACCCTTTCCACTACGTCATCCGTGGTCCCAACCAATCAAATTCATCCATATCATTTTTTTCAAGGTGAATCGTCATCTCTTTTCTACATGTAATTAGTGAGTAGGTAATTATTAAATAGTTACTTAAAGATGAACGGACTTAATTGCATGAACCACAAATAACGTAATGAACAAGATTGATTATATAATCTCTCCTCGTATACCTCTTCCCATTTGATCAAAAGGAGAAATTATATTATGGGACAATCTCATTACGTCATTCATGGGACCAACCAATAAAAAGCATTCATTTAATTATTTTTTTCACCTCACATCTTTACCAAATGAATCTTCACTAATATTTATTATGAAGATTCAATTGATAAAAATACGAGGTGAAAAAAATAATTAAAAGGACTTTTCGAAGCCTAGTCTTTTTTCAACTGTATTTGTTAGGACAATAATCTAAACCCAGTTTCTATCCAAACACAATCCATCCAAGGTCCTGGTCTTGGGGAGCAAAGGCCCAATAAGAGTCCACACAAAGACAAAACATAGATATTGTGTCTTTATATACGTATATAATTTTATTACCATATAAATATAATATTTGTGTTTAATTGTTTTTGAATAAGTTAATAGTGGTTACAGTAGTATTTGTTTTAGAATATAATATCTATCATTTAACATTGATTGCTCAATCACTCTGGTTGAGATCGTTGGTGCTCTAACATGTGACCTCTAAGAACAACTGTTCCTTTAAATATTAGTTATCTGAATCGAATATAAACTCCGAACATAAATAATGAAATAATAAAACGTAGATGAGAGAAATTTTACCCCAAATTCATTGTCCCCTAAGCCAAGCAAATATTGTAGTGGCCATGCATGAGTTACTCTGGATGGTAAGTAATGTCTCTTGTAGCAGAGAAATTATATCACGGGTAAGTCTTATCACATCATTCACGCACCAACTCGAATAGTATAAAAACTTTTACTTGAGTCGACTTGATGGAACGCTCACAACTGTAGAAACTTATTATGAAACGATCATCCCATCTTAATTTACTCCATTCACAATGTTAGATTTCATATTTCTTATGCTACTTAAATATTTAATGTCTCGTTAGACTAGATTCATCGATTCAACTTAATGTTATCGAAATCAAAGCAACTCCCCAATAATGATATAAAACCATCAAGCTACAAAATGAGATACATACATATAACTGATGTTTAGTCCAACTGGCTTATATCAGTAATTTTAAACCAAGTGACATTAAAATTCAAATAGGAATTCCATCTTAATAAGAATACAATCAAATTGAATTATCATGAACGTATCAAAAATTTGACTAAAACTGAATCGATCCTACTCCAACAACTTAAACAGATTTTACTTTGCTCACTCTTGAGTCGAGAGACAAAATCTCGAGAATCTGACGATTCTTTAACTACACTCAAAGAAATCAATAAGATGTATTCGAATAGAAAGTTACATGATTCTTCTTTTGGCCATGATTTTCCTTTAGGGTGTGAAGAAGCAACAAATTACCTGCAGAAAAGGTTTTCATTACTTAGGACTCCTTGTATTCCATGTGATGTGCTTTATGCTTTAGCTTTTTAAGGAAAGAAAAGTACCCTCTTCACCACAAAAGCTCAATTAAAATGGTCCATTGCCACAAAATAAAAGAGGAAGGAAATGGTCCATTGCCACAAAATTGTGTAATGTACAAAGGTATGAAGTTTTAGGGTGGCATTTCAATTCTTAGATTAGAAATTAGGCCACTCCATGTACCAATGGATGAAGAAAAGTCATACTTTTAATGTGGTTAGGCTTCGCTTTAATACTTGAGTTGACTGTATTACGTCCTGCAATTATAACTTTTATTTTAAATTAATTTTTATATTTTAATATTTTAATTTTATCTTTAAACTATTAATCCCATTCTAATTTAGTTTATGATTAAATTTCTAAGGATTTTAATTTCATCTTCAAACTATAACTCTTATTATAAACTGGTCCTTAAAGTTTTTAACACTCTAAATTTCATCTCCAAACTATCAGTATTTTAAAATTTTAAAATTTGCTCCCTAAAAAATTTAGAAATTCTTATTATGTTTATTTTTTAATATTTTTGATCAAGCCCCCTTCAAAAATTTAAAATTAAACCATTCAATTTTTTTAAAAATTAATTTAGGCCTTCAAAATTTTAGAAAAATTCAAGTATGCTCCCCCAAATTACATTGTCAAGATCCGCCTCTGATTATGTAATATTATGATGTGATATGAACGATAATTAATGTTGCATATAGTTATATTGGCGGTGAAATTGAAATATTCAAGACTTTGAGATCAATTTAGAATAAGTTTCATATGAATCAAGATTCACCCCTAATTATGTAATAGTATGATATGGTATGAACGATGATTAATGTTGCAAATAATAATACTTTGAGGGTGAAATTGAAATATTCAAGATTTTAAAATCAATTTAGAATAAGTTTTATAGTTCAGAAATGAAATTGAAATGTTTGAAAGTTTGAAGACCAATTTAGAATGAAAATTATAATCTAAAGATGAAATTGAAATGGTCAGAAGCTTAAACCCTAAGTTTCTAACTATAAACACTATAACTAAACCTTAAACTTTAAACCTCTAAATATTTATAAATCAAAGTTTTATCTTTATTTAAAACCCTAAAACCCTAAACTTTAAACCCCTAAATATTTATAAATCAAAGTTTTATCTTTATTTAAAATCCTAAAATCCTAAACTTTAATCCTAAATATTTGTATCAAAGTTTTATCCTTATTTTAATCTCATAGAAAAATTGGGAAATCGAAAGAAAGGGCTGTCATGAACATATGAAGTATGAAATATGAACCCTAATTTTTAGTCCATAGGAATCTGAAGTTCATAGGTTCTTGTTGTTCTGTCGACACGTGTTTCTGTACCAACAAGAACCCAGGTGGCTCAGACATAACTGTTTAAGACAAGTTGCGAAACCAAGAAGGAAAGAAGAGGTTCGATAGAGTTAATTAGCCAATCAGAGCTCGACACGTTTCCTATCCAATATCACTGTCTCCTTGACTGTGATTGAATTTCCATGATTTCTTAAAAAAAAGAAACAAAAAATCCGGCTTTTAAGTGTTTTTTGGAGATTGGTCATTCATTAATTACCAGGTGAATAATTTGTTTTGTTTTTAAGTTATTTTAAAAATAAATGTCGGCAAAAAAATTTTAAATATTGCACTTAAAAAATTGAGATCTATTGTATTTTTTTATTGCAGCAATTACCCGAGAAATATCCATTAAAAATACAATTAAAGATTTTACAAGTTAAAATTACGTTTTTTTTATTCATATTTTAAATAAATGAATTACATTATAACTTTTTAATTCTTAAATTATCGAATCGATTTCTGAATTGACTACAAGACATGTTGTGACGAACATTATCAGCTTTGCACCCTAAAGAAGAGGGTGATGCGATGCCATGTCATGTTATGTTATGTGTAATAACTTATATTCGTTCGGTCTTTATTTTTTTAATTCAAATATCATTAATTTTAAAAAAATTATAAAATAATTATATTAAAAATCTAAAATAACTGTTTATTTAATTAATTTTTTATTATATTTACCCTATATCCAACATTAAAACCACTATCTGTTTTATCCGATTATAACCCGATCCGTTAAACCTAAATCCAACTCAACGGCCGGCTGGCCGCAACCTCTTCAGCTTCCCTGTCCTTTGGCCCCAAACGGCCACTGCCACGACGTCGGCCACCTCAACACAATGTCCTCTCCACATAACCACCACGTCAGTAACTACTGTCACAAAGGACGATGGTTCCCTCTTAATGTCCCATCCTCTCACATCCGGCTAAAAACCAATGTCCTCCTTAATTTTTTTTATCGCATAGTCAACCGTTAATTTAAATCATACGTTCTAATCATCTAACTGTCAAAAAGATATAATTTAAATAATTTTATATTACGTAACTTAATTATATTATATATATATATTTCAGTATTACTTTATAAAATAATACACCGCTATAATTACCTTTTATATAAAAATATCTCGTGTATTAATGATTGAAACAACACGAACTCTCTAACCCGAGTGGTTAAAAGCACGGTTAATGTTCTTAAAGATTACAGGTTCAAGCACTAACGATGCCAGCAGAGTGATTGAGCTATTGATATGATTATATTCTATGGGTAATCATTATTAACTTATTCAAGAAAAATGATTGAAAAAAATTATAAGTATTTTAATTTTATCGTCAATGAATATAATTTAGGTTTAGAATTTACAAAATTAAGTGTGAGAAATTTGTATTTAGCGTTTATGATTAAAATTTAAGGTTCAAAAGTTAAGATTTAAGATAATATGGTTAAGGATCGAGACTAACTCCAATCTCTTGCTGATTTTTTTTTTTTTCGACACGTTAAGCACTGCTCAAGAAGTAAAGAATGTCTTAAGGTTGCTGTTCATGTCATGCTGTCAACTCAAACGAAATGAACCAACAAACAAAAAAAGTAAATAAAGGAGAAGATAGAAAACAAAGGTTCACCAACGAATAGTTAGATGTCGGATGCCTCCGACTAATGTATTCGAATATTATGAATGAAAAATTGAATTAATTATATTATATTTTTTAAATTATGTTTTTAAAATTAATTTTAAATTTTTTAAATATTTTAATTTTATTTTAAAATTAAAATATTTAAAAGTTTTAGAGACTAATTTAGGATGAATATTTATAGTTTGAGGTTGAAATTAAAACATATAAAAGTTTACAGATTAATTTAAAATGACAGTTATAGTTTGAAGGTAGAATCAAAAATATTTAAAAGTTCAGAAAACAACATCAAAAAAATTTTGAGTATTCTTTTTCAACGTTTACTCTAACATTTTATTTTAAAACTCTAACTTGAAATGACATGACAAACATTTATAATAACGCATGTTCACATGATAATATAATATAGACAAATATATTGATGCGAAAGAATATTATATTATTTTAATTTTTTTTTTTATAAATATAATTTTTTTTATTTTTTGTCAATGTGTCATTATATCAAGTCGTTTAACGTTAATTGACTAACAATTTTCATTACAGAATGATCTATCATTTCAACCCAAAATAAAATATTAAAGATTAATTCTATATATAATCAAATTTCGTGTGATTACGAATATTTAAAGAAATAAATTAAAGTTTAAATATATGAACAAAAATATTTTGTCCCTTATCTATGCCTTTTTTATGTCCCACACTAAATTTGTTTTAAAAATTAAATCCTAAACCCTAAACCTAATTTTCATATCATACCCTAAATTATACACCTTAAAAATAAAATATAACATAATTTTCTAAACCCTAATCACAATCTTTAATTTTGAATTTCAGATTTTAAATTTATTATTTTAAAATAAAATATAAAAAATATAATAAAAGATAGACAATTTCTACCGTAAATACGTAGCCGCTGATGGTGAGTAAAAATTATTTACCTCTTTATAGTGAATCCTTTTATGTCTTCTTTGAAAAAATTCTAAAAAATTAAATTTTCAACCTTAATCCTTATTTTCTATATCTTAAACCCTAAACTTTACACTCTCAAAATTACAACCTACCCCTAATTTTCTAAACCCTAACCTTAACCCTAACCTTGAACCTTAAACCCTAAACCTTAAATTTTTAATTTAAAGAAGAGGCATAAACGAAGAGATAATAAAGAGATGGATGATTTTCGAACGTATTAAATTTTTTTTCTTTTTCTTTTAGCCAAGTATAAGCTAGCAAAAAGTTTTAAGTCTGTGGATTAAGATAAACTAGTTGCCAACCACTTTATTTATTTTCTTATCTCATCCCTTTCTTTTCTGAGGTACGAAATAGTGGAAACCTAATAGCTATGGTGTATTAGACTTCCCTCATATAACATTCTAAGTCATAAAGAACATAAAGGGGGAACACAGCTTCTTGCCCTAAAGAAACGACAGGAAAACACCATAGTTAAAAAACAGTAGTTTTGTTTTGTTTATCTGGTTGTGTAATGGGGAGAGGGAAAGTTGTGTTGAAGAGGATCGAGAACAAGGTAAATCGTCAAGTCACGTTTGCAAAGAGGAGGAATGGGTTGCTGAAAAAGGCATACGAGCTTTCCATTCTTTGTGATGCCGAGGTTGCTCTCATCATCTTCTCTAACCGTGGCAAACTCTACGAGTTTTGCAGCACATCTAGGTATTTATATTATTACACTTAATATTTGTGTCTGGTTTTCCTTAAAAATCTAAATCTGGTTTTACTTTGTGGTTTGCTGTTGAGTTTAATGGATTTGAATCAGTTTTCTTGTTAACAAGGTGAATCTATGGTATGGAGCTTTAATTTTAATTAAAAAACAGTATGATTGAAATATTGAAACCTAAGACATTATGTTTTTATAACATATTAAGTTTTGTGTTTTAAAAAGACATAATATTTGAATCTGTTTAGATATCTGCAGATTCGGTTTCAGAGGAAAGTTTGTCAGTTTAGTCTTTGTAGTTGTTAAGTTTTTTTCTGCACACAGTTTAATGATGTTTTAGGAGGGATAATCATGGTGTTGGGAAATGTAAAATGTTGCTGACGTCTTTGTATCAGTAAATTTGTTTATGACAGAAGATAGCTTAAAATGTCGGTATAAATCTTCTATTTTTTCTTTTTAGTAATTTTTTTATTTTTCTGTTTCAAACGTAAGGATTTAAGGTTTATAATTTAAAGTTAAAAATTATAGTTAGAGTTTAGAATTAAAGGTCAACTTTTTTTTATAATTTAAGATTTCGAGTTTAGGATTTAAGGTTAAGGATCGTTGTTAGGATTTAAAAAATTAGAGGTTGAGTGTATTTTTTAAATTTAGAGTTTAGAGTTTATGTTTTAAGATCAGAGGTTGTGATTAGAGTTTAAGAAATTAGGTGTTAGATATATTTTTTAGGGTTTGAAGTTTAAAATATTAAAAATAAAGATTAAAATTTAAAATTTAATTTTAAAAATTTTTAACATAAAGAATAAATGAAGACTTAACAAAAAGACACATAATTTCATTTCCAAATTAAAAGCTATAAATCATTATTACCTGTTAATTTAAAAAAATAAAAAATTCTCTCTTTTGTCTGAATTTATAATTTGGAAGATATTAAGTACTTGCATTTTTATAATTATGTTTTTTATCAATAATAAAAAAATATCTAATTTTTAACTAAATAATTATTTTAATTTAAAAATTTTAACTTAATTTAAATTTTAATATTTTATTTTAATTTAAAATAATTTTTTTACGTATAAAAATTGATAGTCAATTATTGATAAATAATATAAATTAACATGATAAGTTTATAAAATAATATATGTTACGATAATAGTTTTGTATAATCAAATATATTAATTTTATATAATGGCACACAAGTAAATTTTTTTATAAAATTATATAAAATATAAGATAATAATCCATTGCAGCTTTAATGTGTCTTACTCTTATCTTGTTTCATCATTTGATCTTGCACTACATGAAACCAACCTTTGACCAAAAGACATTCAACCCATCGATCAGAGACACATATTGTAATTAGGACAAGATCTGTGCTGTTTTGACACATGCACAAATATAAGACATTGTCTGACAATAGATTTGACAACTCTTGAATCTTGATACATAATAGAATACATTGGCTTCTTAGTGGTATGACATGCTTGCACAAATCTTTGCTTGCTATAATATATACATATACATTGTGCAAAATTTCATTACTTTTATATTTTTTTTAATCTTTAAATAAAGGTAAATAAAAAAGTAATTTGTTCAGTGTTTTTATATTTATGTTTCGTTACTAAAAATATTAAGGTTTAAAACTTAAAGTTTATTTAGGGTTTTAAATTTATTTTTAGATATAAAGTTTAAGGTTTTAGGATTAGATTAAGGCATGAAATTTAAGATTTCATGCTTCCATTTGTGCCTCATGTTTAAATTTGCTAAAATATCGAATTTTAAACCCTAACCCTAATTTTCTATACCCTAAACTCTAAACCTTACACCCTAAAAAATACATCATACCCCTAATTCCCTAAACCCTAACCACAACCCTTAACCTTAAACCCTAAACCCTTTAATTTAAAATAAAGACATAAACGGAGACATAAGAAAGAGGTAAACGATTTGTACCCTAAAATTAGAGCTTATCATTTGATTTTTTAACGTTGGGACACAAAAACAGACAAAAAAAACATAAGATTTTTGTCCTAAATAAGCAGATAAGATTATTTTTTATCTTGTTTTTATGTGATAATCTACTATTTTTTACCGTAAATTTTAACCATCAATTTACCTTAATTAATTGTCTATAAAAATTATAAAACTTTAAAATTTTATATGATCCAAGAGGATCATACATATTATATGTATGTGGATTAAAAAGTTGTGCTTTCTTTTGAAATCTCATTGCAAGTTTTGTGCTTTTACTAAGGTAGCATTTTAGGGTCCCCGACTATCTCTCTCCCTTTGCTAGATCCATTCTTCTTTCATGCATATACAAGACAAAGATTATATAAGGTAGATGCTAGCTTTTTCCCTATCATCTCTTTATTTAATTAAAAAAAAAACTTTTGTTCTTATCTCTATGCATTTATTTTTCCTTGGAAACTTGGTAGAGTTAATCATAATTTATATTCTAGCGATCGAGTCTAATGATAAGAAGTTTAACGTCCCTCAAATAAGACCTTGGATTTGAGTCTTGTGGGTTAAAAAAATATTGCTTCTTTTATGTTTTGATCACTGATGTTGTTTATTCCTGATTTTCTATTTTTTCATGAACTTTTTAACGGACGGGTGACCAAAAGTGAAAATGTAACATTAATGATATTTTTGTAAAATATAATAGATTTATGATTAAATTAGAAAAATAATAGTTTAGTGACTAAGGAATAAAAGAATTTTGATGTTGTAAATAAGCTTTATGTGTAAGAAGAAATTTTATAGTTGTATATAATTTTATTATTTTAGTGTGTATAGATTATCTTGTCTCAGTGATTAAAGGAATAATTGTTATTTTTGGAGATCACGTATTCGAGCATCAATAATGTCAGTAGGGTACAACAGATATTACTGTAACCACCGTAGTTGATTAGTTTCTTCCATAACCCTACCTTAAATTTCAAAAGGAAAAGAAGATTTTTACCAAGGATAGAGTGGCCAGAAATTGCCCCAATAAAAGGTAGCATAAAAGTAAAAGATTACAGACACAAAACAAAAAGTAAATTCTTACAAGACAAAGAAATATCTCCATACATTGTGCTTTTGTCATAATCTACAATGTTGATGAATTGTAAGGCTCAAGACACACACTATGCCAACAGGGACATTGCATAATGGCATATACTAACCTCATTTCTTGGAATGTTTTATGCAAGCAGCATGGCTAAGATACTTGAGAAGTACAACAATTACACATATGGAGCATTGGAACATGGTCAATCGGAAATCGACGCTCAGGTAAATTAAATTCGCGTCCTTGAAATTTTCAAATTCTCGTATATTTTAAAAGTTTGCTTTGTATTTCATATTAATGACCTAACCTCGTATCACTTAGAGTTTTTAAATTCTCATATAGTTTTACTGAATATAAAGGTTCGCACTGCTCAACTTAAAATCATGCGTTCGTCCCTGTTCCCGGCCAATACATGGCTTTGTCCCTGAGCCTTAGGCTCATGGGAATTGTAATTAACTTTTCAACAAACCTTTAAGGAAAAATCTAAAAGTTTTGATGGAATATTAAGCAGAGCAAGTATCAGGAATATCTGAAGTTGAAAGCAAAAGTCGAGGTCCTTCAACGTTCGCAAAGGTGAATTAACCCGTCTCTCTCGGACCTCGGTCGTATTTTTTTATAAAATAAGTTGCTTGTTCAAGTGTGGACACTTGATTCATGTGAAAATATGTACTTTTTGTAATGTGTAGACATTTTCTTGGAGAGGAGTTAGGTGACTTGGGTACCAAGGAACTGGAGCAGGTTGAGCACCAGTTGGACTTGTCATTGAGGAAAATCAGGTCTAGAAAGGTAATCAAGACTTGAAATTTACTTCTTTTTGATTTCAACCAGATGATTTAGGTCACGAATCACGATAATAACTTTGTTGCTCGAACTCCGACTTTGTCGACTTTCGAATTGGTATCTTATTTCGCTCTTTCATGAATGCAGATGGAGATGATGATGGACCAACTTTCTGAACTGCAATCCAAGGTATGTCAATATATTTTAACCTTAATATTTTACATTTTTTATAGTAAACACAACTGCCATTATTATATACTTTATACAGGAAAAAGTTCTACTGGAAACCAACAGAAACTTGAGAAGCAAGGTAAAAAAAATTTCGAAATCATTAATATTTTACATCCGATATTGACCATAACCGATCTTAACAACATTCGTTATGTTTGCAATACTTTGGCAGTTAGAGGAAATTAGTTCGGTGATACGATCGTCGTGGGAAACCGGGGAGCAAAGCATTTCATACCAACATCCGCCGCTGCCGCCGCCGCTGCCGTCACCGCATCAGCCGGATGGATTTTTCGAGCCTTTACATTGCAGCAATTCTCTGCAAATGGGGTATGTATATAAAAAGTGTGAGCTAATTAATATCTTTGCTGATTATGTCCTTTATTAACTTCTGAACTTTACTTTTCTTGGTACAGTTATAATATGACAGATGAGGATACTGCCACAGGCTCTGCAGTTGCACCCGGTGGGTTCATCCCTGGTTGGATGCTTTGATTGCTTGGGCACTAAGTTAAAGAAGTTTATATTTTCTTATAAAATGATTAGAAATTATGAACTAGAGAATAATTTATTCAAATCCCAAGTTTTAACCTAAGCATGCATGCATAGTTTGAAGAGCAGGGACAAGGTTCAATATCGTAAAAACTTGAAATTAAATGTTTACAGTTAAATTTGAATATATAATCTAAGGTACAGTTCATGTTCATTTCATGTCAATGCAACAAAATTACAAATTCTCTGGTGAACGTCGTTACACGACCATTACCTTCTTTCTAAAAGACATATCTGATAGAATGATTAACGTTACTATTTATATATCTCAAAATCTTCCTTTTTTCAATGTGAAATTAATTCTTATTATCTCTTTTCAGACGTAACAACATAGAATTCATATGCACAAAATTTGATGCTCATCTGATTCGATTTTAAATTTATTCAAGATTCTTATGATTATCAAACATCTAAAACCTTAAAAAAACATTCCATTTCATAGCAAAAGGCTATCTGCTCTTGCTTTGTCCACTGCGACAGCCTCACGTGTGTCTAAAGTTCATATGACAAAGGCAATACACACACAAATATGTACACATATTGTGTTTGAATTTGAACCCACGAGGTTGAGATTCTCTTGGTTTGTCTTTAAATATTATTTTTATTTCCACCGATATGAAATTTGTGCACAGCAAAAGAGAAATGCATGCCACTATGAACATGACAGAGTTATTGTGATAAGATTTGACATCTTTATCTTAGGGTTGCCTTTCTTTCACTAGGTTTGTGTCTGAAGGGAGGATCTGTTTTAGAACAGTGTTGTCTTGTTTTTATTTTTTGTTTCTTCAATGAGAAATGTCACTTTCCTTGGGCAGCCATTTTTAACATGAATGAGTTCATAGGGAGGAATCTCAAAGAATGATCTTAATGGGGCTTTATTTGGTAACAAAGGAAAAGAAATGGAAGAAAAATGAAAAGGGTAAGAAAAATAATTCAAAAATTAATTAATTAAATTATTCGATCAATTTTGATAATTAAGTCTCGATAATCTTTTAGATATTATTAACTTATGATACACCATAGTTCTATTGTATTGCATTTATATATTTTTTAAATATATTTTTTTATAAATATCTATATATATTTAGAATTTTTATTTTTTAAATAAAATATAAAAAAAATTAAAAATATCAAATAAAAATATTGTGACACAACGTATTATACCAATATATCAAAATTTAATTATCAAAATTAATTAATTAATTTAATTTTTTAGTTAAAAACTTAAATAAATAAAAATATATTACCTTTGGGTTGCTTTTCTCTTCTTGTCACTGGAGACAAAACTGGAAAATTAATTAATTTATTGTACGACCAGTAAAATTGTTTTGCTTGATTTTCGCAAGTGTTACTGAGGACATGTTTATGATTTGAACAGAATTTGAATTAAAATTTTTATATATTTAAATTTAGTTATAATATTATATATTAATGTCTCATCCCTCTAAATCAACATCCTATCGAATCATTCACTATTTATAAATCCGATTTTAGATACTTTATATTAACATAAAATCTGAGTTTTAAGAGAGAAACCTCCGCCGTCAGCCGGGAAGTGCGTGACAGCGAGGGGTCTCCGTACAGGCGTCTGACGGCATCTACAGCCTATAAGAAGAACACGTGTCAACAAACCAATACAAAAGAACTCTTCATGATCTAACCAATAAGAACTCGACAGCACATCCTTAAATAAAACCACTCTGGTTTTTCAAACTCCACTTTCCCCTAAAACCACTTTTCCTACCATGCCCAGTATTCCATCTCCATTTCCCAATCCTATATATCTGTGCATGCTTTCTCATTAACCAAACAACAACAAGAAAAAGAACAAATTTCTGGGTTTGTGTTCATGGGGAGAGGTAGGGTTGAGTTGAGGAGGATCGAGAACAAAATCAACAGGCAAGTCACCTTCTCCAAGAGGAGAGCTGGGTTGTTGAAGAAAGCTCATGAGATCTCCATTTTGTGCGATGCTGAGGTGGCATTGGTCGTCTTCTCCAACAAAGGGAAACTCTTTGAATACTCATCTGATTCAAGGTAAAGTTTTTCAAACTCTTGAAATTAGGGGTGTCCGGTGTTCATGATCAACTGTTAATCTGTTATATGTTAAAAACAGAACCTACAGCTTGTCTGATGTAGTATAATGGTTGACCATGAACACCCTTGTTGAAATCTCTTTGAATACATGTTTTTTTAGCAGTTTTCCTGGGTTTCATGCAAAAGTTTCAGCAGGTGAAATTAAGGGGAATGTCAAGGGTTTTCAGACAAAAAGGGGACCTTGAAAATGAGACCATAACTATATCTGTAATGGAATTTACAACTTACAAGTGTTTCAGGGATGTTGAAGTAACAAAAGAATGGAAAGCTTTGGGGGGTAAAAGGAAGTTATTGACCATTGGAAGAAGATATATATTATAACTTTCTCAATTAGGAGAAAATACCAAGCATCTGTTGTATGGACCAATTTATTACTACCCAGAATTGAAAAAACTCCAGCTTTTGTCATCTGAAAAGTAAAAATCTTGGTGAAAAAACATGTTTTGTTCTAAAGACAGAAAGACAGACAGACAAGCTATTGCTCAAAGTTGTAATCTTTAAAAATAGACCCTCTTTTTGTTTTCTGAGAACTCTTTGATCCAAGAATTCTTCAAACTCCAAATTCCAAAATAACAAGCTGAAAAGAGGGTATCTTTAGGGGGGGTTGCAGAAAAAAATGGAAGGGGGTTAGGGTTAGGGTTAGGGCACAAAGAGGGGTATCTTTTACACTTGAAATCCCAAGATTCCTTAGTGGACAAGTGTTGCTTCATATAACCCTAAACAATTTAGATATCTCATTGAAAATTTTGACGGAAAAAATATTTTATAAGAGAAGGAATAGGTTTTCCAAGATTAAACTCATGATCTAATTTGTGTAAAATTTTTATAGTTTCTCAAATTAGATTCTTTAACTATTGGGAAAGGGGTTGGATTGTTCAGAGTTTGAAGCCTGAGACATTTGATTCCTATATTCTATTTTTTTTATTATTTGGACCAAGTGTAGAACCCTAATTTTCTGATAATTGCATAGGTGACATCTTCTAATCTCAGCTGTTCTTAAGTTTAAAGTGTAATTATTTTATATACCGGCGGTGAAAATATTATATTAGCGGTATATTTGTTTTAAAGTTTAGGTGTAAGGTTTAGGGTTTATGTTTATAAGGTTAAAATTTAGGGATAATAGTTAAAATTTAAAGTTTATATGTTAAAACCTAAATATCTCGTCATATTACCCTAAAACCTAAACCATAACCTCTAAATATTAAATTGTAACAAATAAAACCTAATTTTAATCATTATCTCAAAACTTAAACCCTAAAACTAAAATCAAATGTCTTGTAAAAAATTTTAATTTCTAACATTATTGTCTTGGATATAAATCATAATTTAAAATGTTTATAGTGCACAAACTATTTCACTTTATTCTTATATTATACCGTATCCAATACTTATATCCGAATCTAATTAACATAGATTTCATTAAAAAAATTAAGTAATAGTTAACTTGGATCCTACACCCCAAATTTAAATGAAATCCATTTGTATTGTAAAGCACCCTTACCAAGGACTTATAGTTCCTATGTCAGTTTGGTAATACACAAAAACCAGACATGATTTGACTTGTTCTGATTTTTTGTGGTGTTTGATTAACATAACACAGGGACATCAAATAACGATTTACAGACAACTGAAAAGATATGAAAAATGCTTTATATTCACATGCTGACACTCCATAACGTATATATGCATGTATCATGTATGTATGTGTATGCGTACATATGTTTTCCTTGGGAAAGCAAATATTGTCCTTTCTGGTCTGATAAATTGTTGGCATTGTCTGAAACAGCATGGAGAAGATCCTTGAACGTTATGAAAGGTATTCGTATGCAGAGAGACAGCTTGTTGCGTCTGAGACTGATCCTCAGGTACAAAAATATGTCTTTCACGCCGTTAATATTTTGACAGCAAAAAAGGGTTTGGGGTTTTCAGATTTGAAGTTTTTTAATGGTTACAACTGTCGTTAGGTTTTGTCTTTCGGTACATACAATAGTTTTGGTCTGAAAATTGGTGTTAGGAATTTGAAACCTGTCTGTCACAGGGCAACTGGTTCATGGATTACAATAGGCTTAAGGCTAAGGTTGAGCTCTTGCAGAGAAATCACAGGTACTAAATATGCACAAGTAGCTACTGTCATGTCTGAATATGTGTCGAATACGAATATTGAATAGTCGAAAAATCGAGTCTTTCATATCTTTTGCTCTGCAGGCATTACATGGGAGAAGAGTTGGACTCATTGAGTCTCAAGGAGCTGCAGAACTTGGAGCAGCAGCTCGATTCTGCTCTTAAGCTTATTCGTTCGAAAAAAGTATATTTTTTTCCCATTGTAAGTGTTTTCTTGTTGCTTTAGCAATGAGTTTTGTTCCCCCTTTTGCCATTTTGCAGAACCAAGTCATGTATGAGTCGATCTCTGAGCTTCAAAGAAAGGTAAGGACACTTGGAACATATATGATGTGCATTATTTGAACTCGAATCGTATAAGCTGAAAAAATTCTAGTAGTAACAAGTGATGGAGAACGAAGCTAATCGATTTCGGTTTTCGTATGTTATCTCTATTTGTGGTGTGCCTATATGACAGGAGAAGGCAATACAAGAGCAAAACACCATGCTAGCAAAGCAGGTGACTAGCTTTTCCCCTGTCAATTTATCCGGTTTAGTTTACGTAAGCAATTATGTTCGAACTTCGAATCTTGACATTTGCAGTCTTTTTGCATGTGTAGATCAAGGAGAGGGAGAAGACAGTTGCGGAGCAGCAGTCGCAGTGGGGACAGCAAGACCATGGCCTCAACTCATCATCCTTTTTGCTGCCACAGCCTCCGCCCTGTCTGAATATGGGGTAAAACTCTAAACTTAGGCCCATAGAACTCGAACCGAAACATTTTCTGGTGTCTGTAATGGAAGTGGCAATAACTTGATGCAGTGGCACATACCAGGAAGATGCAACAGAAATGAGGAGGAATGAACTTGATCTTACCCTGGAACCTATTTATTCATGCCATCTGGGATGCTTTGCTGCCTGAAAATCGGTACGATTTAACAATGCTTTCTGTTTATGTGAATATGGACATAGATCCATGCATCATTATGGTTTAAAAAACAAAGCATGAGAAAGAAGATTCATGCCTATTATGTCTGCTTGAACTTGAGAATTGACATACATATATATATATGTGTGTGTGTATCTATGTGGATGATAAGTGTATATCTAGATTCTGTATTTCTCTCGTAATTAATTATCAGTTGTTGCCTATCACAAGGCAATTTGCATCAGGAGAAAAGAATACATAGTTTCATGCAGTAGTATGAATGGCAATGCAGAAACCTGTAATACTTGCTTATCAAACTACAAACCGAAAAAAACTATCGAAATGTACCCTTAAAACTATTTCAAAAATCATTCGTTAATCTTCGGTTTTTGTGTCTCCTGTAATCCGATTTCAAGCTGCTTCATCAAACATCATCTTCTGCAAAATCGATCGATAATCAGTCACTTGTAGTAGGAACATGTCAAATAAATCGAACAGTTTCGATTTGGAATTCAATTCTCGAGATTCAAAGAATAGCATGTGAGGTGATGGTTGATAGAACTTAAAACAGCTGTTAACTTTAGGGATTATGGAACAATTGCAAAAGCTTGTAAGAAACACATTACCTTGCCACAAATTGGACAGTTTTCTGACCTCTTCATCCACTCGTATATGCAACCGAGGTGGTAACTGTGGGAACATTGAAGAACTATTCGTGGATTTTCAGGATCGTACTCTGCGACAGAAAATCAGTAGGCGAAACCAGTCAATTAAGACAATGTACATTAAATCCCATTGAATGATTTAATCTAAGACAATGTACAATGTACCTTCAAGACATGTGGGACAAACATCCTCATCCTCTGATGATCCATAGGCACAAACAACTTCAGCTTTCTCATTAGAGAACTTCGATCGGGACTCGGTACAGTGTGCTGCCGATCTTCCATCACATAGAAGTTCACTCGATTTGTCTCCTTTACTATCTTTCTCCGTTCGATCAACTCGAGAATCCTCCCGTCTTTTAGTCCGATCATGATCATTGTCCTCACCAGCGCGTGCAGCATCAGCTTCGAAATACAAGACACTTGGAGCCAATGTGACAACATTGCCGGACCATATATTGTTAGATGCAGCATTGGAATTCGCAGGGGCTACCACTTGAGAATTCAAAGCCGGAGCATCGGATTGCTCGTGGCTGTTTGCTCCGATAAACTGCGGAACGACGAACAAATACAATTGGATGGAAGTAAAGATGCAATAAGCAATAAGCAATAAGCAGCAAACCAAAAACATAGAATCAAAACATCTCTACCTTCCATGTCTTTTCATGTTCGAAAAACACAACAAAAATCTGTCCTAAATCTAACTAAACGACAGTATAATACCTTGGCCCAGAGCGTATGGATAGAAATCCGAGTCTGATAAGGGGAAACATCTTCTTCTTCAGGTTCCCTGATACGAAGACTAGAACAACAAGCCCCCATGATTCAAGCCTGTAACCATAACATAATTAAGTACAACCGAACAAGGAACATGAAACAAAATCAAATCCATCATCTTCATTAAAAAAAACAAAAGAAAAGGAAAAGTCATTACCTTGACGACTGGGAATCAGTGATGTTTTTTAAAGTTCGAGGCTTTGAAAAGAACAAACAAAGATTGAGAGATTTTCGCTTTATAATTTATAGTTAAACCTAAGCTCCGTAGGACTATGCTTCGGATTTTATGACACCCACAAGGCTTCTTATATGCTGCCTGCTTTGGAAATTATATAAATTTACAAGGTTCGTGTATCAAAATATAATCATATAATTAATACATTAAATATCATATGAATTTTAATATTCTTTAAATAAACTTAACATAAAAATATTTAAACGTATTACCTTAAATTGTATCTTAGATATAGACGGAATCAAGATCAAATTTTGAGAAAATAAAATATCGAAGGCAAAAAGATAATTTTAACCTTAACGTTTATGATTTTTATCATTTTGGCCTCATCCTTTTTTTAGTATAAATTTAGTCTTTAATCTATATATTTTTTACAAATATCTTATTTTTTAACTAACATAATGATGAGATAGTTAAAAATTAACAATAATGATATGTCATATATATGTAGAATGATATTTAAGATTTGAGAATGCATAGTAGTATTTTATTTTAGATTTAATTAGTTTTTAATATTTTATTTGAATTTTAAATATTTTATATTTTATTTTAGAATAAAATTATATTTAACATATATATATTTGTTATTATCGTAAAAAATTTAACAATAATGACATGTTATATATATGTAGAATGATGCTAGATGTTATGTTATTTAAAATATATTATCACATATATTTGACATGCCAAAATTGTTAAATTTTTAACGGCCTATTTACTATGTTAATTAAAAAATAAATTATTTGTCAAAAAGACCTAGGTTAAGGGTTAAATTTATCTAAAAATGAATGAGGGTTAAAATGATAAAAATTATAAACGTTAAGGATTAAAATTATCTTTATATCAATATTAAATTTAAAGAATATAAAAAGTTATTAATATTTAAATTTAATTTAGGAAATATAATATATTTTATTTAATATTTAAATTTAAAGACTTAAATTGTTATTATTTTAAGGGTTCGCCTATCATTTCTTACTCCAATACCTATTTGATTTAATATTTACTAAGCCTTGTATTATTTAATTTAAATATTTTTTTAAAAGGGTCTGATTATTATTGAATCGGAGTTTATTAAGTATTTTTTAATAATTTAAAGACGATTATAAGTTAGTATTTGTTTATATATATTTTTAATAGGAGTGCTCATTCTTAGGTAGATTCTTCCAAGTATTGATTTCTCTTCCCGGTCTTGGTCTATAATTATCGGATAACTGTAAAATTCGGATACCTAATTCACCTATTTATTTATTTTTAAATTTAAAATTTTAAAAATTAGGATTGTAAATACATAAAATCAAAAAGTCCATAAAACATAATCTAAACAAAAAAAAGTTAGTGATTTAAAATTATTGTTGAGATAAAAAGATTTTTTGGATATATATATATATATAATTTATCAAAAAAAAGACCTTAAAAATATTAATTGTTTTTTTAAAATCTTAATCTTAATATTTATTTTTCTTATAAAATAATATTTTAATATTCATTTTTCTTATAAAATGCTTGATCTTATCCCAAGAATATTATATTGCTTCCTTGATAAAATAATATTTTAATGGTAATCTATTATCGTTTTATGACATAATACAATTATCGAATTAATGATTTGATATGATAGGTCGGCTTAAAGTAAAAATATCATAAAAAGATAAATTGATAATTTTTATAAAAAAAATGAATGGTTAAATCATTGAATTATTTCATATTAGAACAAAAATAATAAAATATACAAATTTTGAAGACTAAAAATATAATTATATTAAAAAATAACATATATATTAATTGAGTGGTATATTTATAATAATATTTTTTTTATAAATACCACTAAATTTTTATTAAATTTATAAAAAATTATAATTACATCCTAATTATATCGCAATTAAAAAAATAATTGGATTAAATAATCCAAAGATTCTTACGGCCAAAAACAAAGAAAAATAAATATTTCTATGAAGATAAGCATACCAATAAAATTTAGAAGCTTCTTGAACCTTCTTACTATCCAAACAAGACATATAACAAAGAAAGTAGTTATAGGCGATCTAAACTGCCAAGCAAAAAGTATAGCTACCCAGAACTGATTTCATCGGCAAACAACCATCAATCGAGTGGGGATAAGTCTTTTCAAGTGACCATCGACAATACAAAATTCAGAAACTAACATCGATTGAATCTTTGCGCGAATAATAATCGATCGCTAGGGTATGCTGAAACATGTCACAAAGACAGAGTGAATCAAATCATAAAAAAAAAACAAAAACATGTCACAAAGATAGAAAAAAAGCATGTTACATGGACGACAGAAAAAACGTATTATAAAAAAAGATTCTTATTAAAATTAAAAAAAAATAATAGAATTCTTAATATAATAATATATTAATTATATAAAATAACACATTTATTATTAAACCTATAAAGTATAATTTATCCTTATATTTATATATAGCTAATAGCAAATCAAGTAAAGTGAAGAACTTGGAATGGACCACACACCTAGTGGGCATTACTTTTTACAAGTTTTGTTAGGGATTTTATTTGAAGTTAGTTTACGTTTCGTTGTGAAATTATATCATGAGTAAGTTCAACTAGGTTTTTTATGAGATTAATCAATAAAAATATTTATCTTATCATTTTTTTCATGTCATATTTTTTTAGGTAAAACTTCACTCATATTTATTGTTAATTTATTTTAAAAATATTTTTTAAGTGAAGAATCACTTAAAAAAATAGGCTTAAGGGTCTAATAAGCCCTTAAACTTTTGCAAAAAAATCAATTAAGCCCTTAAAAAATTTTTACACTCAAATAAGCTCTCAAACTCAAAAAAAAATCAATTCAGCCCTTAAACTTTTTAACACCCAATTAAACCCTCAAACTCAAGAAAAAATCAATTTGACCCTTTTACCAACTTTAACCGTTAACTTTAACTTTTTTAAAAAAAAATTTAACACGTGTTGCAACAAAATAACACTACTTTTTCGTTTCTAAGAATTTTTAAATTTATTTTTTAAAATCATATAAAAATCATAAAAAAATATTTTTAAAATATAAAAAATAATTTTAAAATTTAATTTAAAATGATAAATAATATTTTTTAAAAAGATTAAAAAAAATAAAATATTAAACATCAATTTACAATTTTAAAAAATATTTTTATATTTTAAAATAAGTTAAAATTGTTCAAGATTTTTTATAAAGCTTTTAGACTTTTTTATATATTTTTAAAATTTAAAATTTCTTAAAAACGATAAGTGACGTTAGCTTGTCGCAACAAGTGTCAAAATTTAAAAAAAACGTTAAAGTTAACGGCCATAGTTGAACAAAGGGCGAAATTAATTTTTTTTTCTTGAGTTTGAGGGTTTAATTAAATGCAATAAAAGTTTAAGGGCTTAATTAATTTTTTACAACAGTTTAAGGGCTAAATTAATTTTTTAGTGAGTTTAAGGGCTTTATTGGGTGCAAAAAAGTTTAAGAGCTTAATTGACTTTTTTTGTCTTTTTTTGCAAAAGTTTAAGGGTTTATTGAATCCTTAAGCCAAAAAAAATATGACATAGAAAAATTGATGAGGTGTGTGGTTTTAGTGATTGATCACATGAACACGTGGTGGGACTTACCCATAATATAATTTCTCCTCATAGTTGTTTTAATTTTGTTAATTTATTAGTTTATATTATTTGGTTCAAAATTTGTATGTAAAAAATTAAATAAAATAATATTTATATGGTTTAAGATACAGATAAAAGATAAAATTTAACATGATACAGTCTTAAAACAAATAATCTTCTCTAATTTTTAAAGAGAAGTTTATTCTACAAAAATTCTTGATTACCAAATATTCTTTAATCATTAAAATTATAATAAAATTTAATTTAATTATTAATTAAAATGTGTTACAAAGTTTATAGGATTACCGTATTAAAAAATTATTAGATAAATTTGATTTATCACGTCATCTATAATCTTATCTATTAATATTTTTATAATCTTTATTTTTTTTTTCTTATTTATTATTAAATAAATAAATTTTGTTAAATAAGATTATCAATAACATAATAAATCGGGATCATATAATAATTTCTCCCGTACATAGAAGAATCTTAAACTATAACTAGAATTTGGGTGTTAACCGGAAAGGCAAAGCATGGAAATAATTAAACACTTGGATCCCCACCAACATGGCAGATAATACAGAAGGAAGAAGAATGGTCCTACAACTTCATGATAAGCACGTTGAGGAACAGCCCCACAAGCAAAAATGAAAAGGAAACGAAACACCCTGCAATCATTACTTTTGGTTTAATGATCGATATTAACCGATTAATTCGAAATAAATACTATTATAATTATGTAAGTCTATTGATTTATAAAGACGATTCTCTCAATCTAATTATTTTATTTATCGTTAGAATTCAATTCTTTACTTAAGGGATTTGATATTTCATCCCGTTAGATCATATGATTACGGTTATTTGGTATCAAAGACAGAACCACATCCATGTGGGAAAGAACAATCACCCCACCCCGAAGATATTTTTTTATTTTCGTTTTTTATTTAAATTTTTTTAAAAATTATTTTTTATGAGTTTACTTTGCTTCTAAATATTTATGTTTTGACTTTCTCAACTTTAAATCCTGACTCCATTATGCTTGGTACCCTACTAATTATAGACCAACACTTGGAAAATCAGGTTGTATTGTTTCAACAGGCAAATGCCTTAACTGTTGTTTCTCTCTTCCCTTCTTAAAGATTCCGAAAACCATCTCAGGACATGGGCAGAACAGGCACAAGGTTGTCCAGTTTTTGCTTGAACAGGATAAGGCCTCATGTTAGAGTCCGGTCTCCTCCAATACAAGCCAAGGCTAATGTGAATTTTGCTGCACCTGCACCTGCAACTATTGATCACAGGCATGGAGTTTATGGCAATGTTGAAGAAGAGAATAAACCAGGGTTTTTACTCGGTCGGAAAATCGTGGTGGTCTTCGATTCCACCGTCGAAGCCAAGGGAGCTTTACAGTGGGCACTGTCTCACACTGTCCAGTGTCACGACACAGTGGTTCTTCTCCATGTCATAAAGCCATTGAAACAAGGTTTATTTTTTGTCATTTTTACCATGAAAAAAAAAGAAATGCTGTTTTAATGGTTTAGAAATGTTTTATACAGTGTCGGATGAGTCCAACAAGAACAAAGCTCCGAGGGGATATGAACCAGTTTCCAGCCTGAAAAACATCTGCAAGCAGAAGAGACCGGAGGTTGGTTTAACATTGGTATAATTATAGTCTTAGACCTTCTATTAGGTTATAATTTTATGATTTAACCCCTTTACTTTATTTTGCCCTTCTACTTTACAACATTGGATGAAGATAAGAATGACACAGAGGTTAAACTGTAATTTTACTAAGTTATTAACTAACAATTTTTCAATTTTCAAGGGACTAAATTATAATTTTACCATTTTTGAGAGGACCAAGGCCTCCCAAATGGGGCACATTAATTGTTGATGTTAAAATGGTGATATGGACTTTTTTTGTTATCCCATCACAACCAGGATTAGACTCGCAAATTTTTGGTTTAGTTGGTTTTTAGGTCCATAAATTTATGTATTTATCAAATTAAGTCCTTACCTCTGTTTTTTCTATTTGAATATATATTAGCTCTTTGTTAATTTTGAACGTAGATGAATCAAGTTTCATCTTTTTTTAGTTTGAATACTTTTTATAGGTCCTATCAATTTTGAAGTTAAGTAATTTGGCCCTCCAATGTTTGTTCTAATTATAAAAGTGTGTTATCAGATTTATAATGTGTGGATTAAATCACAAATTTTAACATAATAAAGGGACTAAAACCATAATTATACCACGTTACACAAGTAGATTGTTTTCTATGAAACTAAAAGTTCAATGTGACAGGTAGAAGTTGAGATAGCAGTGGTGGAGGGTAAAGAGAAAGGTCCAACCATAGTGGAAGAGGCCAAGAAACAAGGGGCGGCGCTTCTGGTTCTGGGGCAAAAGAAGAAGTCCATGACATGGCGGCTTATCCTAATGTGGGCGGGGAACCGGATAGCCACCGGCGTCGTGGAGTACTGCATCCAGAACGCCAGTTGCATGGCAGTTGCAGTAAGAAGAAAAAGCAGAAAACTTGGAGGTTATTTGATCACCACTAAGAGGCACAGAGATTTCTGGCTCTTAGCTTAAACTCAAAACACCATCATTATAATACAGTCAAAATTATAGTTTCGGTCACTCTAGTACACTAAAATTATAGTAGAGGGACCGAAACCATAATTCGACCTTTGTTAATATAGTACTACTAAAGTGTGTATTGAGATAAAAGAAAAGTGGGGTTGGTGTGGGGTTGGTGTGTGGGTGAAAAAAGTTTGTGTTGTGTCTTTATTAATGGCAAATGGAGATTGTGGGGCTAAGGGGAACACAGTTTGGTCCCTAGTTGTGTCCCTTTTAGGGTCATTTCCTTTATAGTTGGTGGTACAATGTCCTAAAAGGACATGTTTGTTGCAGTGGAGATGCTGGGTTTGGATCAGCTTTGCTGAAGCTGCAAATACACCATTAAACTGTACTATGCATTTGTTGTAATTTGACAACAAATTTGGCCTTTGATAAATAGTTTTCTTGGTTTATAAGTAAATGCCTTCAATCTGATTGCAAACCAGGTAGTGTAATGTCCCTTGCAAATCTGATTGTTGTAATATAAATGTGGTGACGCTCCGTATCTTGTTAAATATGTCTTTTGAGAAGACGTAATTTGGGAAGACGTAATATCGTAGAGTGATTCTCACCTTAGCTAAGCCATTGGCAACCTTGTTGTCTTTTCTCCAACCAATAGGAAAACCACCTGCCAATCTCTCTTAAAGACAGTAGAAATGACTCTGGTGAGGCCAATTGGGCTGTTGCTAAGCTCCACAGTATTTAATCATTGAGGCCGCCTTCGATCGCCACCTGCATCTCCGCTTGGTTCATGTAGCTTGATTCTTCCAGTCATTGGTCCTTCCAACTTTATTATATCTACCTTACTCATTTGCAGAACTGTTATTCCTGAAAACATAGTTTCTACTAAGGTGATGGTCCATGACTTTTCCATGCTCTGACTATGGCATGTAGTCATGACTCCAGTAACGTTGTTAACGTGTGAGTTATCTGATGCATTGTCCCATAATGTCGGGTCGAGATGTTGTCGTGGTCGTTTTTTATGTTCCATGATTAACTGCATCTAACGGTCATGTTGCCCTGCAACTTTGTTAAAGGTAGAGACTATGATCCAGACCGGAACGAGCCAAGAGAAAAAAGTTGCAAGAACTCACATATTAACAACGTTACTGGAGTAGGAAGAGAAGATTATAGCTAATGTAACATGGAATTTGATGATACTTGTCTGTTTGTTTAGTGGATTGGAATACGAGCAGATTCAAATACCATAGGGTATTCATTTCGAAATGGCTTTCAAGTTCAACGGCCTACACCATAGCATTCTAGTCCCGGCACCAAAGTTGAGCTACTTTGGAAATCCATGTCTGTAGCTGACTGATTTGAGTTTTCAAGACCCTGCAACTACTGTGCCAGTGCCAACTCTAGGCTGCAAAGCACCTCAATCATGGATGGTCGATTCGCCCCTTCATCTGCCAAGCATTTCTCTATGATATCCACAAACTTTGCAAGTGATGCTGGCACAATCTTTCTGTTTAAATGCTGATCCACTACATGATCATCCTCACTTTTCTCGATGCATGCTAACGCCCACTGAACCAAGCTTTCCTCATGGCCTGCATTAGTAGCATCAGCCTCTGGATTAATGGCTTGCTTTCCAGAAAGTAGTTCCAGCAGCATCACTCCAAACGAAAATGCACTCTTATCACTGTATCAAATTTATTCATCTCATGTTTCGATATAGCCTGAATCACTCGATGGATGGTAACTGCGGTACTCGAGCGGTCTATGTAACCTTTATAAACTAGACCAATGCACCCCTATCGACAAGCTTTGCCTTGTCGAAGTCATCGGTTGCCATTTTGATTTCACTGATGGAGAAATAATGATATGGCAATGAACTTCTGTCATTCCTCTTCTTTGCTTGTTCTAGTTTCCTCTTAGGCCAAAAAACAACTAAGTAAACACAAAGGGATATTGCAAGAACAAAAACTAGCAAGCTGCCAGTGATGATAAGTATTACTGTGGTTGAACATTTAGATGAACTTGAACCGAAAGATGGCTAATCTCCGTCATAGCTCGATCCATTCTCGAGTGAAGGATTGAGTCTAACAAGGTTTCCCTCACTATTACTCACTCCGTTTAAGATGGCATTATAGTACTGAGGCTTAGATTCGAGGTTCGGTTGTAACTCCAGCAATAGATCCTGCTTCATAGTTTGGTTTGGAACCAATACAATATAGTCCCGGTATAAATGAATATCATTGCCACGTCCAAATGCCATGTCCCATCGAACGAGCCGCCTTGTATACTTCTTCAGGTGCATTGTATGCTGATCCATAATTCTCCACTCCGAAAGCTGATCCGAAGATGTAACTCACTCCATCGTCCAACTACGAGACATCCCGGTGTCTTGATTGGGAGGTATGCTCTGGCCTATAACGTTAACTCTATGCGTAGTCTCCATTGCAGACACATTGTTGCCTCGATGATACAGATCAAGTGGTGTTGGTAAAATAGACTACAAAACAGGGCGTTAGCACTGACAGGAAAAATAAAATGAACGAACTGAAAGATAATTAGACCGTGTCGTGGTATGGAGGCCATTGCCTTAGAAACAAATCGCCCCGATGTGTGTACTCGCTACTTTAGGCGGTTGTCCCCCGAAGGTTAGCACAGTCCTCCAAACAGTGTACACCCAAAGTTTGGAGTGGACTGTAGAGGAAATGATCGTCAGAACCGGAGTCGAATAGAATGATGCTCTCTAATTTTCTCTCAAGTAAGACAGATGAACTCTGAATGGGATGATTAAAAATGAGAGAAAAGCATCTTATTTATAGGTTGAAAGCAGGGGCAAATCTGTCCAGGAATCAAATAAAATATGATTTAAATTTAAAATTTAAATTTAATATCAGATAATATCTATCCAAAAATAGTAGATTTGCTAACTGAAAATATCCATTTAAATCTCGGATAAAATATATTCAAAATTAGATTTATTAACAGATAAAATCTAATTAAATCTCAGATAATCTATTAATATCTATCTAAAAATAGTAGATTTTATAACCGAAAATATCCATTTAAATCTCGGATATTTTGTTATTAAATCTATTCGGTTAAGTATTTAAAATTCTCTTAGAATTTTAAATCAACTGAACTGCTCTCATACAATTTCAATCCAGTTCACAAACTCGAAGCCGTTGGAACCATTTGTTGAAGGGCTAAATGTTAAGTCTAGTGTACTATTTTCGACATGGACGATGAACTCTTTGAAAAAGTAAAGTGATTTGACGTGATTGGCATAGAGGTAAGCACTGAAGTTTCTTAGAAGTGTAGTTTCCAGCAGTGACAGTTACAAAAGATTTCGAGGCATCGAGGTTCATGTAAGAATCGGGGTAGAAGTGAAGTCGAACGAACTTCGAGCCCGGGGTCACATTGAATGTGTAAGTTAACCAGGAGTGGAAGATCCTAGAAGTCTTGTAAGGAACTTCAGGCACAAATGTCCCTTCCAAATATGATTTAGACACAGGAAAGCCATTACCGGAGTTCGAATCTACAAAATGCGAGTTGTCACTAGTCCAATTCCGATCATCGTACGACAAAACTTGCGAGGATGACGAGCCACGGTCGAGTAAAATGATTTCCAATGGAGAATAAACAGATCCATCTGCTGAACCATATATGAAAATGTACATACATCAGCTCAATTTCAAGTATCTGCAATGAAGTTCCTCTGAAAGGGAAGTAAATCTCCATGTTCGGCCGAGGTCGATGTCATTCGATCTGTCCAGCACCATAGGAACTAATAAAAAGATATCCGTCGCCGGCGACCTACAGAGGCTTAATATCTGGTAAAACAGCAGGCAGCAGCTCATAGTTTTGATCATGTCCTAATAAACAATAGCATATATCACTGTTAAAGTGACCTTTTTGTAAAGAAACAGAGTTTGGGTGGTCATGGCCGGATTGTATTGTTTGTATTTGTTTTTTTATTCGGCTGTTGTTTTCTGGTAGACCCTTTCAAAGTTTATCCATTTTACCTAATCATGATGAGAGAGAGATTTGTCTAAATAGGTATAATTTTATAATATTATTTAATTTAAATTTAAATTATTTTTAATATGATATATGCTAGATTTAAGCTTAAAAATCGATCCACTAATTATAAAAGATATTTGAGTTTTAACTCTCATTTAATAACTTATTTTATTTGAAAATTTTTAAAAATAAGTCAAATAATTAAATTATTTTATATTTAAATTAAATATTAAAATAAAATTAAAAATCTTATTTAGTTAATATTTAAATTAAAAATTTTAAAATAATATTATTTTTAAAAAATTCCCTTTTAAATGACTTAATGGATCCATCCGTATTACGAAAGTTTTTGATTTTTATGTAACAATTTTTAAAATAGATAATATATTTTTTTAATTATCTTCTTTCTCTTTCTTAAATTATTAGTTCAATACTTATTAAATAAATATATTATATTTAGAAAAAAAATAATAAAAAAAATATTTGATAATATATACACCGTAATGATAATATATAATAAAAAATCATGAAATAATATGAAAGAAACTTCGAGATAAAGCATTTGATGCCAACGAGGTTGGCAGTATTAAATTAATACGTGAATAAAACGAGTATTATGACAACTATAGGGTTTATTTATATAAATAAATCACTCTAAAATTATATTTTTGAATTTTTTAATAAGACTAATTGTTTATAATTAAGCTGTCACTCAATCCTAAGACACTTAAGCATACATATACATTAAGGTCACAAGTGTTGTTTACCCAAAAAACGAGAAATAAGCTCTAAGATAAATCTTACATTATATTGTTGTTACAGTGCAAGCATTAGTCTTCTCTTGGTGCTTGACACTTTCTTTTATCATCTCAAATGAGCTTTTAGCCGTTAGTGACCGTTGGGATTGATTTGGAGACGTTTGAAGCTTGTTTCAAGACTAATTTCTGATTATGGTGCATGTGGTATCGAAATGCATGGAAGTCGTTTCGATACAACTACTTTAAGAAATAGCCGTTGAACCTATATTTAAGAATCAGTATCAAAACGCCTACAAGGCGTATTGAAATCCTTAGCTCATCGTATCAAAATAGGATAAAGTCGTTTCGATACTGCTCTTAGTCGTTGGGTTTTTTTTTATAAAATCGTTAGGATTTTCAAAAGACCGTTAGAGGTGTATCGAAACACCAAAACTCGTTTCGATACATACGTATCAAAATGGTGGTTTATAGTATCGAGACCATTTTGTCCAAAGACAAATAGTATCGAAACGCCTTATGGGGCGTAGCGAAACTCTTGGACAATTTTCTTTGAAAATAGACAAGCTCTATCGAAACGCTTGTGAAGTGTATCAAAACGCCCAGGACATTTTATGTACTTTGGCTTCTTTAAAACATTTAAAACACATTAACAAGTCTTAGAAAATGTGTCAAACTTATTTTTAAGTTGTTTGGACTTAAAATTATTTTTAAAATCTTTTCAAATTATTTCAAAATTATTTTTTAATTATTATATCAAAATATTAATTTTATAATTATCCTTACCTTTTGTCTATCAGTCATAAAGGTGAACATGTGAGAATTATCTCTAAATCATTGATTAATCTTTTCAAAAATCAATACCAAGAAGATTAATTCTCACTCTCCACAATTGCAAATGCTATTGGATAAATTAATCCATTTACATCTATTCTAACAACTACTAAAAGATAACCCTAATAATATCCCTTCAGTGGTAACTATCTAGATCAATAATAGGTCTACACTTTATCTTAAATCCATTCTTCAATGCTGGCATACAAATGTAAAGTCTCTCAAAATGACTCTCATCTAACCTGCAAGTTATTGTGATTTCTGGATTAGAACACCTCATCTCATTGAGATAATCATAAAATTTTGTATATTGTTTATTGTGATTCCCATACAGTTTTTCAAGTGCTAAACGTTTTTTCTAACATACTTGTTCTTATCTATTGTGATACTCTATTTTTTGTATACATGCTTTAAAGAAATTATGCTAAAAGTGGAATCAACATAAAAATAATATAAAAAATTTTGAGCTAGCAACTTAGAAGTTACATTAAGATTCAAAAACTCCCTAACACAATTGTATTCACCCTTTATTGACCTAATCTACAAAGAGTTTGTACAATAATCTTTACCATTAATTGGAGTTGTGCATAACACCCATAGACATTCTCTCTTGCATGTTACTTGAATCCTTTGATTGTCATTTTTATTGAGCACCACAATGTACTTATTTTTGATATTATAATCTTAATGGTCTCTTTAAAGATTGTCTTACTTGTAAATATCAATCATATCTTTAAGTATAGGATTATAATGTTAGTCTTACTATTAAATTTTGAAAATTTAAATTTTTTAGATCATTCTCTTATGAATCTATACTTTATAGTGAGTCAGAATGTCGCTGTTATTTTTAATTTTAACTTCAGAACTGTCCAATACAACATTTACATTACACATTTCAGTTTCAGAACTAATTATATTTTATTTTACTATAAAAAAGTCAGATATATCAATGATTGACTCAATCTTAACAACATACTCCTCATCTTCTGAGTCACACTCAAAAGATATCCTAACTTTAGATTCACCATTCATATTAACGTTAAAATTATGTTCATGTTCACCTACAATGTTTTATGTAAATGTGACCATAATAATTTATAGGTAGATTTCTAACCATCTCCAAGATATCAACAATATATTTTAATTGTTTAAATTGTAGTAGATTAACAGTTAGTTGTCAGAAGGCCTTAACACCACAATTAATCCCCTAATTGCTCAACCATTGACATTGTATCAATATCTAAATTATTAATATAGTCCACTAATTTACCAGTAAATTGGACCTTAGGTCTTCTAACAATAAATTCACCATGATGTATCACAAGGTTAAAATTTTCAGAATTGACCTATGTTAATAGAAAGCATTTCAATTTGGTTCAATTTTGATTAAAAAAATGTTAATATTTTATTAATATAATCACACAAAATAGTTTATCAACACCTGCAGTATACATGCTTTATTAACACAAACCATTAAAAATATCACTTTATAATGGAAATCGATAAAAAAAACTCATTAATTGGACCACAAAAACCAGAAAGCATTTAATGCACGTGTAAATTAAAATAAAATTTAATAAATAAACAAGGACCACAAGAATTAATTTTTGTTTTCATTTACAGATCAAACAAAACTCTAATATGTATATATTAAACTGAAAATATATCACAAATTCTATCACTTATGCTTTAACTCATATATTAAACTTAAAAAGGTGAACTGGAAAAGGATCACAGTCCCTCCCACCACAAATATGTTCCCTAAACTATATATATTACCATTATAATAGTTGATTAAACTTAATTCAATGATTAACCCAAATCTCATCTATAAACGTAAACCAAAATCAATTTCTCAAATTTTAAACTTAATTTTAGTATTTACGATAATATTAAACTCTAAATTTTAAACTAATCGTAAAATAAATTAATAATATTATAAAAACAACATTAATTATCGTATTTAGTATTGGGTCTTTCTTTTTCGCAAAGATAACCACTCATGTTGCAGAAATCGAAAGTAATTTCACCCCTTTAGTCTTCTTTCGAACAAAGGAAAAGATTAAGCGATTGTTTTATTAAATAATATGTTTTTATCTTAAAATGTAAAAATATAATGATGTATTTAATATTTTTTAAATTATAATGATCATTTTGATATCAATTCTTTTAATGATTCAACGGATCCATCCTATTATGAAAGTCTTTGATTTTTGTGTAACAATTTTTAAATAAATAATTAATTTTTTTAATTGTCTTCTTTCTCTTTCTTAAATTATTAGTTTAATGAATATTAAATAAATATATATTGTATCCACGAAAAAATAATATTTAATAAATCTGTTCTGGGAAATAATATACACACCATCATGATAATATATAATAAAAAATCATGATATAATATGAAGGAAACTTCGAGATAAAGCATTTGATGCCAACGAGGTTGGCAGTATTAAATTAATACGAAACGGGTATTAGGACAACTATAGGAAAAATTATTAGGCTATACACGTTCATGTTCAGTTAATAGCAGTCATTCGTGATCTCAAATAATTAGAATCGTTTATTTTAAAAATAATTAAAATTATTTATTTTAATTTTTTAAAATAAATTATCATCTCTTTCTTACATATAATTAATAGATGAATAGTTATTAGGTAGTTATTTGAAGATAAACGATTTTAATTGTTTAGACCATAGTTGACACGGTGAACTTTAAAAAAATTATACGATCTATTGATTTTGTTATATTTTAAAATAATTTAATTAAGATTTGAGATTTGAGATGGTGTATTTATTGAATGATATATCTATCAAAATTATATATATAAATTGATTGGAATTAATTAAAGTGAAAGATTATATCCCTGACATAAAATTTTGCTTCTTTCAAACCTTGTCCATTTCGTATCCAACGAAACATTGCAGCTGTGAACTTCACGTGTTTTCAATCAGCATTGGTAAGAAGAAATCAAACATTCGGGGGAAAAATGGACGAACCGATCATGTTTCTTCTTCTTCTTCTTCTCTCAAGCGTTTTCTGCCTCATCCTGGTCTTGAAGTTCCTGCACAGGTTCTGGTGGACACCAATTTACGTGCAGAATCTGCTAGCTTCCCAAGGAATCAAAGGCCCTGCTTACAGATTCATCCATGGAAACAACACAGAGATTCTGGAAATGAGAAACAAAGCTCTGACCAAACCCTTGGGTTTATCAGACGATATACTTCCCAGGGTGCTGCCCCATGTTTATGCATGGAAGAACATGTATGGTAAGGACGAAGGACTGGGGTTTGTCTTCTTTTTCTTGTCTGATTTTACATTCCAGAAAAGTTTTGTAATTTGTTGATTTCACTGGCTCTGGGTTTTCTTTTTTGGATTAGGGAAGAATTACCTTAGTTGGAGAGGAGGACAACCTCAGCTGGCGATTACAGAGGTTGAGCTGATCAAAGAGGTGCTGAATAACCGAGATAAAGTGTATCAGAAAGCGCCGCCGCCGTTCTACATCAAGAAGGTGATGGGGAATGGGCTGGCAACATCTGTAGGTGAACGGTGGGTCAAGCACCGAAGGTTAATTAACCATGCTTTCCAAGGGGAATGCCTCAAGGTAACCTTCTTACTTCTCTGCTACATTGATAGTCACTGATTTTTTCTTTTACTTTGATTATGCAAGTAGAAAGTTTTTTTAATTTCGATCATTAATTTTTTAATTTATTTTTGTTAGGATTATTGTTGTTAGCTTCCCTTGAGAAATATTAACATGATTATTTACGAAATTTTGATAAACGAAACGATCATTAGTCAATCTCAACGATAAAAAAAATTATTTGTTAAAAGATTAATATAGATAGGTTTTAAATTGATCTAATTGTTACTAATAACGAAAAATTAAAAATTAAATTTTTTAATATATCATTATTAACTGTCAGATTAAAGTCAAAGAGATCATTCTCACCATTAAGGGTAACTGATAATAACTTTGTTTATTAAAATTTTGATATCAATAACCAATAGGGGTTGGTTCAAGTGATAAGCAGCTTGATTCCGCTTAAACAAGTCTTAGGTTTGAGACGTGTATGCAGAAAATCCTTGCGGTGAGACTCACTCACCAAAGCTAAGTGTGCGACACGGGTCAGGTTGGATTAGTCGGGGTTAGACTCTTGAACAACTCCTAAACTATGTGTTGTTTGCTTTTAGCCCTTCAATTATATTTTTGGTGAAAATAAGTATCTAAATTATTATTTTTTATCACTTTAAGTTCGATAGTTATCTAAGTAAAAAATAGCTTTTGGCTTAAAGTAAACAAAGTACATAGTTTAAAGGCTGATTTTCATTTAAGCATTAAATAATTACTAGATATCTAAAACTAATGTGTTGTTTTTGGCAGAAAATGATTCCAGAAATGATTGTTAGTGTTGAAACGATGCTTCAATCTTGGAAACATCATCAAGGGAAAGAGATTGATGTGTTTGAAGAGTTCAGATTATTGACTTCGGACATTATATCCAGAACAGCATTCGGGAGTAGCTACTTAGAAGGGAAGAACATTTTCGACATGACCAAAAAATATTCAGACATTATTAGAAGGAATGTTTTTAAGATTAGGCTTCCAGGCATCAGGTATTTTCTAGCTTAGCCTAATCATGTATCATGCACGCAGTTCAGTAGGATTGTTTCTTGTTCTGCAGTGAAATCTGGAAAACGTCGGACGAGATCGAAGCAGACAAGCTTCTGCGTTTAATGTGCACTTCTGTGATGGAAATTGTTAAGAAAAGAGAAGAAAAAGTGAAGCTTGGGGACATAGATGATTTTGGTAATGATTTTCTTGGATTGCTGTTACAAGCATATCATGATGTCGATGAAAATCGGAGGATCCTCGTACACGATTTGATCGACGAGTGCAAAACGTTTTACATTTCCGGACAAGAAACCAGCAATTCCTTGCTTTCATGGACTGGGATGCTGCTGGCAGTCCATTCAGATTGGCAGGACAAAGCAAGAGAAGAAGTGGTTGAGTTGTTTGGTGACAAAATTCCACATCCAAAGGACTTGTCTAAACTAAACACTGTAAGAAAATTAAGTTACTAACCATGCATTGTATATGATCCGAATTCGAATAGCTTATCTGTTGTTTTTTTCACCATTTCAGATAACCATGATCATCAATGAGGCCTTAAGATTGTATCCGCCTGCACTCGTCTTCGTAAGGAAATGCGAAAGGGAAGTTCGATTGGGGAAACTGACTCTTCCTGCTAATCTTAACTTGTTTATTTCGAACTTGGTAGTACATCGTGACCCCGAAATTTGGGGTGACGATGCTCATTTGTTTAAGCCTGAGAGATTCTCAGAAGGGGTGGCTAAAGCTACAAGAAACAATGTTGCAGCATATTTTCCCTTCGGGATTGGACCTCGAACATGCGTCGGTTTCAACTTTGCGACCATGGTGGCGAAGGTCGTCCTCGTGATGATACTGCAACGATACAAATTCACCATCTCCCCTGCTTATGTTCACTCGCCTGTTTTAAATTCTCTGCTTGTCCCACAACATGGAATTCAGGTTATCCTTCATGCTTTGCAGAGTGAGGAAACATGAAACAATGTACATAACCTCAAGGAATGCTACCAATAAGCTACTGGTTAAGTGGTAATAATAATTCGATCGGAGATCGAATTTGGTTAGAATAATGTTTCGAACCGTATGTGTAAATCCATCCTCCATCTTCCTATGTACACCATTGGCATGCTTCTACTGCATTTTCACAGCTTCTCTATAGGTAAACAAGGTGCACCAGTCGGGTTGTCCTCGAATTCATATTATTTACAGCTTGAATAAGTTCGGATTATATGATATGTATAACAACAAAACACAAAGTAATTATCTAAACAACTTGGAAATAAATGATGTTGTGTCATGAAGTTGACAATATGAACAAGTTAATGAAACATGAAGCAGACTGAAAGAAAAAGACAGCAATACAGAACAAAGGAAGTGATGTAATGAAGCCAAAACCTTGAGGTAATTAAACTCAAGTTAACAATGCAGCATTAGCCAGAACTATGGGAGATCCAATAAGGAAGTGATTGAAACGCGCCGCCATCGCCGTATTCCCTAAAGCTAATGGGACATGGACTGGTGACAGCTGAAGGTGAATGGCTGGTGAACACTGCAAGTTACTAAACCATGCTTTTCAAGGGGAATGCCTCAAGGTAAGCTTCATAGTTCCTAGTTCCTACTATATATTTTTATCATTAAATGAATAATTACCGAGTCGACCGCATGATTGTTGGTGCCGAATTGATGCTAAAATCCTGGAAACACCACCAAGGGAAAGAGGATGAAGTGTTTGAAGAATTCAGGTTATTGACTTCAGACATCATATCAAGGACAGCTTTCAGGAACAATTACTTGGAAAGGAAGACAATTTTAAAGTAAGGTTTCCGGGCATCAAGTACATTGATTCCACCTTAGCCTAATCGTATAGCTGTGAACATTGGTTCGAACGGTTTCTTATTGCCGTCTCTTGTTCTATTTTTTGCAGTAAAATTTGGAAAACCTCGGCTGACATTGAAGTGGACATGCTTCTAAGTGCAATACATGACTCTGGTGGAAATCATCCAGAAAAGAGATGAAAAAGTGAAACTTGGAGACATAGGTTGCTTTGGTAATGATTTTCTTCGATTGCTTTTACGAGCATATCACGATGTCGATGAAAACAAACGGATTCTCTTACAATATTTGATCGACGAGTGCAAGACGTTCGACCTTGCTGGACAAGCAACCACCAATTCCTTGCTTTCATGGACTGTCTTGCTGCTAGCAATCCAACACGGATTGGCAAGACAAAGCAAGAGCAGAAGTGCTCGAGTTGTTCGATCGCCAAAATCCAAATCCGAACGACTTGTCTAAACTAAACACTGTAAGAAAAAATAAGTAACCACACATTAATTGTATGTAATAATAATCCAAATGACATCTTTTGTTTTTCTAACAACTGCAGATGACCATAATAATCAATGAGACCTTGAGATTATACCCTCCTACATCATATTTTCCCTTCGGGATCGGCCCTCGAACCTGCACCGGTTTCAACTTTGCTATCGCCGGGGCAAAGATTGCTCTCGCGACGATAATGCAACGATACAGATTCTTCCTCTCCTCGGCCTACGTTCACCCGCCTGTTTTAAATTCCTTGTCCCACAACATGGAATTCAGGTTATCCTTCAGACTTTGCAGAATGGGGAAGGTCCATGTTAGAAAAGATATTAGACACCGAGGCCGGACATGAAACAAGGTCTTTATTACCCTAAAACAATGTATTAATCTTAAGGAATGTTGGCATTAAGCAACTAGATTAATGTTTTTTTTTATTTGTGTGGATTTTGAATGAGTTCGAACAACGTCAAGATTCGAACTTTGTGCGGTAACGCATCATGTTATGTTAACTATTTTTCAGAACAAAATATTAATTTTCTATCATATTTGGGTCAATTTGAAAAAAAAAATAGTTTGAATGTCAATAAAAATCAATAAAAATTTAGGCAAAAATGAGTAAACTAAATAAATTAAGGGGCTAAAACTAATTATTCCCTTATATTTTGATCCAAAAAGACAATGGTCTTTCTGACATTAGAGTTAGTCTGATCTTATCTTAAACCAGCCCAAGTAAAGTCTCTAGGCCAAAATTGAACCAAATTTAAGGGCTTTATATTTTTTAGTTTTAAGTATAAAATAAATTTGAAGAAATAATATACAAATTTAAGAAAAATATTTTTGATATATAAACCTGTCTAAATTTATGCAAGTAAAAAATTTAGAGTTTAAAGATTAGATTGTAAAGAGCAAAATTTAAAATTTATGATTTAAATTTTAAAATGTTATAGCTAAAAAATTTATATTTTAAATTTTATAATTTAAATATAAAAGGTTGTATAAAATTTTTACACAGCTTGTATATTAGAATATTGTATTAAATTTAGGGTTGTATAATGTTGTAGCTTTAAATTTAAAATTGTTATAAAATTTAATACAATGTCATTTAGTATTTGAATATTATTACTTATTTAAAAGGATATATTTTTAATGTAATAATATAATATTTCAACAATTAATAAAATTATGACATGAAAAAGGTTATATGTTAGTACATATTGAAAATATCAAGTTTAAGTATGTCAGAAGAAAATGTTAAATTCATAAATGAGTTTACTATGTGTGTGGAACATCATTGAACACTATTAATATTGAACATCGTTAAATATTATTAAATTAATTAATAAAAATTAAAAATCTTAATTACTCATTAATTATCCAACATAAAATTAATAATTATATACTGAATCTATGACTTTTTGTTAATTGCATGTTTAATCCTTAAATTTTTTAATATTTACTAATTAATTTAATGATATTCAACGTTGAGAAATTTTTCCTAAATTCATATACCAAATTAGATGATATATTAAGAAAAAGTAACAAATTCGTATATATCACATCAAAAGAAAGAAAAATTCAAATACTAGATTATACAATAAAACAAAAAACTATTCAATACACGTGTTGCATAGTTTAGATTTAATTTAGGGTTTAGTTTGTAGGGTTAATTTTAGGGTTATTATTTATGTTTTAAAGTTTGAAATTTAATTTTTTTTAAAATAATATTATCTAATTTTTTAGATAACATGAGTATTAAAAAATCACTCTTATTAAAAAATTATTAATTGATTGAGTTTTCAAAAATAATAATATTTATTTTATTTTATATGTATTTGAATCCCGACACTTATCTTAATAACGGTATACTTCTTTATTTAATCAAAAAATATTCCTCTTAAACCTATTAAAAGCATAAAGTTCATGTATTATAATTGTTAGGGGTGTTTATTATCAAGTACCCGATTACTTTAGGTATCTATTTGTCAGTTAGTGTTTTAGCCTATTTAAATAGAGTACCCAATTTATAATTTTTTACCTTTTGTTATAAAACTAACGAAATCACGTATTGAACACATAAATTTTAAAAAATTTATAATATATAAACAAACATAAAAAAACGAATGATTTAAAATTAGTTTTAAAATATTTTAATATATATATATGTATTAAAGGTTATCATTAAAAAAATATTAAAAATATTAATCTCGTTTTTTCTTTCAAAATTAATAAAAATATATTTAGAATTTTTAAAATTTATAAATATATAATATAAATATAAAAGTAATTTAAATATTTAAATTTAATTTTAGGTACATAGTAGTACCTATATGAATCTAATCCCCAATAAGAGATTTAACTTAATACAAAAAAAAATATTAAATTCGGTTATATGGGTGATGGTGTATGAATATATTTTGTCCTTTTAGTCTTCTTGTTCACATTTCGACGTAAAAAAAATGAACTTTAAAATTTTATCTTAAATTTTTTTAAATAATTTAAAAGTGATTATAAGATAATATATATTTATAAATATTTTTATTTTTTGATAAATACATGTATTTTATAGATAAAATAATTTAGATCAATATCTTTTATGACAAATACCATCCGTTTTTTTATTGAACTATTTATTAAATTTTAATTTTAAATTTTACTCTAAAAATATATTTTACTCTTGATTTTTTAAACTTTAAATTTTATTTTTAATTTTATATTTTAATCCTAAATAATAATTTTTTTAATGAAAATATATAAAAACACGGAATAGAGAATTTTATTCCTTAAACTATCTATAAATTTACCGGCTCATAAATCAAACAAGATTTAAACATAATACTATTCCTATGATTTGACGTGCACTACAAGAAATAATAATTAGATATTCATGTACTCCAAGTAACAGGATGAGGTCAGACTAAGATTTAATCAAAGAGAAATCATGACTTGTCATCAAATATGATGCCAAAACTGGCCGACATCTTCACCAATCCATCTTCAACATAAAAATCAAAACCTGATATCTCCACTTTCACATTAGAATCACCTCTGCAAATCATGAATCCTATGGTCCTTGTTGCAGCAGGCTCAATCTGCCTGTCTCTGCTCATAGCTCTGGCCAACATCCTCCACAGATACTGGTGGACGCCGCTTCGCATACAACGTTTCATGGCTTCACAAGGGATCAACGGACCACCATACAAGTTCATCCATGGGAACAACAAAGAAAGTTTCAGACTGAGACAAGAAGCCTTGAGGAACCCCATGCCTGCTTTGTCACATGACATTTTTCCCAGAGTTCAACCTCAGATCCATTCAAGGATCAAGTTATATGGTAATGATTTTATGATTTTAGATACCTTTTTTTCAATTTACTTGGAGATCCTTTTTTGAGATATAAGTTGGCCTTTTGTGTAGGGAAGAACCATCTGAGCTGGAGAGGTACTAAAGCTCTGCTGATTATTACAGAGCCTGAACTTGTCAGGGAGTTGCTGAAAAGTAATGAAGGTGTTTTCCCAAAGAGGACTAGTAGAGAGAGGAAGAAGGATGATGAATTCTCCATTAAGATACTAGGAGATGGGCTTGTCACAAGTGAAGGTGAAAAATGGGCAAAGCATAGGAAATTGGCCAACCATGCATTCCATGGGGAGACCTTGAAAGTATGCTTCTATTTCTAAATTTTGGTTATAGTCCATGTGAAATGCTCAAATTAGTCATTTAGTGTGCATCTAATCTCGAACACCATCAAATTTCAACTTCGCGTATAGTTTTACCGAGTATAAAAGTTCATATCTGACCTGTAACATAAAATCATGTGCCTGCCCCTGGTGGTGTGGATCATGATCTTGGCAGAGTATGAGCCCTGCAGTGATTGCGAGTGTGGAGACGATGCTGGAAAGGTGGAAACAGTTTCAGGACAAAGAAGTTGAATTGTTTGAACAGTTTAGGTTGCTGACTTCAGAAGTGATTTCCCGAACAGCTTTCGGCAGCAGTTATTTGGATGGGGAAAAGATTTTTGATATGTTGACCAAGTTGTCTGTCATAACAAACAGAAATATGTTCAAGACTAGATTACCTCTCATCAGGTAATAATTTCTCTCTAGGTGTAATGAATCTTGGATTAGCTACCAGAATAATTGGATTTAGCTCAATTTTTTGTGATTTTTTCCCAGTAAGTTTCGGAAAACTGCTGATGAGATTGAAGCAGACAAGCTTGTGGACGGAATACACAAATGTGTGATGGAGATAGTGAAGAAGAGAGAAGAGATTGTCTCTAATGGTGAAGCCAACAGTTTTGGTACTGATTTTCTTGGATTGCTTCTAAATGCTTACCATGATCCAGACAAGAAGAACAAGCTTTCAGAACAGGATTTGGTTGATGAATGCAAGACATTTTACTTTGCCGGACAAGAAACAACGAATTCTTCGCTTGCATGGACTGTCTTCCTTCTTGCAACACATCCAAATTGGCAAGAGAAAGCAAGGAGAGAAGTGTTCGAGGTCTTCGGTAACCGAACTCCGAATCCTGAAGGCATTGGCAAACTAAAGATTGTGAGCAAATCTAACCCTTTGGCACATTAGTTGAATGAATGTCGAGTTCGGGATAGATTTGATTTCAATATGATTGATGATTATTACCTTTTTTTTTCATTCAGATGACTATGATCATTAACGAAACACTACGGTTATATCCTCCGGTGACTGCTGTGGTAAGGAAAGTTGAAACTGAAGCTAAACTAGGAAACCTGATTCTTCCACCTGATATGGATTTGTTGGTTCCAAACCTAGCACTTCACCATGACCCTGACTTATGGGGAGATGATGTGAATGTGTTTAAACCCGAGAGATTCGCGGAAGGGATTGCCAATGCCACGAAACATAATCCGGCTGCATTCCTTCCCTTCAGCTTGGGACCTCGATCTTGCGTGGGGATGAGCTTCGCGCTGACAGAAATGAAGATGGCTCTTTCGATGATTCTACAGCGGTATGCAGTTCTGCTTTCTCCTACCTACAGCCACTCACCATTCACCCAGCTTCTGCTTCAGCCACAACATGGAATTCAGGTAATACTACATTCTCTGTAGAATGGAAGTCTGACTTACAAGTCAGTAGGATTACAGGAATCTAAGATTTATTAGACATGTTACAGATATGTTCCCCTATGTTTTCGAGTCAATGATGTAAGAAAATATAACATATAATCATGATATATTATAAATTCATATCAAACATATATCTGGATATATAATATGATCTCCATAATCCAAAGTTTCAAGCAGCAGATCACTGATATGCTTAAAACAGTGAAATAAACAAATAATCTGATATGCTAGTAAGTGATGACTGATCAGCCATACATGTGGAAGCATGATCATGTGACCAAGGAATCATTTGTCCGAAAGCTCTGTGACATTGATCCCCAGAACCACGTGCCGTACAACATGCTTTCTGGTTATGTTAAGGTGGTAAGACATGTATGCTTTCATACGTCTCAGTGAAAAATTATGATGAAAATTGATTGCTAAGAGGATAAACATCTAAATATACATGATTTAATATGTTTAACTACGTCTCAAATTTAAGATTTTATATATAATAAAAAAATTGTTCATATAGATCAATTTAAATTAGAATCTTGAGTGAATAAAAAGCCGGATGACCAAAGTTCTGAATGTAATCATGCTGCCTTTACCAATCTTATCATGATGCAAGCAAAAGCCTTAATGCTTGAAAAGACGAGCAAAAGCATTAATGCCTGAAAAGAGATTTCATATATATCCATATTTACCTCCTGTTTTGAGTGCATGTCCACGTGGCTACACCCTGCAACCGTGCAGCACGCCAACCAATAATGGACAAAGATGACATCACTCACTTTCTCTCTTTGGACACATTAGGCAGGTGTATGTATCGTTTGGTTTATGTTAATCTCACCATTTGGTCAAAAAACAGTGACAAATCAATGTCTTTGACTGTCTATTCAGACCTAATTGGTTGAGTCATTAGTGGACAGAGCTTTGATTAAAACCCATATCCAGAAATGCTCATGAGAACTGATGGATTGATAATTCCTGATTTGGTGGGGTGGAATTGATCAGATTTCAAAGTAGGTAGCCACACACTATAAAAAAAAATTCCAAATGGCCTCATTTTTTCTTCAAAACAGTACTGATTTATTAATGGTTTTGATGTGCTTATGGCAAAGGAGCAACACATGAAGATTTTTTTTATCCAACTTCAGATTTAACACTTGGTGAGTAGGAAAATTTACAGGCCATATGGGGTTGAACGAGATCTATGGTAGGATCTAAGCTTAATGAAATTTTCTCTTCTCTTTTTTTAACATTTACATGTGGAGGTAGTTGATTATCTATCTTCCTTAAGAATAGGACCTAACCAAGCTGAAATTGACAAAAGATTTTGACTTGAAGAGACCACTGAAAAGGAACCTGGTTGGAGATTCCTGGGGAGCTGATCTTAGGTCTTCGGGGTTGCCTTTAACTTTCAGTATAGTCTGGCCAATCACTTGGCGGATCGAGTCTATGGTCTTAGCATCGACCGGATAGCCTGAAGCATCACGGACGTAGAATGTGTTAACAGCTTTCCCTGCTTTCGTCGTCACTTCTGCTCGGGTGACTGTGAGGCTATTCTCCCTGAAGATGCGCGTAACGTCTGATAGCAATCCAACTCTGTCTGTTGTGCAAAGCTCAAGCTTTAAGCCCTGCAACAGTGATATCTTAGAATCATATGTCATAATGTTTATGGTATCATGTTTCTTGTGAACTTTGTGTCATTGTCATCAGTAGTTTATTCAAGTTGTTAATACACATGGAAAATGATTCTTTGACCTGATTTTACTACCTTCTAAACCGACCGATGCTAAATAAAATATGTGAAGAAATCTTTGAATTTGATGTCATGAAATCCATCATTCAAGTAAAATAATATGATTTTCTGAAACAAAAATCAAAAGCATACTACCAAATTCTGATAAATAAATCAATGCATCTCACCTCGGATACCCTTCTCTGGATTGCTGCTTCTAGACATTGTGTTACCCTTTGTCTCTCTGCTTCTGATTTCACAGGGTACCCGTCTACATGCCGAATGTAGTATTCCTAAACGAAAGAACACCGGACGTAATAAGCAAAATAATTAGAACACAATGCAAACACAATCAACTTTCAATCAGAATACGTTAAGAAGTAGCCAGGCATTACCTGATAAGAATCTGGCCCCTCGGTGTCGATATTTGCATGGAACACTACATAGTCCATATCTGTCAAGGTGCAAACCGTATCAAAGAGGAGTTTTGGTCTATCTTTACACCTAATGGTAACCACTGAATAGTCCTTATCATACCAATTAACAACATCCACATTAGGCCTTTGCCTGTCATCCAAGACATCACTGCTTGTTCCAGTTCGTTCATAATCTCTATCAGCAAACATCATCTGGTGAAGCCTTCTCTCAGTATGTGTAATTGAATTAGAAACAGCAGTTTTAGCCAAGCTGGATTTGTTGCTTCCCTTAAGTAAATTGCAAAGAAGCGACTTTATCCTAGATAGCCTTTCCGGGTCGTTGATGGCAGTTCCTGTTTCTTCGTTGGTCACTTGCATCACAGCAGCAGCACGGGTGTTGTGCGTCCACACTTCCCCACTCACTACATTGCATTTAAGATGCCTAAGGACAGCACTCACTTCCGACAGCAATCCCGGTCTGTCATTCCCCGTTAACTCGATTACAGTGTGGTCCATCGATTGCTTCACTCCAACAGATCTCATCGATGATGTAAAACAAGATTCAGGCCCCAGAGACTGAACAGAAGACAAAAAAAAAAAAACATAATCAGAGGCATGGTTATAAAAACAATCAGGACAAAAACAGAACCAAAACAAAGGATTTTTACACCATACCTTCCTTATATAATCTAGAATCCCTTCATCTAAGATTTTATTGCCATCTTGATCAGTAACATTAAAAACTGGTCCCAAGAAAGAACAAAAAAACAAAACATTTGAGAATCAAATTGAAAATTTGGCAGACAACTTGATATTAAAAAAATATTGGATATCTTACCATCCATGAACCAGTTTCCATCAGAGGATATGTAAGCTTTAATAATGGTAAGGTTAAGATCTGTAAGGATTTGTACAACTTGAAGAAGGATTCCATGTCTGTTAGCACTATCAACCTGTAATTACAAAATGGAATAAGTACCAAAAGCAACCCCAAAATGGCCAAAGAAGGCAAAAAGAAAAAGGACAATTCAAAAGGACATAGATATGTATATGTATATGTATACCTGTATCACAGTAGCATTCTTGCAGGTTTCATTATCAATCACCACCCTGACAAGAAAAGTGTGTAAATTGTGAATTTTTTTCCTTTCAGATTTCAAATAACTCTAATGGAAAGTACAATAAAGAAAGATGTTTTTTAGGCTTACCTTGGTGGATTCATTCTTCTTATGAATTTCTCATATTCATCATCCATGTCATGTGAGAAACTCATGTTCATTTCTACAAAAACAGAAAACTTAACTAGCCAATGACAGAAACCATAAGGAGCAACAAATCAGAAACCTTAAAATGAGTTTCATTTGGGGATAAGGCCTAAAATGGTGTTTCAGAAGGGGGTGAAACGGGGGAAAAGAAAAAGGTAGAACAATTAAGAAGAACTCAAAAAAGAAGATAAACAACACCCAGTGCTAGAAAATCAAGCAAAAATGCATCATAAAAGATTCAAACTCAAAAAAGTTTGAAAATTTTCAGTGTGACAATAAAACAAACAAGACCAAGACAACCCAGAATCTGCAATAAACAGAGGATAAAAGCAAAGGGTCTTACCCATTATTCTGAGAAATTTTGTGATCTGGGATTTTTCTTTGATTCTCACTTCCACAAACAAGGTTTTTTCTTTTTGCAAAGAATGAACAACAATGATCCAAAGAACCCCAGATGCAAAATTCTATTTATATACTAAAAAGAAAGAATCTTTTAAGGTAATAAAATAATAAAATATCCCAAAAAATAGAAATTTTTGGAGAATATATAATAATAATATTAAATAATTAATTCTTGAATCAGAATCAAACACACCCCGACACGATGCTCCAAAAGCCTGACACTTATAAAAATAAAAGGTGTACCCTTTCACTCTCTATTTCTCTCTCCTTTTTATTTTTTATTTTTCTTAAATATGGAGGAAGGAAGTTCATTCATATTGAAAAGGGCGTACTTTAGCAAAGAGCCACCGCCGCGTACTTTAAAAAGGAAGGTCGGGGTAAGTGCTAAAGTGCGCTTGATTTTTGCTAATAGGCCTTTAATTATTTAGTAGGTAATTAAAGAATAATTAACCAACGTGCTAATTAATTAGCTGGCTTCTTAGGATGGGTGATTCGCAAAAATAGCCCCCCTACATCTTATATTCCCTAAACTAGCACTCAAAATTCTATATTTTTTTATTAGTATCATTATAATTAGGGGTAGGTAGAAAATCCAATTTCTAGTCCCAGATCTAATAAAATCTGGTAGATTTTTATCTGATATTAGATTCAGTAAGATCAGGACTGGATCTAAAATTTAAGTCTCGATCATAACCAGGACCGGGACTGGATCTTGATTTTTTGGATCCGGTATCCGGTGGATACCCAGTAAAATCGGGACCAATACTAAATATCTAGTATTGTTTTTTTATTATTTTTCTTATCAAACTTTCTCTTTATGTATGAATATTATAAATATGATTAGTTTTAAAACTTTAATTTTCATGTCTATAATATTCTAATTTTATTGTTTAATATTATTATTAGTGGTTAATTTTTTTCTTTAATTACTCAATTTTTTTAAAAAATAAATTAATTAATCGGGTACCCAATATTAAATTGATTTAGTGATTAGATTTTTTATAGACCTATTTTACGATAATCATATCCTTAAGCATTTCATATATGTTAAAACTAATAATATTAGATATGGTATTCTATGTTTATATATCGGTGACAAATTCATTGTTGAAAGTTACGATAAAATGATGAAATTTACTAAAGATATATTAAATTTAAGATCTGATACGAAATCGTTTTTTATAAGATGCGATTTAAAAATCAAAACGATTTTTATTTGTGTGGTCCGACATATATATAGATTTTTAAATAAAATGAGGAAGGGATATATGTGTAATAAATTATTCAATAGAGAATATTAATTTAATATTGCCATTTTTTATGAATTTAACAAGGATTGTTCTGCTGTGGTCATGACTTCTATAATTCTTGTGCACACCTGTTAAAATTCAATAACATTTTGTAATAAAATAACAAAAATAGTTTAAAATATTTTTTTATATTTGAAAATATAAATATTTGTAGATGTAATTGTTAAATTTAAAAATATTTAAATTAAATTATAATTTAAATAATTAAATATACAATTTAAATATCTAACAATATTTAATAGAATAATCTGATATTTAATATTTTAAATAAGATATAAATCAAATCTGATTCGATATACGAAAATACATAACCCTACTTATTCTAGCTTTTGTTTATACTAAAATAAAACTATTGGGTCAACAATATTGAAATGAAAAGTCAACATACATAAATTCATAAACATGTAAATTACATTTTTCCTAATATTTTTTTATTTTCAAAAAAAAATTATATTATAAATAAATTTCATCACGTCATCTATAGGATCAACCACTAAAATATAATAAAATAAATATTTTTTAATAATTGATCTTACAGACACGTGATAAAACTTACTCATAATATATTTTTTTTTTATTTTCAATGGACTTTTACATCATTTCCATCTTTTAGGAATTTTTCTGTCATCCCTACCTATCACAAAGAAAGATAAGAGGCAAAGAGAAGAGGATGGTCCAATGGTTTTGGAAAGTATGACGTGGATGGACATAAATGATAGTGATTTTAATACCATCAGGTAAATTTGGTAAGGTAACATACAGAAATTATTATATGAACTCGTTTTATCATTTAAGATATAATTCTTAACTATTAATATATCATATTTTTTATATCGTATTCACACATAAGTATTACGTAAATCATTCACTTTAATGTCTTTAATTTAAAATAAAAAAATATTATCAAAGACTTGTGTTATATTTCTCTTTATTCTTCAAAATTTTTTAAATTAATTTCTTCTTCTTTATAGATTTGGGGTTTAGGATTTAGTGTTTAGGGTTAGGATTAGAGTTAGTGTTTAGTGTTTAGGTTTATGGTTTGGTTTAGGAATAGGGTTCGTGGTTTAGAGTTTATGATTTAGGGTTTAAAATATAATTGAGAAAAAAATTAAAGAATAAAGAGGAAGACGACATAAAAAAATTGGTAATATATTTAAAAAAAAAAATTAAAATCATTAAAGTGAATGATTTGGATAATGCTTATGTGTGAATATGATATAGAAAAATATATAATGTGCATTAAATTAATTGGTTGGGACCATATCCTAGGTGGTGAAACGGGTTCATGTAATAATTCCTCATATATATTATTTAAAGTTTTTATTTGAAAAAATAAGAGTAGATTTTTGTGTGTGTTTTGTTATTTTTAATTTAAATTAATGAGTTTAGGGTTCAGTGTTAAAGATTATGATTAGAGTTTATAGAATTAGGGGTATTGTGTATTTTTAAGGTGTAAAATTTAAAATTTAAAATATAGAAAATTAGAGTTAGAGTTTAAAATTTAATTTTTTAGGAAAAATATGGAACGATACATAATTAGGCCGCATTAATTTAATAGTTTTTATTCATATATGAATTAATTATTTTAAAGGTAAATTACATTTTTTAACACTCATCTATCTTCCATTTTTTTAATTTAAGAATTAATCTTTAATTATTCATGTTTTAATCGCTCTAAATTATTTCATTTTTATTTGTATGACAATACATATTTTAGTATTAGAAAATTATAAAAACAATTTAAAATAAAATAACTATATTTTATTATTATTAAATAAAAATATTTAAAATAAAATTATTATATTTTATACCCAAATCTTCGTCGAGCTTATATTTTGGTAATTTTAAATTATATTATTATAACGATAGATTGATCTAATGAGATAAGACACAACAACGAAGGTATATGAAGTTAAGACCTGTACTTTTAAGATTTTTTTTCTACCTTTATCCTTCTCTTTATATTTTTTAAATTATAATTTACTTTTAAATTTGTCTTACTTTTAAATATTTATATTTTATCTCTCAGTCTCAAATTCTAATTCCGTTCATGATAAGATATTAAATAAGGTTAAAAATTTAAAAATAACACTATAAATAGAAAATTAAATTAAAATATTTATCTCATGATAAAATCATATAATATCCGATTTAAATTAATTAATTAATAAATTAAATACTATAAAAATATATAATTTTATTACATTCAAAATCGCATTAAATACTAGGGGTTGACAATACTAGGTACTCAACTAATTTGAATAGAATTGGTCTCGGTCTGGTAACTAACTGTTTCTGGAAATTAGAATCAGTCTCGGTCTCAGTCGCACCGAGTCTTAAATTTTAAGAACTGGTCTCGTTACTGGTGAAAACCGATTTTAATACCGGGTACCCATCAATTAGTTTATTCTTAAAAAAAATTGAGTAATTGAAGAAAAAAAATTCAACCACCAATAATAATATTAAATAATAAAATTAGAACATTGTAGGCTTGAAAATTAAAGTTTTAAAACTAGTAATACTCATAATATTCATACATAAAGAAAAATATTGATGAGAAAAATAAACAAAAAAAAAATCAATACCGGATATAGTAATACTCATAATATTCATGCATAAAGAAAAGATTGATGAGAAAAATAAACCAAAGAAAATCAATATCGGATATTTAATATTGATCTTGGTTCTATTGGGTACCTATCGGTTACCAGATCTAAAAAATCAAGATCTAATTTCGTTCACGATTATGACCGAAACCAAAATTCTGAATCTAATATCAGTTCCACCAAAATCAATATCAAATAAAAATTTATCGAATCTTATCAAATCATAAACCCGATCAGATAATCAGAATTTTTTCTCATCCCTATTAAATACAACCATAATCATATTTTGTAGCAGTCGGTAGCTTTTCTACCTACACTAGTTTTAACTGCTCACCTGACCACCTTTCGAACTACCCGTAACTGCCTACAACTAAATAATATTATGAGATTAAATAATTAAATATTTACTTGTCCCAATATTTTGTCACTTTCTTTAATATTAATATATTTAGTTTTAATTCAATTAAAAATAATAAAAAAAATTTCAAAGTCCTAATAAGAAATAAAATACTATTATTTTTAAGAGATCTTAATTTATATAATTTATTTATAAAATATATATTTTATTAAAAACTAAAAATAATATAAAAAATACGAATTCGAATCACATGCTAAAAAATAACATAAAAACCTTAAATTTATATTTTTTATTAAAAATTAAATATCATATTATCATAAAATTATATTAAATAATAAAACATAAAATATACTTGTTTGTTTTTTAGCTCGTCGGGACTTGCAGTGCTGCACGTGATATAAGTCAGACCGTAACTGACCCGCCGTGAGAGCAGAATTACCTATTTAGCCAGCATGGCAGTCATGCACGTAACACGTGCGTGGCTCGTGATAGTATTTAATTATTGTATTATTGTGTATTTTAAAAATAAAAATGTTGATAATCGAGAAGGGCTCTTGGAGCAACCAAAGGGTGGGTGCCAACTCAGCCATCACCGGCGGTAAAAGCTAGCCGTAGATGTTATTCTCACGAAAAAATTATTATACGATCTTGGTTCATATTTTATTTATAGTCTCGAGATTTATTTATTTAATAATATATAAAAAATATAAAGATTTAACTCGTAAAAGAATACGAAGATTCACCTTAAAAAAATATAATAAAAATATTATCGAATAAGATTATAAATAACACGATAAATTAAACTCATTCAATAAGATTCATCCATTCTCACTCACGTCGCAAATGACTTTCCATTTTTTACTAGTTTGTTTCTATCTATATACAATTTTGTTTATTATATTAGGATCTCTATAAATTAATATTCGATAAATTAATAATTTTTTAAAATAATAATTTTTGGATATCAATTTAGTCTTAAAGTTTAAATTAATAATTTTGATAAATTAATATGAATATATATTTTTTTAAAATTATATAAATTTATGTAACTTCATTAGCATAAATTAATAATTTTTTAAAATAATAAATATAACTATGATTAGGGATGAGAACAGGACGGGTTTTAACCGCTCGATATATTAACCCTTAATCCCACCTTGCCCCATTTTAGAATAAAATATTAATTTATTTGATCTAACCTAACCTAATATATTATAACTCAAATTCGATCCCGACCTAACCGAACACGAAAAAATAAAAAATATATAATTTTTGTTAACAGTAAATATTAAATTCGATTAATCCTCAATCACAATTATAAATTAAGTTTTTAAGTGATTTTAAATATATATATATAAATAAAATAAATTTTAAATTACTCACATGTCAAATTATACATCTAAAAGAATAAATTTGAATTATCGATTGACAAAATTAAATATATTAAAACTCGAACAACATCTAATAAAATTTTATAATAATAACAAACTCTAAAAAATAAAAAAATAACTTTAAACTAATAAAAATATTTATATATAATGATATTTTTTATAAATATAATGCTATATATAAATAAATAAAATATTTTGTAATAAAAAATTAAGAAGAGTTGTTATCGCTATTAATGTTTTCTTTCGCGTAATTAGTTGCAAAGCTATTATATTATCTTTTATTTCATCCTTAATAAGATTTTCAATAACACTAACTATAATTTCTTTTAAATTTTAGACCTTTAAACATGAACCATTTTTACTAAGATAATCCTATAGGTGATTGTCATTTATTTTGTTGTAGTATCCAACACCAATAATATAGGTTAATTGAATAAAAAATCTATTTAAATTAATAAATTATTAAGATGGTAATATATATTTTTAATTAAGGGGTAATTTATAATTAATAAAATTATTCCAACGGTGTACAACTCGATTCTTATAAGTGTCTAGCTTTTAAAATTTTGATGTTAGAGTTTATAGTTAAATTTTATAGATTTAAAGTTTAAAATTTAAAGATTAAGGTTTATGATCTTAAAAGAGAAGTAACAAGTTTAGAATCTCGAATTGAAAAATTATACGGTGAACCCTGTTCACCACGTCATCCATGCTCCCAAGCAATCAGGACCGTTGATCTTAATTTTTTTTTTCAAGTGAATCATCACCTCTTTCTTATATGGACTTAGTGGATGGATAGTTATTAGGTGGTTATTTAAAGATCAACAATCCTAATTGCTTGGACCATAGATGACGTGGTGAACAGGGCTCACTCTATAATCTCTCGTAAAACATACATCAATAATGCATCAAATAATTACTCATAATTATCCCCGGATTTTATTAAATTCATTACATAAATTAAAGGTGAATTTTTATTTTTGCGCACGGTACATCCACCCTCATGTTAAGACTTTTAGGTGAATCATATTCATCACGTCATTCATAGTTCAAATAATTAAGATTGTTCATTTCTAAATAACTACTTAATAATTGTTTACCGACTAATTACATGTAGGAAAGAGTTGATGATTCACCTTGAAAAAAATTGAGATGAACAGTCCTGATTAATTGAGACCACAAATGACGTTAGAGGTGAGCAAAACTCAACTCAAAAAATTGAATAACTCGACTTGACTCGAGGCGAAAATATCTTACTCGTTTTGACTCGACTCAAAATTTTATAGACTCAACTCGACTCGAAAAATTTCAAATAAAGTTTGAGTTGTAAAATGAAAATTCGAATAACTTGAATAACTCGAAATTTTTAGTAATTAAAGGATTTATTTTTATGTTTGAGATGAATATTTAAACTTTTTATGATATATACATTGATATATAAAAATATAAAGAAATGTTATTGTATAAGAAAAAAATATATATATACATATCTTATATGATTAGAGAAAGTTGCTTAAATTGGAGTCAAGTCGTACTGTAATATGATAAATAATTACAATTAAATATTTATAGGAACTCGAAAACTCGATTCGATTCGACTCGAACCGAAAAATTTCAAATAAAGTTGGAGTTGTAAAATATGACTCGTCAACTCGAATAACTCGAAATTTTTTGATTAGACTCAACTCGATCGAATACTCACCCCTAAATGACATAGTAAACAAGATTCACCTAATAATTTTTCAACCTCACAACTACATTTGTCCTTGATTTGTGGTCTTGAGAAATAACACAACATTCAAAATTTTTCATTAATGTCCTTTAAAAAATTGTAGTTTAAGATCAAAGTCGACATTGACGTCAACTAAATTTTTAATATCTAATTGTTTATCATTTAATTTGTGGTGAAATTGACATTTATAAAAAAAGAAAAGAAAAAAAGAAAATATTGAACGAATTCCAAGTGATAAACAACTTGATATATACAAAAAAAATTATCGAGATCCCTATATGTAAAAATCTTTGTTAAGAGACTTACCCACTAAAAATAGATATATAACACGAATAGATCCGGATTAGTTAGGACAAAGCCCTGAAAACCGAAAAAACAACTATAAAATTGAATGAAGAAATGGTGGAGAGGTGAGTAGATCTTGGACCATAAAGGCAAAGAAGGTGACTGGTGAGGAGATGACGAAAGTAATAAATGTAAGGCACAAGTAGGCCACGTTCATCTTGGCTGCATCACACAGAAACCGTCTTTCATAGACATCCCATTCCTAAATCCCATAAACTCCCCCAACAAGACAGTACTGGCTTGTGTTGTGTCCGAAGTGTGTGGGGGCAAAGAAACAAACCCTAAATTGGCGGACCTCAACAACCCATCTCCCCCTGTTCATTTGCTTGGGGGTTGAGAGGTAGTTCCTATGGTTTGTTTGATCCCCTACATGGCCTTCCATGTTTAAAGCAACTATCAAGTGAGGATTGATTTGCAATTTTTCAAATTTGGGGTACCCATCATGTAATTTCATCAAGTTCTTGTCGAATATATAAACTAGTCATTTAAATCAAGGTTGATGTTATCAATCTCGTAAAAGATTTAAAGTGATACTTACGGATTATTCATTAAATGAAATCGTTATAAGGCTCAAATCTCAATACTTGTAGGGTATGATTGAGATTTGGCCGACCTACATCTTACTAACTACAAGGCTTGTCCTCGAGGATGGGCGATAAGAGCCAAGAAAAAAATCAAACTTAAAGAGGTCTTAAATTAAAATATTCAAACTTAAAATCTTACTTAAAAGATATCAATCTGTCAGTTATTCAACCTAATATACATCAATTTAATATATTTTTCGGCACGAAAAACATGACAATAAAAAAGTATGGATCTTGCTCTTAAATTGCTTCCAAAGTAAGGTGACAAGAGAGATTTGTTGGTTGAGAGGTTGTTGGTAAGAGATTTTATGTCTTAAAGTTTCATCCTTGTAAAGCAAAATTAAATGTGTTTATTTATTAACACATAGTTGTTGTATTTTATTTTGGTGGGGGAATATCATCACATGTGACAAATGATAATTAATGTTGTTTGGACCAATACAAATCAATCTTAACCCAACAACTACATTTCTGTTTCAAAGAACATGGACGGTTCATGGTGTCGATAGGGATGGTTTTGCTTCAACAATGCTACTTATTTAATATCCTCACCCTCCTTTGATTGAGCCTAAAAACCCTAGGAGCTCTTTCGGTTTTCTCTCGATCATAGTCGTTTGTTTTTTTTTTCCTCTTATTTGGCCGTTGATAAAATCGATCTTTATATTAATTATCGATCGTTTGTGAGTATATGATATAAAATCGAAAGAATTTGTAAGTGTCGTCATAGTGAAAGTCAAACCTGTAACCACCTTAATCTCGACGTCTTTCGTTAGATATATAGATAGAAACACCTACTTAAAAATACATAGTCATCGACAACACATACTCGAAAACACGTAATCTTCGAATAAGGTTCATCGCATACATAAAAACACTTAGACATCAAGTAATTAAAATCATATTCGAGAACTCATAGTCATCGAATCACGAATATTTCGAAAACATTTAGCCGTCAAGTGAACATCTAGCATGTAACATCATCACATAATCATACCTTCCAATGGTTGCTATCAACGTATGAGTCACACAAGAAAATTATCTAGTTCTTAAGTTTTATGCTTGATTATAGGAAAAAAATCTTAGTTTTTCAGTTTTACAATTCATTTCAGGTCATTAGAGATCTATTGGATCGAATAATATAATTTTTTAATATTTTAAGCAAAAATTGACATTTTAGGTAGATAGCCTAGTGGGTATGGATACCAAACATTGAGTACCGATACATGGGGAATGTGTACCAATATTCTCGTGGTACCGACATAGCTCCAAGCGTATCGATACCATTTTTAGCTATAGAATTTTCAATAAAATTAGGTGTGTCGATATAACTGAAACTTGTGTTGATACTCCCTTTAGATAATTGTTAATAATAGATTGTTATACTTCTAAATGATTAGAAAAGGTTATAAACGAAACTCTAAGAAATATATCTACTGGACCGATTTTAAACACCCTTAATAGTGAATGGAGGATAAAGTTTGAACTTTTATCGCACATTTTTCATAGATTTTAACTAAGGGTGTGCATTCGATTGAGTCGAGTAAAAAATTTTGAGTTATTCGAGTTATGTGCCATATTTTACACCTTAAAATTTATTTGAAATTTTTTTGATTCGAGTTTAAGAAATTCAAGTCGACTCTAGTTTTCGAAGTTTTATAAAAAATTAAAAATAATTATTTACTATGTTATAGTATAATTTAATTGCAATTTAAACAAATTTCTCTAATCATATAATATATATATTTCTTCATTTTTTTCCTACGTTGCAATATTTCTTTATACTTTTATATATCAATGTATATAATGATAAAAATTTGAGGGGCTCATTTCTAATTTAAAATAATCCTTTAATTACTAAAAATATCAAGTTATTCAAATTTTCATTTTACAACTCAAATTTTATTTTATTTTTTTAAAGCCAAATCGAATTTATAAAATTTTAAATCAAATTAAAACGAATCAAATATTTTTATATAAAATCAAATTAAATTATTTAATTCTTTTGAGACCCTTAGTTCTTGATGAATAAGAGGAGTAATGGCCGGGTGCGGTTTTCTTATCTAAAAGAAGATTAAAATTACAAGTGTTCAGCCCCACAATTGGGTCATTCACCCCATAGGTCCCTGACCTTTCATACTATACTAGAAAAGCCTATTTTCAAGCCCAAAGGCTATTAAACAAGGCTCACTTGGAGCCTATACGTAATGAAAAAGATCAAATTTGAACACTCCGAGCATTAAAGCCTTAGTTTTAATGGGCTTTTCTTCCATCAGCCCAAAAGCATGACTTTATTTCTTGTTAAAATAAAATAATGAAATAAATATGAATTATTAAAAATAATAATAGTTAATTAAATGTATCACACGGTCCAATGGTAGTGTATAAATTTATTTTAAAATTTTTTGGTAATTAAAAATGTTATGACATTAAAATTAATTATAAACAGGTTCGGATGGTAGGGGAACGTAATAAATGATTGTGTAGAATGTTCGATCAATCTATAACCTTTAAAAATATTTATTTTTATTTATAAATAAATTAATTATCCTAACAATACTAAAACTATTACTAATAAGTGATTAGATTTTTTAAGCAAGGTTAGATGTTTAAAGTCTAACATTGTGAATGAAATAAATTAGATTGGGAGGTTGTTCCATAGTGGGTTTGTAACGCCTGATTCAAATTAGTTAGAGTTTAAAATTCGTGTTTTAAGATTTAGATTTAGAGTTTAAGATTTCTGATTTATAATTTAGGGTTTGATTTTTAGTGTGTAGGATCTAGTGCCCCTAAAATAACATGTTGCATATAGGGATAGGTATGGAACTCGAACCCGACGGGTTCCGACCCGACCCGGTCTGAACGAGTCGGGTTTTTTCAAGAGTGATTTCGGATCGGTTTGTGTTCAGGTTTAGGGTGCAAAAAAATCTGACCCGATCCAGAATTAATAATGTAATTTTTCATATATTTTAGGGATATTTGCAATAATGATTCTTTTTTATATATATTTTATACAATTAGGTCATTAAAATTATTTTTTTACAATTAAGTCACTAAAATTTTATTTTATCTACAATTAGATCCCTAATTTTTATTTTTTATAATTAAATTCCTAAAATTTAAATTTTTTAATGATTCAGATCGAGTTGGATTTTAAAACTTAAAAATCGAGTCAGATTGGATTGAATTTTTTCACCCTAAACTTGGATTAGATCAGGTAGAGAGTGAAGGGTATATTTTTTCGGATCGGGTACGAGTGGACCAAAAATCCGACACAACCCGACCCATACCATCTCAAGTTGCATATCATTTAAAGCCCATTTGTGGGGGGAAAAAAACTCCACTACGGTGCATCAAATATTAACCCTTTATACTAAGGATTATTATCACATACATTATAAATTTTTTATTTTCATAAGTGTCTTAATTTTAGAGTTTAGGGTTTTATTATAAGGGTTTAGTTTTTAGGATTTATGGGTTTATTATAGGGGTTTAAAATTTAGGGGTTAGGGTTTTATTTTAAGTTTTATGATAATATAGTTAGAGATTTTGATTTTAGTTTATAAAATTTAAATTTTAACTCTAAACTTAAAATTCTATCAATAACCTTTAAATTTATACGATTACATTTAAATCTTTAAACTCTAAAATTAGAATTTTTATAAAAAATATTTGTATATAAAATAATTATTTTTATATTAATATGCTAATTATCACCACATTATTTTAAATTTGCATTGTCATACATATATAATACTAATATTTTATTACTCACATTTTCATCAACACAAACCAGTGGCTTAAAATATTATTTATTTGAAAAATAAATTAATTAATTATCTTTTCATAAAAAAGGTCACATCGGGTATAACAAAATATTAATTTTTATTAATAAGTATTGGATTCACTGATAAGATATATAATATTTTAAAAATATATATAAATTTAAAATTTAAAATATAATAATATTATTAAAAAATTATATTTCAAATATTAATCGTAAAACAGACATATTACATGCATATTATAAAATAAATAAATTAGTTGACCTATTCATAATTCATGTGTGCAACATCATCTTATTGGAATTTAAAATTAAAAATGTTTTATCTTTAATGGACCGTTCAAAAGTAAATAGCTTCACTCATTCATTGATTTCATATTAAATATGGTATATTTTAATAGAATATTAAATGTTATATTAATTAGTTTTCATTTTCACAATTTAATAGAATCCTCATTAAAACCGTCAAATTCCTCAATTCTTTTCACATTAAACACCGTTATTATTTATTTATTTATTTAATTTTAATTTAATTTATTTTAAAAAATTAACGATTTTAAATATTTATAAAATAATCTCAAATCCCTAATACTAAATCTAGAATTTTTAAATTATCGTCGATGTCACGGTTTACATACTATCATCGAACCTAGGGTGCTTATCGAGTGAGTCGATCGCGAGTTGGACATTACTCGACTCGTGCTCGTTAAAAAATTTTATTGCTCGACTCGACTCGTTGATTGTTGAGCTCGTTAAAATTGTGCTCGACTCGTGCTCATTAAACTATTTTGTTGTTCAACATGACTCGTTGCTTGTTAAGCTCATTAAAAACTTACCCTATTTTTAACTAAAAGTAAAATTTAATAATACCATATGAGGCATAATATTAACTTAAATTAACAAATTTAATCAAAAATATCAAAAAGAGTATAAAAATTTTAAAATATAAATTCAAAAGTAACATTCCATAAATATACCAAACTAACATATTAAAATTAAGGTAACAATTCACACATTAATAATTATTATTGAAATTTATTTTTTGAATAAAATTATTTTAAAATAATTATTAAAAAATATTTTAAAAAATTAAAGAGTTGCTTGTAAACTTATCGAGTCGAGTTAGACTTTGCTTGATTTAACTCGTTAAGGCATCGAGTCAAGTTCGAGTTTGAGTCGAGCTAATCCGAGTTGAGTATTTACCGAGTTTTGATCGAGTCGAGTTCGAGCAACTCACGAGCCGCTCAACTCGTTAAGCACCCCTAGTCGGACCATCAAGACCGTTTTCCCAACTACCCATTGTTGGTAACTGGTGGTAGGTGTTCGATCGACTTTCTAATGCTAAAAGAAGTTAAAATCGCAAAAAGGATATCATCGATACACCTACCGTCAATTACCGGCGACGATAATGGTGGTATCCGGTGAGTCAATAAATGACAATATTAACGATAATTTGAGAATTTTGGGTTAAAAATTTGAGACTATTTTGTAAAGATTTTTAAAAAAGTAAATTTTGAATTTTTTTAAAAAATTAGTTAAAAAATTAAAAATTAAAACATATTAATTATCTAATTTTAATTGATTAATAATTTTTTTTATCAATGTTTAGTACCTAAAATATCGAAATTAAAACTTTAAACACCTGTCAGATGATTATACCTTTATTTTATGTCATTAAATTACATTGTTTTTTTAATTTAAAATTATTGAACAATTTAATTATAATTTTCATTTAATTTTAAATAATAATATACCAAACGTTTTTATAACTTTAATACTTACTTTGTTTAGTATAATTATTGAAATCCAACTCATTAATTAATTAATTCGGATTATATTTAATAAAGGCTCACTATAAATGTAATATCTTCGATCTAGATTTCTTTTTTTAGAAATTAAGATTTGAACATTTTATCTAACTTAAAGAACCTAATACTTTTTTCTGTTATACCAACTTTTTTTTTTAATAGTTACTTCTTTTACTTTTGGTTTTAAGCTTATTAGATATCACCTAGGATCATCAGGGGTGAAGTTAGGATTTAAGGTTAAAGAAGATAAAATATAAATGTTTAAAAGTAGAGGAACAAATTTATAAAAAAAAAATAATCTTTAAAAAAAATTAAATAAAAAATTAAAAAAATTCAAAAAAATAATAAAGACGATTGTTCTTCCTCACTTAGTGCCTGCCTAGGTGAAGACCATTTGATTATCAACCTCATATTGTCAAATCCAATGTTAACTGCTCTACCAACTTAATGATGTCAATTATCAAGCATTACTATATTTAATTATTTCATATAGAGTTAGTTCACTTGCTCTCCCAAGGGAAGATGGCTAACAAAAGTAAAATACGAGTAAATATATTTAATTGATTAATTAAATTAATTATTTAAAATTTAAAAATAAATAAATTTAATTTATTATATTATATATAATCTTAACCAATAAAATTTATGTTAATTTTTATATTTATATAAAAATAATGGTTATTTAATTTTTAGTATTAATAATTTTTTAAATTGAAATCATAAATCATAAATTATTTAAAATTTTAAAATCACAAATAATAAATTTTATCTAATAATTTCTTATAGGGTGAGAAAATTTAATTGACTTAAAAAATTCGAATAATTTAACTAAGTTCGAGATAAAAAATATTCAATTCATCTTGACTGGGCTCAAATTTTATCAATTTGATTCAAAAAGGTTTCAAATAAAGTTTGAATCATAAAATGAAGATTCAAATAGCTTGAAATATTTAGTAATTAGAGGATTGGTGTTTAAGTTCAAGACGAATTTATCATTTTTTATGATATACTGATATATAAAAATATGAAAAATATTATTCGTACAAATATATACATATCTTATATGATTAAAAAATATTTAAATTAAAATTATATCGTACTACAACATAATAAATAATTATAATTATTTTTTTAAAATTTAAAAACTGAACTTAAATAAAAAATAAATAAAATTTATATTATAAAATATAACTTATTAATTCAAATAATTTAAATTTTTTTAACTCCACTTGGTGTTAATTTGAGTTTGACTCCAAAAAGCTCTAGAAAAATGGAGATGATCATGAAAATGGTACAAGGTGGATGCCTGACAAACCTACACGTGTTCGTCATCTTCATCATCATCACTGTATTTGCAGTCACAGTTTAAGCTTACCCTTTGTCGATATTTTCCTCCCCCTGCCGTTTAAAGTTTTAACTAAATACTGTTTCTCCGGCGAAGAAACAGCTTAAGCATAACCATTTTGACTTTAAAAGAGCTGAGATTCTCCAACACCTTTGCCAGGTTCCAAAATCAAAGTCAAAAGAAAAAAAAAAGGTAGATTTTTTAAACCTGTTTCTCCTCGTGATGTTGCTGTTTGGATGAAAAGAAAATCTGGGTTTTCCTTTTCCCTCTCTGGGAAAGTGAAGGAATCACGTGGGAGTCTCTCTGTCAAAAACCCAAAACCATAAACAAATATAAAAATAATAAAAATAGAGAATTTCTTTGGTTTCCTTAGCCATTAATAACAGGTAGCTTTGAAGTGTTTAATTTAAATATATATTTTTCCATAATTACTTGTTTACAACTCATTCATATCGTAATTAGTTTAAATATTTATTATCTTAATCTTTCCACCACCTACTATTTGTTCTATTTTTTGAAGAAAAAACCCTTTAAAAAAACACCCCAAGTCCCAATCTTCTTCATATTTTCTCTTTCATTCAAAAAATTTTCTTAATTTCTACCCCAAATTCCATAACCTTGTTTTCACTTGGTTTCTGCAGTGAAGATTGATGAAAGTTCATGTTTTTGAATCACAGAGAAGAAATTAAGGTACAAAACTATATTTTTTTAATATATATTTGTTGGGATCTGTAACCTGTTATCAGATCTTTGATATTATTCTCTGCTTTTGGTTTTTACTGCATATTTTGTCATTTGAATTGAACCAATCTGGGAAATTTTTTTATTACTAATTACAATGGATTAGATCTAGTTAAAGGTGTATGAACAGAACATATGGCAGCTTTTGTTGAAAAAGAAAGGGGTTTTGAAATAAAATTTTGAACTTTATGTTGACTTTTTCAAAAAAGTTAGAAACTTCTTTGTTGTCTTGTTGGGTTATTGGGGAGAATGTGGTTTGGATTCTTAGGGCTGTCTTGTTTGGGGCAAATAATTGGATAATTGTTGGTTTTAGGTTCTGCTAATCTGGTTTATATTACCCCTTTTTAGTGAATTTCTGTTGTAATGTTTGAAGATGAATTAGTTTGGGGTTAAGGTTGTCTGTTGCAGATAGTTCTCTATTCCTTGTTTGATTTTCATGTAATTCTATGTTTGAAAGAGATCATGGAGGAAGATAATAGTTATCTTTTCGAATGTTTTAGTCGAATAACGATTATGGCATGGATTTTGATTATATGAACTGCTTTCTGCTGGAGAAATTTGCTATTTGCTGTTTCTGTTTTCTCCTCATTGGAAGCTTCAATAGTTTCAAGTTCGATTCCGACGTAATCCGGTCTGCATTTCGTGTGCAGTGTAGCTCTCAAATGTCATGTGTTGTGTGGTTGAAGATATCATAATCCGAGGCCAATGAATGGTAAAACATGGAACTTGGTAATAACACAACTTCTATTTTCCTTCTTTCATATATGCCTCTCTGTGTGTCTGTCCTGCGTACATTTTCGTCTTTCCGACTATGTTTAGACATTTATATTAAGAATACGGTGTTTATCGGATATTGTTTATGTGCTTGCAGATGATGAGCAAGTGATTCGCCATTCAACCATAGGATACAATAGTGAAACAAAGCCGTATTCCTTCCTAGCTGACACTAAATCTTTCGAGAACAAAGAAAAGCATTTGGGTTCCACTGGACTGAGCACAGATGGAATTTTGAAGGAAAAACAGAATGGAATGCGTGATACAAAAGGCGATAATCAGGATTTGGATTTGTCAAAGTATCTGGATAATGCACGAGATGAATCGACAACATTGAAACTCGATTGTTCTAACAGTGTACATGATTTTGCCAATGGTAATGAAAAGGAGGCAAGAGATTTCGTGACGTTGAATTCTCATTCTTCGAAGAATACGGATTGTTTTCAGGACTCGGTTTTTTATTTGGACAAAACTGTAATGGAATGTCAATTGCCTGAATTGGTAGTTTGTTATAAAGAGAGTACATATCATTTCGTTAAAGACATTTGCATCGATGAGGGAGTTCCGGCACAGGATAAGTTCTTGTTTGACACTGATGGGGATGAGAAGAGTGACTGCTACTTTCTGCAATCCGGAAAAGATCGAGATAGTAAACTGATGAAAGATAGGTCAGCGATCGATATGCTTATGCAAGATGTTCCCTTGTTTCCTGAAGAAAACCAATCCGGAAAAGATATCGACAATGAGCTTGTCTCTAATAAAAAACAGGATACTGATACATGTATGCAAGATGTTCCCTTATCTCTAGAGGAAAATGTGTCTAACAACGGAATTCCGAAGCAATGTGATTCTGAGGATTTGATGATGACAACGGAAGCGAAGGACAATGCAATGGAAATGACAGCGGATGATATCTCCAAAGAGTTGTTTACCCTGGGAGACATACTTTCATTGCCTGAATTGATCCGGGTGAAATCTGAAGCCATGTCTCCGAAGTGCGGAACCGATGGAATCAAACAACAGTCCTTTGAGGTAAGCTTATCTAGTTCAAAGTTGATAATATTTCACTTTACTATATCGAAACTCCTTGCATCAACATCACGGGTTCGGGATCACTATATATGCAATGAAATGCACATTATCTTGATTTGTATGCAGAACCGAAATAAAACCGAAGTCATAGTGGTTTCCGCGGTTGAAGAATCGAACAATCCAAGTGAAAAGGTAATTCGTTCAACTCCTGTTTTGGTCTCTGCTGCCGAAGGAACAGACGGTGGGAAAGGGGAAGCCATGCCGATAAGTCCTGCTCGGGCCTCTGCTTCAGAGGACTCAACCGGCAGCAGCCTTGTCAAGGAAGTACCCGATGACAACAAACTGGAAACCAGAAGCATCACATCTGACTCTGGTTCTTCTGCCCCAACACCCACCAAAGCTGACCGTGAACCTCCCGAGACCAGAAGAGCTCCCAAAGATACAACTGATCAGCCTTTTTCGAGCTATCTTCAACACGGAAACGGAGAGTCTAGTTTCTCTGCTGCAGGACCTGTAACAGGTCTAATAAGTTACTCAGGACCGATATCATATTCCGGCAACCTCTCCCATAGATCGGATAGCAGCACGACCAGCACTCGCTCCTTTGCCTTCCCTATGTAATTCCACTAACAAACCATTTATTTGCAGAATGCAGCCTCTATCTTCTTTTATATCCTACATAGAAACTAACCATTCAGCTGTTATTATCACTTTTCTGCTACATACAGATTGCAGTCCGAATGGAGACAATATCGGAAGCATCGCGGTTGGAGGCATAGCTTTCTTTGCTGTAAATTCTGAAAGGAGTATACCATCCGTAGGTTATAGAAATTTGATATTTTTGCTCATCAAAAGTTATATAGCAAGTATACATCATGTTCATCCAATAGGAACAAGCTAGTTTTCAAAATAGAATCCTGTGGTTTCATGGTGTAATGCTTCTGAATCTGTGATTTTTATTTATACTCAAATAACATCTTCTCCATCAAATTCGAAAATTCGAATATTTTAAGATAAATTCGAATCATTATGCCTGTTAATACTGTGAAAATATTATTATTATTATTATTATTATTATTATTAGAAATAGTATGCGAATAAAATGAGGAGAAAATATCAATATATTAATGGTGGGTGCAAATCATCTGTCCTTTAATTGTGTTTTTATTGATATCTTTATTTTCAATTAGTGATTTCAGGCTTTAAGATTAAGGGTTATGTTCAAAGAATTAGAAGTAATGTGTATTTTATATAAAAAATTAAAATAAAAATTTAAAAGTTAATTCTTAAGATTTTTTAAAAAAGAAAAGGAGAAAAAAATTATATAAGGGTAAACTCACTATGTCATCTATGAGACCAATCACTAAAAATTATTTATCTTTTATTTTTTATATCATATTTTCCTAAATGAATTTTTTAATTCAATTTACAAAAAAGATAAATTATATAAATCATTATTAAATTTTATTTTTAAATCTATTTTAGAAATTAAATTTTAAAATATCTAATTTATTTATTAAAGTTTAGACATTAAATATTTTTTATCGCTAACATTTAAATATTTACGTTTTTAGTTATTTAAGCCCTAATTGATCGTAGATAATGATTGTTTGGTTTTGAATTTCACTATTCATTTCATCCATATCCTCTAAATTTAAATTCAATCTCTATTTTATCAATTGATCAAAACCTTAGTTTTTTCTCGTTAATTTTTTTCTTTCGTCGTTAGGTGTATCACGTTTTTAATATATTGTTTTTTATATCGATAGAGTTTTTCACCATTCAAATTTTAGATAAATTCATTTATTCGTTAGTAAATAAACGTCACTAAAAAAATTAATAGAAAAGACACAAAAATAAACAATATGGGCTTGTCAAGTGCACTAAAATTGTCCTTATCCGTAGAATTTGATTACTCGTCTGGAACGTACGGCCGACCACATACACTAAATGAATGGAATGTGCTCAAAACCTTCTTAGATAGACATAAGCCCGGGGAGAAGTTTGTACTGGAACAATATGATGCCGACCTAAAATCACATGATTTTGTTAGAACGATTTTAGAACCGTGACATATCACTCTTGAATATTATACTAGAAATAATAAAGAAAAATCATCTTGAAATCCCTCACCATGATTTTTCTGCATAAAAACTAGATTTCTGGCAAAAAAAAGGAACCAGATGCCTTGAATTTAAGCCTGAATCAATATCCCTTTCTTCATGTTGCCTCCATTGCGAGGCAAGTTTTGAGGAGACGCGAGTGGAGAAACGAAAGAGAAACCCTACGGCAACAAGATGAGGCTGAAGTATATGAGCATGGTCCACCTTATACTATAATATTATATATATCTTATATAATTAGACATCCACCTTATACCAAATAAGGATCTTAGTTCTTGGAGTATTCAAGTGGTTCAGTAAAAACAACAGAACCGATAGATGTTTTACAATAAATTTGAACAAGCGAATCTGTAACGCGATTATATGTTCTTTTAATATGTCTTATAACTATTTCTCAATCTAAATTTATAAGATTCCGAAAAAAAATAAGTTCATAATTGATAAAAGTTGTTGAAGTATCTAACAATATTCGAGCAACTTTCGAATTATCTGAAATTCAAAAAAAATCAAATCGTATCACTTATTTGGTCAAAATTTTCAATTTCTTTAAATTTTGTCCTTTTAATGATTAATTAATAATTAGCTTCTATGATTTTGGTTTCCGGCTCTGATCATATTCACATGAAATTAGTGATGAAACTTGATATTATTTATAGAGAGATCATTTTAAAATATTTATATTTACTAGAGATTAATAATGAATTATATATTTTAAGAGACTAAATAATAATTTTATCATTATACTAACTTATAATTTTTTTAATTTTAATTTTTTTAGAAAGGTTCGTGAATAAATTTTTTTGTCTATTTATTATGTCTTATTTGGTTCACTTTAAAAATATTTAAAAATTCTAAATCATAACTCTAATTTCCATATCCTAAACCCTTACAGTCTACGCCCTAAAAATACATTATACCTTTAATTTCTTAAACATTAACCACAACCCTTAATCTTGAATCTTAAATCCTAAATTTATTATTTTCAAATAAGGCACCAGAAAAGACACAATAAAAAAGCAGACGATATGTACCCTACTGATTCTCTTACCTTCCGTCACTGCATGAAATGTTCCTTATATTAAAGTTGATCGTATGAATCAAGGGTGCAAATCGTTTACCTCTTTCTCATGCCTCCATTCGTGTCTCCGCTTTAAATTAAAGGTTTAGGATTTAAGGTTAGGGGTTGTGGTTCGGGTTTAGAGAATTAGAAGTATGGTGTATTTTTTAGGGTGTAGGATTTATGGTTTAGGATATAAAAAATAAGGGTTAGAGTTTAAAATTAAAATTTTTAGAAATTTTCAACGAGAAGACTAGTTGGAAACATGATAAAGACAGATATAGTAAAAAGTAAATAATGGTAAAGAAAATGCTTAGTAGTAGCAGATTGTTTCAACATTCATGGATACAAGGAAAAACCAGAACTCTATTTTAACAAAACATTCCTGATATATATCAAAACTATTCTTAATGTCAAACACTCTTTATTGAAGAAAACTACTATATTTATATATATATATGTTGCCTGATTAGTTGTTCTTAGGAGGATGGTGCCTTGGTGCATGATAATCAGCATTGAAAGCCACAAAACCTGACTCATCATCATCAGCTTTATCGGACAAATTAACAGTTATCTGCTGGCACCTGACGCCACACTTTGAGAGCATTGTAGCAGTCGACTCTCCAACTCCAGCACCAACATTCATTTTAACCTGAACCATTAATTTTCTCCCTTGGATTAGCCAATTCTTGCTTGCAGCATGTTCATCAGCAGCATTCACTAGCTCCTGCTTAAACCCAGTTTTTTTTTCAGATACAAGCAAAATTAACTAGTTAAAACCAGATCAATTGGTATTAGATCATGTTACCTTTCCAGTTAGAACTGTCTCATGGTTCGAATCTGTGAACAATAAAAAGAAAATTAGCAACAGAGTAACATGAATCGATTAATTCAGTTCGAGTACCGGAGAGGTCCATTTCATTCACAACATCAAAATTTAAACTTCTGACCTTGTTTAAGAAATCAAGTGTCTCGACACACCAATAAAATGAAGATGAATGCTGAAAAAGAAATTGATATAGTGTTATGTTACCTTGGTTGGCTCGTGCAAAGGAGATCAATCCGGCAAATAGAACTAGAATGAAGAGGAATGCTATGTCCCTCTCAGCAGCCATTTGTCTTTCTGGGAATGGGTTGTTTTCAGAAATGAAAAACCAGAAGCAAATTTAGGGTTTTAAAGGTGGAATTAGGTCAAATATAGATTTTAGCACCTATGTAGCAAAAACCCAGGTCAAAGCTCTTAGCTTAGGACTATGGTCTCCAACTCTGCCCAGCTTTTCAAACTATATATATATATATATATATATGAAGTTTGAACCTTCCAGTATATGGGAATCTCAATGCTTCTGAAATTTGCAGTAACTTTAAGTACTTGTTTCGAGGTCCAAGATGAAAATTCTTGGGGGCTAAGAGAGAGGGTAATTTTCATGGAAAACATCGAGACTATGGTAACTATTAGGGTATTAGAGTTGTTTAAAATTAACCGTAACCGTTATCTGTAACTGTTAACCGATATAATTGTCATATTCTACAATTTAATTAACCGAATTGTTAAAATTAAAAAGTTACGGTTAATCGAACCGTTAAAAACAATGATTAATGATTACGGTTACAGTTATGAATATTGACTAATGGTTAACCTATAGATTAACCGTTATTAAATTATTTATATATATTTAAAATATAAGATAATATTTTAAACTTGGTGGTGATTTTTATGTATTGAACCTTGATTATTATATATTGGTTAAACATTCATCTTTAAAACTTTTGATGATTTTTATGTTTTGAACTTTAACGGTGTATTGCTATAATGTTATGAAGCTTGTATGTTTTGTCTTGTGTTAAAACTTTTTAAAATATATTTATTTAAATATTTTTATTAAATTTTTAATAAATTATTTATTATACGAGATAATTATATTATTTTTCTAAAAAATAACGAACATATGATAAAAAATTGTAATTATAACTTAAACTATAATGAAACCGTTAATTAACTGCATCTTAATGATTAATCGTAGCGATTAATTATTTTTTAATGATTAAATTATAATTAATAAAATTTAATAACCGTCATAATAATTAACCGACCATTTAGATTAAATGATACGATTAACTGAACAAAACTGGTAACTATGGCATAGTGTTAGAGGTGGTGCGTTAGATAACGTGGAATGCAAGGTACGTGTGTTCTGCGCCTGTCTGCCGCCATGCATTCAACGAGAAATATTAGGGTTTTGTTTTATACTATATGGTTTTCAATCTTGGTTTTCAAAATGAGTTGCCTGCTAGTCTCCAATCCCCATATACAATTACTTGAAACTTGGAATATCTTCGGCTATTCAAATCTTAATCCTACCTATGATAATTTTGAGGAAAAAAAGTTTCTACTAAGTTTAAAACTTATGATCTAAGAAAAAAATGAGAAACTTCAACATGTTAATGTTAAAATTAAAAATATATTTGATATGAATATAAACCCAAGATTTATACATGTTAAATTATCAAGAACAATAAAATAAATAAACTGAATGCAAAAGCATACCTGAATTAGTCGATAGATATTTTTTAAAGGGTTTAATCTTCCAAGAACTTAGGTTATATTTTGCCACACAAGTCTCAGCAAGTTAACCTAATTCTTGGGACTATAACTCCTTTATATAGTTAATTTAATAACTAACTACTAAGTATTTGTAATTTTGTCTCTCATCAAATTATAAATATATCTTATGGTAATTTATTATCTATAACACGTGTAACATAATTGATCACTTAATTAGGTTTAAGATAATTTTATAAGCATTCGGCAAAGGTAAGAATGGCGAACCCCTCGTCCTCTTACTTGACGCCCATGCATGAAAAGCAGTGTAGAAATAGGTTAGCTCAAGCGTAGCTTCCAACACCATTTGAACGATTCAGTGGGTCTAAACCCGCCGGCCACCACCGGCAAACATATTTTCACGCGTACCTTAAAACACGCGCCGTGGCATGTTCCGCCACATGGCCACAGGCCACCACAAAATATTGTACGAAACCGTATTCGGAGAAGAAGACGAAATTACACAGACATAGGAGGGAATTAAACTAAGCACAGAGATAATTAAACATATAGGGAGAAAAATACATTATTTTGGCCACTAATGTCTTGACAGGCATTAATTTTGTTCGAGTCTTACGGATAGTCTCGTCGAACGATATGTAAGTATCACTTTTAATTTTTATAAAATTCGTGATATACTTTATGGCAAATAAATGAATTTTTTTGAATATTATATTTTTTCATTGGAAAAAACAATGGTACTACTTTTTAACAGCGTTAGTTGTGGTTGACAAATTTGATTCCTACAAGGTGATAGCCAGTTCATCTGGTTTGTATTGACGACAATTCTTCTTCATATGCTTCGAAAACATAAGACAATTACTTGAGTCTTGTTTCTATGGACTGCTTTTGTCCCCCAGGGTCTGTAGCATGTGATGGTAGGGCTAGCTGTTTTTGATCATCTGGACTTCGAATTAGCAGTCGAAGTATGAGCTTACGGTTTCGTGTTCTATTTCATTTTTTAGGTTTTTTGTGTTCTCTAAGTGTATTTAACCTTACAAGATCACTTTATTCATTCGCATGAGATTTTACGTATTCGTACGGAGTAGAAATTCTTTGTCCTTTTTAAAAAAATAAGATAAAAGTTCTAACAAGTTTAATGAATAAAGAGTCGAGTTGAGTAATAATTTTTTTAACGAGCATAACTTTAACAAAATTTTATTAATCTTATTGAGCATCGAGTCGAGTCAAACACAAATCAATTTGTTAATTTTCAAGTCTATTCAAACACTATTCAGTTCGTGATCGTAGGACAAAGACTTTTTACGTATCATATTGTTCTTACATTCATCTTTTCACTATGCAGACCGATAGTTCACTGAGTCGGGTTATAAGATACACGAGATGATGGTAATAAACTCGGAGGAAGATGGGGTAGATCCGAGGACCAAAGCCAGTGCCGACGGTGATGATACCAATATGAACGCCGTTAAAAGCTTGCAGACCCGAATTACTGGACCCTCATAAGCATAGTATTAAATTATAACGGCAACGCAACGTAACACCCGTATTATAACGTTTTGGAGGTTTTCATGACATTGTAAATTATAACCGTATCTAGAATCATAGTTATATTTTAAAGAAAAATCAAGCCGTAAGGTCTGTAACGTCCACAATCACGATGTTGCAACCACATTCACAACTACAATCATAACCGTAATTTAATATTATGATCGAAAGTAAGGATAAAGAGTGATATTTAAAAAGATGAAATGCACTCTAATGTAAATTTTCCATTTATCACCCAATACGTTACAAAAAGCAAAGATGTAACAATCCAACTACTACCAATCTTTTATCGATGTCGATAAGACATAATATATGTATATATTGGTCATTGAATTTTTAAAATTTTTAATTTTTGTCCTTAAATTATGATTTTAATTTTAAATTGATCTTTAAAATTTTAACATTCTAACTCCATCCTTAAATTATCGGTATATGTTAAGCATGTGCTAATAAAACCGTTATAAAAATTATTAGTTATGTAAACACTAATATGTGTCGTATAATAATATGATGTGACATAAATGATAATTTGAAGATAAAATTAAAATATTTAAAAGTTTGGGGATTAATTTAGAATAATATATGATTTTGGGATAAAACTGAAATATTTCAAAATTTTGAAAATCAATCTAAAATGAAAGTTATAATTTAATGATGGGACTGAAATATTTAAAATTTTTGCGATTAATTTAAAATAAATTTCATAATTTCTGAACTTGTTATGCAATTAACTCTTATGTGCTTCATAGTATATTGAAAGTCAAAGCCCAAGTCCTATCATCTGAACAAGTGGACTGATATATTTAATTTCAGTTCACCCAATGTTTCATTTTCCCCCAAATCACAAGCTAGCAACTTCTATAGGTCAATATATAAACAAAGAAAAGGTCTAAGCTAAAAGTGAAATACCTAACTCTTTATTGGAAGGGTCAAAATAAAATATTTTTACACTATGAATTTGAAATAGTTAATTTTATACTATAAATTTGAAATGGTTAAAATGGGTATAAATCATCAACATTTTCTCATATTTTTATTTGTTTTCGTTTTAAATTAGAAGGTTTAGGGTGTAGGGTGTAGAGATTAGAGTTTAATGTTAGGGGTTGTGGTTAGGGTTTAGGAAATTAGGAGTAGGGTGTATTTTTTTAGGGTGTAGAGTTTAGGGTTTAGGATATAGAAAATAAGGGTTATGGCTTAAAATTTAATTTAAAAAAATTCAATAAAAGGCATGATAAATAGACAAGATAAAGAGGCAGAGAATTTTATAATAATGAGAGTAGAAAATTTTTATCTCAGCAATCGTGTCTTCTTCCATGCCTCCTATTAAAATATCTTAAAAATTAAATTTTAAACCTTAGTTCTAATTTTTACGTCCTAAACCATGAACCTTACACCTTAAAAAAATGTGCCCTACCCCTAATTCCATAAACCCTAACTACAACCCTTAACCTTAAACCCTAAACCTTAAACTCATTAATTTAAAGTGGAGGGACCAATAAAGACGCGATTAGGAGGTAGACGGTTTACGCCCAATAATGTGCATACGATTTTTACCCTCGTTTATAAAATAAAAATCTTTTGTCTTTCTTTTTTGTCACGCCCTAAAAATACTTAAAAAATAAATTTTAAATCTTAATCGTGATTTTTATATCTTAAATCTTATGCTCTAGAAAATATATCAACCCTTAATTTCTTAAACCTTAACTATAACTTTAATTTTAAACTTTAAACCAATCTAAAATTCGATATTTTAAAACGAGACAATAAAAAATATGACAAAAAGCAGACGATTTCCACTTAATTAGTTTATTTGACAATTTTTCAAGCCCTTAAGGTAACTTAATGTTTTTGTCTTACTTCATCACCTTTTCCCCCTTTGTCAAACAAGATTTCCCACTTCATATTCATACATATATACGCATGTCAGTACATATAAAAACATATATACATACATAATACACAATTTATATTCTATAATAAATATATTTTGACTGACTTTTGTTATCAAGAAATTAAAATTTGCCACTTTCAGTATGATGAAATTGAACAGAAGGTAAACTACCATGGAGAAGAGACTGGTTCAAGGTCTACTTTTATTTCATATAACATCTTGTTATCTCCGACTCAAGTCTTCTAAGATTATGCAACTTTGCTGAATACAAGGAGAATCATCGGAGGGTTTCAGCTCCGGTTCGATCGATGTCGGTATGAGCTTTACGAAACATTTATGTCTCTGTACTACTCTTCCATTTTTATGAAGTATATTGCATTATTGATGTATATTCTTAGGAATTATATTAAAGGAATTAGAAAATTTAAGTATAGTTGAATTAGAACACATACCGGAATCGAGTATCGAATACTCGAGTCCGGAGGAGATAGGCTAGCCGCTAGCCTGTGGAAACATGGATAGTTTGGTGATGTGCAGGCATAGACTAGGCCATGAATAGTTCTTGAATGTATCCTGGACAAATTCATATTGGCCTTAATTTTTCTGAATTACAAGAAACAGAGAATTCTTGTGTCTTAGATTCGATCTTTTTCGTTTTCCAGATAGACGACAACACCTTGGCTGGTCTTTTTGAATCCTTGCTGACTGATATTTCAGCTGTCACAGAATCAGTAGAATGTATAGATGTAGAACAGGCAAGCTTTATTGAAATGGGATGCTACGTTTATCGAGTTTTTCCGGTTATAATGGAGTTGAAGTATGCGAAAAAGCCCCCGAAAAATGTGAGGGAGATACTACAATCCATTTCCCAGAATGTCAATCTGGTGAAAGATCTTGTTGGAGAATGCCATGAAGAGAACCAACCGGTTTCAGAGACAGAACTGGGAAGTATCATGGCCAAGCTAGAAGGGGTAGTAAAAGACATAGGTGAATGTTTGTGCTTGATACCGTCTGCAACGTTCGGGGACGAGGAGTATGCGGAAACTGCAGTCCGGTCTCTGTCGGAGGAAATGCAGAATGTTCAGTTTGAAGTTAAGCAACCTCGACAATTACGAATCAAAGAACTTGAACCAGCGATGTCGACAGAACAGCCTAAGAAATCAAAAATGGTTATAGAAAGTTCTCAAATGCCACAACCAATGCCGATGGAATCGGATCTTTACCCCGTCGATGTGGATGTCTCTATCTGCACAGAAAGTTCTCAAGCTTTGAGCATGCCGCGCCTAAGTGATTTCCTTAAAATTTCAAGTCCGAGAACACAGTACGAGAGTATGAACAAGTCCTTGATAACGCTGCCGAAGGCAGCTCATTACATTGAACCTATGTACGATACTTTTTTCTGTCCATTAACTAAGGAAATTATGAGTGATCCAGTTACCATTGAGAGTGGAGTGACCTATGAGAGGAAGGCGATATCGGAATGGTTCGAAACTTTCACTAATCTGGAGGATATAACATGTCCAACCACAGGGATGAAGCTCACAAGCAGGGTTTTAAGCACCAATGTTGCCTTAAAGACCACCATAGAGCAATGGAAGGAAAGGAATGAAGTTGCGAGGATCAAGTTTGCTCGTGCGGCATTATCATTGGCTAGTTCGGATAGTATGATACTCGAGGCAATACAGGATTTGCAACATATCTGCAAAAGGAAACAGTACAGTAAGGTACAGGTACTTGGTGCTGGAATATTGCCATTGCTTAATAAGTTACTAAGATACAAAGATAGAGATGTCAGATATGAAGCTTTGGAACTATTACGACAATTGGTCGAGGACAACGATGAAGGAAAGGTTTGCTTTTATACTATATCCAGATGTTTTATCTCAACCGAAACACGAAAAGAACATAAAGCGGGTGAAAATTTACAATTGCTGAACTATAGCACCTGTTTCTTTATATTTTGTTCAGGAAATGGTAGCTGATGCAATGGATCTATCAACACTAGTAGAGTTGTTATCAAGTAGCCATCAGCCAGTTCTTTATGCATCATTGCATTTCGTACTTGAGCTTTCAAGATGTCAAGCTTTAGGTGAAAAAATCGGGTCGGCAACCGGAGCAATTTTGATTCTGATCAGGATCAAATACAACTATCAGGTTGATTCTTTTGCTTCCAAAACAGCAGATGAAATTTTAAAGAACCTGGAGAGAGTTCGAGCTAACGTAAAGCGGATGGCAGAGTATGGATTCTTGGAACCTCTTTTGAATCATCTAACAGAAGGTAATTTAACTTCCTTTATGATTGACATTCTTACAAATGATAAATTTAAGACAAACATGCTGATGTGTACATAAGCAGGTTCTAAGGAGGTGCAGATGGAAATGGCAAGCTACTTGGGAGAAGTCATTCTTGATAATGAAAGCAAAACCTATTTGGCTGAGAGGGCTTCTCCTAGTCTCATTAAAATGGTGCAAAGTGGAAACCCCATTGTCAGAGAGGCAGCATTTACAGCTTTAGCACAAATCTCATCTCACCATTCGAATGGAAGGATACTTGTCGAAGCCGGTATCGTCCAAGTTATGGCTGAAGAGATGTTCGCTCGTTGGATACACGATGAACCGAAGAACTCAAAGAAAGAAGCTGCTGCAATACTTGCTAATATTCTGGAGTCAGGGGTTGAGCATGAGAGCATACAAGTAAATCCACATGGCCACAGGATAGGTTCGGATTATGCCGTCTATAACATTATCAGCATGCTTAAGAACTCGATAGCTCACGAGCTCAACATCAATCTCATCAGAATTCTCTTGTGCTTGACAAAGTCATCCAAGTCATTGGCAACCATTGTCTCGGTTCTGAATGAGACTGAAGCAAGCTACACCCTTATTGAATTCATCAATTTCCCACATGAACAACTTGGGGTTGCAGCAATCAAGCTACTCATTACCCTTTCACCGCACATTGGTAACACACTAGCCGAGAGACTCTGCAGAACCAGGGGGCTGCCTGAGAGTTTATTCGAGTGCTCTACAGGAACTAACCACATTACAGAGAAGCAGGCAGTTTCAGCAAAATTCCTGGCTAAACTCCCCCAGCAGAATCTAACACTCAACCTTGCTCTTCTGCAGAAGAATGTTGTCCCCCTAATCCTTCAAAAAATCATTTTAATCCAAAGAAGTGGAATAAGAACTAGCAGGCACGCAACCGTTTACTTAGAGGGCCTAGTTGGGATTCTTGTTAGATTCACAACTACACTGTATGAACCACAGATATTGTTTCTAGCGAAAGCTCACAAGCTCACATTGGTGTTTACAGAACTGCTCATGAACACATCCAGTGATGAAGTTCAAAGATTATCAGCAATTGGACTGCAGAATCTCTCGTTAGAGTCGATAAATCTATCGCAGCCACCACAGCTTAAGAAAACCAAGTCTATTAAATTGTTCCACCTGCCGAAATTTCTATCTTCCAGTTCATCAAAAAGGGTAAGGATACCATTACTATGTCCAGTTCATAGAGGTGTTTGTTCTTCAGAAACCACATTTTGTTTGATCGATGCCAAGGCTGTCGAAAATTTGTTGGCATGCCTGGATCATGAGAATGGTGAGGTAGTCGAAGCTTCAATGGCGGCTATATGTACTTTGTTGGACGACAACGTAGACGTGGACAAGAGTGTGAGCCTGTTGAATGAATTCAATGCTATTCAACATATCTTGAATGCAGTGAAAGAGCACAAAGAAGAAGGCCTGTGGCAGAAATCTTTTTGGATGATTGAAAAATTCCTAGTGAAAGGTGGAAATAAGTTGGCTTCGGACATATCACAGGACAGGTCGCTGCCTGCGTCGTTGGTTAGTGCTTTTCACCATGGGAATGGTAGCACGAGGCAGATTGCTGAGAGCATTTTGAGACGCTTAAACAGGATGCCAAGCAGCTCAACTAGTTTTTTCACCATGTAATAAGATGCCCCAAATTCACTCCAATATTAACGTAAATAATATGCCTTTAGAAGGAACAAAATCAAAACATGTTTTGTGTTACCCTACCAATTTGTCTGTACTAAATTTGTAAATGCAGAGATGACAAATTTGTAAATTTGTAAAGCTATCGAATTGAATTCATTTGATCGAATCAATGAAATTTCATGTCAAAGTGACTATTCAATCAAATTTTGAGGTGTTTTTTTGACTTTATGCCGCTATTAAAATATAATTAAAAAATATTACAACTTACAGCTCTGAACTGAACAAAATACATCCAACTGTTGTCTCATGTCTGTAAATTACAGCAAGACACCATGTTTACTAGGTAAAACATAATTCCTACATCATAAATTTTTTCCATATCATCAATCTATACAATCATACAAATAATACAAATCCATCACCCCTCAAACAAACAGCTAACGACACACGAGCTGTCTGCTTTGGTCGAACGTGACTGATATTCCGGGTATAAAACCGGTAAAAAGTGTCTTCAGTTATTCAATAAGTGCAGGGAAGGAAAATAGGGACATCATATTCAAACTGCATGTCCTTGGTTACATTCAAGAATGTGTTATAAACATGAGCTGCCTGGAATAGAGCTATAAAGCCTTTAGGATCAAATTTCTACTTTTGCATGGCCTGATGGCTGAGAACCTGCAAAAGAAATAGATAATTACAGCCGGGGTCGAAGAATATTCAGCCTACGACACATGTTTCCTAGTGTATTAAGTAAAGAGGGTAATACCATTTACTTCTTGGCTGTCGGAAGGAGCACCGGCTCCATAGTTCATTTGGACAACATTGTGGAGCTCATCCTCCCATGCATTGAGTAGCTGGAATCAAAATGTATTGGCACAGAAGTAAATTTCTAATCCTCATACATTCTTGAAGTTAAGCAGACAAAACATTTTACGTCATTTGCATCGTGCACTAAAGCATACATAAAGCATGAACTATAAGAAAAATGAAGAAAACTAAGACCTGATTAGGCTCCTTGAATCCTCCAGCCATTGACATGAAGTGGGAACCAAGAGTTCTACGCACAAAATCAGCATTATTCCCCATGACAGGAAGGCCATCCGGAACAAGCCCAGGCTGAGACGTATGTAACGGAGTATAACCCACAGACAAGTCCGGAGCAAACCCCAGGGTTGATGGACCAGCCCGTGATTGCATAATCTGTATTTGAATGGGTTAGAAGAGATACATATAGATGAGAGTAATTGCTAAATCTACACACATCAGCTTACATCTTTTACAACAAGCCCTTCTATATTGCAATCAAGCCGTGGGTTCACTGTCGCAAGTTTCATTGACAGAAACTGCAAAAAGAAGAAAATAAAGTGACAAATTAGAACTAGTTAAGGATAGCATATGTTATATTTATACAGTATTCACAGGAGAATTCAGCTCCAATACCTCAACTTGCCGCTGAAGTGACTGCACATAGTTAATGATTTCATCTAGCATCACTGCCTTGCCTGTAACCTGCAATAACTGATAAAGCCTTACAAACTGAACTATGTTCCGACCACTGCCAACTTAGTTTGACTGTACTCCTTAAGTGATACCATACAAGAAAACATACCTTACTGCAACCAGGTACAAGGTCCTGCAGAAATTTCATCCTTTCACTGATCTTTTCTCTTCTTACCTGAAGTTATAACCGATTAGCTCCGATTGGATGATCTAAATATGTCTAAACGTTAGTAAGTGTTCCAAGTAAACTTTACCCTTTCTGCAAGACTGTGGCTGTTTGTTGCCTGGCCTCTTCGAGCTCTGACATGGATATATTCTTCTTTTGGTGGATCAGAAGCTTGAGAACCTTGTTTTCCATGTTTTGTCGTAGTCTTATTCATCACTGTAGATTGATTCTGGTCTCCTTTCTGTTGATTTTCAGCACCATCCTTTGCATCCTCGACAGGTGATTGGCTTCCCTTATCTTGATCAATCCCGGCAACCTGCAGTAAACTTAACAATCAAATTGAGTATAAACAAAATGTGAATAGCGGACCAGGGAAGAATTGCTAAATATTGTTTTACCTGTGTGCTCCTTTTTCTTTTATTAGAACTAACACCTTTAGCTGACGGTTCACAGCCTGTCCCATGCAATGCAGATGGCTCATCTTGACCACCAACACCGTCACTAGACTCGGCCTCATTAGACTCGTTACCCGATCCACCATTTCCTTGTTTTGCTTCTTCATTAGACCTCACGAGACTTTCACTTCTCCTTTCGTTCTTGAGCGGACTTCCTTGAGTAGCCCTATTTTCAGCTTGCAAACAAGCATCTTCTGGTCCTTGCATCAGACCCGCACCCCTACTATACACAGCCATAGATTCGGGAATACCAAAAGGGTTCACCATACCACTAAAATTCCCCCCATTGAAGCTCGAGAACTTGGCAGTACGCTCAATGAAAGCTGAGTCAGCTGCCAGCTGAGATAGGTTCTGAGGTAGAATCCCAGTCACATTCGGCAAAAACATACCTTCCTTCAACATTGAACTTGTTGCATTCCACCCCATATCAGATGGTCTATCAATGCTACTTCTCACAGAGGCAGGACCTCCTTTTGCAATTCCCATTGCATTTTGCACATTAATATCACAAACCCCCAAGCTTTGTGAATTAGAAGGGTGCTCCCAAAGGTTAGAACAAAACGAATCTACCATCGACGCCGAACCAGATGAAGAGCCAATAACCAAGGGATTATCACTAGGAACTAAACCCATAGGAGTACTTGTGAGATTGCCACCACCAAACTGCCAAGCCGATGACATACCAGATCCCTGGTAGTTTCTATCATTGTCATTTCTCTTTTCTAGCTTGTATTTATCCTTTTCACCAACATCCATTTTGCAGATTTCAGTCTAGGCCTTTATCCACAATTATGTTTGAACACCTAGGCAATCAGGTTGATGAACATAAACTAAGCCTTAGAAATTTCACCACTACCTAAAAATACCCTTAATTGCACCAAGTCTAAGTTCATGAACCAAAGATCAAAGACCAAAAAAGAGATAGGTATAAAGAACAACAACAAACACATCACATGGGAAATTATGTAGTTTTTTGACAAATATATTAATACACAATTAACTTTACCTGCAAGCTTCAAGCTAAGTTCACAATGGGGTCAATAAAACTTAGGATATAAGAAAGATGTAGACCTAAAAAGTAAAAAAAAAAATAGTTCTGAAATTCAATTAGTCAAACCCCAAAAAACATAGCCGAAAACAACTGCTATTTCCAAAGCAACAACTGGAAATTGGAAGTACAGATTTGCACAAATGAAAAGGCTTTCTTCAAGACAGAAGGATGGAACAGAACATAAAAAGCTGTAAGGGAAATTAACAGTCCACAACAAGCAGTCAATTTAATCCAAAACAGAAAAGGAAGAACACCATTGGTTTCAGTACAATAAATAAAGCCACCCTTCTCATTCAAAACCCTAGTCAGAATGTAGCAGAGAAACCCAGAAAAAAGAAAGAAACTCAACCAAAAGTAAAGGGGAGGGGAGAGAGAAAGATACCCATTTCAGATTCTGTGCCTACCTTTTTTTTCTGTATTCTCTCTGCTCTCTCACTCAAACTCTTCTATTTCAACACTCCCATAAACACAAAAGTTCAATCTTTTATAGAATTTGAGCTCAGCAAGACAGCAACAGAGCAACTCTGTTGCAATACAGTCAAATAAAACCAGAGAAGAAAAGTAATAAAGGAGAGAGCTTTATTACTTTAGAGTGAGAGAAAATCAAAGGGTATTTATCTATTTTGTAGAAGACAGTGAAGGAGGAGAGTAATGGCAAATTTGCTGCATTTATACCCACGCTTGCATAAAAAAGAGAGCTCTTTGATCATTAACCACTATCGCTGTTACTATTAAATTATTTCAAAACAGTCCCTCATTTGGGGGTTAATTTTAAATTTTGTTTTCATTGTTTTTAATCTGTATATTTAAGTTATAATTATACCCATTTGAGCTAGCAACTGACACTGCCAACTCCCATTAGATGATTTTTTTTTTCTGTTTATCTTATTGCAGTTGTCCTTTTGATTAAAAAAGAACCTTGGGAAGAGAGCTTCAAGATCATTAATGGAGGTTTGTTTGGTCAAGAAGCTGAAATCTAGCTCATCTTGCACTGTTCCATTGCAATTATTTTTATAAAATTATAATTTAAATCTTTTTCTCTCTCAAATAATAAAGAACTTCAGTTCCTTTTTCTCTGCCAATAATGCATTTCTTGTAAGAGTGGTGTGCCAATGTTGTAACCTTGATACGAGAAAGAAGTAATGGTCTAAGTCCAAGGATATTTGGTCTTGTTGTGTCAACTGACAAGGCATCTGGAAACTGGTCCAAAGCTATAGAGTTTAATGGCAGTGGTGGCTGGCTTTAGCCTTTAAGTAACAAGGGGATCTTGTTGTTGCATTGGCACTGGTATTTTTTTATTTTTTTAATCAGTTACGGTGTTATAATAGTATTTGTTTTAAAGTATACTTTTAATCTTTAGACATTAATCGTTCAAACATTGTATTGATATTATTGGTGTTCTTATGCTGATATTACTAGTGCTCGAATTTGTAACCTTTAAGAACAACAATTTTCCTTTAATTACTAAAATAAGATGGTTCATGCTTGACATTGATACTTTGCTGGTTAATTTGACAATACATTGACCACTTGTTGGCTGCTTGTTCACAACAATGTCACACCCAATTTCATATGAGTTCTTAATATGGGTTTAATAATGTTTATTAAAAGTGTAGCGAAAATGTATTTTTAAAAATAATTTTAAAAATATTTTTAGATTATTTAGTTTAAATATGAGTATCTGTTATTATTGTCAAAAAGTATTTTTAAATAGATATAATGTCTATTTTAGATATTTTTTAAAAAATATATAAAAGATTAGTGATATAAACGAGAATAAATGAATAATTTTATTTAAAAATGTTAAAAACAAGTTAAAAACTAAAAATTTTAATTTTTGAAAAGCATTTTTCAAAGCAAACAAACCAAGCTGAAAAACATTTAGTCAGTTGATCAAATTGTTTATTTTTGTATTTTTATTTTTTAAGTTATAAGTTTAAATTTTTGACTTGATCGATGCAAGACTAATAGTGTAATTTTTATATGTATATTTTAAAAATATTTATAATAATATCTTTTTATATATATTTTTATAATTAGATTCTTAAAATTAATTAATTCATTACAATTTGACCTCTAAAATTATTTTTTATAATTAGGTCCTTAAAATTATTTTTTATAACTAGATCTTTAAAATTAAAATTTTAAATAAATTGGGCCGAGTCAATTTAAAATATAAATTTTACGTTAAATCAATTTTTTTAAATGGTCGGATCAAATCAGATATTTAAATTTAAAATATTTATTTTTAGATAAAATTTAGATGAATAAAAAAACCCAACTTGTATCTATTCTTAATTATGCTTAAAATTAAAATTTATCAAAAATTATATAATTAATATATTAGGTAATTATATACATACATTGACCTAAAATTCTCAAGAGAGTTGACCATTAAGTTTGAACACCAATTTGTCTCTCACCTCTGACCAAGTTTGAAACTCTTTTCTCACTTTCTTTATGGACTGTCCATTTCTCTATGTTATAATTAGAGTTGGCCTTGGGACTTACCATTCTCAAAGATCCAAGCTTTAGAATAAGGGAATCTCTTTCCCACACAAACACTTTTGCTTTATAAAATAAAAATCATTACTTTACTTAACCCTAAGCAATATTAAAATGCCCAAAATGATTTGTAGTGATTGGGTTGGGTTTACTATGTGAATTGGGTGAAATAATTGTTTTTTTATTAAAATAAAAATCAAATTTTGTTAAATAATCCACTTTTTATTGGGTGAATTTCATTAAATTCAGGTTTGATTTTTTTACATTTTTTATTTTAGTTCTTTATGCATACAGTAGCGAATCCAGAAATATTTGTAAGAGTTGGAATAAATCAAAATATGTTTTAGGTAGACACAAATCATAAAAATTTTAAAAATTTAAGGATTAATTCATAAAATTTTAAAATATAAAATTTTAAAAAATTCAGGTGAGTACGAGTCCATCCTCTTCTCTATATGCATCCGCCGGTGTATACATACTCTCTATATAAATTATTCAACAAATATATGTTATGTTTTAAATCATGAGATATAATATAGTAGTATATTTTATGATTAATTGTTTATCTTTTAATAAAAATATTTGTGACAAATGGATTATTCACGTTTATCTTGACTGTGAAACTAATAATTGGCGTAAAAAATAGTCATAAATATAATCAGGGAGGGAACTAAAATTTAAGTTTCGGAAATAAAACATAAATGTTTGAAAGTGAAAGAAAGACAAATTTATAAATAAATTATTTTTAAAAAATTAAATAAAAAAATAAAAAATAAGGAATGAAAAACGATTATTCTTTCCCACCCTTATATAGTTTTTGGGTTATTTTTATTAGGTTTAATTGAAAAAAAGTGTTTGAATAATATTTTTTTAGGTGTTTAAAGTTTCTTTTAGTAAAATAGGTGTCTTTTATTTATTTTGTTTTCTAACTATTTATTCTGTTAATATTTTAAAGTCATTTCGTTAAAAAAATTAATTATGAATCATCACTGAACAAGTGATTTTATATTTATTTTTTTAAAATTGTATCTAATTGAGTTTAAAAAATCTTAAAATCCGTAATTTCTTAAAAAAAATAAATCCACAGACATCATACAATTTTTAACCCTAAATCTTTAAATATTTCATATAATATCGTTGATCGTTATGCCATCGCTATTACGGTATATTCTTCTCTTTTTGATGACATTGTTTGTATGCTCGTTATTCAATTAAAAATGTTTGAGGTTTGATGTTATCGACTCATTGTTCGTTGATTTTCAATAACAAAAAAATAAAGTATTCGATAGTGAGGTTTAACACAAAAAGAGCGGGCAATGGCGGTTTGTTCGACGGTGACATCAGATAATTTTAAAGATTACGAATTTAGATTAGTTTTTTTAAATACTATTTTTTAGTTTTTTAAAAAATAAAAGATAAAAAGTTTAAAATTTAATATTTTAATTGATTAATAATTTTTTAACTATCGTTCATACATTTAAAATAGTAACGAGATAAACATTAAACACCTATTTAAGCATTTAAAACAAACGAACAAACAATATATATATATATATATATATAATTTATACATTTTTTCGATTAAAACTTTTTATAAATCTAATAAAAATTTCAGTATAATAGAAGGACTAAAACCAAAATAGACCAAAATTCCAAAAAAAAAATTATTATAAGAAAGTAAGAGCTGTGTCATGGTTGGCAATGGCTCTCTTTTTTAAGTGAAAAAGGCAAAAAAATAGCAAACAAATCAACATGGGACGAAAGCTGGGGATTCCAGATCTCTTAAACACAACTTTAAGAATTTTTTAAATAAATTAATGGACCGGGTCTAAGGATAATTAATTACAAACTAGTCCTTGAACTTATGCTTTAATCGATTAAAGCACACCACGTTTCAATTATGTTATTTAAATCATTACGTGCTAATGCAAAGACAAACTAAACTTATATTCGAAATATATTTGAATTTACACCTAGACACATTCGGATAATAATACGAACAAACTATTCGATACTTGGTCAAAACGCAAATTTATATACTCAAATTTGAATTCTAACTCGAACTAGTTTTATATTACATTTTCGTTTATTCATTATTGTAAAAAAGTTTTAACACAAAGGTATTGGGCGACTATCCGTTTAGTCGAGAGGCAATCACTTCCCACCCTAAAGAATTTTTCACTTTTGTCTTTATATTTTAATTTTTAAAAATTTAATTTATTTATAAATTTACCCCACTTTCAAACATTTATGGTTTACCCCAACCCCAAATCCTAACTCTGTCCATGTCAGTACTCCTATGTATCCGAAAAAAAAAGGTTAGATTCACGAATTAATCGAATAAAGTATTTAAATACTTGAATTTAAATTATTTTATATTTCAAATCTAAAATTTTTGTTGATTGAATTTGAAATATGAAAATTTGAAATAATGAAATCTCCCTTTTTGAAGCTTTTGTGAATTTCATGCAAACAATATCATTGTGTAACATGATGACATGTTGTTGGTGTGAATATTTTTCGAACTTTTGGCTCAATTTTTTCTTTAAAAACCCTATTTTTTATAATATCAATTTACCTCTTTTCTCAAGGGTGAATTAGAATGAAGGTCACTCAATTATGAGTAAGGTTACATTTAGGTCATCAAATTATTAAAAGTTACACTTGGGTCACCTAATTATTAAATGTTATATTTGAGTCACTCAATTATGAGTAAAATAACATTTGAATCGCACTTCATATTTAAAAAAGTATATCGATTTAGTCATTTTTTCTTTCAAATCACTTGTATATCTTTGTTAACACTAGAATACTTCATTTTAATCATTAATTAATTTAATACACAGATTGATATATATATATATATATATTTAAATATGAAGGGTGACCCAAATATAACTTTACTAATATTTGAGTGACTCAAATATAACCTTACCCATAATTGAGAGACCTAAATATAAATTTTAATAATTAAATAACCTAAATATAATCTTATTCATAATTGAGTGACCTTTATTATAATTTATCATTTTCTCTAAAAAAATCCCCACTTGAAAATGTTATCAACTTTATCCTCCAATCTTTTTCAGTCTTCTAATTATTTCCAAAGCTACTAGTTTAAGGTATATGGGACCCTTCGTTTCCTTGCCTGAAGATTTAATTTTGAAAAATAAAATAAAAATAAAGGTTGTCATGGTGGTAATAAGGGTGGTAATCGAGTTTAACATCTCGCAAACAGTTTAAATTTGATTCAGTTAAAATTTGATTAACATTCGATTTTACTAGAATTTAAATTTGATTAAAAATTTTAACGAGTCGAGTTGAACAAGGTCCAAATCGACCTGATAAGTTCGTGAATCGTTTGTTAAATTATTTTACGATTTTTTGGTAGCTACCTTTAAAAATCATATTTTGAAAAGTTTGAATACTAATTAAAAATTCTATATAAGTTTAATGGCTTACTAAGTAATTTACGCATAAAATGTTCCAAATTCAAATTTCTAAAACTTTTTGTATTCGCCGAGATTAATGAACACAAATTGAATAAAATTTTATCCAACTTATCAAGTATCAAACCAAGTTGAACATAGATCAAATAATTTTTATATTAAATCGAACATTACTTAACTCTTAATAAATTTTAAATAATTTCTCCTCAAAGTTGTTAATTAGGACAAGGCCCTAAGTTTATTGATTAACTCTAATATCATTAATCTATAATTGGTATTTTTTATAGTTAATCCATTATTATTGAAAGATAAATTTTATGAGGCGTTTTTTTTACACGAAATATAACATTATCTTTAAGGATAGAAATCCAAAATATAGTATTATTCGAGATATTATTAAAAAAATTATATTACCTTATTTAGTTCATAAAATAAAGATATAAAATTACTACAGCGAACGTCGAATATTGTTGAATACCATTAATCTTAAATATTGTTGAACACCATTAAATTAATTAATAAAAATTAAAAATCTTAAGGACTCAATATGTAATTAATAAAAACGTGATAGACTCAACATATAATTAATAATTGTGTATTGAGTTCTTAAGATTTTTAATCTTAATTAATTAATTAATTTAATAATATTTAGCGGTGTTCAGCGTTAATAGTATTCAATGGTGTTTGACACCCGTTGTAGACTCATCCTTAAAAAAATTACTTAAAGAGTATTATCATTTTGAAGGACGAAGTTGATAAAGGAATAAATTTATGCAAAAATTATTGGGTAATTATTTTATACACTAACGATAAAAATTGAGAGTTTTCTCGAACGTTTTAGTTTTAGGGTTTAATATCTTAATTTAGGATTTAAATGTAGTAATTTAAAATTTAGAGATAGTGATTAAAATTTGAGGTTTAAGATTATAATTTAAAGTTTTTAAGTTGAATCTTAAATCCTAAATAAACGGGTATCTCAAGTTTTTTATATATTATACGAAATAAGATGTTACACAACATAAATTCTGTACGTTTTTATATCATTAAATGACTGAAACGGATAATTCATACTAATTCTTTATTTTTTTATTTTATTTATTATATATTAAAAACACATTAATATATATTTCCTATAAATAATTACCCACAACTGTAAATAACCTTATTTACCTCCCATATTAATAATTTGAGATTTCTTACCTTATATTTCAAATTAACCATGATTTATGCTTGAATACCTCAACTATAAATAACCTTATTTACCTCACATTTTATTTATATAATTTCTCAGTAAATCAAATTCCCAGGAAGAATCAGCTCCTGCAAATATGAAATTCCTCATCCTTCTGCTAATTGCATCATGTAAGTCATTATTTTATATTTTTAATAATTAGTTGTTTAATTTGTATAAATAAATAATTAGTTATTTTAATATTTCGCATTGCGATAAAAAATATGATACTAAATCTGATAATCATATTTGTATCAATATCAATATAAAGTATTTGAAATCAAAATAATTAAGTATATCGATAACTCTGATTGTGATAAAAAATAAAACCCTAAATTCGATAATCATATTTGTGTCGATGGATAATGTTTTTGTGATTAAATTAGATATAAAATGATGTATTTTTGGCGTCGTATAAAGTAATATATGATATTTGTTAATTTTTTTTACGATTTAGAGATTTTAGGTGTTTAGATTATAGGGCGAGCTTAGATTTTAAACGTTAAAATCAGGTATTTTGTAACCAACAGGGGGATTTCCCTTAAATTAGTCTTAGATTCGAGACGTTATATTAGGGATTGATACGGGTCGGGTCGGATTTTTGGCCCACTCGCACCCGACTCGAAAAATCATACCATCCACCCGTCATCCGACCCGGTTTTAGGGTGAAAAAAATCCGACCCGCAACGAATCATTAAAAAAATTTAAATTTTAGGGACTAAACTATAAAAAATAAAATTTAGGGATCTAATTATAAAAATATTTAATTTTAGTGATCTAATTGTATAAAATATATATAAAGAGGGGTCATTATTATAAATATCCCTAAAATATATAGGAAAATTACATTATTAGTCTCGGGTCGGGTCGAATTTTTTCCACCCGACCCGACCCAAATTTTTCACCAAAAAATCCGATCCGGTCAAACCGGGTCAGTTCGAAACCCGTCGGGTTCGGATTCCGTACCTATCCCTACGTTATATAATAAAAAATCTTTGCTAAAAGACTTACCCGACATGAAAAAAAAAGCTCTACTATAAATAGCTTCCTTTACCCTACCATTCATTTGTATAATCTCTCATCATAATAAAATCCCAAAAAAATCCATCCCCTTTGGATATGAAAATTTTTACCCTTTTGCTAGTTGCTTCATGTAAGTCTTTATCTCATCTTTCTTTCGAATATATTAAATAATCGTTTTTAATTCGTTTTAATAATTTTCGATCTTTAATAATTGCAGTAATGATGTTCTCGATGGCACCAAGAAGTCAAGGGCAAACGGATGTGGCATGCAGACTAGAAGAAGATTGCCGAGCTGTCAAGTGTCACGGAGGAGCTGCGTATGCACATTGCATCAAAAAAGAATGCAAATGTATAAATTTCGGAATCAAAATAATAAATTTCGGACAAAAAATGTGACCCCAGAACTAATAATAATATTGGTTTCAAGGGACGTTGTCTTTGGAGAAATTATATCATGGGTCAGTCTCACCACGTCATTCATAGGATCAATCAATGATAATCATCCACTTCATTATTTTTTAATGTTTAAAAAAATATGACATGGAAAAGTTGATGAAGTGGGTAGTTATCATTGGTCGGTCTCATAAACACGTGGTGGGACTGACCTATAATATAATTTTTCGTGTCTTTGTGAATGAATTACGCTAAAAATGGAGGATGCATTTTTAATAATATCAACATTAAAATAAAGAAATTTGTTTTTTCTTCTGATTTTAATTCTATTTTTTGGTACAATAGAATGATATTTAATTCTGACTATGAATTGTTATAAAATAGTAATTCAAATTAAAGATATTAGCAAAGTAGTCCATTATTGCCTTTTAAAAAGACTCTAAATTATGTTACAATTAATATAATTGGTATAATAACATTCATAACCCTCAACTTTTACGATATTTCAATGTAATCCTAATTATAAAAAGTAAATCCTTGATATTTCAAAATTACTCTAAATTAATCCCTAATTTTCATTTCCTTTTCTCATCCATTCTTTCCTGTTCGAACACGATATTGGTTGATTGCGTGAGGAATTTACTGCGACTAGTTCTTCCCTCAAAACATAGTCCGTTACTGCTATAACGATTGTTATTTAACAATAACACCACTATCCAAAACTGTTATTAGGCAAAATAATAGTAAGATTTAAATTTATACGTACTGATAATGGTCGATAACAACCATATAACGATCTGTTATTGTACCGTTATTTTAAAAACTTTCATAATAAGTTTCATAAGTTTAAAAAAAAATCACAACCGCGTTATACGATTTTATCCGTCAATTTTTTAAATTTAATTATCTTTGTGATACGTTTTTTTATTTTTAGAAGTAATAAAGATCTTTCATTGAAATAAAAATTCCGTAAATCTATTATATTCTCTTATAAAAAGATCTTTATTACTTCTAAAAAAACTGAATCTTTAACATGACTGTTTATAATATTACTTCTAAAATTCACCCCCAGATTACTAAAATCTCAAAAACTACTCTGATATAAACACACATGCTTCCACCATTATTGTTGATTTAGCGAGTGACAATACAATCATCTTCATCGCTGACTTAGGGAGAATGAAGCTATTTACCTGCCACCAAAGGTCCCTTTTTTATTATGTTTAATTTTTTCGATAAAATAATTAAGAATACTCATCAGTTTAATCTTCAAACCTTGATTTATCTATCGTTTTAGTTCTTAAACTTTAGTTTATTAAAAATTAGGTTTCTTAATTTAGCAAAACCTTAGTTTGTCCTCGACTTTAGTTTGCCGACATCAACAAAAAAACAAAGCCCAAATCTTTTATTCGATTTGCTTCTTGGACAAAACTCCACATCAGAGCGACCACTACTTTCTTTTTTAATCAACTAACAATGATTACAATAATATATGTTCTTATAGAATATACTCTCAACCATTAGACATTGATCGCTCAATTACTATGTTGACATTACTGGTGTTCGAACCTGTGACCTCTAGGAACATTAACAATTCCTTTTAACAACTAAAGGCTAGATGGTTCGTGTCAATATTGCTACTTTCAAACAAGTGAAAATGTATGGAAAGAATTGTAGCAGAAGTATAGACAAAGTGTATATAATGTCATTTATATGTTGTGTGAGTAAAATGAATATAATATGTATGGCGGACCATTTTGTCCTATTCAACAAATGGAGAGACCAATTGAGCTTAAAATGTCCCCTCCTGCAATCAAACATTCACTCATTGCAACTCAAGACCCTTCTGCATATATGACTTGGGGTAATTGTAAGTAGCTTTGGATTAGCTACAACGTACGCCGGAACAATGTTTCCGGGATCCGATCGCTCAATCGAACATATAGTCAAAACGAGAAATATCCGCAACAAGTTCAAAGGAAACCCCAAGTACAAGAAATCTGTTACATAAAAAGGAACTACAGATCTGCAGATAAATGTATCACAGATATGAAACAAGCATATCTTTGTGCAATATGCTATATTATATCATATGCAACTAATTCAGCACCTAGAGAACTTAACCGGCAGACATAATATCCTAAAGAATCTAGGAATATAATGTTTTAACCATGGTTTAGTTCTGTTAATCCCAATACTTAATTTGTGATTAAACTACTTGAAAACATAAGCTTAGTCCCATAATTGCTAATGGAGACACCAAAGTTATGAAGTTGACATGCTTATGCGAACTTTTTCGGTTAGGTTCAAAGGCGACGATGATGGTATAAAGCATATTGCTTTTGTATATGTCATTAGTGAATTGGTCTGGTTAATGTGTGGGGCTAATTGAAAAGCTTGTGGCTCAGAGTACTTGGAGAATCCTCTTAATCATTCCTATATGAAATATATTTTAACAAGGTTGAGCATATCAAGCTTTCAATGCTGATTCGTTTTCGGTAATACCGTATACGAGGTCACTGAGGAAGCTTCCTATGGCCATCACATACCAGAAAGAACTTTACGCCTTGCCATTGGATTATGACATATGCCTAATAATTTAGTTTGTTTAAAGAACCTAAACAACCTAAGTATCCACATTGTTAGTGGATTAAGACCTTAATAAACGGTACGTCAGCGCCTAAATGCATCGTCCACCATTGGTAATTTGGTATTATTAAACAAAACAAACTGTGTGTCATTGACAACAAGACACTTTATAGGAATTTAGAAAAACCTGTGAAGGAATAAAATAAACTGATGAAAACTGCAGTTTGTGTTTACATCCAAATTTAGCAGAAGAGGAAATATGGTGCTGAACTTATCCTATTTGAGCCAATCACTGCTGTAATCTTATGACCTCATGAAAGAAATAAAATAGAATAAAAAGTAGGGGTTGTTTAAGGGAGGGGGGGAGGGAAGTGGAGACGGGGCATATTTGGTACAGGTGAGAGTACCAAAATATTTGGCATTTCCATTGTGGAGAAGCCTAAAAAGGTTTGAAAAGCTTTTGCTGATATGGTAGACTGTGTGGTCACAAAATTTCCTGTTCTTTACATGTATTAAACCTTAGTTTTTCTCCATGAATTTGGAATAGGAACAAGTGTGCATGGTTGAGTATGCTTGAGTTGACAGGCCGAGCAATAAGGTGACAGAATGGTGCACCAGGCACACATGGTCACTAGTAAAAATGACCCACTTGGGCACAATTATGTGTTTTCGGTTCAAAGGTTACCCCCTCTTGATGATGTTTGGGCACGAAATGGATAAGGTGTTAAATCGAGTCCCCCCACCGTACGTAGCACTTCTTTCGTGGTTGTGGTGCCCCTTCTCTTTTCTTCACACTAGCTATAGCAACATATTAGGGTAAGCATGTCCCTGTAAGCCATTGTTTTTTATTCTTCTTTTGTTGTTTTCTTGAATTGGTAGGACCCCAGAAACCTGACCTCAGCTCCCAATTTTTCAATGATTAATCAAACCAAACCATATTCCTTTATTGAATAAAGAAAGGACAATTTTGGATAATACAGAGGATTAGTCCTGTACATGGTGTATGCATTTGATGCAAGTTGTGATCCAAAAGGTGAACAAATCTCTGTGATATTAGTATAATTGCTATAGACCTCCATATCAAGGCGGAAAATATGTTCCCGGGATAGTGAGAACGTGATTGATACCGATGACATCGATGAACATGGCAAAATTCATCTTGGATCATATAGGGTAGACAAAGTTATCATGGTCATATATGTCAGTTGCTCGTATTCTGCACCTGAAATCATGAAAGAACAGCCCAATTTACCATTCACATTCCACAAATAGCATAAGCAATGGTACCCACAGACTATCAAGTTGTAGGAATGATGACCAATCTGTCAATCATGTCAGGTCCAACTCCTTTTGTCAGATTTGGTTTTTCAGGTGTTGCTTAAAAAGTTTTTCTCTGATTCTTCATTTCCTTACATGTGATGCATAATACATACATGTATATATAAAACATTGATGCATTCAACATCGAACAGTCTAGCCGGGAGGAAGACAAGGCATGCATGAGGAGCATAAAGACTAATCTGCAGAACATTTCCGCATGATGTCCAAATACCATCTAACCTAACCTACTATGGATGCCCTGCATTTGAAACAGGTTCACTTCTTTTGCATCCAAGACTAGTTTTATTAGTGGAGAATCACCTAAACTATACGTAGTGTTACGAAACACGGCAACGAATTAACATATATCAGAAAAAGACATCCGTTTCTAAGATGCTACTTCTGAGATTTGCCAACACTTTATTTTTTAATTAATCTGACTCTTATCATGCTTAAAAGTGGGACTCAAGGGGATATATATTAGATTTCAGTATATTAATCAAACCTCGACAAACAACTGATTCGAAAGCTACTTTAGGTACTTACATGATGTTTGTGTCAATCGATGATCTGTCACGAGTAACAAACCAGATAACCTGTTAACAGGCAATGAACTATTAGCATGGATGATAACATAAGGAATTATATTCAATGACAGAGGATGAGATTGCTGGGATTTTAGGTCCTGATGTTAAACTATATCTTAAAATTGAAGTGCTTATATGAGTCATTTGGTTTGTAATAAAATTAGTCATAAGAAACTATGTTTTGTTTAATGGTTTGCCTTTTAAAGTAGAGTTCATTGCGTCATTAGGCACAAATGCTTTATTCCCCTATTGGAGTTTTGGAGCATGAAAACTTCTCCTGAAAGTGACATCAATGCCATTTCTTAATTTCCATCAGCATGTTTCCTCTTTTCTATGCATTATATCAGATATATATGATTATCCAAATCTGAAATTTCTATGACAAACACACATGATGCTCATGCATGCATGCATACATGCATACAAGCATACATATCACTATATCATTGTTGCCTTTAGAAATAATATATGTGATGTAAAGCAAGTGGTTACATACATACATTCTGTTACACTTGTTGCTGAAACTGGCCCACCTTAGAAACACTTTTCCTCCTATAAAAGCTCTTCATTTGTGACTTCCTCCCCTACCTTCAAAGTCATCAATATCATTCACTACAACATATTGAATCCTTCGGCTATCGGCATCGACTTCCACGACTTGAAACCATGGTTCCCAGTGAGATCAGAGGACTTCATTACCTAGCGCCGGAAAACCCGATCCTGTTTCCGGCCAATCTTGGCATGATGCAAAACTCTATACCATCTTTTCACTTCAATACATTCTTAAACAGCCTACCAAATTCCCACATCATGCCGTCTGCTAACGAATTCTCCGCACTGTCCTCGAGTATCAGCAATAATTCGACTTCAGACGAAACCGAGGAACAACAGGTCAACATCATCGACGAAAGGAAACAGAGGAGAATGATATCCAACCGAGAGTCCGCTCGTCGGTCGAGGATGCGGAAACAGAAGCACCTGGATGAACTTTGGTCACAAGTAATCAGGCTCCGCAACGAGAACCACAGTCTCATAGACAAGTTAAACCATGCATCGGAGTCCCACGACCATGCTCTTCAAGAGAATGCAAGGCTCAAGGAAGAAGCTGCCGATCTTCGCCAAATGTTGGCAGATGTAAAAATCGGCAGCCCTTATTCCCTTTCATTCAGAGATCTGGAATAGGTCCCCTGCAACACAGTTAACTTGCTTCATTGAGATAAGAGTCATCTTCCCATATATACATATAATGTTCCTCAGTTTGCTATGGTTGTTAATCAAGCATTTGCCTTAGCTTGAGCTGTATGGGATCATAATCAAACCATGCAATAACATCTTTTGATCATATTTTCATATAACTCATCTGCAGCCATTCTCGCCGCATAAATACGAGTACGAATACGAATACGAAAAAAGCAACACTTGCATCAGCAGTGGTCCATTCTCAGAAACAAATCAAACACTCAATCATGAGTTTTATCTGTTAATCATTCTATGAACCCCACAACTCTAATAATAGAATTTCACCTAAGATATGGATTAGGTAAAGAAATTTTGACCTATAGCCAGTCCAATTCTCCATTGCTGTTCATCATAACAGAGGCAAGCTAGAGGACAAATGGTGGTGGAAAGTGATGTTGCTAGTGGCTACGTCATTGAAAATAGTTACTTCAACCAAGGAAAACATGACCCAAAGTGCTGTTTTCAGCTTTTTTGTTAGGACATCAGTTTGGAGTTTCAGACCCCAAGCTTACGTTGTTTTCACTAAAAGAGAACCAAAGCTCCACCTACGGCTCAGCTGCTGGTTGAACAGTGATCCAACTGCAGAAATAGAAGTTCTATCCATAAAATCTACAGGCTTTGCCTGTCCTTTAAAGGGACAGACAAATGCTGAATATAGTAAAACAGTATTTTTGTTTAAAATTTGCATTTTGTGTTTGGATGTCTCAAGTATATTTAACATGGTTAAACAATCCAACCAGTCCCTGTGTTTTTAGCTTAGAAACAAATGAGTCCTTGTAATTTTGAGGCAAATTGGTAAAATTTTAAATAATGAGATGATTAGGGACGGAATTATTTAGTGGATCATGAGATTGGTTATTATCTGAGGGTGGAAATCATTTCTCTTTCTTACTCTCTTTTTCTGTTTTTTTTTTAAATCAGAAAGTTTAGAGTTTAAGGTTTAAGATTAGAGTTGTAATTAGGGTTTAAAAATTAAGAGTAAAATATATTTTTAGAGTGCAGGGTTTAGGGTTTAAGATATAAAAAATAAGAGTTAGGGTTAAAATTAAATTTTTTTAAAAAAGATCAAATGAGGCATGAGAAAGAGTCACATAATTTTTACCTATTATCTGATTAGGGCAGAAATCATCTACCTCATTCTCATGTCTCATTCCATACTTCCGTTTTAAATTAGAGAGTTTAAGGTTCAAGGTTAGGGGTTGTGGTAAGGGTTTAGAGAATTAGGGGTAAAGTGTATTTTTTAGGGCGTAGGGTTTAGGATATAAAAATTAGGTGTTAGAATTAAAAATTAAAATTTTTAAAAAATTTTAAAGAAGGCATGAAATCAGACAGATAATTTTTACCCATTTATTGTAGCAATCAATTATATGTTGAATTGGGAACAAAAACTATTTTCCCTGTTTTCTCTTTTTCGTGATTATTTTATATCTTAACATTAAAATAATAAATTTTAAAATTTAATATTAAAATTTAAATTATAAATCTTAAAAAATATATCTTATCATCAGTGTTTTAAACTTTAACCTTAAACCCTTAAACTTATATTTTTAGTGTGAAGATATAAATACAGGACTAAAAGGGATAAGATTTCTATTTTTGATTCGAGAGTGAACCACTAAAAACGAAAAACTAGGGTAGAAAATTTGAATAAAAATGTATAATTTTGTGTCCTTATTTAGGTTATACACTAAAATTTTAAATTTGAGATTTAGAGTTAAAATTTAAAATTAAAATTTAAGTTTAGTGTTTAAAGAATTGTGTTTATGATTAATTATTTAGGGTTTGTACTTAAAATTTAAAATTAAAAAAAATTAAAAAGGTATAAAAATTTTGTTAAAAATTATCCTTTTAACTGGTTTTTAAAATTCTTTTATAATTTATTATTTTAAAATTATTTTTTCAATTAATATGGAACCGGTTTAAACAAAGAATCAAACCGGTCCACATACAGCCCAAGAAATCAGTCTTGACTGTCTCTGTCCAAGTCCCGACTCAAACCGGTCGACATACAACCCATGATATCCATGGAACTGGAATAGCACCAAAAGCAACTGCAAGATATTTTTCTCGTTATCTTTTTCTTCTTCCTCTTTCATCCATTCCCGGAAACTCAATCATGGCATGTTCACCATATCCACTTCCTGGAATATCTTTCACTAACCCAACATTGTCCAAACCAAGAAGGTCATCTTCTTCACAGCATCACTCCACCTTGAAAAACCCCAGAGCCATGGCCAAAGAAGTTCACTTCAACCGTGATGGCTCTGCCACTAAGAAGCTTCAGGTAAGTTGTATACATCCAAAACACATTCACTGTCTCCGATATCACACACCTATTGTTCAAGCTTAAAACAAGATGGTGTTTTAGTTCTTTCTTTCTCTGTGTTGGTATGGTGCAGGCTGGTGTGGATAAAGTGGCAGAGCTGATTGGGGTTACATTAGGTCCAAAGGGGAGAAATGTTGTGCTTCAGAACAAGTATGGACCACCCAAGATTGTTAATGATGGAGAATCTGTTCTTAAACAGGTAACTTCAGCTTCCATTAACACTTGAGCCGTTAGGGAGTTATATTTAAATATAGGGGTATGGACTTAGTTAAAGAAAATAGAAAGAAAATATATGAATAATTTGAGAATTTAAAATTTTTAGGGGTGCGACCCCCTAACACCCTCCTTGGTCCATCCTACATAGGCACGAATCTGTAAAGAGGACTATGTTTATGCTCTCATGACATGGCCTAATGTATTCAAAATTCCGGGGGTGTGACAGTCCTCTAGCACCCCTCGGTCTATTCTTGCTAAGGTCCGAATCTGTAGGTGTCAAAGAGGACAATCCGGTTTATGCTCTCATGGCAAGGCCTGGTGTATTCTAATTCTGATGTATTCAAATTTTGGTACTTTATTTCTGAAATTGTGTCTCCATTGTTTTAGATTGAGCTGGAGGATCCATTGGAGAATGTTGGAGTTAAATTAGTGAGGCAAGCTGGTGCAAGAACAAATGATCTTGCTGGAGATGGTTGCACTACCTCTATAGTTCTTGCTCATGGTTTAATTACAGAAGGTGTGAAGGTAAGAATCAGATATATGGATGGAGGCTTATTTATGGCAGGTGCAAATGCAATAGTTTTGTTTCTTCCAGGTAGTTTCAGCTGGAATAAATCCGGTTGAAGTTGCTCGTGGGATCGAGAAGACGGCAAGCGCCCTTGTTTCTGAACTCAAATTGATGTCCAGAGAGGTGCATTGCTATATAAATTATGATGTTTTCTTATTATGTACAAAGAAGTATGCTAAAGCTTATCTCGGACTTGCAGGTTGAGGATCATGAACTTGCACATGTTGCAGCCGTTAGTGCCGGAAATGATTATGCTGTAGGAAAGATGATCTCGGATGCTCTTCAACAAGTTGGAAGGAAGGGAGTAGTCAAAATCGAAAAAGGAAAATGTACCGAGAACAGTCTAGAGATGGTGGAAGGAATGCAGTTCGATCGAGGGTATTTGTCACCCTACTTCGTCACCGATCGAGAAAAGATGATCGTCGAGTTCCACAATTGCAAGGTATAAACATTAGGTTCTTAAAACAACTTGGCATGTGTTCCTATAAAGTGATTAGAGGGTATGCAATTCTTTGCTTGTAGCTCCTTTTGGTTGACAAGAAAATCACAAATCCAAAGGAGATGTTTAAAATATTGGACAGTGCTGTTAAAGAGAAGTATCCAATCGTGCTAATTGCCGAGGAGATCGAGAAGGAAGCACTTGCTCCAGTGATTAGGAACAAACTCAAGGGTGTGCTGAAGGCAGCTGCCATTAAGGCCCCGGCCTTCGGTGAGCGCAAGAGCCACTGCTTGGAAGATATTGCTATCATGACCGGAGGTAACAAATACAGATATTTTCTTACCCTCTCCATGTATCAGCTCCATCAGCTTGAAAAAAGTCATTGAAAATATCATGTTACTAGTTTACCATCATTTCAGGCACGGTGGTCAGAGATGACATGGGTTTAACTCTTGATAGGGTGGGGAAAGAGGTTCTCGGTACTGCGAATAAAGTCGTGATTACTAAGGATTCTACCTACATAGTTAGCGATGGTAGCACGCGAGAAGCAGTTCGAAAACGTGTTTCTCAGATACAAAATCTGGTCGAGGTGCGTATTAGTCCATGCCCTTTTTTCTGGACAACTCGTGACAAAACACGGTACATACATCATACATGAAGATGTGCGGATTTGAACATCGAACCTACGAACTCTTAATTTGCAGAACACAGAGGAAACTTTTCAAAAGCAAATACTCAATGACAGAATTGCCAGATTATCAGGAGGAATAGCAATTCTTCAGGTGAATTAATATGACAGTCGTGGCGAGCATAGCTCAGTGCTTTAGAAATATGGAAAGGCTAGCATATGAGTTAATCTACTTAGTTTCATCGATTATATGATAGGTTGGAGCACAAACACAAGTTGAATTGAAGGACAAGCAACTTAGAATTGAAGATGCACTAAATGCAACTAAGGTAGTGATTTACAAATCCTTGGATCGATATTCGAACAAAGAAAATCAAGCTTCTGACTTGATATTATGCAGGCAGCAATCGAGGAAGGTGTCATAGTCGGAGGTGGCTGTGCCCTCTTGCGGCTCTCTGAAAAGGTGGACAGCATAAAACACCAGTTAGATAATCAAGAGCAACAGGTAGTCTAGTCTTTTAGCTGATAACATGATCTATATCAACATACATGTCTCTCTATTGCTCTGTCTCTACCGTCTACCGATGAAAAATTACGAGCTTTTCGTTTGCAAATGCGATCAGATTGGAGCTGAGATATTCAAGAAAGCATTAATCTATCCCACAAAACTAATTGCCAAAAATGCTGGTGTTAATGGGAGTGTTGTTGTAGAGAAGGTTGGTCTCTGAATTTCACATGCATTTGCAGGTTCAGCCTCAAAATACTTCCAGTTGTTCCATCTTGTAGGTCTTATCGAACGACGACACACGATACGGGTACAATGCCGCGAGAAACTCTTACGAGGATTTGATGAAAGCTGGAATAATGGATCCTACAAAGGTATCATTGATGAAATCAAGCCTCTAGGTGTATGCATACCATGGAATGCACCTACTGATCCAACACTTTTGTTCGAGCAGGTAGTTCGATGTTGTTTGGAGCATGCAGCATCGGTAGCCAAGGTTTTTCTGACATCTGATGCTGTTGTAGTAGACATAGTAGACCGTAAGGATGTCAAGTTCACGCCCACACCGACGAGAAAGCAAATGCAAAGCTTAACTCGATCTTGCCGAAACGATTACAACGGCCCTCGTTCCGTGTATGAGGCACGAAAGTCGATTTTTCAGTCCATTGTGTTGGACCAACACTCAAAGATGTTTCAGGAGAGCTAATGACAGAATTGGTTCCGAAATCTGAATCGAACCGAACCGAAACTGATGAATTCTAATTGAATCGAAAATAGATTCGAACTAATTTTCAACCGAACATTCATATTTAAGTTATTCATTCTGATTTCTAATATCTAATGGGTTATATTTCGATACACAAGTTTGTAAAAAAAAAAAAATTACACAAACCTTCATATTTAAGCTATAAAATCTAACACCTAAATTCATAACCCTAACACCTAAGCCTTAAGACCTAATCATAAGCTTTAAATTATACACCATACGACCTAAAACCCTAAACTTTAAATCACAACCTAAATCTCTAAACCTTAAAATCAAAAAGCTTAGGTAAACTTTGTGTATCAAAATATTTTTATATTTAATTCTCTAACCCTACAACTTAAATTCTAAACTCTAAATCTTAAATTATAAGCTATAACTTAAACCCTAAATCTTAAATTATAACGGTACAATTTAAGTCTTGAACTAAATTTAATCACCTTAAACAAACACATTATAAATAGAAACCATTTGTTATACACTAAAAAAATAAGATTAAGATTTGTGATTAAAGTTTAAAATTAGGGTTTAATATATTAACTTTAAGGTATATTTTTAAGGGTTAAGATTTAAGGTTTAAAATTTAATATTTAAGTTTAACGTTAAACGTAAAAGGAGATAAAAAATGTATTCAACCTGTATATCAAAGTTTTTTTTTCATACATAGATTTAAAAAAAATATATTATCATTGGTTTCATCTTCTTCCAACACCATTAAATCCCTTCGATAGGATTCGTTAAACTTTTTAAAATTCATAAATTTAATTTTAATTAACTTTAAAATTTTATAAATTAATCTTTATCTTTTAATTTTTATAACTCATATTATCTAAAATTTCAATATTTTTATTTATTCTGTTCATTCTCATAAATGTTTTAACTTGTTTTTACTAAAAAAAATCTGAATCCACCACTCTTTTCAAACCCACATCATAAAAAAATGCATCAACAAAAGAATGATGTAGAAGATAAAACCAGAATCTGTCAAAGTTGAACAGTTCATATTATATAACAGATTCTACCCTTTGATTCCTGTAAACACTACGTACGAAATGATTAGTGGAGTTTTGGATAAATGGAATAAAAATGATCGTACATAATTTTTAAAAAAATAAATATCTAAAATTTTGATAAATTATATTTATTAGATGATATTAATATTAAAATTTATTATAAAAATTTTAAAAATATTCTTAAGAAATATAAGTTATAAGACAGTCACAATAAAAATTACCGCATAGGGTTCTCTAAAAAGATAATTGATTTTAAAGATCACATTTTTAAAACTAGCAAATGTTACGAATAATTGCTTCTAAGAATCGTATTTTAATAAATTATACAGAGTCTTCAAAATCTTTGAACCGTTCCTGAATATAACTCAAGGGGTGGAACCTTGACAGTTTCCTTTCCCTACCCTAATTGTTATACTTTTTTCGGTTATTCTTTCGATTTAAAAAAATCAATTAATTCGTATTAATCTGTATAATACTATATATTTTTAAATAAATTTTTTTATATATATAATATTTTATACCTAAAATATTATTTTAACGATATCAAACTGATCACTTGAACTAACCCGTTAATTAACCTTAGGTCTTTTTATGACCTAACAAAAAGTCACCGAGTTCTGCCTTTACTCTCACCTGTTTCAGTCGACATTAATAAGTGAAAAAGAAACCCTTTTGTTTCTTTTTCAAGAAGCTACACAATCTTCACCTTCTGTCTCATTGAAAGCTCTGGTTTTCTCTGCAAATCTTTCAACAACTGCAACTGAAATTTACCAGTTTTGACTAAACCTTTTCCCCTGGATAAATGATGAAAATATAATCATATCCTGTAGATTCAAACAATTCTCTGTAGAATAAATGGGAATTGAATGCTTAACGAATTCAAACATGTGACTGGATAACTGTAAGTTTGACTGTGGAAAAATTCCGCCATTAATAGGGTTCAGGACTTGTCTTAGGTTACTTTATTGAAAACGTAGCTTTCTATTAAAGATAGGGTTTTGTTTTTATATTTTCAAGTTAGGTCTTGATATTTATAGTTTTTTTCTTAGTTTGATTATTAGAAATATGTTAATTGAATTTATTTTTTGACTTTATTAATCTTTGGGTAATTATTTTATGTAAAAATATTTCATAGAAATTAGTTTTTTACGAGTGTAGTAATTTTAAGATTTTAGAGGTTTTATTTATGGTTTAATGTTTAGAGATTTTAGTATATCGGTTTTAAATTTAAGAGGATGTGATTAGAATTATTCAGGATAAAGCTTATTGTAAGATTCACCCACTAAGTTAGGTGTACGATATAAGTAAGAGATATTTAAAAATATCTAATCCGATCGGAGATCCATTGATTGGCCTAGTGACTAAGGATACTCATCATGTCCCATCTTATATGAGTTTGAATCCCAGTATGGGTAAAAGATGTAATATCTCTCCTTTATAAAAAAAAAAAAAAATTGATCCAATCGATTTGTTAATTACTCGTTGATCTGATCCAAAAATTTGAATATTTGACCTATTTTTATTTTTGGACTAGATATATGATTCGATTTTAAAATGTTCGATACTGATCACAATATTTCAAGTTTTGAATTTTTCAAAAATAAAAAATTTTATTTTTATAAATATTATTATTTTTTATTGTTAATAATTTGATGCTTGTCATATCCGAAAATTAAAAAAATAATTTTTTAATAAATATGAATCTTGTTATAGTTAACTGTTTATTCAAAAATTAAAAATAGTTAACTGTTTGTAATTTATTATATTTAAAATTTCTACAAACATGACCTTCAAATTTTAAAAAATCAAATTAAAAAATATTTTTAAGTCATGGAATATCTAAAAATTTGATCTGTTTATTCAAATCTAAAAAACTAAATATTTAAAAAAATAAAAAATATAAATTATTATATTATTATCTAAAAATTAAATATTAAAAAATAAAATATAATATTTAATAATAAATATCCTTAAATATATATCAATCTGAATTATTCAAGGTAAACCCGGAGAGCCAAAAAGAAATTGTTAATTACTTCCATTAATTGAACTTAACTTCACGATTGAGTACAAAATAAGTGAACCAAACTGGGTCTACTATGCCTCGTCGGCAATTTCAACGTAAGGGCAATATGGTCAACCCAAAATTGAGTGGTAATTTAGAAAATCTAACAAAATCAAGGGTCATTAATAGTGAATCGAATCAATTTATTCTTTCCCAGTCATTATTTCCCCCCAATCAGCTTTTGGTAAAGACGCTTTTTATTCGTTTCATTAAAATAAAAATATGTGGTAAATAAATAAATAAAGGGTTAATATCATCTTCAGTCCCCGTACTCTTTGATATTTTGAAATCTAGTCCCTTTACTTGTCTGATTTATAAAATTAAACAATTAATAACATTATGTTAAAAAAACACTCTTTATTTAATGAAACTCTAAATTAAAATACCATAGATTCATATTTAATGAGTTCCGTAAATATATATATATATATGATGTTTAGAGTGTTTATTTAAGAAAATATGTAAGAAAATACCACCTGTAAATGATGATTTGAGAAAAAGACGCTATCCTAGAGATTTCATATTCTATTTTTTAATATATTTTTTTTAAAATTTGAAGGAATAACGCCACGTGTATGACGTTCTCCTATATATACTATCGGCCTAGAATCTAAATTATAAATAAAGATTTATTATATTCTAAAATTTAATTTTAGATTGAATTATTTCTAAAAGTTTCCCTATTTAATGGAATTAAAAGAATTCAATTGGATTAAATGTTTTGGAATTAAAAGTGAAGATGATAGATTTTAAAATCATAAGAGAATAGGGACTGGAGAGAAAATTAAACCATAGATAAAGTACAAATAAAAGACAGAAACAGAGAAGCCGAGGACATTGTTGCAACTCTGTGTGCATGTGATTTACAGTTCCCACTCTTTTGTCCAGTTCATTTTTTTTTCTGATTGTTTCCTGAGAAAAAATTTTGGATCAAAAATGGGTTCGATTCAGTTTATCAAATCTATTGACTGGGAGCAAGAAGCTTACCCAGCTTATGGAGATTTCATTGTCCTTCCTCTATTTGCTCTGTTTTTCCCCTCTGTTCGTTTCTTCCTCGACAGATTCATCTTTGAGGTACTTAGTTTTTTCCCCACTTTTATTCATCTCTATGTTGACTTGATTGGGTTTTTTTTTTTCATTGCTTTGAAAGTAAAAAAGGTAAAATAAAAATTGAAACTTGTTCCATTCTGGTGTATTTGATGTTGCTTTTTTATCCTTATTGAATTGATCCAATGGATTTGCTTTTGTTGTTCTGGGAGTGACCCATATTAGATTCATGGTTTGTTTTTACTTGTTCTTGCTGCTGTAATGCTGCTTCTTTCTTGCTGCACATGAAGATTGATAGAGTCAAAGGGTTGAAACTTTTGTTTGGTTCTGGGAATTAGATCCTAGTTCAACCGTCTTTTGCCAGTTTTTAGATATTGATATTTAAATGAATTATGGAGTATAAATGAATGTAAAAGAAAATTTGGGACTTAAAGGAAGATTAGTATATGGAGATTGGAGAATCATTTGAGCTAGTTTTCCTTTGCTGTACTTTTCACTAATGTAATCCTTTAACCTTAGAGTGCTTAGATAGTAGACCCCATTCCCAGTTGTGTTTGAATCCTTGGCTTCCGGATTCCGGCATTGAATTTTCCCTATCGGTCTTAGTTTGTTGTACCATTGCATTATCCTACAAACTAAAACTATGTCATTGACAAGGGCTCGTTTATGTCGTTGACATTTGAACTTCGAACTTACTACATGATGGTTGTAATGTGATTTTTTTACGCTTTTGATTGATCTCAAAATTCTAGTTTTTACTCCGAAGGACTTGGTTTCGGTTAACGATTTGTATCTTCCAAGACACACTAAAACTTGTACTTCTTTTGCTGCATGTTTAGCTGAGCTTGAACTAGACACACTAAAACTTGTGTTGAAGTATTCTTTGGTGCCTTGTCAATAGGAAATGCTTCCGGCCTTTATTTCTACATAACACAACTGCTCGTATTAGTTTATTCGATGTGGGCTGTTTTATGTAGCTTGACTAATATGGAATTGAGTTGATCTAACTGTGTGGTTTTGCATCTATATCAGCTAAATGATAGCTTGATTCAATCTCGGCTTAGTGTACTTAGACGTTTGATGTGTTGATTAATTGCCTGAAGGAGAGGAAATGAGAATATTTGTTTTAAGGTGCTCGGCACTTGGAAATCTAACAGTTATAATGTCATTCCGAGGATTACTAAAATTTAGTTCTTTTTCGTTTTTTTGAGATTGGCTCTCCTAAGGGCTTCAAGTGATAAAATAAGTGTCATGACATTGTTTTGACTTACCACTACTTATATTGGTACAGCTTCAGCCGAGGATGTTGTTTGAACATATCTTGTATGTTTACGAATTGTTTGACAAACAATTGTAGATTCTTTTACCATTTTATGGAATTTTTTAAGGCTGCTCCTTTAGTAAAAAAAAAACTGAATAACTTTACCTTCATGATAGCTTGTTCAAACATGAGTATCCTCCTGTTAGTAAGTGACTCTCCATTATGTGGGATTGCGTACTGAATCTGCCTTACGATTATTCTCTGTAAATGTCAGTTGATAAGGCGATATTCGAGTACAGATAGAAGTGTCAGTTGATAAGAACAAGCATAAATGAAGTTGTTGAAGCATGTGACTTGGCATATTATTTTTATGTAATATGGTTGCTATCTGTGTGAAGCTAGACTGGTCCATTCTCTCCTTTGTGTCCTCTCTTTTTTCTGTCACCATTTTGAAAATATCTTACATGGTTTCAGAAAGTTGGAAGGCGGTTGATTTTTGGGAAGGGGCATGAGATGCTGGACGGCGATACAGAAGAGAAAAGGAAGAAGATTAGAAAATTTAAGGAGTCAGCTTGGAAATGCATTTATTATCTTTCGGCGGAAATCCTGGCTCTCTATGTAACTTACAACGAGCCCTGGTTTAGAAATACCAGAAACTTTTGGGTAGGACCTGGAGACCAGGTCTGGCCTGATCAGAAAATTAAGTAAGCTTCATCGACTTCAATAGTAGATATAAGTATAAGTGTGCCTATCACTTCGATAAATTCTTTCTCGAACATATCCTTGCACTTATTGTACATTCAGATATATGAGGGTCTATCAATTTTCTTTTCCAGATTGAAATTAAAGGGACTTTATATGTATGTTGCTGGTTTTTATGCGTACTCCATATTTGCTCTGATTTTCTGGGAAACAAGGCGTTCCGACTTTGGAGTCTCAATGGGTCATCATGTAGCAACTGTCATCCTCATCGTGTTATCGTACATATTTAGGTACACTTCCTACAGGTTCTTAGGCTTGTAGATTTTTAGAATTTTGTAGAATAGTTGTTTATTTTCCTATGCCGGTTTCTTGCAGGTTTGGTCGTGTTGGTTCGGTTGTTTTGGCAATTCATGATGCCAGCGATGTATTTCTCGAGATAGGGAAGATGAGCAAATATAGTGGTGCGGAAACACTCGCTAGCTCTGCATTTCTACTATTTGTTTTGTCTTGGGTCTTACTGCGCCTCATTTACTACCCTTTCTGGATCCTTTGGAGCACAAGGTTCGTATTCATATCTGATATTTTTTCCCAATCTGATTAAGAACTTGAGAAACTCGCCCGAATAGGTTCATATGGCACTCAAATCAAGGGAGGAGGAAAGCAACTGTAGAAAAAGTTATGCTTACACCAAATAGTAACTATTTACTTCCTATATAGAGATTAGAAACTTCGATAATACTGTCGGCAACTGTCTTTTGCTTCAAGAAAAAGTAACTGCTAAGCTTGCTTCAAGGAACTGTCTTTTTGTTTCTGATTTTGTTCTTTCCGTTTATCTTATATCGCTCATATGTTGCAGTTATGAAGTTCTTCTGACATTGGACAAGGAAAAGCATCCGGTAGATGGACCGATTTGTTATTATCTGTTCAACACACTCCTATTTTGCTTGCTGGTTCTTCATATTTATTGGTGGGTACTTATGTATCGAATGCTTGTCAAACAAATCCAAGCAAGAGGCAAACTTAGTGAAGATGTTCGATCGGGTAAGGACGACATTTTTGATGTAGATGAAACCATATGAAGTGATAAATCAATCTTAATAAGAATCGATAACCGATTTCAACCGGCTTTCTTTCGCTTCGTAGCTCTCTTATATGTAATTGTCATTTTGCTCTTTTATTATCTTATGCAGATTCCGAAGATGAACATGAAGATTGATCTGGACAGAAGAAATACTGTATTAACAGGACTTGTGAGAAGGTAATCATTCTATACGAAAGCCTCAGAATACTTTGCCATTATCCATGTGGTATACTGATATTGTTCCAAATTCGTAGTTTTGGTGATCGGAATTCGATTCCTGGCAACCCGAACTATCCAAAAAGAAAGCCTCATAATGCTCACATTCCTTCATATACTGTAAACTTAACTGATGCAATGGTCTCCTGTTCTGCAGATGGATAACAGATGGGGTTTTAGCCATTGATGATGGAATACTTGCATGAGTTACTGAAAAAAGAACCCGAAATTTGTTGTTGATTCGATGTCCGGCATACCATTTTCCGACTTACAAGCATTTTGTTGTAAAATTACATGATACCAAGTAACTGTAATTCATCAACTCACAGATAACTCTTCAACCAAGTTGAGAGCTTGCTTATGGATTCAGTTTCTTCTTGTTTGTTTTGTCTAAATCGAAACTCGTCGCTTCATTGTAGATTCAGGCCGCCGAGTTCGATTAACCGACAATGTCCGGGGACAAGTGACCATTGTCTAGATATATACATGACATATATGCATAAATGAAGGTTTCAACTTGTAGGACAAAATGATATGAAAACTTTAAGCTTTCTAATTCTAAATAGTGATTGTTTATGCCATGGGTCCTTGTTTTGATGGTATCTCCAAAACTAGCAAGAAATCAGGGCGAATCTAAAGAAAGATGCGTTAGTATACGACTAATAAACGATAAGATTTTGGAAAATTTATAACGGGTGTCGAACATCGTTGAAACTTCTATAACGAGTGTCGAATATCGTTAAAAATTCTATAACAGGTGTCGAACATCGTTAAATATCACTAATGTTAAACATCGTTGAGCATTATTAAATTAATTAATATAAATTAAAAAATTTAAAGATTTAATATATAACTGATAATTATTTAAAGTAAAATTTTAATTAATTTTTTTTTATAGTGAAAACTACGCAAGTAGTTATCCTACTATCACCTTTTTTTTATGTTGGTCACGTAATTAAATTTTTTGTCAAAATTATCACTAACGTTTTATTTCGTTATGCTTTTAATCACTGACCGTTAAATATTTAATAGAGATTATAACATGACATGGTTTAATAACAATTTTAGTCTCTAAATTTATTATATTAATATCAAATTAATCTTAATAAAAATAATTATTAAATATTTGAACTAAACTCTAAATTTTTTATCTCTTTTCTTCTTCCTCTTGTAACACTACCTTGAAATTAATTTACTAATTCTCTCTTCATTTCTCTTGTGTCTTTGAACAACTTATTAAGTTTTAAATTATAGATCACTTTAATTTTATGATTTATTATTTTGTGAAATCTAATTTAGCTTTTTCGACTTTTCCCAAACAACTCATATACACCATTTTTTCTATCATTTTCTATGCTTATCCGCTCTATACAAAAAAGACTATTGACAATGATAGCAAAAATTCATAAAATTAAATACAATACACTGGAAAAACTATTATTTTTTTTAAAATAGATGATAAAAAAAATATTCATAGAAAGAAGATTCTACAACGGGAGACGTATATTATTAAACACTATTAACATAATATATTATTAAATACTATTATTTTTAATATTTTTAAATAGTTATTAATAATTTCAAAGACTCAACATGCAACTAATTATATTTCAAAATGATATTAAAAAATTATTTCATGAATCATTCTCATAATCTCATCTATGATTTTATCCAATTAAATAAACTCATATTATTATATTCTACATAATATTTTCTTATAAATTAAAATTTATGAATTATCGTCGTCTTCCTTATACCTCATATATTTATTCTAATATATCAATGTATAAAATCGTTAAAATAAAAAAATATATACTAAAAAAATTAACCCGTAAATAAAAAAATAAAAATTATTACTAATTAAAAGACTATATTTCAATCTCAAATATCTCTTTCGAGAAAAAAAAATTATTAATAATATCACATTATTTTAATCTTAATATATTGTTCGATAAAATCACTATACAATTTGATATTTTTTATTTGGTGAGAATTTTGTCGGTTGAAGAGAAAATTTTATGTGACTCTAGAAAAATAAAATACGTTTCTAGGAGATATTGAACACAATTTCATAACAACTGAAAAAGATATCGAGATATTTTTTAGTATATTATAATAAATCTATCAATAAAAAATAATATTTTAAAAAAATTAAATTAAATCTTTCGATGAGTTATAAGGATAAAAATATGATCATATTTTTTTTAACATTCACTATTTAATATATTTTATTAGATAATATTCGATACATTTATTTATCTAGAATGAAAATGAATGCAACAATTGTACCGGTTGAGTTGAGATTAGAATATAGTAATTGACAACAACACTCTCACAATGTTCGATAAATTAATTAAAAAATTAAAATAATAAACTATACTTTCTAAATTCCACGTTTTTTTATTTATTGTTATTTATATATTAAAATAAATTAAATTAATTAAATATATTAAAAGATTCTTAGACCTTATGTTTTATTTCGAATTAAATTATGTAATATTGGATCTTAAATTTTATGTTTAGATTAAATAACTAGGATTTTAAAATTTTATGTTTGGATATCGGATTATATAATTCGTACTTTTAAATTTATGTATGTTTTTTAAATATTAAATTTAAAATTAAAATAAAAATTAGGGTACTCATTATCTAAATTTTCGGATACCTAAAAAATTCAGATCGAGATATGGGAGTGAAGATAAAGTTTAGGTCAATAAGAAAGGTTTTATGGTTATATGACAAATTTTTATAGGATATGAATAAGTATAAGGTATATTTTTTTACGGGCTCTAATACCTTTTTAATAGCAATTAAAAATTGAGTCTCTTTGATCAAAATTTTCAATAATTTCAGTAATATTGTCTTGTAAGTTCAACAAATATTTAACTAATTTTTTATGTTAAAAACAACTTTGATATCAAAGAACGAATAAAAATGGTAATATTAAACTAAAAAACAGCTTTAATATTATGTTAAAGATAAATTTTATTTGATTAATTTTTATAAGAATTTTACACTGATATATATAGTATACCTAAGTTAGAAAACTCTAAATAAATTTTACTTCTTGAAAAAATGTTTTTAAGAGTCAGATTAAAATTTTAACCTTCATTTATTATGTTTTATTATAATATAATTTTTACAAATACATAATTATATTTAATATAAATTATTTTTTTAATTTAAAAATTATATATATTCATATAAAAATTATATATTTTCTCAAAAGCATTTTTTAAAAGTAATTTATGTATTTATTTATTAATAATTTTATATTTTATCATAATTTAAGTTAATATTATAATATAAAATAATTTAATTATCATTTAAATATATATTTTTTAACTTATAACATCATGTCTAAAATAATCATTTATTTTCTCAAAAACACTTCTTGACAGTAATACTGAACACATATTTTAAATTAAAAATTCCAAAAGAATTTTTTCAATATACTTTTTTATCATATTTTTTCACCGTACTTTTTAAAAGTAATACTAAACTGGCCTAAAGAAATTAAAAATTATCGATCGCAGAGAGAACGTTGAAAAATGTGATTGTAATTTATTTATAGCATCATATATATTTGAATAATTTATTTTAATGATTGAATAAAAAATTATTTTATTATTATTTATTATTTGATTTAATTTAATTTAAATATTCATCGTAATTTATGTTCAATAATATTTATATTTTATTAATAATTTTCAACAAAATATTTAATAATCTTTTATATTTTTATGATTAATTTTTAAAATTGTAATTTTTATGCCTCTTAATATTAATCTAATCATTTATTTTATTCATAATACAATAAAAAATCAAGTAAAACTTAAAATCTTCTGTCTTTCCTATACTTTTTTTTGGTATCTCCTTTAATTTTTTAAAAAATTCAATTTTAAACCCTAAACCTTTATTTCTTATATTTAAATCCTAAATTTTACGCCTTAAAAAATATACCTGCTCTTAATTTTTTAAATTCTAATAAATACTCCTAACTTTAAACTTTAAACCTTTAATTTAAAATTAGGGTATAAATAAAGACATGGGAAGCATCATATGATTTGCAGTCGGTATATATTGATGGTGCAGTCTCCAACCCCAACAGCCTTCTTCCATCACCGCCAATCCTAATTATAAAGAATTCCGAAATAGAGAGCGAGCGAGAGAGAGAGAGTCCATTTGAAACGAGTTGGCTTCCCCTGATTGAGTGAGTGGCACCGAACTATGTATTATTCATTTGTTTTTTATGTACTTTTCTTTATAATCCTAATTTAAACCCAAACAAATCCAAACTACAATGGGTGTTCACTGTTAAATATCTCTCCTTTTGGTTGTATATGTGAATCCATTCTCGAAAAAGGTCTCCTTTTTATATTTTCCACTTGGTAGATTCTCTAGAATTGACAACTTCCCAGAAAATTAAGAAAATCCAAGAAAATCATATCTGTTTCTATTCAGGGAAAGAAATATAGAATAAATAACCATCCTTTTTTGTGTGTATGGAGAAACGGTGAGTGAACTCACTGCGTCCCATTTTGCTTTAAAATCTAAAAAAACCCGACTCATTTGGTCTGACTCTGTGAGTACACGTCATAAATGCCATTTTTTTTTCATTTCCGTTTTTATTTGTTTTCCATTAATTCTAGAATCTGGGTTTTGCTTCTTTTGCCATATTGTAATCTGGGTTTCCTTTTTTTCGGGCAAAGGTGATTGTTTTAGATCCAAATATCGTGTTAGAATCAAATTTAGGGGTATTTTTCCTGTTCCTGTTTGATGGTTCGATACTTTGTTAAATTTGGCGTGTGTTTTTAATGTGGTTTCTTTTTGTAGTTTGGTCGTTTGTTGAATGTAAAAGAATCCATCTTTTCAAGCTTTTTACAGTAAATGCCAGACGGTTGATTTTGAGTTTTGATGGTGGAAATTGAAATATTAATGACCAATATGTTTTCTGCACTCTTTTATTGATAATTTAGGTGCTTGCTTTTCTCTTATCATTGTTGCGTTTGATGCTTTGATTGTCTCCTTCATGGATTAGTAGGGTATACTAAGTTTTACATGTACAATGAATCATTTTGATTCCCCTATTTACTGCTATATATATATATATATATATATATATATATATGCCTTTTTCATTCAGCTCATGTAAAGAAAAAAAGAGCACAACTGATTGATTCTTAATTCTACACGATCTAGCATCATGCAATCTAACTTGTGTTGTGACAAATTGACAATTAGTGTATTGAAGACCTTAAAATTATGCAATTTCTGTATATGTTTTTCTTTAACATCTTGTGGGATTACTATCTATGATTGAGATTGGGACTTGATCATTTTCTGTTTTTATACATGCATCTTTCATGTTGAAATGATAAAGAGAAAATAAATGGTTATCTTTTGTTACATGATCCGGTTCATGAATGTGCTTGCAGGCTGCTTTTAGAACTAATACATTCAAAAGTATTTTCAGTGTCTTATGAGCCACACTGCTATACTATAATCTTTGTTACTGCTTCTTATTGTTTATTTTTGTAATTTATACCAGAGATTGCTGTCATACAATGCCTCAAGATGCTTCTAGTATTGAAGCACAACATAAAAGAGCAGGTCTCTTAAAAGATCAAGTTCGGCTGGTCAAGAGAAAGGATTGTGATCGCCATGAAATTGTTTCAATCCAAGAACCTTTGTCTTTTGAGAAGGGTTTTTTTGTTTTCATCCGCGCGTGCCAATTGTTGGCACAGAAAAATGATGGAATAATATTGGTAGGATTAGCAGGTCCTTCTGGAGCAGGGAAGACTGTATTTACAGAAAAGATACTCAACTTCATGCCCAGTATTGCCACCATATCAATGGACAATTACAACGAAGCTAGTCGAATTGTTGATGGAAACTATGATGGTAGCTCACCTTTTCCCTTATTTGTTGGTAACTGTATCGATTCTAGCATATAAATTTTGACTCATACCTGCCTACAATTTGAGTTGTTGTTCTTGTCCTTTTTTTCATCTACAGATGGTGCAATATCATGTATGTTGCTGAATGTGGTTTATATTTAGATGAATATAACTTTTGACTCATACCTGCCTTGAATTGTATTTGATTATTTACATGTCCGGTTTAGATGCCGAGTATTTTAACCGAGAGCAAGCAAAGCTGTAAACTGATATTGTTCTGATTCTTTTGAACAACAGATCCACGCTTGACGGATTATGATACGTTGCTCCAGAACCTTCATGATTTAAAGGAAGGGAAAGGAGTTCAGGTTCCCATCTATGATTTCAAGGCTAGTTCCCGAGTAGGATACAGGTTGAAAACTCCTTCATTTAGTGCATATCAGTACTATCATTTGCTTAGAAAGCCCTACAGGGTTAAGTTTTTGCAGGTATGCCAGAGAAAAAAGTAAGGTTATAGTAATAACATTTAATTGTAAAATGCTTTAGTCCTGATCAATGTAGTGCATAGAATGTGATTTACTGCCTTTTTAATCCATATTCCATAGTATAAAACGTATACTTAATCATATAGAATATAGTGCTTTCATTTTTATGTAGTAGATTTTATATTTTACCCTAGCTTGTTTATATTGCAGGACCCTTGAAGTTCCAAGCTCCCGCATTGTAATTATTGAAGGCATCTATGCTTTGAGTGAAAAGTTGCGACCTATGCTGGATCTTCGAGTATCTGTCACAGGGGGAGTTCACTTTGACCTTGTTAAACGAGTCCTACGAGACATACATCGTGCTGGCCAAGAACCTGAAGAAATAATCCATCAGATATCTGAAACTGTATGTTCTACTCCTTTCTCTTTTGAGGGTTACATTTATTACCAAAGATAGAGAAAAGGCGTTTCTGTTGTTTTGCAAAATTTGATTAGTATACATGTATGCTCTAGTTTTTCTTTCTAGAGTATAACTCAGCATGTTCTCTGTTATACAGGTATATCCAATGTACAAGGCCTTCATCGAGCCAGATCTCCAGACAGCACAAATAAAGATCATTAACAAGTTCAACCCATTTACTGGTTTTCAAAGTCCTACTTATATTTTAAAGGTTACCATTTGCACCTACTTCTTCGACTGTTTCTTCATCACAAATTATATGCATTTTCACAAATAAACTGCCCGAGACTAATTATGATATTGGTGACTGTACTTATTAGTAGTTAGTACACTGGTATCTATGTCCTTATATGTTCTTGCATCGTTTTTTAATTGTAGTCGGCAAGAAAGTTAACAGTCGATCAAATTAAGAGTGTCCTTTCTGAAGAACATACAGAGACTGAGGAGCAGACTTATGATATATACCTTCTACCTCCTGGTGAAGACCCCGAATCTTGTCAATCATATCTGCGGATGCGGAATAAAGATGGAAAATACAGTCTCATGTTTGAGGTTTGTCCCTCAGTTTCCTGCTTCTTATTTTCTCAAGTCGAGTCCCTTTAGATGTGAGCTCATATTATCATTTGTGAGCAACAGTTTTACTGTTCTATAAATCATGCATTGCAGCAGTTAAACTTAAGATTGTTAGAGGACACTGGGGGTACAGTTGTAGATATGTTGAGAAAGTGCATATCCACTCTAAGCAGATATTAATTATGAAAAATAAAATGTCGGCAAACCAAGATATTTCCAATGGTCTGTTTCTACTGAATGAAGTTATCTGAAGAAGAAAATAATGAAGAAAATAATGGAACATTTGTGTATTATTACTTTCTTTTGCATTTAAATGTCAAGTTGAAGTTCTTTGTCTTTTTTCTAATACTTTCATTAAGACACTACCAACTCAAGAAAGTCTGATTTGATAGTTTGTGATACTTGTTTTCAGGAATGGGTAACGGATATTCCATTTGTCATATCTCCAAGAATTACATTTGAAGTCAGTGTGCGCCTCCTTGGTGGGCTAATGGCCTTGGGTTACACAATAGCAGCCATCCTTAAAAGAAACAGCCATGTATTCTCCGATGATAAAGTTTGTGTGAAAATTGATTGGCTAGAACAGCTAAATCGTCAATATTTTCAGGTATTTTAGAGAATCTGAAATCTTCTTCTGAGTACTAAAATGTGGTATTTTTAATGTACTTTTGGAACCCTTTCCTTCAGCTAAAAACGCTTTCTAGATTAAAACTTTTGTTTCTAGATTGTTTATGGGTCGCCAGGTCAGTACTTGGTATTGATAATTGTGTATTGACATTCTTAAATAGGTGCAAGGAAGAGATCGGTCGGTTGTAAAATGTGTTGCAGAGAAACTTGGTTTAGAAGGTTCATATATTCCACGTACCTATATTGAACAAATCCAATTGGAAAAGCTTGTAAATGAGGTTATGGTATGGAAACCCTTGAAAAACTCTGGTACTGTCCTTTTCAATTTTGGTTGGCTAGTATCTAATTATTCAACAGGCCCTTCCAGAGGATTTGAAGACAAAGCTCAGCCTAGGGGAGGATCTTGTATCAAGCCCCAAAGAAGCACTCTTGCGAGCCACTGCAGATAGGGTTGCCTTGAGAAATAGGCATCCCAAAAGGTACAAGCATTTGATACATCTCTTTATGCAGCATAAGAATGTTGTTCAATGGCCTATATGAGTGGATTTAACTAAGTAGAGTTAATGTTTGCAAACAAAAAACAGTGGCATGTCACAGTCGTATTCAACTCAAAGGGAGAAGAACATGTCAAACTTTTCTGGATATAATGTGAACAACCGGAGGTTTGGTGAGCAGAATTCAGAGTCAGTTCTAGAAAACGAGGTTTTTAGTGAGATCTTATATCTTTGTGAACGATATGCAAAGTTTTCGGTGAAATGCTTTGGCAACATATTTCTCCTGTTTTACTTTCCTGCACTATGTAGGCAGTTATCACTCAGCTTTCGGAACAAATATCCTCTCTGAATGATAGAATGGATGAGTTTACGACACGTATTGATGAGTTGAATTCCAAGTTAGCTGTCAAGAATTCTACTCCCAGCCAACAAAACTTGGCTTTCCAAGCCGAATATTGCAATGGCTCTGTTCCCACTTCTCACTTCTTTAATGGTTTAGGAAATGGTTCCATTATGCCCAATTCCTTATCATCCTCCCAGCTGGCTAAGGATTCACCTGTAATGGAAGAGGTACTGTAACTGGTCTCCTACGCCCTTCCATTCGAACTTTTTATTCTAGAGGTCACAGGTTCTTGAATTTTAGTCTTTACGAGTTTGAGAGTTTTGGGTCTGTCTTCTGATGCAACTAGGCCTTACGCCTGCTGTGAAGTCTATTTATTAATTCGATTGTGTTGTTTGCAAAGCAGATATCGAGTGTTGCACGAGGACAACGACAGATCGTGCATCAGTTAGACAACCTTAGCAATCTCCTCCATGAGAGAATCGGAGAGAGGCCTAATACAAGAAAGAAGAACACGGTGTCTGTTGATCGAGATCCTATTAAAGTTCCTCTAGTTTTAACCACACTGGCAATCGGAGGTCTGGGAATCATCTTATACAGGGGCATTTTAACCCGAGACTGACTCGATCACATTTTTGCACACATTTATTATCCCTTTTTGCTGCATTAGAGTTCTGCCTCATGAAAGACAATGTGGGTGCAAACATAACCACAACAAATGCTTTCAAGATTAGGTTAGGTTGTCTTTGAGGGGTTTTAGTAAAGAAGGGTGCTCTTATCTTTGAGGAGTTCAGTACCAAAAGCAAATCTGAATGGACATGTTTTGCCATAAAATTTATCATCTCCTTGATTATTTAGTAGAAACTATTAAAAAATTGAAAATTAAAAGATAAATAATAGCAAATCTGCAGCCCTACGGCAAAGGGTGAAAAAGAAAAAGTTCCAACCTTTAGAAAAAGTTCAAACCTAATTGAAATGCTACTAGGCATCCATCAATGTCTAAATGGCTCACCAGCGTCTTACCTCAAAACCCAATACATAAATATAGAAAAAGTTCCAACCTTTAACCGTCAACACTCTTCCTTTTTTCTTGGCTGCACTCTGATCTGATGACAGATGTGAAGAAGCCATAATTTGTCTCTGGGTTTTCGACTTTATCCTTGGTTAGTCTTCTCTTCTCTCTCTTTTTCCCTTTTCTTTTATCTCATGTATTCACCGTTTTGCTACTCTTTTCTCTCAATTTTGTTTGATCCCATCTTTTATGATATGGTTCTTCTCCACTGATGGAATTAATGGGAAACCCCATTTTTGAAACCCTAAATTACCTGAAAATCTTTCACCTGAAGTTATGGATTAGGCTGCTATCAGGCTCATATAGAAAGTTTCAATCTTTAGCGATTGGCTGATATATTATATATAGACTTGAAATTATGCAGATGGATGATGTTTTGGCTCCGGATTTGATAAGTGATTTGCCTCAGAGCATTATAGAAACTATCCTCACGCGTTTACCGATTCGAGATGCTGTTAGAACTAGCATTTTATCGAGTAAATGGAGGTATAAATGGGCAACGCTTACTCAACTTGTGTTTGATGAAAAGTGTGTGATTTCATGGAATGATCGATGTAAAGTCGAGGATAGTCTTGTTAAATTCATCACTAGAACGCTTTTTCTGCACCGAGGGCCGATTCATAAGTTCCAGCTCACGACTACTCACTTTCAGTGTTGTCCGGATATCGATCAATGGTTACTTTTCCTTTCGAGGAATGACATCAAGGAGTTGGTTCTTGAATTGGGAGAGGGAGAGTGGTTTAGGGTTCCTTGTCTTTTTAACTGTAAGAAGCTGACCCGTTTGGATCTTTTCCGGTGTGAATTCGATCCACCGCCTAGTTTTAAAGGGTTCTTCTGCTTGAAGAGTCTTAATCTTCACCAGGTTTTGGTTTCTCCTGAGGCAATTGAGAGTCTTATATCGAGTTGCCCTCTTCTTGAGAGCTTAGCATTGTCGTACTTCGATAGTCTAGCGCTTACTATCCGTGCTCCGAATCTCAAGTATTTGTGTCTGGAAGGTGAATTCAAAGACATTTGTCTCGAGAATACCCCGCTTTTAGTTGCAATGTCAGTTGCTATGTATATGACTGATGACATAGCTGAACACTTTGAGCAAAGCTCAGGCTGCAACTTTAACAGGTTTCTTGGCAGTGTGCCTCGTCTTGAGAGGCTCATCGGGCATATATACTTCACGAAGGTAAAAATTGTGTCGGATTTCTACTTTGGCTTGTTAATGTCGATTTCGTTTATATTTGTTAAAGGTAATGTCAGTTAAATTTTCTGTCTTTTAAGTATTTGAGCATAGGTGATGACCTTGGAAGACTTCCTATTACATACGTACATCTGAAGGTAGTCGAATTGAATCAAGTAAGTTTTGAAGATATGAAAGAGATACTCGTTGTTCTTCGCTTGATTACGAACTCTCCTAATTTGAGGGAACTTCAAATTTCGGTGAGTGTTACGATCTTATATTTTCATTGGTGGTTGATGTTGATTTATGTTCCTATTTCATGAGCTATCGTATTATTCCAGTGAGTGTTACGGTCTTGTTGTTTCATTTTAGGGTTCCTCAAACACATTAGCTGCTATAGATGCACCCGATTTGGATTTTTGGGATGACGAATGCCCTTCGGATTGCACATTCAAACAACTTAAACTTGTGAAGATGACAGACATGTCCGGTGTGCCTCACGAGATGGAGTTCATCAAATTTCTTCTTGCAAATTCGCCAGCGCTCGAGACGATGAGTATCTCCCCTTGTGTATATGTCATGGACGGACGACTGAACATGTTAATCGAGCTGTTGAGGTTTAGACGAGCCTCGGCTCAAGCAGAAATTTTATTCATTCAAGATTAATAAATTATTTGTTGTCTTTCAAAATCTCAAGTCAGTTGGTTAACCAAATGCATATTTCTGTGATTCTTGTTCTTCATTTGTCATCTTGGTCCAGACTCCAGAGAGCTCCATTGCCTGAACCAGCAACGAAAAGTTGTCAGTAAGATCGAGTCTCTCTCCAGACTGAAGAATTCGTCGGCGCTTGACCTGGTTGCTTCAGCTTCCTGTATCTCAGTCAGTCCATCGCCTTCTACATCCGAACCACTTCCGAGTTCTGACATCTTCTGTCTTTGACTTGGATCTTCATGTCCTTGTCAAGTTGCTTCTCTTGGTGAACTTTTCTTACCTACATAGCAGTTTCTGTATTTTGATTCTCTCACCCCAATCAAGTATGTCTCCTTTCTGGTTTGCCAACTTCCCGAATTCAGATACAGAAAACATCTGTTTTCTCAGAGGACTGTCCGGTTGACACTGCACCCTTCACAGCCTTTGTCCCCGATGATCCAATAACTTTGCCAATCCGACATCTCCGACTATGGCCTTGTAGTAATCATCAAGAAGTACGTTTTCAGCATTTAAAAATCATTGTGAATCATCTTATCACACTATCCCACAATTTTATTTGGATGAGCATTCAATAATTCGAATTACTCGAGTTGATAAGACTAACTTTATAATTCAAATTTTGTGAGTTCTTATTCAAATTTAATTGTTCTTGTTTATAACGTTAAACGACTTTTCTAATCATAATATTATGTTATTTGATTTACACTTTAAATCTTAAAATTAAAGAAAACCTTTTTATTTTCAACGTTTGCATATAAAATAGTAAAAAAACATTTTTTTCACGTACCAAAATAAATTATTCATACATTAATGTCATAGGTAAATGGGGTATTACATACCTCCTTAAACTCAAGGAATCATTCATGACAATATTCTGCACTGAAACTATATATATAGATAGTCATTAATGTATCTGATCACAAGGAATTTGCTAAACACAAACACCTACAGCAGTGCTGCTGCCAACCTTTCAATCCAACTAAAGCAATAACCCGATCCGGCATCGAGAAAACCAGTATGAACTGCGTTAGTCACAAAGAAACTTAATTCAGAATGCATAATCTGACTTCAACCCCGCATCGAAACGTATGTTAAAACCAGGTTTGGAGCAATCTTGCAATCACAGTTCTGAATATTACGGTATGCAACACATACCTCGGGGAAACGTCGTCGATGTTTAAGCTTCCTTCCGAGTTATCCTGCCGTTTTAAGAAAGGGGTTAATGGTTAGAAACACAGAATGTTTGCAGAAAGGACCAGAAACACAGTGAAGTTTCATGCTCAAATCTCCGAACCTGAAGCAATAAATTCCCAAAGCCGTCGTTATTTCGTGAATAACCGATGTGGCGAAGTGGAAGTAGAGTGATCCTGTTCAACATTGAATGCATATCAATATGTTGAAGAAAAATCAAAAGACAAGACCTTGATCTCGAGACCGGAACCTGTTCAACATCAAATCGGTTCAAAGGATGTTCGAACAAAAATTTTAAGAGTATCATGTTCCTAGACTTCAAAACTGTCATACCTGTGAATAAACAATAACCAAGAAGAACGAAGAAGTCGTCGACAAAAGGGACGCTGTAGAAAAAGCCGGAGAAAAAACTACATAAGCATTCATGTTCTTCAGAAACAACAGCTAAATGCTGTAATATTTCTGATTAGAAACCGAAATCCGACACACATACCCGTCATTTAATCTAGCTGTAAGAGCATTTGCAATCGCCAATGGAAGATACAAGAGTGACTGCAAATATATATAGAACAATCAACCATTTTATGTAACCGGTGTAATCTAATCGATCAAAATGTAATGAAATCAAGAATGCTACTTGCCATGCACATGCTAGTTTTTAATCCCTTGGGTTCATCGCAGAGGTGAGCCAGAATCATCCGTCCCTGTCGAAAACATTTTCACTTTTAAGATTCCGGTGACAATCACATAGAGTACACATGACAGGGTACAGAATTTAAACCACTGGATATCAAACGAGGAGTTCGAAAGTATTAGAAAAATCCCATGAATAAACAAGCAAGCTTTACCACAAGGAACCCGAATGCAAGTCCAGTACCCAGTATAACTAAATGCGGATAATTTCTCATTATATTCGAGGGCGATAGATGATCCCTTCATGGTAAGAAAGAAAAAGGTAATAAAGTAGATTTTAAGATCAAAAAAGAAGAAAACAAAAATTTGACATTGCTATAAGAGAAACGAGGACGGACTCAGATTACCAGATGAGCACTCCCGCCATGAGTACAACAAAAGGATAAAGCTGACAAGAAAGACCATAAAACACATATTAATCATTTAAGCATACACAGAAGGAAGAAGGAAACACGGAAAGAGTTACGGAATTACCATTGCTAAAGCTAGTAACATGTTTCCTTTTCTTGCCTTAACAACCTTATGCACGTTGCGTATACTGCAATAGAAACCATACAAGCACATAAGAGAATCTTGCGTGGACATTAACCAAACAACGGTACTGTAAGAATGCTGGACTGATAGAAAACAAGGCCTCCGGATTTCAAATGAGCCTAGGAAGCTATGAGTTGAAAATAAAAGGGGAATTGATGAGGTGAAGCAATTAGATTTGTAACTTAGCCTGATAATCCGTAATTCTCTGCCATAAGGTTACAAAGGCTACAAGAATAGCAAAACGAAAGCACTAGAAGCTGCAGCTCTAACATCGGACTGGCTAAAGTGGACATTTTTCCGCAAAACGTCAAAGCATAAGCAATACGAAGCACTAGAGTAAAACTACAAGAGTGCAGATAACTGCTTACTTGCAAACCACTGTAGGTAAAACAGCAGTTAGTAACAACAAATATGCGGCACCTTTGTAAGTTGGAAGTTCTAAGAAAAAGAAAAGGAAAAGTGAATAAGTAATAAAATTGTTAAAGGAAAATGGCAAAAGAAACAAGAAAACCAAAGAGAATTTTTAAAAAATCCACGGACAACACGATGAAATAACAATAAAGCATGACCAATTTTCTCATGTTGATTGCATTTGTTAAATAAAATAAATGATAAATAAAACTAACTAATCAAATATCAATATCAAATCTTTACCACTTACAACTAGATTTTGACAACCTAAGGAAAGATACATGGAAAACGGTTGATACATGGCATGAGATTGTAGAATAAGAACACAGCTGAAAGAAGAACATGGCATACAGTGACAATCACATATTGAGGAAGTCAAGCCTGAAGTAATCTCATGATAGAATCAAATATCTCTCGTATATTGCATTTACAGTATTTGTGCAGTATGACTGATGTCATCTAATAGAGGCACTAACTGATAATTGTGGGATTGGGAAAAAGTATTATCCCATTTTCTGAACAAAGAACTTACCAGTAATGAAAGGTATCCAACTCAAGAAAGGTAGGGACTGCCTAAATGGCTGAGACCACCACTGGGCGCCTTGCGCGGAAAAGGATAAAGCAATTATAAATGGTTAAAAAATTCAAAATAGTTCAAAATTTTGAATCTTGTAACACAAGTAAAATAAAGGTTTCATGGTAGAGGCTGCCAAAGAACTTGTAAAGTAAAGGAACTATACCAACAATTGCTGTCATAAAGTGCAATGAATATATCAGTGCAAGACCCTCAGTCGGTCCATTGACAACAGGAAGGATAAGTGAATGGGAGAAATAGCTGCAGAGAAACGAACCACAACAGAATTATCAGCATCGTCAATAGAACCTAGATGAATTTGATTTTAAAAAAACAATTGAAAACAAAATTTATAACATATTTACGGAATAAACCAAGTAATCAAAAATCTACAGTGCATGAGAGGATTTCCTAGAAGGGAAAAAAAGCAAAATACACTTTGATTACTCACTGTTCCCATGTAGCACCATAAAATGGAATAGCTGAAATTACCCAGAACCAGAAACTGTCCTCTCCACACATGGCAGTGCTCCCAAAGGCCATGGTTTCAAACTGTAAAAGGAATCAATATTGTATGATAGTGGAATTCTGTAAAGCATTGTTATGTGATACAAGTTAAAATACATACCGCACATGCAAGTGCATCACACCCTGCAATATTCCAGGACAGTCGAAAATAATTATGCCATCAGATTTTGAGCTAATATAAATAGAGGAGGGGAAATATATAATAAGTGAAATTACCATGGTCAAAAAGTTCTCCAAGTGGACTTGAGGAATTTGTTCTTCTAGCTTGTTTCCCATCAACAGCATCAAAAGTCTGGCAAGGGAATTACATTCATGCTCATCCCCTTCCCAAACACACCAAGAGAGAAAAAGAATGAATTTTAAATATATTGCCAGAAAGGTGGAGGTATGAACCTGATATAAAAATAGAAGCAATCCGTGTGCAAGATGAACCCATCTTGGTGGGGGTGTATCCAAGCGTGGGGAATAAACCTGGAACATTAATACAAATAGAAAAGTGAATGGAAAGATAACGGAAAAAGAACATGCAACAGTCTCCTAAGTCTTTGAAGACACAATCATACGTATAACCAGAATGTTTCCTGAACTATATACTTAGCTGTGAGAACTACATAAATTAAACAAATAAGCAGGGCAACACCAGTTGTGTATTGAATACATAAACGGTTATATGAGGAAATGAAATTTCTTTCTATACTAGAATGCAAATGCATGAGAAAAAACAAAGAGAATCTATGGTTCTTGCAGGTTAAAATCGACATACTCAAGTGACGCCAATATCTTTCTCATTGTTTAAGCATCATTTACACATGATGCAAAATATATGGTTCTTGAAGGCTAAATCAGCACACTCAAGTAATATCAATACCTTTCTGGCAATTTAAAAAACACCAAGACTAAAAAAACTATCATATTTTTTTTCCAGTCCAATCTATTCGAGTATAAATAACATTCAACCAACCACACAAGGAAATGGTTGGAAGCTACAGAATAAGGAGCACGCTTTCTCAACTCCTTTGAGTTGAACATCAGATGTTCATTGGTTAACACGAATGGGAAATGAAAGATTAAATGAAATATAATTTGCAGCAAATTCAGTATAAAACTAAAACTTCTGAAGAAGTGATAACATTTTGTTCCAAAAGAAAAAGGGATCAACTCTGAATCAGACATCAAAAATAAAACATTGAAGAAAATAAGGAGAAAGAGTTCCCCACTCACAAATCCAAGTAGTGCAGACATAACCAAGAACATAAATCCTGTAAGTGTTATCTTAAGAAACAAAAACATAAACAAATTAGAAATCAAATAAGACAGGTAATACATGCATATACACTCCCTGGACAAATGTATCCATATGTGCAAGCATGCATGTACGTTGAAATTCACAGTTCAGTAGTAGTAGTAGTAAGCATTGCATACCATGTTTGGTCTTGTCGAATAGAAATGCCAAGCCAGAAACATGCACATATACAACCATACATAAAATCATTAGTTCCCAAAAAACATCACTAAAATGCTTAAAAAACTATTGATGCACATGATATGGTATTCAAAACTTAAAACTTTCACACAAATGTAAAACCCAAATGCATGTACAAGTATAAAGCATGACAAGAACCAACTTACGGCATCCAAAGTGGGAGGAATGTAACAAAGCGGTTCCAAAAGGGCTGCAATACATATTTAGCAAGGTAAGAGTGATCCACGCCACTGTATTTGTATCTATGCAAAGCTGATATGCCATGTGCCCCTATATACCCCATTCTTCCTTATAACGAAATCCCCTATACCTGCTAAAACTGAAACTTAAAATTCATATGATTTCAGTAAGCAAAGAATTGGGTGTAAATGAAAACGTCTAGAAACAAGAAAAACACGAAAACCCAACGATGAAATTAAGAGAAAAAGGTAAAAAAAAAAACTTCAAGTTTATACTTTTACCAAAATGATTTGCTTCTAAACCAACAGACATTACAAAAAGTGCAGGATATGAACATATGGGTTACTATCAATCGTGAATAAACATATTATTTTACCAAAAAGGGGAACAAACTGATCAAACAAATATATAAAATCTGCAACTTGAAGAGGGAGGCAATAAGAACAGACGAATGAAGGGAAAACAAGGGGGAAAAGATGTTTATTTCGTCTACCTATTTGAAACAGAGATGAAGCGAGAGATTTAATTCTTAGGAAGATTATGGCAATGAATCAAGTAATGCAACATAAAGCGACAGTTTTCTTTTTCTTGTTTCTCTCCCGCCTTTCAAATGAACGAAGCAGTAACGTAGGGAAAATAAAAACAGAGTTTTTGTATTGGAAAATGGAAGTCGCAAACAGAAAAGCGAGTTAAAGGGTCTTTATTTTATTGTGCATTTTAATTGGTAATTTGACCCATAAGTAAAAGTAGGGTGAATTATATAGATGATTATTCAATTATAAGATTAATGATAATTTGATTATTATATTTTCGATTTTGATAAATATATTACGTACCATCGGTTTTAATCGTGATGTTTTTGTTATTTTAGCATTCGAATGGTTTCATTTTGTTTAATTTATTCATAAGGTTAATAATGTGATGTCAAGGAAGAAGGATCGTAACTTTAAAAGACAGAAGATTTTCACCTCATGCGACTCTTAATTTATTTTATTTTTTTGAAATTATTGGATTTTTTTCCTTGACGAGAATCTCTTTTCTTCTTTCATTTTGTCCCGAAGAGTAATTAGGAGACAAATTTAATCAAGTTTTCATGTTTCATTTGAACACTTTTCATTTTTTATTATTCTCAAAAGAGAAGTTTTTTATACCAAACATCTGCCGATTATATCAACTTGTTATATACATTGTATCATACTATCACTACGTAATTAAATTGTTTTATTAAAATAAAAAAAATGTAATTATATTTCTTAATTGTCACGCCATTTTTCACAACAATTGATTATATTGTAATTATTTTAATAGTTACGTGATATATTTATCAAAATTAAAAATATAATAGTTAAATCATCACCAATCAAAAATTAAATGATCAATCTGTATAGTTTACCCATAAAAATATATTTTATTTTTAATTTTTTTAAAATTATTGATATCGATTTACTCATCATTAATTTGAACTTAGATAGATTTTTATTATAGGTGATCTTCTTATAAAATAAAACTAAAAGAAATCATATTCAAAGATCTATGGATTGGTTTAGCGGTCAAGGATGCTCATTTTATCCTATTTTATATGGATTTGAATTTCGATATGAAAAAAGATATAATTTTTATTTAATTTTGGTTTTAATCTCTTCCCTTATAGTCTCTCATTAGTAATTAAATTACCCTCAATTTAATTCATTCATAATAAAAAATTTTAATTTTAATTTTTCTAGTAAGATATAAAATATTATCTCATTGGACTCGTAGAGTACTTTCAGTGTTAAAAAATTATATATTTTATTCGATGATTCGAGTTCGAATACAATATACACGGTATATATATTATTAAATGGTTAAGAAAAATGAACAGATACGACCTTATAATTATACTAATGTATTTGATAAAAATTATTATCTCGTCGGATTAATTAATATAATAAATTTAAATATAATTAGCAGATAATAAATGATAATAAATTCTTAACATTAAAGCAGTACACCCTTTTTCTTGAGTGATTTAAGTTCATTAATTTTTAGATAAAAATATTCTGGAAAGTAATAGGAATTTCTATAAAAATAGTATGGAATAATATAAAGTCTAATTTAATGAGAATCATATTCTCTAGTGTGGAATATGTTCCTTTGGTTTTTGTTATTGATTCCTTGGATAAAGTTAATATTCTTTTATATTTATAGAATTTTATTAATTTAAATTTTATATTCTAAAAATATTTTTTTAGGATTTAATTTAATATTTATTTATTAATTTAGCGGTTAAAAATATTTATTTTATTCTGTTTTGTATCTATTTAATAAAGAAATAATATTCTTTATTTAATAAAGAAATATGTTATTTAGGAGGATTTTAATTTATTTTATTTATAATATTAAGTTATAAATATTTTTAGTAAATAAAGAGGTATTACATTCTTACCTTAAAATGATTTAATATAAATATTTTTAGCAATTAAATTAATTAATTAATCATAAATTATAAACTTTCAATGTTGTTTACGGATTTTATTTTATGGTTTAAGGTTTTAATAATTCTCTTAAATTTTATAAAAAAACAATTAAATCTTTAAATGTTTTGTATTTAATTAAGTCCTTAAACTCAAAAAAAAAATCATTTAATCCTTGGAATAACTTTAACAATTAAATTTAATATTTTTTAAATTACATGTGTCATAATATAATAATATCACTTGTTATTTATTAGAATTAAATTTCAATCTTTAAAAATATATATAAATAAAAAATATAAAAAAGTTATTTTAAAATATATATATAATAATAATTTCAAATAATTAATATATTTTAAAAATTATAAAATAATAAATATTATTATAAAATTATAAAAAAATAAATTAAAAATACAAAAAATATTTTTATTTTTTAAAAATAAAACAATAAAAGCTATTTTAAAAAATATATAAAACAATAAAATTATTTTAAAAAATCAAAATATATTATGAATATTTATCCATATAAATATCTATCATGATCATAACTATTAATTAAAATTTATTGCATTATATACTTTTTATGCCTATAACTAGATGATTTGATGAAAATATTATACACAAATCTATATTAAGAATGAATACAAATCTCTCCTTCTCTCGTTTTTACTCTTATTATTGTTTTTTTGTTATTTTATTTATAACACGTTATCAACATGAGTTAATAATAATAGACACATAGAAAGTTGTCTCCGATAAAAAGGTTATTTTCGTCGTTTGTCGTATCTTTATTGTTCAGGAGAAAAATCAACATCGATAAATTCTATTTTATTTTTATTTTTTAAATTACGATTTTAAGGTGCGATAAATTATGGTGATTTTGAATATAGAAGAAAATTTAATTTTATGTTGAATAATTTTAATTTAGTAGTATAATTGTTATAAAGACAATATTTACTCGAAAGCAATGATTCTTTCACGTTAAAAAAATTGACTATAAACTTCTCCCAAATAGGATTTTGCATTTGGTTAATTCGATCGGTTGCCAAACTGAATTAGCTAAAATCGAATTAACCGAAAATTTTAAAATCTTAACCGTTAACCGAACAAAATTATCTTTAACCGAATTAATCGAACCAAAAATATTTTGGTTAATTCGGTTAGTTTTCGAATTAACCGAAATTTGTTATAAATTTTGGGTAAATTACATAATAAATCACAAAATTATACTAAAATAATTTTTTAATCACTAAACTTTCATTTTATGTTAATTTGATAAAAATTTAGTGACTATTTTATAATATATAAAAAATTTAATGAATATTTTATATTTTTTAAAAGTTAAATAACTAAAAATAAATATATATAATATATAATATTTAATATATAATAATTTCGATTAATTCAGTTAATTAACCGATTTTGAACTGAATTAATCCATAACCGAATTTCTCAAAAAAAAAATCGTTAACCAAACTTACCTAAAATTAACTAACCAAATTAACTAAAATAATTCCGATTTTGTCGGTTAATTCATTTAAAACCGAATAATACACACCCCTACTCCCAAAGTTCAAAGTTACAAAAATTCTTCATAATTTTTTTTTATAAGAGACATTCGAATGCAAGCATCAAGTTTATTTCAGGAGATTATTAAATTTGTTTTATTTCTTAAAGTAAATGTAAATACGATAGTCACCGTTCAATTAGTGATATAACTTGAAAAATTTTTAAAAGTTTGTTGGCTCCACTTTGTTTCCTAAAGTGAATATAATATTATATAATAGAAAAAAAATAAATGTCACATTAATAATTGCGGTCATAATTAAAGTTATAACACATACATGAATAATACATTATTTTAAAAAATGTTTATACCCATTAAAAGTGGGTTATAAGGATGTCAAGAGTAATAAAGATTATTGTAAAAAAATAATAAAGAAAATATTATTAATATGATGTTATAAATTATTGGTCTCGTACTTATTGTACGCTGAAACATTAACAATCATTAAATAAAAAATAAAATAAAAATAAATTTTATTTGTAAAATGAAAAAAAATTGATATTAATCCATTTTTTAATGTTTTTTTTATTTTCTTACATGAAGAAAACAAATCATCTTCTTATTAGTTTCATAATCTTGAAGAAAAATATTGATCTTTAAATTTATTTTATTTAATGTTTATTTACTTTACAATATAATTATTTAAGTATCTGAATTAGCTATGCTGACATTATTGGTGTTCGAACTTGTGGTCTCTAAGAACAACAACTATCCCCTTTATCACCGAGACCAGATAACTCGTGTTACAATTAAAATTATTAATCTATCGGTTAAAATAATTGTTATAAACCCTATTGATTATGAAAAAATAATTTAGCAAAATTTTGATTAAATACTTCCTCTTTAATAACTAAATTATTATAACAAAATATCTTTTATTTATATAATATTTCACATATAACAATAGTTATACGCATCAAGCCAACTAGTTAATAAACAACCCATTTAATTATTTTTGTTCAGAAACTATATATTTTTTTATTTTAAAATATATAATATATATAGTTAAATTGTTCCACCATAACGTACAAAATATATATTTAGAATATATATTGAGTTTGAATCTTCTTTATGTTTAAATCTTAAACTTTAATCTAAAAAAACTCAAATTTAAATAGATTGTAGATATATAGTTATAAATTGTTGGAGTTTCTTAAACATTAAATTTAATTATCTAAATATTTAAAATAATTATAATAAAAAATCAAAAAAAATTGGATAAATTTAGTGAGCCAGATGAAAAATATTTTATTGCTATAATTATTTTTGAAAAGTAAAAGATCTAAAGGCTCACAAAAGAGAAATAATATCATAACACATTCTCATCACGTCATTTAGGGATGAGTATTTTATCTAGTTCGATCGGGTTTTGACCCGACCTGGCCTAATCGGGTCAAATTTTTTAATGAAAAAATCGGGTTCGGGTCGAGTTCGGGTTTAGGGTGTAAAATATTTGACTCGATCCGGGATTAAATATGTTATTTTTCTATAACTTTTTAGGGATATTTATAATAACGGTCCTCTCTATATAATTTTTTTATAATTAGATCCTTAAACCCTAAACCCTATATTTTTATAATTAAGTCCCCGGAAATTATTTTTTTACAATTTAGTCCCCAATTTTTTTCTATAGGTTGTGTAGGAGTCGGGTCAAAATTTTTGAAAATAATATTTGGATCGGGTCAAAGTCGAGTTTAGGGTATTTGTGTTCGGATCAGGTTCGGTCGGCCAAAAATCCGACCCATGCACATCTCTAACGTCATCTATGAAATCAATCAATCAAATGCATCTATTTTATCTTATTTTTTTATTAAGTGAATCTTCACTAATATTTATGGTAGATTAAAAATAATTTTTATCAAATGAAGATTTATTTAATAAAAATTAAAATAAAAAATTAATAAAATAAATATATTTAATTAATTAATCTTATAAATAATTTCTCTTTCAAAGGCTCCATTCGTCCACTGTTATGTCTATAAATACCTACGCAACCGCCCTCTCTTTCTGCCCTTAAATCATTGATATAATAGTCCACAGTTCCACACCATGTTGTACCAACGCATCATTTTGCTACTAAACCATTTGAAATTAGCCTGGAACCTGTTGATGAACCATTGCCTGTTCCTCAAAATTCAGACCATGCAGCCAGCCACTTCGGTTCCCGCCACTAACACCGTTGATCGACTCGGTGTCGTACGAAACAACGGCTGCCGTGTCAACAAAGATGGAGCCGAACAAGTGACTTGTGCTGTTTGCCTGTGCAAGATCGAAGAAGAAGACGAGATGAGGGACTTGAGATGTAACCATATTTTTCACAAGGTTTGCTTGGATAGATGGATTGGTTATAGCTACCGGTCGACATGTCCCGTTTGTCGTACGTCGTTAACTCCGGCTAAACTGGTTGCCAGTGTTGAAGTGCTGGTGTTTAACTGTTTCAGTGTCGACTCCGACCACCGTCGCGATAACTGGTGGCTGCGATAAGCTTAGCTGAAACTTCCACTTCAAACTCCCTCCATTATTAGCGTTAGTATGTACTAAAAACTAGGGCCAAGCCGGAAATCCCCCACATATATATTGCCAGTTTTTATTTTTACTAAGTGTAACTATTTTTTTAACAAACTAATAGTGATTATAGTAATATCTGTTCTAAAAATTTGAGAAATGTAAAATATTTTTATAAGTTTTTAATAAAAAATCGAGGATTAAATATGTTATTAAAATTTTAAAAATAATAATTTTTAAGTAACATATTTTATAATGTTTATGTTATAATATTATGTATTACTATAAAATATTTTTTATATTTATATATAATGACCTACAAACTCAAAAAAGATTCGAATATTTGAATTTTAAAACTTATATCGACCAATATTTTAAAGTTATCTATAGAATAAGTAATTAAAAATTTTCGATCATCTCTTAAGATATAAGTATAATATACGTTACGAGCAAAAATATTCAAAAATGATTATAATATCAATAGGATATGAGTCATATTTTAAGGTTTTATTTTGTTATTTTTTATTTGATTTTTTTAGTATCTATTTAATTATAAATAAAATTTATATATATTTTTATAAATACAATTAATCAAATTAAAAAATTTTATTTTCTTTATTACTCGAACTCGAATTCTTCGATGAAAATTAAAAAGGTGTGGCCCTTATTTCGTTCATGTACTTGTTGGACCACGTATGACCAATTGATGAAATTGACCATTCAACATAGTACTCCATTTAATTGACAGATGACGGTCCATGTCCTCTTTAACTTGTTTTTCGTATGTTTAAACTAACCGTGAGGATATTATAAAATAATGGTTTAATATTATAACACGTCTCCAATTATTTTATTTTTGATCTTTTTAGTTGATAAAAGTACTTTTTTAACGTTTTTTTTTAATTTTTAAGCGTTTAAATTATTATTTTTTAAAATAAATATTTTAAATTATTTTTATGAAAATAAATATGTTTTAATTTGATTTTAAACGAGACAAAAAAATAAATTTACACCTAAAAGTAGGGGTAAGCAAAACTCGGCTCGACTTGAGGTGAAAATATTTTATTCGTTTTACTCAACTCAAAATTTTATAGACTCAACTCAATTAGAAAAAATTTTAAACAAGTTGTAAAATAGAAATTCGAATAACTTGAATAACTCGGAATTTTTAGTAATTAAAGGATTTATTTTTAAGTTTAAGACAAGTCTCCCAATTTTTATGATATATACATTGATATATAAAAATATAAAGAAATGTCATTACATATGAAATATTTAAATACATATCTTATATGATCAGAGAAAGTCGTTTAAATTGGAATTAAATCATATTATAACATGATAAATAATTACAATTAAATATTTATAGAAACTCAAAAACTCGACTTGATTCGACTCGACTCAAACCGAAAATTTTCAATAAAGTTTGAGTTGTAAAATATGACTCATCAACTCAAAATTTTTTTACTCGACTCGACTCGATCGAATACTCACCCCTACTTAAAAAAGAGAAATAAATTCTAGAATTAAATGATCATTTTGTTCAAAAGTTAAAATGATGTCGTTTTATCTTTATCCGACTCGACCGGATAACATGTTCGTTTTAAATGGAGGGGAAATCATGCGTTTAGTCCTTCTGTTTTCATATCCATTACATATTTGTCCTGTAATTTGGTTTTATTTTGATTTGGTTATTGCTTTTTTAGTTTTAATTTATTATTATAGTACAATTATTTCATAATTATCATTATCATTATCATTTTTATTTATTAGTGATTTAATATTGTTTTATTTATTATTAGTTTAATAATATATCTATTATTTTATAATATTATGTAATATATTTTTGTAAAAAATTTGTGTTTAGAAAACTTTAAATTGAATTGATTTTTATTAAATTAAAAGTGAATTCATAAAGTGATTTCAGTGAAAAGAAAAATGTTATTATCCTTAGGTGATTTAAATTCGAATAATTTATTTATATATATAAGTATCAAAAAATTAAGATTAATAAACATATATTATCTTGTAATTATATCAAACATTTTAATATATAATGGTACCAAAAGACTAAAATTAATAAAAAATTTTATTTAGCAAACTTTAAACAAAAATAATTTTTATTATTTTTTATAAAATCGTTTCTCGAAAGACATGATTTTCTCAATAATTTTAAATAAATAATATTTTAATTAAAATTATACTCTCTCTGTCTGACTTAAGATGTCTGGTATTAACTTTTTAAAAAATCAAAATTATAGTTATTTTGAATATTTTAATTTATTAAATTTTATAAAATATATATTTTAAACTACTTGATTAAAAGATTTTAAAATATTTTTTATATTTTTATCAATAATAGATTTAAAGTTATAATGAGTCAAAGTTAAAAAAGTTTGATTAAAAAAAATCACATTGGACAAATAAAGTGAGACAGAAAGGGTAATACTATTCAATTTTAGTAATTTTAGGTGCCTAAAGTGATATATCACTTGTCACATTTTAATTGACAAACAATTTTTTTATTGACATTTAGGTACCTAAAATTACTAAAATTGAAACCTTGGGCATTTATTTAGAACTAAAAATAATTTAGGCACCAAAGTGATCCACAGACATAGTTTGGGTACCTGTTTTGGGTATTAAACCAAAAAAAATATCATTATCTTTAGGTGATGTAAATTTGAGTAATTTATTGATATGACATGTATACATTATCAAAAGACTAAAATTAATAAACACATATTATCTTGTAATTATATCAAACAATTTAACATATAGAATACCAAATTAAAATAAGAAATATATGTAAAGTTAATGATCTTTAGAGCTGGAGGTTAAAGCTCTTGGTTGACACTCTCTCCTCCTTAAGTTACGAGTTCAAGACGTAGTAAGAATAATTTTTTTATTGTGATTAATCCAAACTGATTCATATTACACGTTTTATTTTAGTAGGTAAGTCTCTCAATAATTTTTTTTTTACATAAACATTACCTCAAATCTAAACTACTAGGGAAAACCAAACTTGTTACTACTTATACCAACCCATGGATAAATCATACGTAATTTTAATACTAATAAAATTTCAAAAGCCACGCTTTTACATGTAATTTATGGGTGCAAATCATCTACCTCTTTTTTATGTCTCTATTTGTGTCTCCGTTTTAAATTAGAGTGTTTAGGGTTTAAGGTTAGGAGTTGTGGTTAGGGTTTAGGGAACTGGGGGTAGGGTGTATATGTTTAAGGTGTAGGATTTAGGGAATTAGGGATAGGGTGTATATTTTTAAGGTGTAAACTTTGTTTAGGATATAAAAAATAAGAGTTAGGATTGGAAATTCAATTTTTTTAAATTTTGAACAGGAGGCATAAACGGAGGCATGATAAAGCGACAAGTGATTTTTACCTGTAATATGTACCCTATCTATAGAGAAAAATCTTATGCCTCTTTTTTGTGCCTCTTTTTATGACTCCTTTAAAAATTTACAAAAAGAATTTGAATTTTAAACTTAACACTTATTTTCTATATCCTAAATTCTAAACCCTACACCCAAAAAATACATCATACCCTCAATTCGCTAAACCCCTAAACTAAAACCCAACCTTAAACTCTATAATTTGAAGTGGAAGCATAAATAGAAGTATGGAAAAGGGGTAAACCATTTACACCCCTATCTACTTTCGAAAGAAATGCAAATAAGAGACAGACAACGTGGCAATGACAGAAGTAAGAAGAAAACACCACTCAAACAGAACCACGTACGGTACAAGGTGGTCCATTCGGTTAACGTATAGGCAAATCATGGACAGTGTCATCTCATATGGCAACTAACATGAACACCCGCCACCCGGTCTCTATACTTTTACGAGTCGAGTAATTTTTGAGTTTTCGTTTGTGTTCAGGAATGTACGAGACAATGGGAATGGTCATGCTCAGTCTCTAGAAACTGCCATGGTGTCCATTTGGTTCTTTCATCCAATGATGAGTCACTTCTCCACACTGTGACCTGTCCATCCTTCCCTTCGGACACAAATCTTTCTTGCAATGTTCACATTTGATTTATTTCTGTAGGCTCTTTGTTCTACAGTTTATATAAAGGACTGCCTGTTCTGATATGAGAACCAAAAGAGGGAAAAGCATGGGCAGGAGCAGCAGCTTGAAGGAGTTTTGTAGATGCAAAAGAAGGTGTCTGGCTATGGCGAAGGAGCAGAAGTCAAGGTTTTACATTCTATGGAGATGTGCAATCATGCTACTGTGCTGGCATAAGCATGGAGATTCTTAGCTTCTTTTCTTTATTTGGAGTTGCCCCTCGTTAATAATGCTCTTACATTGTCTATTTGCTCTACTTTTATTTCGAGTTATTCGAGTTAATCAAATCTTCTTTATCGTAAGCTTTTATGGAACTGTAACTTACAAGTTGGCTCTAATGTCTGAAAAAGAATGTGTGCTGAGTGGTGTGATCCCCAACATTTCAATGTTCTGTTGCCTGAGATATACCATTTCATATACTCATTAAACTACAAAAACGAAAGACTTTCAATGACCGGTCGGAGGTCGGTCGTGTATGCTTGTCGCTCTAAGCTTATCGTCCTCCCAAGTTGGGAAGTCCATGGACAGTGTGGCATATTAGAATGTAGCACTCCACAAAACATTCCCACCTTCACCACACCGATGGACCTCTTTGATCCTATCGGCGACCGACAAATTCCGCTGCAGGTCCATGTGTAGGCAAACTAAACAGATATGAGCATTTAAGGCTTTACCGGCTGGTGTGCCGCAACATAATCTCCGATCATCGATATGCTCCACGTCGAGTCCGATAAACCATGATCCCAGTGAAACATCCTCATTAGCATACTTGTGTAGGGCGTGTCTGTTACAACATTAAGTGGCAGGGCCTTAGCTTCATACATATGCTTCATTGTAAAATTTGAAACAGACAAAGCTCTTGGATCTTACTGGTTTATTGATATATACGAGGCCAAATCTTTCGAAATGGCATACAACTTCCCGGTAGCATGCCGGAAATATTTGTTTCCGGTCTCTCCGAAATTCCAGTGCTCGGGGTTCATGGTATCAAACTCCTCTGTTCAATAATATAACAACTAAGAAAATCAGTATACTTCTAAAAAAATCTTTTGCAGAGGAAGAAAGAAATATGTAACTCACTTCTGAGATAGGACCGGACCCGATTTCATGCAACCGATATATACACGAGGTTTTTTCCGGTGTCTAAGTAGAGTTTCCCCGAGTGTTGCTGCAGTAATTTTACAGGAGATTAGGACTTTGACATGAAAAATATATACTTAATCACTGTTAACTGCACTGAGCCATTACAATTCTCATGAAAAGAATATAAAATCGACGAAACTTACCGATATTTACATGGACATGATCGTCGACTTTGACGTAAAAATCCGCATCCCACAAAGCAACAGCAGTAGCAACGGATCATCGTCGAATATCGATATATGATTTCTTGAGAAGAAGCAAACTTTTATGTTAAGCAAGCCATCTTATGCCATTGGTATTATACAGGACATGTGAGAAATCCAAAAGCAGCCTAACAGATGAAGTAACTTTGAGAGGCATGCCAAGCAAGGCAACACATGCTAGAGTTGTTCATCATGGTCGGCTCTCTAAGCTTCATTTTTCGCTTCATCCGTAAAGATTCGAAGGCAATAATGAATGAAACTAAGATAATGATCTAAGAACAGTGGAAAATGCAATTCATCCCGACCACGACACTTAGGAATCGAGTCAAAGAAAGAAAAAACACTCGGTCAATATTAGAGAACTAATATCGACCCCTAAAGAAAAAAGAATACCCATTAAATTATCCATCGATTACATCATCAATTACAATGTTTTCAATACAACTAGGACAATCCAAAGTAAAAAAAATATTTAAGTTATCATTAAACGCCCAATGAACCAAAGCATGGACCCTAAAAATGTTGAAAAATTAAAATTTAACCCCTTAAATTTTTTTAAATTTTAATTTGATATACTTTTTTAAAAAATCATGTTAAGATTTTAATTTTTTAATATTTTTAATTAAATATATTCTATAACTTTTAAAAGTCTTACTAAGACTCTAAAAAATTCAAAAATTTTAATAGACACCTTCAAAAAATATTTAAAAAAAATCGATCCACTAATTATTAAAAAATTTGAATTATTCAAAGTTTTATTTTATAAATTAAATTTTATTTAAATTTTTTAATCAAATCTATAAAATTATAATTTGATTAAAGTCAAGGATTTTACTTATCGCGTCGAGTTAAAAAAAAATATAAAATGTAAATGACTAAATTGTGTGTAATTAAGACATAAGAACTAAATCTAACTTTGGTAATAGTTAAGGGATCAAAATGAAATTTGACTTGTTTAAAAAAATGAAATGTGAAAACGATGAGCAGCGTGAGAGTCGGGAACGAGCTCGGAGCGGGACATCCAAAATCGGCGGCGTTCTCGGTGGTGATAGTGACGGCGTTTTCTTTCATAATATCGGTGGCGACTGCCATAATTGTAATGCTTCTTCGTCACGTTATTAGCTACGGCTTCACCGGTGGCGAAGAGGTGGCGGAGTCTGTTTCCGATCTCTGCCCGCTTCTTGCAATTACCCTTATACTCAACGGAATTCAGCCGGTTTTATCAGGTAAAAATAGGGTAAACTACTTACTTAGTACCCCATCTATGCTTGTATTTCTGTTTTGACACTACAATTATTATTTTTTAAAATAATAGCTAATATTATATTTTTATTTTAATTAATATTCGATCATTAAAATTTAACAATAATGATGTGATTTATTTTGAATTAAGATAAATTAGTTTTAATCCTAAAAAATTATATATTTTTATTAAATTGATCATCACACTATCAATTTAGTCCATCATCTAAAATTTTTAGATTAAAATTATATATTAATATATACTATTAAAATTTATTTATTTTCGTTATTTGTTATTAGAGTTGTAATTTTTTTAATACTTGTTATTAGAAGTTTAATTTTAAAATTTATTTTTTGATATTTATTATAAGAGACCTATTTTTTAATATATTTATTATTAGGGTTCAGTTTTTCCTAATACTTGCATTAGAGGTCTATTTTTAATAATTATTATTAGGATTATAATTTTTCAATATTTATTATTAGAGGTTTACTCTTAAAATTTATTTTCCCCAATATTTATTATTAAAGATTAATTTTTTTATCAATACATATTATTAAAAACTTATTTTTTTTCTAATATTTGTTAGTAGTTATATATTTAATTTATTTTTTTAATATTTTTATTAAAAAATTATTTTTTAAAATTAAATATTAAATGTCACTAAAATTTCAATAACGACTCGGTTCAGGTGTCGCTGTTGGTCGTGGTTGGCAAGCTTTTGTTGCATACGTCAACATCGGTTGTTATTACGGACTTGGAATTCCATTGGGATCGATTCTTGGCTTCTACTTTCAGCTGGGAGCAAAGGTATGGCTTAGTTATGGGGAAATTATGATTTTGTTCCTTCTACTATACTCAAATTTCACTCTTCTTTTTCAAGTTTTAAATATTATTTGCATTTCAATTTTTTGAAAATTAAAAAACAATATTTTATATTTATTCCGAAAGTAATTTGGGCACTTGGCGAGGATTAAACTCACGACCTTTCGTTTACGAAACGAACGAATTATAACTAAAAGTAGGGGAAAAGGAGATTTTAAAGAAAAAAAGAATTATGATATAAATATTACGACAGAAATTATGTCTTGAGCTTCAAAAAATAGAGTTATACAGTTCGAGTTATTATTTATTAATAAAAATATATAAGATTTAATTAGAAATATATTAATATAAATATTTTAATAATTTTAAATAAAGATGCATATTTTTGGACTGACTCGGATTTGGATTGTGATCTACAGGGTCTATGGTCTGGTATGATTGGTGGCACAACCATGCAAACCCTAATCTTGATTTGGGTCACATTTAGAACAGACTGGAAAAAAGAGGTCAGATTTTCCATAGAAACAAACACAACTTATTGCTATTTCTAACGGAATTAATTATATCAGATGTATCTAAATTATGATCATTATTTTAGAATAATCCTAATTTTTTAATATTCTAATTTCTTCTAAATTGATCCTTAAAATTTTTAAACATTCTAATTTCATCTTTAAATTATCGGTATATGTTAATCATATTTTATGTTAATAAAACGTTTATAAAAATTGTTATTTGTCACGAAACACTGTTGTGTATTATGTAATAATATGATGTGGTGTAAACGATAATTTAAGGATAAGATTGAAACATTCAAAAACATTGAGACAAATTTAAAATAAGCATCATAGTTTGACGATACAAATGAATATTCAAAAGTTTAGAGACCAATTTAAAATGATAATCATAGTTTAGAGATAAAAATAAAATATTCAAAAGTTTGGGTACCAATTTAGGATGATAATCATAGTATAAAGATAAAATTAAAATATTAAAAAGTCTAAAAATTAAATTTTGAATGAAAGTTATAATTGAAGGACGTACGATAAAATTAACTATTCTAACTGTCATAATAGCTCTTCTAATTACTTAGGTTAGACAAGAATGTCTTCTTTTTAGAGTTTTATAATAAATAATTCAATTATTTTAAAAAATATTAATAATTTAATCGCTCAATTAAAGTTTCGTGATAAATAAATCACATGATTACAAGTACGATAACAAATATATTATTATTTATCTTTCAAAGTAGCAATTTAATCGTTCAAAGACGGTATAAAAAATTTTATCGTAGAAAGTATCGTTTTTTTTTTGTATAATGATAATTTTAACCCTTAATGTTTATGATTTTTATCAACTTTACTCGAAAGGGTTAAAATTATTTTTATGTTTTTTTAAGTAAGAATCATATTTTTAGGGATTTCAACTCTAAACCTTAAATTATAAATTAGATTCCATGATTCCAATCGTGTGAATCACGCACAATTCGGCACGTGGAAATCAAACTTTCTTTTCAGTTCATTTAAGAAGCTTTGTACACAACTGCTGCAAGTCGTACTAATATATGAGAAATCTCTTTCTCGGAAAACAGCAATTTTGATTTATCAGTGCTCCATTTTGCATGGAGACAATAAGAAAATCGACATTTTTACTCTGCTTTCCCCAGTAGTCCCTCACATTTTTCTAATTTTCAATTCACTCCCCAAATCACTGCTTCTCAGCAGCCATTAAATTCTATCTGCTCTGGTAGTTGTTGGCATAGTATGGCAGTAGCTTCAATACCCTTATTGCACTCCAAAGTTTGGATTTTTAATTAATATTCTTGCAAGTTAATTTTAGAATCTGGGTATTCAAAAAAATTCATGCTTGACTGTGGGGTTTTGTCTTTGAAGTTGTTGCCTTCTGATAGCTTTTAATGATGAAACATCTTGGGGTTTTGTCATTTTTGATGATATGGGTGGTTTCATGGACTTGTCTTGTAGGTTGTAAGAAACCTGTTTGTGTAAATGTTGGTGTTATTTTCACTTTTGATTCTGTTATTGGTAGAGCTGCAAAACCAGCAATGGAAGCTGCAAAGTCTGACATCAATGAATCTCCCATGATTCTTAATGGAATAGATTTCAATTTGATTATGGCGGATGCTAATTGCAATGCTTTCTTGGGCACCATTGAAGGTAGCTTCAAAATCATGTTCTTTTGTTGCTAATTAATCTGTTTTTAGTTTAGAATCACTGTCATATGATTGAATCTTTGTGTTTTTATATCAGCTTATCAAGTAATTGAGCAAGAGGTTGTGGCTATTGTTGGTCCACAATCATCTTCAATTGCTCATATGGTTTCCTCAATTGCCAATAGTCTTCAAGTGCCACTTGTTTCGTATGCCGCCACCGATTCGAGTCTCTCGGCTAAGCAGTTTCCGTTCTTTGTCCGGACCGTGCAGAGTGATTCAAACCAAATGAATGTCATGGCTTCTTTGGTTGATTTCTATGGATGGAAAGAGGTCATTGGTATCTATGTGGATGATGAGTATGGGAGGAATGGGATATCGGCCTTAAACGATGAACTCGATAAGAGAATGGTGAAAACTTTCTATAAATTGTCTTTGCCTTTGAATTTTATGCAAAGTGATGTTGTAGATTTGCTCGAAGAATCGAAATTGTTAGGCCCTCGTGTGTTTATCGTTCATGTTAATCCCGATCCCCGGTTAAGAATCTTTGCTGCTGCTGAAGAGCTTAAGATGATGACTAGTAACTATGTATGGTTTGCAACGGATTGGCTTGCTACTACCATTGATTCATTCACTCCGATGAATAGAACTGCGCTTCGTGTGCTTCAAGGGGTGGTTGGACTTCGCCAACATATTCCGGAGTCCAACCGGAAGAAGAGCTTTATGTCTCGATGGAGAAAGATGCAACAGAAAGGTTTGGTAAACTCCGAGTTGAATGCCTATGGCCTTTGTGCTTATGACACGATTTGGACAGTTGCATACTCGATCGACAAGTACATAAAAGATGGCAACAATTTCACATTTTCATCAAGTGGTATGCTAAACAATACAGAAACATCCCAATTGCATTTGGAGAAGCTTAAAGCGTTCGATGGTGGAGCTATACTACTCGAGCATATTATGAACACAAGCTTCTCTGGTTTAACTGGTCGAGTTCGTTTTAATTCAGATCGGAACATTGTAACTTCTGGTTATGATGTCATTAATATTGACAAGATGGATGTTCATACAGTTGGTTACTGGTCTGATATTTTTGGTTTCTCAGTTTCTCCCCCAGAAGCCATCCAAGGGACAAAGAAAGGCCATTCTGAGTTAGACCAGAAGCTTGGCAATGTTACTTGGCCCGGTGGAACGACCAAAAGGCCTCGTGGCTGGATGATTGCAGACGACAATCGCCCTTTGAGAATCGGAGTGCCTTATAGAGCAAGTTTTGTTGATTTTGTTACGGCACTGAATGGTACTCACAAAATCGCGGGATACTGTATCGATGTGTTCAACGAGGCACTGAAACTTGTCCCGTATAGTGTTCCTTACAAATTTGAGCTTTACGGGGACGGTCGGTCCAATCCTAACTATAATGATCTTGTAAAGATGATTGCAGATAATGTAAGTATGATCTTTATCCTAAGCCGTGCATTGTGAAGAGACATGTTTGTTTATAGATAGAGCTTGTTCCTAGTAATCAATTTGTAAAACTATGGTACCAGGTGTTCGATGCAGTTGTCGGGGACATTGCGATCGTGAAAAACCGGACCACAATGGTGGATTTTTCTCAGCCTTATGTAACGACCGGTCTTGTCATAGTAGCTCCGATCCACAATGCAAAAACGAATGCTTGGGTGTTTCTAAAACCGTTTACAGCAGATATGTGGTGCATGACTGCAGGTGGCTTTTTTATAATCGCCGTCGTTGTCTGGATTCTCGAGCATCGAGTGAATGATGCTTTTCGTGGCCCTCCAAGGAGGCAACTCGTGACAATGGTTATGTAAGTTACTGCAATTCTAGCTTAATATCCTGTTTCTTTCGGCACTCATTCATCCATTCGTTTGCTATTGCAGGTTCAGCTTCTCGACTCTGTTTAAAACGAACCGTAACGACACTTAGGATCCCTAACTTATTTTGTTCGAGACCTTTTTCGCCGAGTTTAAGCTTTAATCGATCGCAGATGTTATGTTAAACGTGACAGATTTATTTTAACAATGCAGAGGAAGAAACCGTGAGCACACTTGGGCGAATGGTGATGGTGGTATGGCTTTTCCTACTGATGGTGATAACGTCTAGTTATACGGCAAACTTGACTTCGATCCTTACGGTTCAGCAACTTTCGTCTCCCATCACCGGAATTGATAGCTTGATTGCTAACCGCTGGCCGATCGGTTACCAAATTGGTTCATTTTCATATGGTTATCTATCTGAGACCCTTAACATCCACAAGTCACGGCTTGTTAAACTACACTCCCCGGAAGAGTATGAAACTGCTCTACGACTAGGGCCGGATAACGGAGGGGTCGCAGCCATCGTCGATGAGCTTGCTTACGTCGAGTTATTTCTGTCAAAGCGAACCGAATTCGGGGTCATTGGTCAACCGTTTACTAAGACTGGATGGGGATTTGTAAGTACTTCTCTTGTACATACACTAAAATGCATAGTTGCATACACACACATGTAGCTGGAATGCTGAACTTTCCAATCTAATATCAACCTCTTTGTACCATATCAGGCTTTTCAGAGAGATTCCGCGCTTGCCGTTGACATGTCGACCGCAATCTTGAAACTTTCCGAAACCGGAAAGCTTCAAGAGATCCATGCTCGATGGTTCTGTAAGATGGGATGTCCGGAAGAGAGGAGAGCGAAATCCGAACCGAACCAGCTCCAATTGGTCAGCTTCTGGGGCTTATATCTTTTATGTGGTGTGATCACTCTAGCAGCACTTATAATCTTTATCCTACGTATGGTTCGCCAATACTCCCGTTACCGGCGACGGCAAAGGAAACTTCACCGCCCTTCGTCCTCGGTTCAAACTACAACCGGTTGCTCTGACGTCGTTTTCAGCTTTTTCGACTTCATCGACGAGAAAGAGGAAGCTATCAAGAAAATGTTTATGCAATGTGAGATTAATCCAGTCCCAGAAACTCCAACCAGCTCAACCACATGAAACATTATGTGTCTTAAACCAAGAAAATTGTGCATGTATATGAATCTACTACTACAAACATGTATAGGATTTGTCCTGTCGGTAAATACTAGGGGGTGTTTAAACGGTTAATTTGGTCGGTTGTTGAATCGAATTATCAAAAACTGAATTAATCGAACTTTTTAAATCTTTAACCATTAACCGAGCCAATTTTTTTTCGAAATATATAACCAAATAAATTTCGGTCAATTCGGTTAACCAAAATTTGTTATAAAATTTTAGAAAAATTACACAAATAATCACTCAATAATATTAAAATAGTCTTTTTAGCCACTAAACTTTCAAAAATTATAAAACAATCATTAAACTTATCTAATTATTATAAATTGATCATTTAACTATTGTATGTTATAAGTTAGTGATAATTTTTAAAAATAATATTTTTTAATAATCTAATATATTTAATTATCATTTTATATTAATTTGATGAAATTAATGACTAATTTATAATTTTTAAAAGTTTAGTGACTAAAAACAAATATATATATAATATAAAATATAAAATTTCGGTTAATTAACCTATTTTGAACTGAATTAACCATTAATCGAACTTTAAAAAAACTTTAACCACTTACCGATCAAACAAAATTCGATAACCGATCATTTAACTGAATTAATTCAGTTTGATCGGTTAATTCAATTTAACTAACCGTTTAAACTCCCCTGCTAAATATATTTTTATTTATGAACCCATCATTTTAAATATTTTATTTAAAATAAAAGAATTTTATCTAAGAAAATTCGTTTTTTTCAAATTAAAATATTTTGTGACATGAAAATACTTTGTACACGCTCAACCGTCCCGTTAAGTAGTTAATATTTCGTCGTTAAAAACTATTATCCTAATCCGTCACTAAAAATTCTAAAGCTCGCCTCCCAAAAAATATACAAACTTTTCTAAAAACTCTTCTCTTCTGCTTTTCCCATTGCCAAAATCATCGACACAGCACTAATTCTCGTTCGTTTTAGGCTACAAAGATCCAAAGATTATGACCCGTTTCTGCACAAAAATGATCGAACATGTCAAAAACAACTATGAAACGAGTCTCTCTTCTTGCAGGTAGTTCGACTCTGTTTAGTACATTGGATTGATGTCCTTATTGCGCTGCACAATAAAGTTCATTATTGTCTGTAAGAAAACTATATCATTGTGGTTCTTATTTATATGGCAATGGCAGGCGAGAGCATATGCGAAGGTCATAAACGCGACCCTGTTCTTTTCAAGCGCTGCATACAACATCAATGTGAACAAGATTTTCAAGTTCATCACAGCAAAACTCTTCGTCTTCGACCTGCCTTGGACGGTCGAACGCAACCTTACCATCGGAGAATCTATCATCGATTTCTAAGAGTTTCCTCTCGTCTGTAATGTAGGTAATATAGCCAACGTTTCCGAAGGGACCGATCCTCAGCCAACCGGTCACCGGATTTTATGTTTTGCTTTCATCTGTCCGGTGATACTCGAGTTGTTAAAGCAATGAATACCGTTCGAGTTATTCAACAATTATAGCAAAAATACAAAAAAAAAAAAAAAACCTCTTAAAATGGCTTTAAAAGGGAAATAAAAATAATAAATAATGAACAGTCTGCTACAACCTACAAGTAAAGGTGTGATATTTAAATTCATGGTTTAGAAACACAAAATAAAGCCCTTAAGTTTCTTTTTCTCTTCGGCGAAGTCAATTCCCGAACCTCTAGATTTGATGAATTTTCTTAGGTCACTTGGAATTTTCTTAGCCCCCAAACAAGGTGCGCTCTTGACTTCTCCCCCTCCTCTTCTATGATCTCAAAATCCACCTGCTCCTGCATTAAAAGCAATAGATTGGAATCTATAAAAGTGTAAAATGATGTTTCAGTCCCTCAACTATACTCGAATTAGAGATTTAATCCTTGGAATTTTCTTCCGTAATTGTTAACTATATAAACTATTTGGATTAACCAAAAGTAGAAAGACAGCATTGTATCAAATTAAAGTACAGGGACTAAACAGAAAAATTGAGCATGGTATAGGACCGAGACTATTATTTGACCAAAAAATGTCAAAGGGAATATGCATACCTTAGCTTAGTTTCTTGCGTCGCATGACAAAGAAGCCTTTATCCGTTCAACGGTACATGCAATCAAGTTGTTAACTGTTGCAACCGATCCGAGAGAGAGTTTCGCCGTCGGAACCGAATCAACCAGAATCTGAAACGCAACCGTCAAAAGAGATCCACCGGAGCTGCAGGCCGCATCTGCAGTGATGCCACCATCGGCACTCGAAGTTGCAGTTGTCACAGCTGATCCGTCGGGAAGTATAGCAAAACCCGAAGGAAGAAGGGCAACGTAATCCGGGTCGCCTCCGTTTAAGACGACATTCATCGCGACTATATCGACGGGTGCATAGATCACGAAAGAGGCTGTTGGGTCAGTGCAACTCTCTTGTAGAATCAACATGTTGCTCTGGTTTGAATTCGCCCTCTACAAAAAATTCATTTCATGTTGTATCATAAATTTAATTATCGAATCAAATCAAATCGAGAAAATAACATTGGGAAATTACTTACGTTGACTCGAAGTAGTGAAACACAATTGCCTGTGTCCCGACCATTGGCAATGTGTGCCATTTCTTGGACAGCTCCACCGTTTGAAAGAATATCCCACTGTTTTTTGTTACCATTTCTCATTATATGTCATTCAAAACATGCTAAAACACAAATATAGTCCCTTTATTTTATAGAAATTGAAAAGTTAATCCTTCTACTTTAATTTATCGAGTTTGTACCTCGTTTCGAGAATTGTCATCTCTAAGAAAATCGAATATCCTTTTCGGTGAAACCGGAAGCCAAAACGATGTTGCAGCACTCAGCACAATACCAGGTGGTCTACCGGGATCATCTATACTTTTTCTAGTCATCACTCGAACATCATCGGCCCCTGTCCCGGATAACGTCGTCCACGTGTGGGCGGTCGAGGCACTTACGCCGGCACAGAAACTTATCACCATTCTCTCAGCTAGCTTCAACATACTCTTCCTCCCATCTTGATTTGTTATCACTAATATCACCAAATACAAACTAATTATAGCTAAAATAAGTCTGAACTTTTGAAAATTTTCAATTTAGTCCCTCTTCTTTTAAAAGGTTAAAATTGATACAAAAGTTAAACTACTTCCGGGTTTTTTTTTATCATCGTTACCTCTGACATCACCGGTGGGTATGTTAGTAGCCATGACACTCGCCAGCCTCTCGCATTGCCTGTCTAAAGTCGCAATCCAACGTTGAGCGCCGAATGCATGGCCGGAGCTTACGAGCTGCTTGTAAAGACTGTGAACTCCGCTATCATCCACTTCAACATGTTCAACCCAAGTAACCTAATGCATGAAGGCATTGGCATTGATTGAGCTTATAAATAGAAGAAATTACAGCTACTAATTGTTTTTTTATAACCACTGATATTCGATTTATTGGGAGTGATTAACTCAGATCGAATATACCTTCGAATACCCGTTGGGCATTTCTTGAACCAGGCATCCGGATGGTCTCCTTCGGCATCTAATTGAGGGACTTGGGCGTATATTATCCAAGGAAACATCGACCACTGCCCAAGTTCCCTCTGCATGTTGCTTGCAATATCTTACGTAATAGCTCTCACGAGTGGGTACAAGTGGTGTTGAGACTTGGAATTCAGCTGCCATCTGAGAAATTAAATAGCAAATAAAAATATATAAAAAAAATATATCATTTACTATGACAAGAAATACCTTAAGGTTTGATTGAGTAATCATTCCGGTTTATATTTTAATTCTCAACGTTTTATTCGAGTCAAAATATTTCTTTTGTAGATGAAAATTGTCAGTCAACTAGCTTTAATTGGTTTGAAATGACATAATAAGTCTATATGTATTGGCGGATCCAGAAATTTATTCGAGGGTGGGTACTTATAAAATTTTAAAATTTCAGGATGGGCACAAACTTTAAATATTATAAAAATTAAAGGACTAATTCATAAAAATTATAAAAATTAAAGATAAATACGTAAACTTAAAAAATTCATGCCGAGCACAAGCACACCTTCCCTTAAGCTTGGATCCGCCATTGTCTATATGACAATAAATATGTTAACATAGCAGTGTCAGATAAATATGTTGATATTACAGAATAATGCATCAATTAAAAAAATTATAAAATATAAAATTATTATTTTTTAATGACATGTTGTTCCATCAAATCATTTAAACTTGTTTATCTTCAGTTGACTAACAGTTTTCATCTACGGATGAACTATTTTGACTCAAAGACTTAGGTTCGAATAACGTATCTGTAAGGTATGCATACGTTATAAAAAAAACTAATAAAAATAAGAGATATTATCATAAAATCATATTATATATAACAAAATATTAAATTTCCAGATTAATACCACTTGAAGGGCTCCATTATAATTGCCTGCTACGCCTGTTGATAGAACATCCAAAGTTGAAGCCTTGGAAACTATCCCCGAAAACACAGTCGACCATTGGTGCTGAATTTCAAAACAAATACATATGTATATGTAATATTAGTGCTTGACACACATTTGTAATGGATTTTTAATGTAAAAATCTTACCACATCCATAAGAATCTCGACAAGGTTGATGTGGTTCATGATTACAACAGCTGTTTCTCTTGAAGCTTCACACTTGAAGCCACTAGGTTTTGGTCCAATTCCTCTAGGAAACGTTCTAAAATACTCCTCCTCGTTAAGGACACAGGTTGTACCATCGAGGCTGCTCATCCATAACGGCTCACCCATCTGTGCCATTCGAACAAGTTCCTCCATTGCTGCCACCGCGAGCTCAATGATCATCGGCTTATCAGCCTCGGAAGGTGATGTTATCGACCTAAGGAGATCCTCGGCACCGTATATCTCACAGGTTCCGGGTTGTGCACCAAAATCGAAAGGTCGAGGCAGCATGGGAGACGAAAGGAGAGGGTAGTTCACCACGGACTTGCCAACGTACTTTGCAGCTATTGCTGATATACGATCAATCTGTGCACAGTACTCACACCAACATGTTACTAATAATAGAACCATTTAAAATACAGAAGATATATTTAAAGAAAAAGCATAATACAGGGACCTTTTTGAGAATTTGACCAAAGATACCTCTTCTCTTAGTCGAGCATTTTCAAGCCTGAGGTGGTGTTCATCGAAGGACATTTGAGCTACAGCAGTTGGGCCTCCACAGTTAGGGCAAGAAGCAGTAGTTAAAGCTTCCCTAAACCTCATGTTGTCGGCCCTTAGCTTCTCGTTCTCAGCTCGAAGTTGAGTGTTTTCTTGGCGCTCATGTTGTGTCTGTAGTAGGAACCAAAATAACCCAGAGTTTGAGATGTTCAATCATGCTAAAATTCAAACAAAAAATGTTTAATATAGTTGTTGGTCAATGTGGGATGGATTTATCAGTCTTCAAGCGGTTCATTCATTCTGATTTGAACGAAAATAGTAATCTATTAAGACGATGAAGGAGAGAAAGAAGTATTATTATTTAGAATCTTAAAGGAATTGAAATACGATGTAATTTTAGAGTTTAATATTTAAAATTTAAAATTTAAATTTAGGAGTAAAATTTTGATTTTTATAATGATAAGACATGAAAAGCAGCATAAAAAGACGTGAAAATGTCTCTCTTTTTATTGTGTCTCATTTGGTATCTCCATTTTAAATTAATGGGTTTAGGGTTAAGGATTGTGGTTAATGTCTAAGGAATTAGAGATATGATATATTTTTAGGGTTTAAGATTTAAAGAGTAGGATATAGAAATTAAGATTATGATTTAAAATTTAAATTTTAAGTATTTTTTAGGGTGAGACATAAAAAGGGGCACAATAAAAGGTTGGAGGTTTTTTATTCAAAAAAACATGATTTTCGTGGGTGCAAATCAGATGTCTTTTATTGTATCACCTTTGGTGTTCCTACGGGTTTAAAGTTTAAGGTTAGGGGTTATGATTAGAGTTTAGAGAAATAGGTGTAAGATGCATTTTTAGGACACTGATTTAAGATATAGAAATTAAGGGTTAAGATTTTAATTTTAAAAGATTTTTTAAGGTAAAAAATTTAAGAAGATATAATTAATAACACGAGAATTTTGTTCGATTATAGTTTAAATCAAATATATGTGTATGTGCATATGTATATTGTATACACACCTTCATTTGTGTACGCTTGTTTTGGAACCAAAACTTCACTTGCAAGGGCTCTAACCCTAACTCACGCCCAAGTTCCTTCCTTTGCTTGTCATCTGGGTGCGGACACTCCTTGAAGAAACTATCAACAAAAGTACAAATCTTTTACCAAAAACGTGTACCTTTTAAATAAACCATAAAAACAACATCGAGATGGGCTGATCGAACTCGACTCTAGACTTAATCGGATAAAAAAAATAAAAGGGTTTTTGTTTTTATATCTTACGCTTCCATTTCTTGGATCTGATGCTGGGTATGGCGATGGTAACGCTTCTTTTTACTGGGGCGAGGATTCTGATCGTCGCCGGAGGCGACATCATGGTTTTCACTGCCGGATTTCGTGGTACTGTCGAACTCATCGTCTCTCATTCGAGCAAGTTCACTTTCGGAAGTGAGTTGTGTCATCTCAAGAGCATGGAGTTGACCTTCCATCATGTTGTTCGGCTGCTGGAACATTATATATCTAACAGTTCTTGTAAGATTCCTCAAGGCTTATTGGTTTCCAATCTAACGAACAGAAATACAAAAGCAAACAAAAAAACATTTGGTGTTGGAGTGTAAGAAAAATAAAGGGAGTATGTGTTTCTCGATTTCATAATAGTAATTAGTAATTACCTGAACAGAAGAGGTTGTTCCGAGACCATTAACATTCCTGTTTCCACTTATCACCGGCGGCGTGTTTCTTGCCTGAATCATAACTCCGGCCAGGATATTTCAGAATCCCGAGAGCCCTGAGCAATACTTGTTCATATACACCCACACATACACATATATATAGAGTTCTGAGTTCCTTGGCCTTCTTACGACAGTTTAGATTCCCCGGCAGTGAGAGAAACAAAAGCTGACTCTGGTCTTTTGGCAGCTCAAAAGTCTTACGTAAACGTTGACAAATTCGATAAGACTTTTGAGTTTTGACAGACAAATGAAAAAAAAATGTCCCAGCGATGATCAGGGAGAATCCAATCCAACCAGGCTTTTCACTGTCTGAAAATTTCAGGTTGGAAAAACTTAAGAAAGGCCATGAGTGAAACACTGTACAGAAAGCTTAGTTGTGTGAGAATTTTTACCTGATGAAGAAAAACCCTAGAAAAGTTGGAGGAAGAAGACAAGTTTTAGGGTTGTATTTAGGGCAAGAAAGTGAGCGAAGAAGAAGAAGGAGAAATGGGAAACAGATGGATGAAATTGTGGCAGGGAAGAGTTATTGCGGATCGTATTGAAGGGTGCCATTGCATTTAATGGAGGAGGAGGAAGCTGTAAATGCTATTGAGAGAGAAAGCAGAATTTTTTTTCAAGTTTTTTTTTTAATCTTCTTTCCTTAATTTCTTACAGAGAGTTTTTCTTGCATGTGTGTTGCAAGGAAATGACGGCTACCAAACAAAACTTTACGGTAGTAATTTCTTTCATCTTCATTAAAATTTCATGTTTTTTTTTAAAAAAAAATAAGTAGTCTAATTTTTTTTTTAAAAAATATTTTAAAAATATAGATTTAATTTAGGGTTTAGTTTATAGGATTAAAATTTATTTTTTATGATCTTAATTTAGGTTTAAGGTGGTAGTTTATAGTTTATAGTTTATTTAATATACGTATAGAAAATATTTTTTTATTATTTTTAGAATTTTTAAAATTTTACGTTAAGTAATTCAAATTGATTCGCGTCGCACATTTAATTTTAATATTATAATTCAATCTTTTTGCATTACCAATTATTTATTTTCACATCCATTTTTTTATATTTCTCATATTATATGCTATCATTTATCAAAACAAATTACATGTGGTGAAATATCGTAATTAATACCAAAAATATTGCAACTTCAAATCCTAATCATTTTGCGACAATTGCATGCCACATTTTCTCGTGGGATGTTTTTATTTTTATTACTTTCATCTTATAAGGATTGTTGAGATAAAAATCATGTCAATTTTTTTATAATATGAATTTAATGTTAAATTTAATAAAAGGGAAAGGGTGACATTGATTTTTTTATATAAATTATTATTTATGTATTAATGTCGATAGCATGTTTTGATAGATATTGATATTAATCACGACGAAATATTTTAATTAAACATGTAGAAGATTCTTGCGTGAAAACTATAATAATGGGTTAATTATGAATTGCATCCTTTTGTTTTATAAAAATTTAATCTTAGTTCGGTACGAAAATAAAGAGTTAGTTTAGGGTACAAATCATCTGTTAATCGTATTTTTATTGATTTAAAGTTAGTTATGGTTTAAAGAATTAGAGGTATGGTGTATTTTTTAGAGTGTAAGGTCTATGATTTAGGATATAAAAATTTAGAGTTAAGGTTTAAAATTTAGATTTTAAAATTTTTAACGAGGGGATTGAAAGGATGCGTAATTAAAGGAAATAAGATTTCTACTCATTAATCTAGTCGCAAGTAAATTATTTAAAAATTATTGCATAATAAAAGAGGAGAATATCTCATGCATTGATGGTAGAAAAAAAATATAAGCTTTTAAATTTTAGGGTTTAGTGGTTTATTTTAAGATTTAAGATTTTATAGGTTTAAATGCATAGATTTAAAATTTATAACTTACGGTTAGAATTTAAGGTTTAAATGTTATGGATTATATTTTAGGGGTAATAGTGTCAGATATTAGAGTTTAACCTACAAATAGAGATGGGCAAGAGTTGGATAGAGTTGAATTTTTGGCCAACCCACACCCAACCTTAATTAGTTTTTAGAGATTTAATTATAAAAAAAATAAGGGATCTAATTGTAAAAAAATTAATTTTAGTAACTTAATTACATAAATATAAAAAATGATTATTATTGCATTAATTTTAGTGACTTAATTATAAATATCCATAATATGTGGAAAAATTGAATTAATAATCCCAGACCATGTCAGATTTTTTCACCCAAAACTTAAACCCACAACTCGAGGTCACCCTTAAAAAAGCTCGACCCAGCCTAAAACTGAATTTTTCACACACAAAAATTGACCCGATTGAATCGAATCGCGTTAAAACCTATCAGATCTAAATTCCATACCATCCCTACCTATAAACCCTAAATTTAAATTTTTAAACTTTAAATTTCTCTAGTTTTAAGATCTTATCTTTAGACCCAAAATAAGGTTCCTAAATTAAAATCGAAACGTTTATAATTTTCTATTATGCGCATGAAATAATTATTTAAAAATAAAATTGCTATACTGCTGATTTTTATGTCATGATTTGACAACAAGATCAATAATATTATACATTTAAATTAATTTCTCATTATTTTTAAACGAGATTGAATTCTGGCGAATCAATTAAACTAGAATGACTAATTTCTTGATTATCAATTTTGTTTCCGCATTTGTGTTAGTTTTAAGATTTAATATTAAAATTTAAGACGTAAAGATTAAAAATTTAAATTTTAAGGGTTATAATTAAAATTTAGAGTGATATAATTAGGGATTTAAGTTATAATTAGGGATGGGTACAGAATCTGAACTCGGTCTGATCAGGTTTAATTTTTGGTAAAAAATTTGAGTTTGGATCGGGTCTGATTTTTTTTAAGGTGATCTCGGGTCGGGAATAGGGTGGAAAATCCAATTCGACCTGACCCAAAACTAATAGGATAAATTTTCCATATTTTTAGGGGTATTTGCAATAATGATCCTCTTTATTTATATTTTATATAATTAGGTCATTAAAATTAATTTTTTAATAATTAAGTCTCTAAAAAATTATTCTTTTACAATTAGATCTCTAAATTTTATTTTTTTTTATAATTAAGTCCCTAAAATTTAATTTTTTAATAATTCGGGTCGGATTGTTGAAATTTTTTTACCCTAAACTCTGGCCGAGGGCGAGTGAAAGGTACGATTCTTCAGGTCAAGTACGGGTGAACCGAAAATCTGACCCGACTCGACTCGACCTGTGAATCTCTAGTTACAACCTAAAAATCTTAAATTTTAATCTAAAACCTTAAATTTTAACCATATCTCATAAATTTTAAATCGTTAAACCAAAATATTTAAACTTTAAATCCTAAAATCTAACATTAAATTTTTAAAACTAGACTGTTAATAGATTTTTTTTATTTTCATCTTCTATGTATAAAATATATATCCTAATATTAATTATAAAGTGTTGAATAAAAATAAATAATCTCTTCTGAGAAGAGGAACTAGCATGTAGGTTCCTTTATTTAATATGTTCAATATTGTTAAGCAATAATTATTAAGGATCTGGATTTCTTTAGATATATAAGATGTTTAAAATTTTTATTTAAGAAAATAAATTATTTAAAGTTTATTTTTGAATTTAAGTCAAAAACTAGAAAAATATCATCTATAAATAATGATTTAAATAAATGATATTCTACTATTTATATATGATATTCTATTATTTATACCGTAAAAAATATATAAAAATTATTTATATTTTAAAAAATAAATTTAGATTAAATTATTTTCAAAGATCTAATTCAGATAACCATTTAAAATTTCAAATATTTAAAATTATTAAATAAATCAAATCTTAAATAAGTTTATTATGCTATGAAATTTGTTTTTTTTTAAATAAATACGTAATAATTTATTCCCATCAATTATATAGAAAGGAACAAAAATGAAGGATAAAACTTAAAAGCCATAAATAATCACAATCGTTCGTGTTATGCATTTATTATTGTAAGAGAATGATTAATATAATATAATAATTATTAATATTTAATTTATTAATTAATTAATTTAAATTAAAATCTATAAATATTGTATGCATGAGAAAAGTAAGGATTTTTTTTTTCAATCACTCCATTAAATTGATATAATTTTTTTATTTCTTTCACCTATTTTAAATATTATATATATATATATATATATATAATGTTGAGGGTTGCTTTTCATTTAATTTTCAATAAAAAAAAGTGAAATAGAAGTTATAAATAAAAAATATTTTTAAAATATAAAGGAAACATAATAGTATATATTTAAAGAAAACAATTATTTTCATGTTGATTATATTTAATTGTTTAATATTGTTATTAATAAATAGTATTTATGTAGTATAAATATTATATCAATTGTTTTAAAGAAAACAATTTAAAATAAGAATAAATAAAAAAATTATTTTAGGATTATTTTTTAATAAAAATGATTATTTTACATTTTTTTTTATTTTTTTACATTTAATAAAGAATAAATTTATAATAAGCGACACTATTAACCTAACACATATTACACATCATAATAAGCCATTAAATTTTTAATAATTTTTATTAAAAAATAATAATATTTTTTTAAAAAAATTAATATATATTTAAATTATTTTTATATTTACCATAATGATTATAATATTTATGAAAATAATTTAATTTGTGCTATATTTATAGAAAAAAGTAAGCCTAATATTTTTGTAAATCCCCTCTAAACAATAACTTAAGTAGTTTAATTTGAAGGGGTATATAATGTATTTAGGGGTGAGTATTCGATCGAGTCGAGTTAAAAAATTTTAAGTTGTTCGAGTTAGCGAGACATATTTTACAACTCAAATTTTATTTGAAAAATTTTCGGTTCGAGTCGAGTTTAAAATATTCGAGTAGAATCAAATCGAGTTTTCGAGTTTCTATAAATAATTAATTATAATTATTTATCATGTTATAGTATAATTTGATTATAATTTAAATAATTTTCTTTAATCATATAAGATATGTATATATATATATATACATATCTTATATTTTTATATATCAATGTATATATATTATAAAAAAATTGAAAGACTCGTCTCAAACTTAAAAATTAATCCTTTAATTACTAAAAATTTTGAGTTATTCGAGTTATTCAAAATTCTATTTTATAACTTGAATTTTATTTGAAAATTTTCAAATCGAATCAAGTTTATAAAATTTTGACTTGAGTATTTTCGTCTTAAGTTGAGTCGAGTTATTCAATTTTTTGAATTGAATTCAGTTTTACTCACCCCTAAATATACGAGGACAGACAGTACCACTCATCTATCGGTAAACGCCACGCGCCTTCTCTCACGGAGAGTCCCATTTGAAACGTGGCATTAGGATTTAAGACGTTGTTGTCGAGTGCGTGCAGTGAAGTTTGCGCGTGGGATTATAATGCTCGTATTGACTTAAATGCTGGTCGTTTCGAGAAGTCAAACGCTGCGTTTTCTTCGTTGAACATCGGTGAAAGGAAAATATAGGATTTGACAGGACGCGGAGAGGTGGAGTGAAGAGGAAGTCTAATGTGGGTCCCATGATGCTGACGTGGTTAAAACATGGACGATAACATCTTAATTTAAATGCTAAGATGGAAACTTTTCAGATTTTTTATATACAATATCTTAAATTTAAGTTATATTTAAATAATATTAAATGATTCATTTTTTAAATTAACTCATTAATAATATTTAATAAATTAATTATTTATCGAGTCAAAAAATATTTATCGAATTTTAAATTTTGGATATCAATTGTAATTTTATTATTGTGTTACTTTATAATTTTAAGATTAAAAGATAATTTTACTCTTTGTGCTATTAGTATATATTAGGAGTATTTAAAATTATCCAATTCAGTTTATTTATCTGATAATTCAATATCAAATATGCGGATAATTTAGTAATTTTTATCAGGTCAAGTATTTAGTCCAATAATTTTTTGGGTATTCGATCGTAGGGATGACGATGAGACAAGACAAGTTTTTGACCATCACAAACCTAACTTAATATATTAACCCCTAAATACGATCCAATCACGCCCCAAATTAAATTATTAATTTACCCATCAATCATAAATTATGGTTTTCAGGTAATAAAGTTATAAAAAAAATAAAATTTAAAATTACTCATATGTTAAATTACATATTTAAAAGAGTAAACTTAAAATCGTTGATCGACAAAATCAAATATATTAAACTTGAATAATATCTAATAAAATTTTATGATAATTACAAACAAAAAAAAATTAAAACCCATAAAAGTATATATATATAATGATATTTTTATAATTAATTTTTACAATTAGGTCACTAAAATTAAATATTTTTATAATTAGATCTCTAAATTTTATTTTTTACAGTTTAATCTCTAAAATTTTAATTTTTTTAATGATTCGGATCGGGTCGGATTTTAAAGCTTAAAAATTGGTCGAATCGGGTCTGATTTTTCACCCTAAATTCGGGTCAAGTGACGGACGAAGAGTATAATTTTTTGGATCAAATACGAGTGGGCCAAAAATTTGATCCGACCCGACCCGTACACATCCCTAATACCTCTACTATATATTATAATATATAGTATAATTGTGAAAGTAAACAAGTAGGGTCTGTTTTTGGAGCGACAACGATCATTGGGACGGCCAAGTGGTTGGTGTCGCCTGTGGCTGTCAGGAACATATTTCCTCATTTAAAACAAAACGCCAAGCTATAACCTCTTTTCGACGTCGTTTTGATTGTCTTCGTTTTGTTCGTCCTCGTGGTCTATGCAATTGTCACAGGATCATTATCTTATTTCTAAAAGACATGGCCTGTGATACAGTAAATTTACCAAGCCTTATTTATTAGAGTTCTGGAATATCATAAATGTAAATTACCATTTAAATTTATTATTTAAAAAGTCTATGAAGTTTTGTTTTTCGAACAATCAATATTATATTTTCAAATCAACAAAGATTAATCTAAATGATAAGTAATTTAATTCCGTTTAAATAAATTTTAGGTTTGAAATATTATATATATAAAAAATCATTGCTAGAAAACTCACCCATCAATACTAAGTGTGTGATGTGAGTCTATAAAGTTTTGTTTTTCGAAGAATCAATATTATATGTTCGAATTAACAGAGATTGATCTAAATAGTAAACAATTTGGTTTCATTTGAACATGTCTCGAGTTTGAAACGTATATGTAAAAAATCCTTGCCGGAGGACTCAACAACCAAAACTAAGTGTGTGATGTGAGTCTATAAAGTTTTGTTTTTCGAACAATCAATATTATATTTTCGAATCAACAGAGATTGATCTAAATGGTGAACAATTTGGTTCCATTTGAACATATCTCGGGTTTGAGACGTTGTATATATAAAAAATCTCTGTCTAAAAACTCACCAAAACTAAATGTGCATCGCGGGTCAGTTCAAATTAATCAGAACAAAGCTTTGAAAACAGAAAGAAAAATAAAAGATATATTTCAAAATATATAATTGTTCATTAAAAAATTACAATCGAAATAATTATAACAAAATGAAAGAATATTATGCAGAATTAATTAATTAATTAAAAATCTGTTGAAACTAAGACTTAATTGTCAGGGGAAAATTGAAGGTCCTTTGAAATATTTAAGAAGCTTCTTTAAATGCAATTTCGTATTATATTATTATTGAATTTATTTTTGGTTTTTCAATATTTTCTCAGCTAATAAATACTTGAGCTTTTAATGAAGAAAACGATTCTCATTAAATGTTTGTAATTATAAAATATTATTATATGCAAAATGACAACATTTATTATTTATTTAATTTTATTAATAAAATTGGTAAATGAAAAAAATGTGTAAATTGTATCTGTTAACATAATTCAATCACTTAGAAGATTGTTGTAAAAAAGTTTTAATATATAAATTAGTCTCTAAATTTGATATTTTCTCAATTTAGTACTTATTTTCTTTTTTATAAATTTAGTAATCGACTTCTTAAGAACCAATTAAATTATTGACAGTAACGAATGTACAAGGGATGGAGAGCACCCCATCCTTGAATAATTTTTTTCTTATTTAAATTTTTTAAAACATAATTTTAAATTTATCTCACTTTTAAACATTTATTGACCAAACAAGGTATTGACATTATTAAATGTCATATGTCACAACTTGATGTTAATATATCGATTTCAAGTATAATTCAAGTACGGGTACAAAAATATTCCAAAAATAAAGTTGGAAAATTACTAAGTTTATGAGTTAATTTGTATATTAAGCAAATAAAAAGAATTTTCTTATATATATATATATATATTATAAATTGGAGTACAAAATTATAGAATCAAGCCATATAAAATGTATAAATTCAGTGGTCCAAACATGAAATTTGGTCACAGTGAAGCATGTTCATATTAGGAATACATGCTATAGACCTCAAGCCCAATTCATATGTATAAATTAACTGGCCCGAACTCATCACTCATGTATCCCTAATCGAGTTTTTTTACGATCTATACTAAAACGAGTTCGGAAGTTGAATACATATAAAAAATGATTAGTATCTCTCAACACTCAAAATCGATATCAAAATATTAACATACTGCGTAGTACATATCTCGAGAGTTTCTCGACCTTCCTGTATCTATAACGCGAATAAAAAATAAAAAAATCGACACAAAAAAAACTAATAAAAAAAAAGACAACATGAATATTTAGATTTTATACCCGTTAAAAAGTATTTATTTATATATTTTTGACCAGTTGATCAAACTGTTTATCTTTATTCTCGTATATTCTTTTAGATCATAGTTAATTGTATTTTCAAAATCTCTAGAATTCAAAATTGTTTTTAATTGCTTTATCTTTCTCTTTTGACGTAGAAGCTGTTTATGAGCACGGATTTTATTTTATCTCAGTAGTTAAGGGAACGATTGTTGTTCCTAGAAGTCACGAGTTTAAACACCAATATTACAATACAATGATTGAACGATCAATATTCGATAATTAATAATATATTTTGAAACAAATATTACTATAAGTATCATATTCGATAAAAATAACTGTTTCTGACCATCATAATACATGCATGCATGCAATTATCGTTTTCACAAATTGGGTTTTAATTAATAAGCAAATTAACAATTGTGTCCTTTTTAAAAGTATTTTGACCACCGACAAGTCCTTTTAACTTTACAGGGCAAGTGGGACATGCCAGTTCCTATGGGCAGATAAGCACACAGGAAGAGATGGAATGGAAATAAAGCTGGAATTAAGAACTTAAATTATTGGAGATGTCAAAGATGACGGGAAAATTAATTTAAACGATAAATAAATGTTTAAATTATATTTTAAAATAAATATTTAAAGTATTTTTAAGTTAAATATATGTTTAGTTATTTTTAACATGATTTAAATAGATATTTTTGTAATTGTCTCTTGAAAAATCTATTAGTCAATAAAAATAGGACACATGATAATATATTTTAAAAAAATAAATTAGAATTTTAAAATATTTTAAATTTATATATAATGTTAAAATATTAAATTCTTAAATCTCTAAATTCGATCATGACTACCGTTGTTGGTAATGTTTTAGAAGAGCAAATGAAGCGTTTTTTTTTTATATGACGTGAATTAATTTTTAGAGATGAAATGATTGGGGTACAATTTAGGTGCACAGAAATAGAAATTTATTATAAAATATTAAAATATATATTTTATTTTTTTTTGATTGATGGAAAAAAATATTGCTTTAAAGAAAATTATATATTTTAAAAATAATTTATTTTTACTTAATATATAAAAATAATTCTCTAAATCCTAAACTCTCTCAAGTATAAATAATAATATATTTTTTTATAAAAATTCTCTAATCTTTTTCGGTGCTATTTTTATATTCCAACACTAAAAATTAAATTCTAAGTATTAATCCTAGACCTTAAAAACTAAAAATACACATTACACTAAATCTCTACGGCCTAAACATGTACTCTAACCTTAAACATAAACTCTAAACCTATGACTGAATATGATTAACCGTAAAACTGAAAACTGATTCGAACTGAGATATTTGGACGACTTATATAGTTTATAAATTTATGAATCATGGCTAACCGATTTAAATTTATTTTTAATTAATTTATAATTATTTTTATAAGATAAAAATATATTTTTTTACTAAAAATACTATATATATTCAATATCAAATAAAAAAAATACTATATATATATATATTTTAATTATTATTTTTAATTAAAAATAAATTTTTAATAAATATTTATAAAAAAATATCTTAAAATTTTATATTTTAATGTTTAAAAGCTATAAAATATAAAAATTTAAAAACTAACGTTAATATGAGAAAACTAAAAACCAGTAGTTACTAAAATAACTTACCGAATTAAATCGATTCCGAACTGAATATAATCATACCTAAACATTTTTAACGTGAGACATAACAAAGAATCCAAAAGAAAGATAAAAGATTTTTACTCCAACTTTTAATATTAGACGTAAAAACATCAAAATAAAAAGACGATTTCTATTCATAAATTACGTATATAAATCTATTAAACTCGCAAAACTATTCGAATCCGAACTTGTTTAATAAGTTAAACTCGAGTCATAAGTGCCGAAGTTATTCAAAAGTTTCCTAGTTGGATTTAAATCACCTTCATTTAATCCTTTAATCAAATTCCCTCGTGGTTTAGTATATTTTAAGACAGGGACCGTGGAGAACACAAGCTCAACGAATATTTCATGTAATATTTAATGACGTTCAAAGGGTTTTTTTCTTTGTCATTGAAAAATCTTTGTATTTTTGTGTATTATTTAATCCTGTTGGTTAGTTTAAATAATCTGGGTTTGGTGGATTCCTTGGACTATTTCATGGGTTTTTTAAGACAGGGAACGTGGAGAACACAAGCTCATTTACAATACAGTATTTTTTAATATTATTTTAGTAATGATTATATTTGATATTTTTAATAATTATTGTATTTATTATCAAAATATTAATTTAATATAATAATTATTATATTTAATCTTTTTAATATATTGGTATTAATAATTAATGTAAGAAAATAATTTCACACCCAAAAGTATTTTTCACCCAAAATTAAAAATTTTAATTTTTGAATTTGGGTGAAAAATAATATTTTTTAAGTGATTTTTTCTCTTAAAAAGATGCATTTGGTATTGCTTAAAGGTAAAAAATCACTTTTTTTAAAAAATAAAGTCTTAAAAAAGCAATACAAAAGGGGACCTTAATCTCATTTTTTATTTTGTTATTATGAGTTTTAATATAAATAAATATCATAAATATTTATTTTAAAATTAATTTTTTTAATCTAATTTATTTTATTTACGATACCATGATTTATCGGGGACGAACATGGAAGTGGGAGGTGGGTTTTTTCTCATGTTTTGGACTTTTACTACTAATTCATGGTCGAATTATTGACGGTTAACGATGTTTAATATTAAAACTTGAAACCCTAATTTTTAAACTCCTAGTATAACGCGTAAACTCGAAATTTTTAATATTAGGTATTTCTATTCCTAAATTACCTATTAAACTCGCAAAACTACTTGTTTAATAACTTAAACGTCATAGGTGACGAAATTATACACAGTTTTCCTAGTTGGATTTAAATAATCTCCGACCACAGGTACTTCATTTATTCCTGTAATTAAATCCCACAGTGATTTAGAATATTTTAAGACAGGGAACGTGGAGAACACAAGCTTCCTTGCTATTTCCTGTAATATTTATGCCTATAAAAAGCTTCCCTTGGTTTCAAAACCTAAACAACATCAAACTGTGCTGTCTTTCAGAGATTGATAATGGCAGGAACTACAAGCTTGCTGAGGATTGTTGTCGTGTTGGGTCTTTTAGCTTTCATTGGCTCAACCGAGGCTCAATTGCAGATGAATTTTTATGCCAAGACATGTCCTAAAGCTGAGCAGGTTGTACGAAACTATGTCAAACAGCACATTCCTAATGCTCCATATCTTGCTGCTGCGTTACTGAGAATGCATTTCCATGATTGCTTCGTTAGGGTACGTAAAATTTCGACTTATCTTTCTCGAATATTCGATATTCGATATTTATTTCGAATATTTACTTGTTCTTTTAGGGTTGTGATGCATCTATCCTACTGAACTCAAAAACCGGGGAGAAGAATGCTATCCCGAATAGAACACTGAGGGGCTTTGCTTTCATCGATATGGTGAAGAGCCTCGTCGAAGCAGAATGTCCCGGGATCGTCTCTTGTGCCGATATCCTCTCGTTGGTTGCACGTGACTCGGTCGCGATCACGGTAAGAAAATCGATAACTTGGTACTATTTCATTTTTGGCAAGACAAGGCTGAAACACTCACTGTTTGTCCACATGACAGGGAGGACCATTCTGGGAAGTTCCAACAGGAAGAAGAGATGGAAGGATAACTAGTGCCACGGAAGTGAATAACCAACTTCCGGGACCCTTCGACAACTTCACTACCCTTCTTACATATTTCAATAACCACGGACTCGATTCGACCGACTTGGTCCTCCTCTCCGGTACGACATCGACATGATCGACTTTCGATTCATTCGGTACATTATTTGATGAATTGTTTCATTTTTCAGCTGCACACACCATAGGCATATCTCATTGCCCGGCTGTTTCTCCCCGATTGTACAACTCCACCGACCCGACCGGACTCGACCCGACGATGGACCGCGAGTATGCCAAGAACCTAAAGGCGAACAAGTGTCGGACCCCTACTGATACCACTACAGAACTCGAGATAGACCCCGGAAGTCGAAAAACATTTGATCTTAGCTATTATAAATTGTTACTCAAAAGAAGGGGTCTTTTCCAATCGGATGTTGCTTTAACCTCCGATGCAACAGCTCTGGCTCTTATAAAACAACTCCTTGCAAGTCCAACACAGTTCTTCTTTGATCAGTTTGCTAAATCCATGGAGAAAATGGGTCGGATTAAGGTTCTGACCGGAACCGATGGCGAGATCCGAAAATATTTGATCGAGTTAAGTACGAGTGGAGTGAAATTTTATTTATTTAGGGTAATGGGGTGAAGGTAATAAAGCAAGTGAAGAGAACTTCGTTGTTTATTCGGAGCTGTCTGGGGATGAGAATGTCGTGTTGTTTACGTGGTAGTGTTTATTTTATAAATAAAATGTTTGAATTTGAATATTTTAAAAATAATAAAATATGATTAATTAGGTGATTCAATGGTTTAAAGTAGATAAAAGGGGAAAATGCACAAAAATATCTCTAAACTATTAATAATATTTCAAATTTATTTATAAACTTCAAAACATTATAATCAAGTCCTAAAATACAAACATTATAAACACCTAAACCCTAGCCCAAACACAAACTCTTTGAAAAAACCCTAATTTCATCCCTCACAATATATATTCCCCTTCGAAACGAGTCTCAGCTCATCTATCTTCCTCTTCGGCGATCTGGATTTCATCTGAAAAGCTTTTCGATTCGTTCTATTTTCAATTTCTTTTGATGTTTTAATTTAAAACGAGCTTGTTGATCGTATTTTTCTGTAATTTTAGAAGTGAAGAAGATAGCAGTGATGAAGCAATATTTTGTGGACTAGAGTTTCTGATCTGGGCTTCTTCTCCCAGAAGTTGAAGACCAACCCTTGGCTGTCTGAGTAACCTTCTTCATTTCTTTTTCAGAATTCCCGAGGCTAATGATGATAATTTAAAATTATCTTAGCGAATTTCAGTGAGATTTTCCATCAATGATCTGATTGTTACACACACTGAGGCCTTTATTTTGTTTTTAAAATTTCTGTATTTTTTTTCAATTTTTGAATCTGGAAACGGATTTTAACATCAAGGATTGGAATTGAAGAACAATCTATCTTCTAAATTGTTGATGCAAGATGTTCGGTGAAGTCTTCTGTTTTGAAACCTGGATTGGTTTCCTTTTTTCTTTTGTTGCATACAGATGAGGAACTGCGTTGGATATTTGCATTAAGGGATGGGAAGCTGAGGATATTTATGGTAAGCAGTGATGGCTCTAAGATTGTTATGGGACGAATCTTGCTTAAAGAACAAATCATCATTGCTCATTTGGATTAAAAAAAATCAGATATTGTATGGGATATAGATGGAAAAGGATAAGAACACTAATATTGTTAAAGATTTGTAAAAAAAAGTTACTACATTATTAATATCAAGTTTTGTGAGTTAAAGGCACGAACCATCTATCCCGTCGATTGAAGAAATAATTGTTATTTCTGAAGGTCATGGTATCAATTTTATTAGCTTATTATTGAGTCATTAATGTCTAATGGTTTAGAGTATATACCCTAGATCCTATTGTAATAAACGTTATTTTTGAATTGTTACTTTTGAATTTATACCGTAATCACTGTTATTTACTGTAATCACTGTTATTTATAAGTTTTTTAGTGAATTTAACAAGCAATGAGTCGAGTTGAACAATAAAATATTTTAACGAGCAACAAAAATTTGTAACGAACACAAATTAAGCAATATCCAACTCGTGTTTGACTCGCTCGATACTCCTGAAAATGAGTATTTATATATGTATGGTTTTATCTCTTGCCGGTAAAATCAAAATCTCTCGTAACCCTTGGTTTCGGTAGACTTAGCAATGATGAAAATTTTATAATTATATATGATATGTATATATATATTTTGAATTAGTTACGGTGATTATAGTAATATTTGTTTTTAGAGTATATTATTAATTATTTAAATATTACTAACGCTTGAACTCATGATTCTACTTAAACATAAAAACCAGACTAATTATTCAAAATTTCAAATTATTAAAATCTCATTTTCTAATTTAAATTTTATTTTTTAAAAAATGAATTGACATTATAAAATTATAATTCAAATTAAATTATTTTTTTATATCGAATTGTATAAAAAATCTTTTTTTTTTCGAATATACTCACCCGAATAACAATCAGCAAAATAAACTGAAAAAAGTCTGCTACTAGACTTTTAATTGTTGAAGGGCATTTTGTGGGCATAGAACCAAGAATACCCAAAGATCACACAATCAAGCCAAAGCAGAAAGGGAAGCCTCTCATGGTCTTGGTCTATGCAGGAGAGGGAACCAACTAAACCAGAACCATAAAGCCATAAACCGTTCAATAACAGTAACCTAATGGAATCCATCAATGCTGAAACATGTCTGATAACATCGGTACCGACACACTAAATCCGATAACAGAAATACTAAAACAAAGACACAAAAGACGACGATGCAAAGATTTGTCACCGGAAAGCGATAAATTCTACTCATGACCATTTTACCGCAAACTCGGTCCCCATGCATGGTGAGTAACTAATCAGCCTCTGCATATGCGGTTTCAAGGTGGGCTTGTTCGGCTTCTTGCACCTCCTTCTCGGTCTTCCTTCCTTTCTTGGATTTGTAGTACACACTCATGAATGTTCCCACGGCTCCATACTTTTTTCGGACGTGCTCGTAGAGATCAGCATCGAACATCTTCCAGAAATCCTTCTCGTTTAGCTCCGAGACTGTGTACTGCGGTTGGAAACTGTGGTTTTCGATCATCCATTTCTCCATCTTACGAACTGCCTCGGCACCGTCAAACACTTCACCCCTCAGCACAGGTCCTGGTGCATAATAGACCCCAACATCTGTGAACATCTGAGCATAATTTGTATCTCCTTGTCTGTGATGACGCTCGAAGCCTGGTTCGGGATACACCATTGTCTTGACTGGAAGCTTGAACAGTCGGTGCGGGCAGATCCAAATGGGATAGATCTATGGACAAACAATTTATTATGAGCATAATATTGACAATTGATCATAATGATCCTATTTCACAAATGTGAGGACATTCCAAGATCTCTTGTTTGTTCACAGGGCTTTGAAAAACAAATCATTCACGATTCAGGCTCGGTTTGGACGAACTATAACGGGATCTAAGATTAATAATTATGCTACCATTAACCCTATGAAGAACACTCGTTACTTTTTCATCAAGGTAACCCAGAAATATATCAACTTTAAGAGTGAGAGGAATGATAGGAACATAAAACAATGATGAGGTAATGGAAAGAAACTTGTGCATGAACATAAAAATTACCTCCATCTCGCGGTCAACCCACTCAAGGGCATCCCCGACCTTGTAAAGCGGAACAAGCATGTCTTGAATGACATGCATCTCATGGTAATAATTTCTTATAGCTTCACCTTGAGTAGCCTTGAGCAAGGAAACCTTGGGTGGCATCAACCAGCCCAAGAGAAACCTAAACCAAAATTGATCTCCAAACGGAAGGATGAGCTTTCCCTCCCAATACAAACATCTTGTGTGTCTGTGGTAATATTCCCTTGTCGGAATGTACTCTACAAACTCTCCCTTCTTTAATGCCGTTTGCGCGTGTTGGTAGAACCAGGGTTTAAACCACCAACCTACATTGTTAATCTTATTCCCCTTCTTCTTGGCCTCTTCTTTTGATGCGTATCTCCCTGTCATGAACACACCTTCAGTGCGTGAGTAGACCATGCCTTCTACAAAATCTGGAACTTTCTCTGGATTATCCTGATCACCGTCTCTGGGTGCAAAGGAGTCCATATAACCCTGTGCAAGTTCTTTCAGATTCCCCACTACCGGTGTGTAGGTCAGCTTCATGTATTCTTTAACGGGTATAAGTTTGATCTCAGCTGCAACAAGAAAACCGAGGGTTCCTTGAGACCATGGGATAGCATAGAAGAGATCAGAATATTCATTGTCCTTGGTAGCTCTAACAACACGGCCTTCAGCCAAAACTATCTCATAAGCTACAACTGTATCAGAAAACAGGCCATAGATGTGGGAGCTTCCTTCAATCCCGTAGCCATTGATGAGACCACCGACTGTAAGATCATCAAGCTCTGCAACCACAGCAAGGGAAAGATTCATTGGGACCGTGACTCGAGTGATCTGACCCATGTTTACAAGGGGCTCGACCCTTGCAATCATTCTCTCTTTATCAATTTCAAGGATGTTACGGAAAGCAGACAAATCAACTTCGTAATGGCGAGCTCTCTTATAGTCTACATTCCGCATTCCAACAGCAACCCATGGTTTACGAGCTGTGCACACAAGACCATCCTTTTTTGGATCCCTCTGCTTGAGACGCTTCACTACTTTCATAACATTTTCATCATGTTCCTTCTGGCGCTGCTTGTAGGACTTCATCTCGGATCTGACATCTCCAAGATATATGAGAAAGTAATACAGGGCAGAAAAGGGGAGGACAACGAAAATAACTAAAACCCAACGGAACTGGACAAAGAAGTCCACCAAGCCCTTCTTCCTCTTAGGGCGAAGGGGTGCTTGAAGATCCGACATTGTGGGAATGCAAAAAGGCCTCTTCCTCTGAAACAACAGTGAGAGAGGTTTTAAGTAAACATAACATGCTACAGTACATATAGCATTTACATTTCAGGAATTTCAAACTTCTAAAACATTATTTCAAGGTTTTCAGACTTCTAAAAGCAACAGATTATATTCACATGATAAAATGAGATAAGAAAGAAACTTCAGTTGCTGATTTAGGAGGTGGAACCTTAACAAGAAAGTTCAAGCCCCACGTAAATTATCATTTACGGATTAAGAATGACACAAACTCATTCAATGTCAAGTAGAGAAAACAAGTTCAATCAGAAGAGGTCAAAGATGAGGAGAAGTCTTTGAAAACAACATGAAAGCCGAACTGGCACAATTCTTTCCATGTGTAAATAGAACCATCAGCAGAATAATCTAATAAACACATTGAACAGAAAACCCTTGATCTCCGCAAAGTCAAACAGCATGGCTCCGTTCAACGGAGATGTTGAAACATGGGGTTGGGTGGACAAGCTGCTTTTGGGGAGAAGCTGGAATTTTTAGCTTCTCCGAAAACAGCATTTGAGACCAAAAATGGTGGAAAAGCTAGGCAAAGATGAGGAGAAGCTGAGTGTTCGGCGAAGCTTCCCAAAATCTGAGTGGAGAAGCAAGAAACCTAAACAAATACATGTTTGGCTAGCAACTTGCACTTAGAGAAAATAAACTGGACAGACAATGCATTGACTATAAAATTACAGTTAAAAGTACTAGATCTACTCTTATAAACTAAAACTGTGTGAGAAAATAGCAAAATATATCTCCAGAAATAGCTGGTATGCGTCAATATCAGATTCAAAAAAATCCAAAAGAATAATAATAATTAGTATTCCGTTTTTCAACAAAACAGTAAAACTTAATAAAGAAATCAACAAATTTCTCGATTTTTAAGAGAAGTAAACAAAGCAATATAAAACAGCAGCAGCAGCAACAATATTTATTTCATTTTTTCTCATTTCCTCAATCAGTCAACGGAGATCTAACAAGTAACAACAAAAATAGCAAAGACGAGACGAGAAAATCCGAAGCAAACAAAGACCTAAGAAAGCACACTATTCAAACATTGACAAATCAAATCAGTTTCAGTTCAGTTTCCTCCATTTTCTCTGTAACAAGTAGTATTCCTCTTTCAACAAAACAGTGAAACTTACTGAAGAAATAAAAAAATTTCTAGATTATTCAGAGCAATAAAAAAGGAATATAAAACAACAACAGCAGAAGCAACAATATTTAGTTCATTTTTTCACATTTCCTCAATCAATCACCAGAGATCTAACAAGTAACAACAAAAATAGCAAAGATGAGACAAGAAAATCCGAAGCAAGCAAAAACCTAAGAAAACACACTATTCAAACAATGAAAAAACAAATCAATTTCAGTTCACTTTCCACTATATTTCTCGGTAACCAAACAGATAAAAGAAAACTTCAAGACTAAAAAGGACTAGCGAAAGAGAAAGAAGAGACCTTAAGCTCCGAATAGCGCCGACGAAGGTTAGATTATTGGAGAGCAGAGCACGGTATAAATATAGATCGAGTGAGCTCAGCTTCACTGTGCTGTCAGAGCATCGCTTCTAGTGAATGCTATACGAGAAATTATTCTATGGACCGGTTCCACCACATCATCCATGGCCTTTAAAGAATAGAAAACAAATACACGTCATATTTTTTACACATATCTGCACACTCATAATTTTAATTTACAAATTATCTCTCTAAATAAAATATATTAAAATTAAAAAATGATAACGTGGATTTGTTTTTTAATTAGGATTTAGGGTTTATGATTAGAGTTTATGTTTAGGGTTTAGGATTAGAATTTAGGGTTAGGGTTTAGGGTTTAGAATAAAAAACAAATCTACGTCATCAATTTTTTTTAATTTTAATATATTTTATTTAGAAAGATGATTTAAAAATTAAAATTATGAGTGTGCAGATGATGTGTAAAAAACTGATGTGGATTTATTTTTTATTTTTAAAGATCATGGATGACGTAGTGAAACCGATTCATAAAATAATTTTTCATGTTATATTGTTTGTCGTTTTTAATTTGATTTTATTTTAATTAGAAAATATGTAAAATAATATTATTACTTTGAATTAATTAATATATTTTTTGACAAGTCGAAGACAGATTAGATATTAAAAAAATGGTGGGCCAATCGAGTTCACTGGCGTTGACAGATTCACGTATGGAATTATCCTGTGACAACGTGCCGTCGCAAAATGTGATTTACTTCCTAATTAAATATTTTCGTTTAATAAATTAATAGATCTTTGTTAAAAAAATATATTTTTTAAAAAATAATTTTTAAAATTTGATATTTAAAAAAAATTATTACTTTTTAAAAAAGTAATTACTTTTAGGAGTGAGTATCCAATCGAGTCGAGTTGAATCAAAAAATTTTGAGTTATTCAAGTTTATGAGTCATATTTTATAATTTAAACTTTATTTAAAATTTTTTAATTTGAGTCGAGTTTAAGAAATTCGAGTCGAGTCAAGTTTTCGAGTTCCTATAAATATTTATTTATAATTATTTATCATATTATAGTATGATTTGATTTCAATTTAAACGACTTTCTCTAATTATATAAAATATTTATCTATATATTTTTTATTGGTAGCGATATTTTTTTATATTTTTATATCAATGTATATATCATAAAAAATTGATAGACTCATCTTAAACTTAAAAATTAATTTTTTAATTATTAAAAATATTGAGTTATTCGAGTTATTTGAATTTATATTTTACAACTCGAACTTTATTTAAATTTTTTTAGTCGAATCGAGTCTATAAAATTTTGAGTCAAATCAAAACGAATCGAGTATTTTCGCCTCGAATCGAGTCGAGTTTTACTCACCCCTAATTATTTTATATCTATCGTAAATATTTTAATTTTAAAATTTATATTTTATTTTTAATTATGTTTCCTAATCTAAATAAGTATTAACCTTAAAATATTTTTTTTCCTAAAAAGATGGTTTAATTAAAAAATTTAATTTTTAACCATAAATGTTAAGCGTTTACCTAAAAAAAAATCCCTTAATGTTACTGAATTTTAATTAATAATCAGTTAATTTATTGAAATAAAATAATTTTTTAATAATATCAAAGTTGAATTTTAATATTTTTAAATGAAATAATTAAATTAAAAGAATCCTCGTAACGAACACTTACTATAATTTGTTCAATTCAGATGTTTTTTATATAACACAAATCTAAAATAAAAGTTACAATTAAAGAATATTATTTTATGTTTTATTAAAGTCAAATTTGATTTAAAATGATAATATTATAAGAATTTATATTAAATACACTAGTGGTAGAAATAATTTTTTATAATTATTTTAATTTTAAGATTTTTAAATTTAATTTAAATTTTAATATTTTAAAAATTAATGATTATAATTATAATTTAAGAATTAAGTTAGAAATTAAATTTTGATGTTAGAATTTAGGTTAAAATCTATAAATCATAAATTAAATATCTAATTTTTTTTTTAAAATTAGGTCGTTTATAAGATTTTTTCACTGTTATGGTATAAAATGATTATCATTTTATAAATTTAGACTCACTCCTCGTGTCCATTCAATTTCCCCTTTTTAAAAAAAAAAAAAAAATTACAATTTCTACTATTTTTTTTTTAAATATGGACGAGATTCCCTTATATTTTAAATTTTAAAATTTAATTGGATTATTCTTTCAATTTTATTATTTTTCGGTTTATTTAACAAATTATTTTAAATATAAATAAAATCTTTAAATTTTAAAATTAATAAATTTATAATTTTATATAATTTATGTATTTACGATAAAAATTAAATCAGTTTTAGTCCATATTATTTATTTTTTTTATTTCCTATTAAGAACCCACGTAGTTGTAAAGCAAATAGTATCTTTAATATATTTTTTAAAAAATAACTGAATTGATATATTTTTTAATATATCTTTAATAATTAGGTAACTCAAATATAACCTCACTCATAGTTAAGTGACTCAAATATAACTTTTAATAATTGGACAATCAAAATATAACCTTAACCATAATTAAGTAACATCCGTTATAGTTTACCCTTTTAAATATCACTTTTAAAATAAAAAATATATAAATAATATTAAATATTTTTTTTTCTCAAAAACTAAATTTTCGAAAATTAAACTTTTAAGTTAAAAAATACATATCCTATATTATTATTAATTCTAAAAACATTTAAAAAAATAACGAAAAACAATGAAGAATTATTGGGGGAACCCTGTTCACCACGTCATCTATGGTCTCAATTAATCAAGATCGTTGATCTTAATTTTTTCCCAAATGAATTATCACCTCTTTCCTACATGAACTTAGTGGATGGGTAATTATTAGGTGGTTATTTAAAGATCAACGGTCCTGATTGCTTGGACTATGGATGACGTGGTGAACATGATTCACCTAATAATCTCTCGAGAAAAAGACCTTAATATACCATTTAGTGTCAACTTAGTACCTAATAACATCTTAAATATTTATATAATTAAAAAAATTCCTAATTAAATTTAAATAAATAATATTTTGAATCAAACCAAACTTAAATCGTATTCTAAATAATTAATTAAAAATAATAATAACCATTGTTTTTTTTTCTTGGGATCTTTGACCTTTTCAAGCTTTTCTTAAAAAAAACCCTCAAATTTCAAGCAATAATATTTTCTCCCTTTAAATCTCCCCGTTTATGTTTCTCTTTCGTTAAATTCCCATTTCTTCCTTTATATATACCAACTGGTTCCATTTTCGTTTTTTAAATTCCTTTCAGAAAAATGAATCCAATAGATATCCACTCAGAGCAACACAAAGCCGATGACGGTAATCAGAAGGCTACTCACGAAGGCGGAGAGAACGGCGGAGTAGAAACAATCGCCGTGCCGGATGGTCAATATGGCGGGAAAGAAGATTCGAATTCAAATCGTGAAGTCGATAAAACCCTAGATCCCTGTGTAGCTAAGGAGGTTATTAATCAAACAAATGACAATGGAAGTGACCGTAATCAATACATACCGGCTATGAGTGTTCATGTTCTTCTCCCGAGGCCGGAGCCACCGAAGCCGAGAGTGGAGCGATCGCAGTCGTTTTCGATCGCCGGAAGCATGCCTTTGATAGGGAAATACATTAGGGAGCGGAGTATCAGCCTTTCGGCGGCGGTCTTGAATCATTTGTCCTCGTTAAACGAAGACAACGACGACGATATCGCCGTGGAAAACGAATCGGTAAACTTCGATGTAACGGAGTTCAAAATCCCCGGCGTGAAAATCATAGTGAAGCCAAAAGGCGACGAAGAAGATCAAATCAGGGGACGAATAACGTTGTTTACAAAGTCGAACTGCGAGAACTGCATCGCCGCTCGCAAATTCTTCAAACAAAAAGGGCATCGATACGTTGAAATAAACATCGATGTGTTCACCAAAAAGGCTGAGGAGTTGATCGAAAGAACGGGAGACGCCGAGGTGCCGAAGATATTCTTTAACAATTGCTTGATCGGTGGATTGGAGACATTGAAATCTTGGAGTGAGAGTGGGGAATTGGAAGAGAAAATGAGGGAATTGTTGGGTCCGAAATGTCCTGAAGAAGCACCGGTAGCGCGGGATTACGGAATTACCGACGAAGACGACGAAGATGAAGATGAAGACGATGAATTGGTTGAAGTTGTGAATTATCTGAGACGGAGTTTGCAGATTCAGGACCGTTTGATTAAGATGAAAATGGTTAAGAATTGCTTTGCTGGTACAGATATGGTTGAAGCCATTATTAACTACCTTGACTGCGGCAGGAGAAAGGTTTGAAATCTTTAACCTCTAAATTTCATTTATAAGTTTTGAATTTTAAGAGTTTAATTATAAAAAAAATATAATTTTAGAGACTAAATTATAAATAAAATTTTAATTTTAAAGATTAAATTATAAAAAAATAAAGATAAAAGAGTATTATTTTAAATATATTTATTTTTTTAAAAAAATTACATAATTAGTATTAGATTGGACCGGATATTTTAATCTTTAAATCTAACCCGACTTTTCCTTTAATAAAAACCCAACCCGAATATGATTTTTTATTAAAAAATTTTACCCCGGATAAAATGTCCATCCATAGGTATAAATACAACACTAAAAAGGATATATGATTTTTTCTTCAAAATTCTCATTAAACTCCTCAAAATTATTAAATATTTGAGTTAAATCTTAAATTATTTTAAAATATAAACTAAACCTTTAAATTAAATTATTAAAACATTTCAGATTATTACCCCCAAACTCTTTTGTCATATTCCTTTATACATGGCCAATTGCATTGAAAATTGATATTTTTCTTGAGATGGTGTTTGCAGGGCATTGCAACTGCGAAGATGATAGCCCAGAAGCACTTCATCCACCATGTCTTTGGGTTAGTAACAGTCAATTGATTAAATAAATTCCAATAATATGATGTTAATTTATTTTTAATTTAATTGTTTTGTTTTGTTTTTTTAGAGAAAATGATTTTGAAACTGGTAATCATTATTATCGTTTCCTTGAACATGAGCCCTTTATCCTGGGATGCTTCAACTTTGCAACATTAACAAATGACACTGAACCCAAGGCTGCGTCGGTTATATCCGACCGGCTGTCCAAGTTGATGTTTGCCATTGTGGAAATGGATGGCTATGTGTCTGACAACAGACTCCATGTTGATTACATTGCTATCAGCAAAAGTCAAGAATTCAGCAGGTAAGTCTTGTACTTCGAATTTTAGGGTTGAAGGTTCAATACAGATGTAGACTTATTAACTTTGATTCTGATTTAAATTTAAGTAGATTATAATAAGTCAATAATTAAAGACTAAACTAAATGACGGTGGAAAGGGTAATCGCTCTTTACCTTAAATTTATAAAATAAATTAATTTAAACAGACAAGTTCGTAGCTCAGGTGTGGTCAAATTTTTAAAATAAAATTCCTAAATAGAAGTTATATCTCCTTGTTTACATGAATTAAATCTAGGGTAATTATTCGATGAATATTAGATAAAAATAAAATAAATTCAAGAAGATTGTGTTTAGTGTTTATGTTTAGAGGTTAAATGAATGAATTTGGAATTTAGGGAGTATGATTAGAATTTAGAGTTTATAGATTAAAATTTAGGATTTATAGATTAAAACCTAAAATTTTAACCATATTACTCTTACACTCAAACTCTAAATTTTAAACCCTTACACTTAATTCCATAAACCTTAAATTGGATCTTTAATCTTTAAAACTAAGATAAAGGGCTTAAGCGCTTAGCTAGTTCCTTTGGAGCTAAGGGACTTGACCCCGATTTTAAAATTAAAATATTTTATAGATTTTGGTTTAATAACAATCTAACTCTTATAGAAAATTAAAAATCAATATTTAAATCTAAAAATATAAGTTTATTAAATATATAATAAATAGGGGATGAACTAAATAAGACTGAGACTGTATTTTTAAATTTTTTCGTCAAATAATAATTTATAAGTCTAAATATTAGACAAATTATATATTACCTTATTGATTTTGAGTTTAAATACTTAACGAGTTATTAAAATTTAAAATTTAGCATTTTAATGCCTGTTAATATTTAATCGTAACTTTATCCCTGATTGAAATGCTTACGAAAACTTTTTTTTATTTTCACTACCGGTACATGAAATACTTCCCTTAAATCTAATTTCTCTTTTTTATTATTGATGCAGGTACCTTAAGTTGGGTCGAGATTTACAAAGGATTAATATTAAACTCTTGACCCCCAACGAGAGTCTAAGTTTCTTCTTGAATTTATACAATGCTATGGTGATCCATGCTGTGATCAGTCTTGGACATCCTGTCGGTCTCCTTGATAACAAAGCTTTTTTCTTGGATTTTCAATACATCCTTGGAGGCTACCCTTATTCTCTCAACAGCATAGAGAATGGAATCCTCAGAAACAACCGGAAAGCACCCTATTCATTCACAAAATTCTTCAACAAACAAGACCCACGGTGGCATGTAACACACTAAATCCAAAAAACTTAAGTTTATTTCATAAAAGAATGGGTCAAAGTAGGGTTTTAGTACCTATATTAGATTGGGAGTCTAACGTACAACAAGATTCGGTATAATCAAGAACGAAGCTAGGATCAAATATTGGAAAAGACAGGTTTATTAAGCTTTTAAATCTAAAAATTTAGGAGGAACAAAAATCTTATTTTATTATTATTTAAATTAAGAGGACCTTAAATGTTATTATACCAAAAAGTTTTGAGAGGAACAAGAACCCCTCCCACAGTAAAAGTAGCTTCGTCCCTGAATATAGTTATAGTATGGGTAGAGATAAAATCAAATCAGGATTTGGGGTTAAGGGTAAAACATAAATTTTTAAAAATAGAGTGTTCCTGAATAAATTAATTTTAAAAAAATTAAATAAGAAGATAAAAGTTAAAATAATTCTACATAGGGTGAGGAAAGGTAATTTAGTTTCGTCCTTGTATTCAGCACATACCGAAATATTACAACACACAAAACCTAAAATATTATCCATTAACTTAAAATGTTATCACATTTTAAGTGGCGAGTATCAATTCTGAGAGTTCAATACTTAATATCAACCTAAAATGTAATATAAGTGGCGAGTATCGATACTCAAAATCAAGTTTTGATACTTAATCACCAATAGGGACGAAGCTATGTATATCATGGATCCCCTCCCAAATTTTTGGTATAATTACACTTGAGGTCCCTCTTAGTTTAAATAATAGTAAAATAAGGTTTTTTTCGCTTCTAATTTTTAGATTTAAAAGTTTAATAGACCTTTGCCCCTCCCAATGCTTGATCTTAACTTCGTCCCTGATCACCAATCTAAAATATTATCAAAACGTGTAACATTTTAAGTTATAATATTTTATAACATTTCGATAAAAAATCTTAATTGTCTTGTATTGTTTAGTTGGGTCTAATTTAACTTCAGATATAAGATATTTGTCCCTTATTTAAGGGTTTAATCTAATTTAAATTCAAATATAATTAAAGTTCGATAAAATTATCAGACACTGAAAGATCTAAATCAAAAATTAATATTTTCAAAATATTTTATTTTAGTCTCAATATTCTTGTGTGACATTTCTATCTCTATTATTTAAAAAAGTCAACATAAGTTTGACTATCAACTTTTTCAGTAATATTAGGTGGCATAGATTAAGATTCAACATTAATAATAGTAGGATGACCAAATTATAGATAACCAAAACATAAAGATTAAATATCCAAATTAAATATAGTACAGGGATGAAAACCATAATTTGACCTAAAATTTTCACTTCATAAATCATGAAGACTTGACCCATTTTTTTCATTGTAACTTTTGCAGCTGGTCCCTATGAAACTGAATCCCCTGATTCATTTCGGATTGTGCAAAGGAACCCGATCAAGCCCGAAGCTAAGGTTTTTCACAGCCCAGAATGTGCAAGAAGAGCTCAAAACTGCAGCAATGGAGTATTTCCAGAATGAAGGGATAGAGATTGATTGGGAACAAAGAACGGTTTACTTAACTCGAATCCTCAAGTGGTATGTTTTCCCTCTAATTTCATCATATAACTTTTAAATTGTTTTGATTGGGTCCTTAAAGTATCAATCTCGTATTTAGTTCCGATATTTAGTTCCGACGTTAAATGTCAATTCAGATTAAGTTATATCATTCAGTCATTTTCTTTGAGATTCAGATATGAGTACTTATCGAACGAGTCAATTGCGAGTTAAATAATGCTCGACTCAACTTGTTTGTCTCAACTTGTGGCTTGTTAAGCTCTTCAAAAATTTTACTTTATTTTTTAAAATATAGGTAAAGTTTACTGATACTATTCGAGTTTAATATAAACATAGAAATTCAGGGGAGAAATGTGATGTTTGAGGAAATTAATAAAGGAAAATGTCGTGACCTAGTTAGGGATGGAGTCGGTATTCGAGTATAAGATTTTTTTTAGTTTGTCAACAACCTTCGATAAACAATAAAGAAGAAAATTCCTTAAAAATTCTGGGGTTTAACTTTTAATCGTATTTTTATATAAGTAAAAGCAAAAGACTTTTCCTTTTTTATTTGTGTACATAAAGTAATAATAAGAAAAATAAAAGATTCATTATATAATTTATTTTTTTAATAATTGCTCGTAAACTTATCGAGCCGAGTTTAGTCTTACTCGACTTGACTCACTAAAATATCGAATCGAGTTCAATTCTGTATTGAACCAATTCGATTCAAACATTAACTAAATTTTGATCAAATTGAAATCGAATTATTTGTGATTCACTCAACTTAATAAGTTCTAAACCCACGTGTAAGATCATTGGTATTTTGACAAACAGGTTCAGCTCAGATTTCGGTGAAACGGAGAAGGACATCTTGAAGTGGGTTCTGAACTACCTGGATGGTAGAAATGCAGAGCATTTGAAGAATCTCTTGGCCGATGAAGAAGACGCCATTACCATCGTCTACCAGGATTACGACTGGTCCGGTAATTTGTAACTGACTCGAATATCGATGATTATATATTTTACTTCATAATCCTATGTAGTATTTTCTAAGAAATATGTATAATTAAAGACAAATCATATTGATCTGCATTATTAGGGAGATCCTTTTACATGTATATACAATCCTTGAATGTGTATTGCATTTGCATATGTAAAAAAAATAGTAAAATAGTATATTTTTTAGTTGAATTTTTCCCAATAATTTTAATATACAGTATTTTTGTATTTTTATTGTAAAAATGTAATTACCATATTATGAAATACATTAGAAAATGAAAATATGATATTTGATTTAAATTATTTATATGATTAAACTTTAATAAGTGGATATTTAACGTATATGATATTTGAATTTAAACGTTTGTACCGTTCGAGTAATTTATGTGAACAAAACCTTTATCAGATGACATTTAATATTCATAAGATTCGAATTTTAACATTTGCAGTTCATATCTTATGTACAAAAGTTAAATATTATAAAGAAGAAAAATCACCCTAACTCGGGTTGTGTTTTTTGTTGTTGCAGTGAAAACGCTCGTTCACCAGCAACAACCCCAAACAATTATCGTTTGGTTCTAAACTCTCATTCATCTGATGATTTTCTATCCCAAACAGTCATTTTTAGAATAGTCAAAAAATCTGGCTTCTGCAAACGTTCGTATATATGAGCACAGGTCGGGTCAGATTTTTTGCCAACTCGCACCCGACCCAGGTTTAGGGTGAAAAAAATCCGACCCAACCCAACCGATTTTTAAGCTTTAAAATCAGACACGACATGACCCAAATCATTAAAAATTTTAAATTTAAGGGACTTAATTGTAAAAAAATAAATTTTAGGGATCTAATTATAAAAATAAAATTTTAATGACCTAATTGTAAAAAAATAATTTTAGTGACCTAATAGTATAAAGTATATATAAAGAAGGACCATTATTGCAAATATCCCTAAAATATATATAAAAATTTACACTATTAGTCCTGGCCACTCCCAAGTTCGGTCAGATTTTTTCTACCCTAAACCCGACCCTGACCCGAGACCACCCTTAAAAAACCCAACCCGAACTCGATTTTCTAAAAAATATATGATCCGATCGAATCGGAACCCGTCGAGTTCGGGTTCTGTTCCCATCCTTAAACGTCCGTTTGCCTCTCAAACCAGGTTTGAGACTTCAATGAAAATTAAAGCCTCAATGAGTTTGAAACTGTAGACCTGATCAAATCCTTTCAAATGGATCTAAATACTGAGACAAGCTAAGAAAATACAAGCAATTACTGAATTACATAAATCAAAAGCATCAAATAAGGATCCATTCCTTGGTGTTGGAAAATTACAAATTAGACACATGAAAAAGATTCAAAAAAGACTTCAACTAAACCTGTTAAGAGTTTTTTTTTTCGAATATTTTTCGGTTCGGCTCCAAAGAACAAAGGAGATGATAAGTGGTCTGCAATTCTTACTATCTGGTTCTTGGATTTGATAACTGATGAGTAATTATCTTCAGGTTCCAAAAATGGGGGATCTCTACAAATATATCCTTTGTGGCACCCAATGGTGGCAACTTACCAGCCTCTGAAGGCAGTTACAGACTTACAGTCGAATTTTCTTTTGTAATTACACGAACCAGATATATCCGATCCCGATCGACAGTTCCATATCAGCACCTTGGTTCCTGCTTGAGATGGATCCCAGTTGGCGAGCCAAAAATCACCGTCTGGGTACACTAGGAAAAACAAAACAAGGTAACACAACGGATCGAGCTTGAGGTGTAAATTCAATGCCACCCCTCGTCCCCTCCATCTCAAGACCAGCAGGGTTCCGTGATAAAGTTAAGTACTCGGTTTATGTGACCTAATCCCATGCAAAGATGACTACATGCCACAGTGTGAAAGAAGAATACTGGAGTCAACAAGTGCTCGAACAGCTTGTTTGTTCCATGATGAAATACGAAATCTAATCGCACATTAATGAAGCTTACTAACACGAACAGAATGTAAGACCGAAAGAGGTTTGGCTTATGATGTTTTATATGAATTCTTTGGCATATAGCGTTTTATACGACTCCAACCTTTTTGGCCATCAATCCCAGCACATGCAACTAAGAAAATTTTAATGAGAACCTACCTGAGGCAAGCTATTAGTTGCTCCAGGAAAGATGCTATTTGCTAAATCCTCGTTAACAGATACGGGCAACGGTGGCATATGGCTCATTAAACCTGGTGTATCTCTCATGCTGCAAAAAGTTGCAGCTGAAATTAATAACCTAATAAATAATCAAAATGCATGCCGAGGGAATTAATCACCAATCGACAATTAAAAAGAAGATCAACATACTTGTTTAGCATAGTGGTAATATTGTTCCTCACATGACAAAAGAGATTGGTATTATCCTGCAACTGTTTATTAAAGCTTTAATCAATAAGCCAACCTCGGAAAACTGTTAAGTGTTAACAAGAATCATAAATGACGAGGCAATCGCATATAAGATTTAAAGAGCATATTGGAAAAGAAGAATCAATAGAATCACACCGCCTTTGAAAGACAAGAGTTCCACTTGCAACAATACACAATGATCAATAAGGATGCAGAAATACATTTCTTATTTCATGTCAAATAGAGTTTAGACCCATAGAAGTGAAGGAGCACGGAATAATAGAAGTAAAACTAGAGACATATTGGACAGATTGTTGCTAAGTTCTATAATGAACAGGGTTGGTTGAAATCATAGCCATGTTTGTTATATGCCACCTAATACCAGTTTGCAACTAAAAGCTGAAAATTTTGGACAACAATGGTATATTCGAAAATTTTGATCTTAATAAGTTCATCAGTGATGTATGATTCTCATGCTCTCACTCTAAAGCCATCTACACTATAATAAAGGAATCATTATCGCCTAAGTTAACCTCTTGAACTTCACTGCAAACACTAGCATAACTTGCAGACTAAACATTAAAAATGTACATAAACAAGAAGGCATAGAATTCATCGCATTAACACTATTATTAGCTGCATGGTTGCATATTGACGAATGACAATAAAAAAAGGTTATGAACTACAGAATAATACCTTGTACGCAGAAAGATTGGATGTGATTTGGTTAAGAGTTTGAGCATTTTGCTTCAAAAGATGCATAGTTGTACTACATATTCCTAAGAAAACACAACAAATGAACAGATTAATTAAAACGATACAGCAGGCATCATGATTTGCATATTAAACATCAAAACTTCACGACAAACTACAATAGGATATGCATTGCTGCTATATTCATTCTTTGACCTCATAAAAGAAAGATCACTCTCCATTGTAGATTATAAATTTTGCATTTCTATTAAGTTTTCAAAGCTTATTCTCCTGAAATAGTTTTTAATTTTGGAAGATTACGGAAATTTCTGTCCTACATTTCATGAAACAGTACAAATGGGGAGACTAAGACAAATATGATAGAAAGACACTAATCAAAAGCAATCACAACCGAAAGAAAGATATCGATACATCTAGGCGTTAATATAACATGCAAACCTTCAGAAAGATTTTTTTCATTCTGGTCTGGATGGTGCATCATCAGAGGATATGCAGCTGTGGTTTGTGGCAGAGATGAAGGCATATTCATCTTAGAAGATGATTCCATCAGCTTATCCTGAAGAAGTATGATCTTTAGAATACCCGTTCTTCAATTATAATATATCCTAAAGACGTTGATTTCGGGAAATTAAAACAGGAAACCAAGTCATGGCATTCAACTTAGCAAATTCAGAAAGCATTTACTTAATGTTTTCATTTCAGTGAGTTTTTATATTATTAGTTTGGGCTCTCTTTTCCCCCAACCGTTGTCCGATATTGAGAATTTGTTTTTAGTGTTGGTTTCGAGGGGGGATTAACAAGGCCCCATTTTACCTTTCAAAAAAATAGTCATGGTTAACAGTCTTGTTTGTGATTTGACTTGAAAGAAAGAGAAAAAAGAAGGTAATCAAGAAAAGTAGGAAATCAATGTTCCTTGCCAAATTCAAGCCTTAAATTTTATATTCCATCATCCGGATTCTACATACTTCAAGTAACATGTGCAAATTCATTTTTAGGGAAAAATGATCTAAGAAATCAATAACTATTTCACAAAATTACACACACAAAAAAAAATCATCAGCGTACCTTTCTATTGTTCACCTTTTTTCCTGAATTATGTTCTTCAGGCTTCCTTCGTTTTCTCTGCCAATTTCAGAAAAGTATAAGATAATTGGTTAAGGAGATACATTTTGGTGCGAGTTCTCTTTAGTACAGATAAACCAGAAATGTATCGTTAATTGAACACTTCCAATTTCCACCATATCAAAATAAATAATCTTAAAAACCAAATTTCCATTTGCAGACATAGAAGGAGAGCACGAATCACATGATACAAGACAATAAGAATTAGGGTAAACAGTGGTAGAAATGAATAAAAAAGAGAAGGGACCTTACTTGCATCCACCTACACCTCAACGCAACATCACGCACGGTCTTATCAGGCAATGTAGCTGCAATCTTTATGTACTTCAAAATCTTTGGTTCCCCTTTATATCTATATACATGTACAATGAAAAATGAATATCAGCATCTTAAGCTCAAAAATAAGACATACCTAATAAGTAATAAATATCTATTCGGAAAACAGTTCTATCATAAAAACCAAATGCGAATATACACAGCAATCCTATTAAAATGATAAGATCATACTCATATCAATAGTGAAATTGAATATGCCTCCAAAAGCTTAAAATAAAAGGCAAGAAGAAGCAATTATAGAACATACTTTTCAAGGCCATCCTCCAATATATACTGTTCATCGACCGACCACTCAACGGCCAACCCGGGATCCTTCTTGAGCCCGGCAACAGAGTCTAGTAGGAAGGAACCAGAAGAACTTCCCGGTTGGATTAAGGCAGGACGGGTGGTAATAACACCGGAATTCCCCGGAAAGAACATGGGCGGTGGTGCGAAGTAACCGCCCATCGGAATCATGTCGGAACTACTACCGAAAACAGCTGATTGGAATGGTAAAGCGTGCTGGTTCATTATAGATGCTAAATCTTTCTCATGATGGAACCCAGAATTCGAAATTTTCCTAATTTTCCACTCTACCCAGAGATTCAAACTAAATTTTAATGTGAAAAGAGAAAAGAAAATTTTATTTCCTTCTCATCATCATCATACACTATGAACTTTCTTCAAAATGCTATCGAACTATTTTTTGTTCATTTCAGCTAAACAAAACCATACAATTGAAGCACTCGCATACAAGGACAAATTACCAAAAAGAAAAATGTCATATCAATTTCGGAAACACAATCCCAAATTGAATCCTAAAAACAAAAGAACCCCGTCAATTTGAATTGAATAAAGAAGAATCTGAGGCCAAGAAACGACACAAAGAAAAAAATATAAAGACAGATAGAGAGAGGGAACGAAGCAGGAGAGATGTTACCTTTTTGTGGGCAACTTTCCGACGAAACCCTAATTGGTTATGCCATTTTTCCTTCTCACTTGAAATACTAGTAAAATCTTTGCCACTGTTGATGGAGTGACAAGAGAATTAGCTTAGAGACCTTCTTCACCCAGTAGAAAGTGAAGCTTTGCAAGGCAAAGCAATGAAGGAAAAAAAATGAAAATAAAGTTTGGGTTTTTACTTGGTTTAATTCCACGAAAAATCCTCAAATTATAACTTGTATTATAAATTAGTACTCAAATTTCATAACATTTTGATTGAAACATCGAAGTATTAGTATCGTATTGATTTTTTCCTTCAAAATATTATATTAAATATCTACTTATATATAATGTTGAGTATATTTTCCGGATAATCTTCTCAAAAGACTCGTGATAAGTCACTATTGCTCTGGTTACGAGACATTCAAGATAAAATCAGTCAACTAGATGATTGCTCTGATATCATTTATGAGGTCATTATCCTCTTCTTAGAAGATATGTTTGATAACATGTGCAGTGTCATCATTTTTAGACATTAAAACTTTTTTTGATATCCATCTCTTTTCAGGCGTGACAATATTTTCATCAACATCCTTATTTATGCATGAACTGTTTCTATCGTAGATGTACACATGTTTAACATTTGGTCTAATATTTTATGTTTTACACCATATATGAACTAATATTTAATGTTCGAACTAACCACTAAATTAACCGGAAGACTTAGATCTATTCAATATTGATACCACGATACTATCCTAATATTGAAATTTGATGACCAATTTAAAATTTGAGTTATAAATTGGAGGTGTTCAATGAAATTAACCCATTTTTTATGAAAATAATTTTTGAAAATATTCTACTATAATTAAAATTTTTAGATGTTGTACTTCCCTAACAGTGCGACTCCCCCTGATAGCATTTGATGCCAATTATTGTGGACTCTCCACCTTTCCTTTTGTCTAAACTTTAGTTTTAATTTTTTATAGGGTGTCTTCTTTTATAGGGACTATGCTGCTGCCTTTCTGGTCCTGTTGTTATGATTTGATTACAAGATTTTCCAAGAAAAAAAAAATCAAATATTTATTTGTATTAATTAATTTAAATTGAATATTATAAAAATTTATAATATAATAATTATTTTTAATTTAAAACTTTGCTTAATTTTATCGTCTCAAGATTTTTAAAAAAAATATACGAAGAATTTAACATTTTATTTTATTAGATTAATTAATAATCAATAAAAGATTAAATATTTTTAATTAATTTTAAGGTTTACATTATAGTACTAATAGTTTAGAGATTATATTCCTTGAAGTTGACTTTTTTTTAATAAACCACTTATATTCGTAGTTAAATCAGATTAGATACTATAAAAACTCATTAAAAGATAATTTTTCAATTCAATTAATTTATTTACGTGGTCAAAATTTAAATTGTTAATCTTATTTAAAAAAAATTAATATTTTTTTGCATTAGATTAACTATATGTTGGTATTCATTAAAATTAATGCTCATAAAAAAAACTCAAAAATCTACAAAGAAATAATTTTTAAGGTTTTTTTGATAAATTATATGTCCGTTTTATGATGATTCATAATTTATGGCTTGACATTCTCATAATATCTTCTCCATGATTCGAACAGAGATCCTCTCCTTGAGAGAGTAATGTGTCTTGCTATTGCACCCGATATTTGTTGGTTATATATATGCATTTTATATTTTTTTAATCTAATATTAAAAGTTTTTAATAATATATTATATGTATTTTTAATTTTGATTTTCTAATATCAAAACTCATTTATAACTGATTTACTCGAGTCATCCATGGTTGATAGGTGGGACATATTTGAGTAATGATTTTAGATACGAATGATGAGGTGAGTGGAGTTTCAACTGACTTAAGTTCGACTCGTTGCTAGCCTTAATAGTAATTAAAGATTTACTAATATTACGTATTTGAGGAAAATATTTATACATGAGTATTAAATTTATAATCTATTTATGAAAAAATTGGGATAATAAATTGGGAGAATAATCTACTTTGAATTTATATTTAAGAATATAAGGAATTTTGAGATTTTTTAAAGAATTTACGATATTTTATATTTTTTTGATTCACTTACATGATAGACTTTAAAAAAATTATTGAAAAAAATATAATTTGTAGACGACGTTTTTCTCCCAAATCAATATATGAGGTAATATCTTTTATCTTATACTATAAAAAATATCGTAAATCCTTAAATATCTTCGGATATCTTTTATATCTTTTAAATACCCTTAAATATCATAAAAATTAAAGCACGAATCATCTAGCCTCGTCGGTTAAAGGAACGGTTATTATTCTTGGAGGTCACGGGTTCGGTCACCGATAATGACAACACAGTGATTGAGCAATCAATGTTTAATGGTTGATTGTGTACTCTAGAATTGATACTTATTGTAACTATTTTAGCGAGTAAAAAAATTAAAAATTAAATTGTAATTAAGTTCAAAATTGGTAAAAATAAACATTATATAAATAATTTCCATTTTTTTTAAAAAATATTCCTAATGGACTAATCATTGATTAAAGGACTTACAAACAATGTTATATTTGGTTAGTTCATAAACATTATTGTATACATATTGTAACAAGTTGTATTATAGAAATAGACAAAACATCATAATCACCTAAAAAGGTTCAATCATTTCAATTTTAAACTTTATTTTTTTTTATCATTTATATAATTGGATTCCTATAAGACAAGGAGAAAATAACATTTTATTATGGAAATAATATGAAAATAAAATAAAATTTTGGGGTTTAGGGCAAATGAGAAATTAATCATAAAAATAGATTAAAATCTTTAATATAATATAAAGTTGTCATAATTAATTATGATTTTGATTAAGTTATATCGTCTTACGTAAAAGTAAAAGACGTATATTTTAAATTTAAAATTTATCGATAATTTAATGATTTTATAAAAATTTTTGATAGTTATTAGTGATTTCGTCAGAGTTGTGAGAGATTACAGACGATTTGATCTGAATTAAAAATAAAACTATTTAAGGTCAAACTATAATTAAAAAAAGCATGTAGGGATGAAATTGATTATATAAAAATATGAGAAACCATGTAGACAATTATCCCTCTTATAAAAATCAAGCGTACGGGCTTAAAACTTAATGCAAAAAGGAATAAATGTTTTCTTGATTTCTCAAATTTTATTTCTTTCAATTTCATCCCTACATGTTTTTTTTTTCTTAATTATGTTTTGGTATTAAATAATTTTTCTTTTGAAATTTAATCTAAGTATAATTATACTTTTAACAAAAGAATTCAGATTCAAATCTTAAATATATTATTGTCGGGGGACACTCATAAATCTTAAAGATTAATTTTTATAAATAAAAATTTAAAATTAAAAATAAATTCGAATTGGGTCGGGTCGAATAAAATCTTCTAAAACATAGACAGTTGAGTGACATGCGAAGAATAACACTTCTCAAGACGGGATCGAGTAGGTCGAAAATTTAACCCTACCTAAGCCCATGATCATCCCTAATTTTGAGAGATGGGCTAAAATAGAGATTGGCCCAAGTGTGAAAAAAAAACTAATTAAAAGTTGGAATACCCAACAATGGCCCAATACCCAACAATGGTTCAAGTCCAAAGGTGAAAATGTAAGCTTATTTACTTGTATATTTGATTCGATTGTAACTTTTTTTTTACAATCGGGTACTTAACAGACCTGACCTGATACTTTTAATAAATATATTTTCAAATTTTAAATTATATTTTTATTCACGATTGAATCTAGGGGTGCAGTCACACCACCTAAAATTTTTAAGTTCTTTTATATTTTTTTTTATATTTTTTATTGTTAATTTAATTTTGTCCCCCTTAAATTTTTGTAATTTTGCACCCCCTATATTTTTAATATACCTTCTAGATAGTTTACACTCATTATACGAGATCCTGGGTCCGTTCCTATTTTTATTTCAGGTTCTTTACTATTTTATTTTAAAAATAAATTTAAATCTTTAATTTTTTTTATACTTGTATCATGTATTTCTAAGTTTTAATAATATTTATATTGATTTTTCAATATAAGATTCGAAGGAAAAAATCACCATCACGATTAGTTTTTTAATCCTGTTTTTTGATGATAAACTTTAATATATTTAAATATATTTCATAAAACTAACTTCAAAGTACTATTTTCGTGTTTGAATTATGTATTAAAAAATTTTATATTTTATGTATTGTTTATGCGTATATTTCTTAAAATAATTTTATAAATATAAAATAATAACTGGGTACTCGATTTGTAGGTATCGGTTCTTTTGAGTAGGTCATAGGCTGAATTTTTAGTATTAAAATAATCTCGGGTACTAAATATGAATATCCCTACTAATTATTGATAAGAATGTTTATATTGTAGCATTTTATATAAAACTTATATAAATTAAAATATAATTAAAAAATATAATACTTTTATATTTAATAGATAATATACCAATAAAATTCATAAATATTAGAATAAAACATCAAAAGAAATTATCATAATTGTTCATGAGTCAAAGTTTCTTATAAAAAATGACGCACCAAGTCAAACATAAAGTTATTATTTGGGAATATTACACTTATTCATATAAATATTTAAATTCAAATTGTTAGGAGCAACCATATAATATAATTTTTATTAGAATATAATTTTGGTTGTGACATAGACTTCATTGGTTCCACATGCATGAATGCATCTCAAGACAAAGAAGTGCTTTTGTATGATAAAAATAATAATAATAAAAAAATATATAACATTATAAATAGGTAATAACATATTTAAACAAGATTAATCTAAATTTTTGTACAAATTATAAGTGTTTTCATCTATTCATTTAATAGTTTAAATAAAAATTAAATTTTTTAAAAATTTTTGTACATATTTAAACACGATAAACAAGTTGTCTTTTCTCTTGGTATTAATCGTTTAATATTTATTTTTGAATCATTTAACTAATTTTTTGTTTCTAATTTAGTAAATTCCAATAATTAATCAAATAATGTAATCACGACGACATGTGATGGTTGCGTTTTGTTTATTGAAAAGGAAAGATTCTTATTTGGTCTAATAAAAAGTTGGTTTGTGCTAGGTTTAGGTTAAAGTTTAAAAATTGAGATGAAAATTTATTTGAATTTAATTCGAATAAATTTATTATCAATAATCTTTAGAGCTGGTTAAAAAATTTTAGTTGACCTAACTTCTTTTTCTCGGTTTGCGAGTTAATACTAATAAAGTCAGATTCATTAGAATCTGATTATGAACAATGATCAGATTAAAAAAATGAAAACACTATTCAAAATCGGAGTCTCCTATCACCGAGTTTAATGTTTTTTTTTTTAATTTTTAGTATTCAAAATTAGAGCCTCTTGCATTCGACTTTAATTTTTTAATCTGAAAAAAAATAAATCACTATTCAAAGTTAGATTTTAATGGATCCGACTTTACTTTTACTATAGAATCAACACTTCTTAAGAAATAATTCTTCTAGTTTAATATTTAAAAAAAACTCGAACAATAATATTTATAAGATTTTCCCATGATATGGAATTAAGAAAATTCTATTAGTACTTAGGTAAGATTATATTTGGATCACTGAATTATAGGTAAGGTTTCGTTTGGGTCATTCTTCATATTCAAAAAATATATCAACTTAATCATTTTTTTCTTCTAAATCACTTACATACTCTCGTTAACACTAAAGTATTTCATTTGAAATCATTAATTAATCTTCTACACAAATTAATATATATTTTTTATACATAAAAGGTTACCCAATGTAACATTACCCATAATTGAATAACCCGAACAGGGGTGGACCTACCATTATGCATGGTAGGTCACTTGCCCTACCATTAATTTTTGGATAAATTATATTTATAGTCATCAATATATTAGTTTTTTATATTTTGGTCACTAAATTATTATTTTAAAATTTCACTGAAATATTATTTTTTTCTTTCTATTTTTATCAGTGAACTATCAAATTTAAATTCTTAGATCCGTCCCTGAACCTGAATATAACATTTAATATTTGGATGACCCAAATATAATCTTTCTCATAATTGAATGACCCAAATATACTCTCTCCGTCCCAAAAATAATGTCCCTTATTGATTTTTTAAAAGTCAAATTTTTTAAACTTTGACTATAAATATTTTAAATAATTAAATTTTATAAATTATATATCTAAAATCTACTCAATTAAAAATTTTTAAAATATTTTTTTTATATTTTTATCAATAATAAATTTTAAATAATCAAGAGTCAAAGTTAAAAAGTTTTGATCCAAAACAAGTCAATAAAAGAATATTTATGGGACAGAGGGAATAATTTTTAATAATTAAATGATTTAAATATAATTTTACCTATAATCGAGTGATGTATAACCTATGAACTTTTATGTTTGATTCCATGTCAAGTTGATATTAAAAAAATCAGCTCCTTTTACTGTTAAATTGGAATTTCCCGAAGGTGCCAAATGAGGAGAAAAAAAAAATATCCAAAGAATTGCCTCAAAGTCAATGAAATATAACAAAAGGCTAAACCCCAAAAGTTTTTGTTTTCTGTGTGAAAATAACAAGAAGAAATGGCCATCCCCAAGTAAGTCAATTGATAAGAAATTTAATGCTTATAAATGTTGGGATGAGAAAAAGAATGTTAAAATATTTTATTTTTATTTTAACAAATTAATTTACTTCATTTAGTTTTATACCTAATTAAATTTATGTGATGATAAATATTAAATATATATTTTTATATATATGTTATATAATAAATATATAAATTTATATTTATTAAAATTCAAGTCTTATATCATATTATGTAAAAAAAATCTTATCTCACATATATGTTTATGTTTGCTTTTTTTTTTTTAATTATTAGGTGAACCTTGTTCATCATGTTATTTATGGTCCAAATCAATCAGATTTGTCTATCTTAGATTTTTTAAAAGTGAATTACCACCTCTTTCCTACATATAATTAGTGGGTGCGTAGTTATTAGAAAGTTATTTAAAGATGAACGATCTTGATTGCTTGGACCATAGATGACGTTGTGAATATGATTCACCTAATAGTCTCTCTTACATCTTTATAGTTTTTTTGGTCTTTTTTCGATTATTTTTTAAGGTTAGATGTGATATCGTCTTGACTGATTAAGATGACACTTATTTATTTTCATATTAATCTTTCTTTTACTTTGAACCCTCGAAAAGGATTTGGATACGCAATTTATTTTCTAATACAACCATATCTGTTCGTATCTATATTTTGTTTGAGTCTTTTGATTGAGTTTTTAATTTTTTTCTTGTATGCATGATTGTAAACCCTTGGTATAATTTAGATGTTTTATCTTTTTTTATTAAAATAAATTGTTTTTATAAAAGAATTAAAATATAAATCTCTAACTTTAAAATTATAAAATCTTATCTTAAATTTTAATTTCTAACAATAAACTCTAAATTTCGACGATCTAATTAAATTTTTAACCCTTAAAATAGAAGATTGTGTAGTCTTTAGACTTCACAATATATGTATCCAATATTTTTTTGATTTGTACGAGTTATCTAATCTCAGTGTGGTTAAAGGAAAGATCACGAGTTTGAGCATTAGTAATGTCAGCATGGTGATTGAGCGATCAATGTCTAATGATTGAGAGTCTACACTAGAATAAATACTACTGTAATCACGGAGAAATTATTCTATGGACCGGTTCCACCACGTCATCCATGGTCCTTAAGAATAAAAAATAAATCCACGTCATCATTTTTTACACATCATCTACACACTCATAATTTTAATTTACAAATCATCTCTCTAAATAAAATATATTAAAATTAAAAAAATGATGACGTGGATTTGTTTTTTATTCTAAACCCTAAACTCTAAACCCTAAACCTAACCCTAAACCTTAACCATAAACACTAAACCCTAACCCTAACCCTAAACCCTAGCCCTAAACACTAAACCCTAAACCCTAAACCCAAATTAAAAAATAAATCCATGTCATCATTTTTTAAAATTTTTTAGGGTTTAGGATTAGGGTTTAGGGTTAAGGTTTAGGGTTTAGGATTAGGGTTTAGGGTTAAGGTTTAGGGTTAGGGTTTAGAGTTTAGGGTTTAGAATAAAAAACAAATCCACGCCATCATTTTTTTTAATTTTAATATATTTTATTTAGAGAGATGATTTGTAAATTAAAATTATGAGTGTGCAGATGATGTGTAAAAAATGATGACGTGGATTTATTTTTTATTCTTAAGGACCATGGATGATGTGGTGGAACCGGTCTATAGAATAATTTCTCGTAATTACGGTATAGCTGAATGAAAGAATATTTTTTTCGATTTTAAAAGTAGAAGAAAAACAATACGAAAGAATCCAAGAACTGCTAGGAATTTCCCATTTCAGTTTCCACCAATTGCCAGAAGTGAAAAAACAAAGTCACCATCTTTACAGGTTTAAAAGATGACTTTGCTTATGTAATCAAAGTTTTCAAAAAAGTCAAGAATTGAAGCTAGGTTTGGATCTTTTCCTCTTATCATTTTCCAACCCTCCTGCACAAAAGCTCAGCACTTTCTGTTTCGGACAACAAAAGAGTGAAACGCTCTTCTTTCGACATCTGTCGACATTTGGTGGCTTCTCAATTCTTGTCTTTGCCATTGTATTCTTCCCCTACAATCTCTGCCCCGAACCATATATAAACAGACTCAACCCTTCAAGTTTCCAACCCTGAAACTCACATACAAGAACCAGACACACACATTTTCTAGACAGTTTGTGTTTTGTCCATTGGCAATGGTTCATTCGGATTCGAACCTGCCGCTGCTTGATCATTATGGAACACTTTTGTCATGCTACTCGACTCAATGTGATGAACCTCAAGGTCGGGTCACCATGGAAGAATGCCAGCTTCCGTTGATCGACTTGTGCGGTCTAAGCAGCAACGACGAAACGGTCCGCCGAGCTTGTGCCGCTGCCATTTGTAAAGCGTCGTCGGAATGGGGATTTTTCCAAGTGGTGAACCATGGTATTAGTCCTTGGCTAGTTGAGAAGATGAGGAGCGAGCAAGTGAAATTATTCGAAACACCCTTTGAAACCAAAGTTAAAAGTGGACTTTTGAACAATTCTTACAGGTGGGGAAGTCCTAGGGCTGCTTGTCCTAACCAATTCTCCTGGTCCGAAGCCTTTTATGTCCAACTCACTGATGTCTCGGATGAAGCTTGTTTTGGAGAGTTCACTTCTTTAAGGTAATTGAAACCAGAGGATTTTGGATTGAGTCAATTTAATTTTTAGTTTTTTTAATATTTTAAGTTTAGATAAGTTTGTGTTTCAAAACATGTTAAGTTTGGATTATTCGAGTTATTTTGAGTCGGATTAATAGACCATCTTTTGTTTTTCAAGTTGGTTTATCTCAAGTTTAAATAATTTAAAATTACTTGTCCGAATCATTCTAGATTTGATTGATTTATTTCGGACTTGATTGAGTTTGAATCATTTTAAATTTTTTATTCAAATCATTTTTATTGACCAAATTATAGTTACGATGTCACAACGAACGTTCCGTTGTGATTTTTCTCTTAAAATAACTATAATTTTAAGTATGATTGCAGTTTATGATATTACAATCTATGATCGTTACATTGTGTTGTGAGTTATAATTTTATGCTACAATTTAACTCGTTTTTTATCTAATTTAATTTTTTTTATTATAAGTCGGATAGGATTGAATTTGAATATAAATTAATAAAAAATGGTTTTTGGATTTGGATTATAATAACCATTTTTTATAATTTTATAATATGCAATCTATTTTTTTTAACAGGGAAGTGATGACATGTTTCACAACTGCCATGTCGGAGCTGTCGAGACTTCTAGCAAGAATCCTGATCGAGAATCTAGGCCACGACAAACAAGCAGCACTGATCGACAACATATGCGACGAAGCAACATGTTTCCTTCGCCTGAATCACTACCCAGCCTGTCCAATATCACCGGAGATTACCGGCCTAGTCCCCCACACCGACAGCGATTTCCTAACCATTCTCTGTCAAGACCAAGTCGGAGGACTTCAACTCAAGAAAAACTCCAAATGGGTGACTGTTAAACCTAACAAAGATGCTCTCATAGTCAACATCGGCGACCTTTTCCAGGTTCAAAAAAACACAAAAACAAAACAAACCCATTTTTTTTTACACATTATTTGTCCGAAAATCTGAATCCCGAAGTGTAAAATTTTTCAGGTATGGAGCAATGATGTTTATAAAAGCGTGGAACACAAGGTGGTGACCAATGCAACAATGGAGAGATACTCCATTGCTTATTTCCTTTGCCCATATTACGATGCATTGATCGAAAGTTTCGTGAAACCTTCCATTTATAGAAAGTTCACTTTCAGAGAATATAGAGACCAAGTTCAAGAAGATGTAAGAAAAATAGGGAACAAGGTTGGCCTTCCTAGGTTTTTACGTAAGGGTTCAGACGATAACACTAGATTGCATGCACCGAGCATCACGGCCAGCAGTTGAATGAGCCATTTTTACAAGGCTTAACCGTAAAATTGGTGCCCAAACCATACCGTTTATTTCTGTTAGTTGTCCAAACTATTTTCTCGGATCAAATAGATGCTTAACATTCCTTTCTGTATCCTATTTAAGGTTTTTACTTTAATTTCATCATTAAAATGATACGTGTCACCTCTCGAAAATTCTAAAATTATATTAAAAATAAATAAAATTACTCAATTTACCGAGACTTTTTAAGTTTTCAAGATTTCACAAAATAAACCTAAATTCCAGAATCCCTAACTTTTCAAATCTTAATCCTGATTTAGGCTAATTTCGTCACCAATTATCACATTATTCACCACACTATTCACCAAAATTTCATTATCATTTCCCACCATTTCATCGTCGGAAATCGACTGACACCGTGCAGAATGTCAAAATTATCGAATGGTTCCTTCAAATGATTCACGACGAACAACGACATGACAGACAATAAACAAGGTGTGTGTTGATCGGTGCAGAAAGGACACTTTATTTCGTCACCGACAACATCGGTGAGAGTGAATATTTGAAAATTTCAGGATATATTTTTATTTTTATTTTCTTTTATTAATTTTATTTATTATGTATAATTTTAGAATTTTCAGAAGATAATACATATAACGACGAAAATTAACAAAGAACTTTAAATGAATTACAGAATAAAACATTAGGTACTTATTTAATCTAAAACTAATTTAAATATCTAACTTAAAAATATATAATTTAAATACTTATTTTACGTTTAAGCCATTTTTATAAATCTAATTAACTCGATTTAATAAATTAAACCCTATATTCTCTATTTATTAAAAGAGTATATGCTTCCATTAGTTCAAAAAGTGAGCTATTGTATTTTTGTGGTTTAATAATGTTATATGGAATTTGGCAACCGAATACAATTATTGAACGACATGTCCCCACCGAATATTCTAGCAGACAGATGCTCCCATGATCTGTATTATTTACCAATAAGATGTCTTGAACAGGAAGTGGCTGCTCTAATATATTTGAAAATGGTACACGAAACGAATAATGAGACCAACTGATGTTGATAAACAGAACAGAACAAATCTTGTAGGAAACTGACTTCAAAGGGATGCATGTGTGGGGATAAGAAAAAGGGTGTAATTGAATTAAGTTTAAATGAATAAGGTTATGTTTAGTTTATTTATTTTTAAAGTGTTTATGTTCGGTTTGTGTTTGTTTAAGGTTTTTTATATCGTATTTATGTGTGTTTGTTTATTTTTAGAAGTGTTAATGTTTGTTTGTTTAGTATTTACAGACATATTCGTTTATATATTTGTTAAAGGCACGAACCATTTAGTCTTATCGGTTAAAAGAACGGTCGTTGCTCTTGGAGGTCATAGGTTTGAACACCAGTAATGTTAGTATAGTGATTAAGCGATCAATGTCCAATGGTTAAGAGTTTACTATAGAACATATACTATTGTAACCAAGCTGAATAAAAAATATATAATATAAACTTATCTATATATAAATCAGATTTAATCAAATTTAAATCGAACCTAAATAAAAAATCAATCCAACCTAAAATAATCTGTTCTAAAGGATTCCACTGAATAAATTTTGAGAATATATAACCAAATTAAATTTTTTATTTTAGAAAATAAGTGATCCTCACTTATATTTGAGAATCTAAGTTAATTTATACGGTGCAAATAGAAGAATGACATATGCAGTGACGTTCTACTTTAAAATTCTGAAAAAAAATATCACTTGCACATGGCGTTCTCCCTCCAAGTCATCATATGTAGGTGGCGTTCTTCTACTTCCACTGTAGTTGTTAGCCTAAATTTCAAAATTAATTTTAAAGAAAAATTCTACAACGAACGTCGAATATTGTTAAACACCACTAATATTAAACACTGCTGAATATTATTAAATTAATTAATAAAAATTAAAAATTTTAAGAACTCAATATGCAATTAATAAAAGAGTGATAGATTCAACGTATAATTAATAATTTTGTGTTGAATCTTTGAGATTTTTAATCTTTATTAATTAGTTTAATAATGTTCAGATGTGTTCAATGTTAGTGGTGTTCAACGGTGTTCGACGCCCGTCGTAGACTAGAGATCACAAGCACATGAAATTCCACATTTTCTGTTTTCCCCCCCTTTTCTTAACCGTTGGTAGTTCTTCAATCCGTGGCGGTCCACCAAAAATGATATTTTCAGTTAAACAAGGACAAGTGTTGTGTTTACCTTCTTCTTTTAGCTCTTAACGTTTTCATTCTGGATCCGAGATGCTGACCTGAGATTTGAATTGATTTCGAGATTCGAAAAGTAACGAAAGAAATTAACAATGGCGGCCTTTATCAAGTTAGAAGATTCGCCTATGTTTCAAAACCAGGTAACTCAAAAGCTCTTCACGTTTCCATGATCGTACATTTGTTTTGTTCCGGAATTACATTTGATATCCTTAATTTGGTTAATTGGTTAGCCATTCAATCGGATGTAAATCCAGTTTCAATGAAGTTTTTATTTACAGAATAATCGAAATTCGGTTGAACCTGTGCTGATTAGCTGTTAATTGTTATTTTAGTTTCAAAAAGGAATTTGTATGTTAAAACAATGGCTTATATTTATATTGCTTTGTATAAATATGCTTCAGGATCTCGTAGGGATCATTGTTGTTGTGTTGGTTATGAAAAAATGATTCTAATATGTTTGTTGATTGATTGACCAGGTATCTTTTTTGGAACACACTGCTGAGGAGGTGAAAGAACGCTGTCAAACACTATACAAAGGAACTAAAAAGTTTATGTATGTACTCTTCTCTTTCTAAATGCACTATTTTTTTTTTTTATATTTGTAGTGCTGCATTTGCCTTATCAGCCTATTAGAAGTATTTGGATGTAATTTTTGTCAATCTGAAGTTATTGGGGTTGTATTCTTTTGTTTTTCCTCAATAGTAAGTTTTTGTTATACAATATGATATTTTTTTTCATTTTTAGCATTAGTTTTGTACCTTTTGAATGACATCTCTCTTGTCCCTTACTCATGATACTGACTGAACATATCTGAGTGCTCTCGAGTTCAATGTGCAAAAGCATCAACTTTGTATCAAGAGCTTGGAACAAGATTTCGGGTTCAATATCTGGTCTATTAGACAAATGAAACATTTTGTACTTTTCCCTTAACACCCGACCTTGAATTTTCGTATTTCCCTTGGACCCTGACTATTACATAATTTCAACTAGAGCAAAGAATAGGATATGACTAATTTATCTCCCAAAACCCAAGAAAAAAAGAAAAAAGTCCCACTCCAGTGATTTAAGTTGTAAATAAAGAAAAAAAATATCTAAGAGCTGCCTCTCTCCATACATGCACACACAGGCCCATATATATACAGTTATTATTTGTCTATCTCTGTTTCTTTTTCAGGAAAGTTCTTGGAGAAGCATATAATGGAGACAAAAGCTTTGCTGATTCTTTAGAAGCATTTGGTGGTGGACAAGACGACCCCATTAGTGTGTCCATAGGAGGTAGATAATGTGTCTTCTTATTTGACTTTTAACTACAACGCTGGTCATCTCAGATCTTTCTTGTGAATAAAAGCTTAACAATTTTGATTTGGTTGCTTAATCTTTGGTTTTAGTTTTACAAGTTCTTTTAATTACTGGATGTAAACACAGATGTCTGTTTAACTTGAATATTTGTTGTGCATTTCCGACTGGATTACTTTTCTCTTGCAAATTTTTTGCTCAACGAATGGCGGAAAGCCAAGAACTTTTTGAAAAATATGTTATCTTGTGATTTACATTTAAATCCATTGTGTTCATCCTTCTGTAGAAAAATAAGTGTTGAGAGATCTAATTAGGTTGCAAATGAGGTTAGTTTCGTGATCACATGGTGAATAGTTAGAAGTATGCACTCTTATTCAGAGTACTTGATCATGAAACAACATTGTTGGACTCAGTCCTTACTTCAAAAGGAGATGTCTCGGGTCGTAATGTGAACAAGATCGTAGCATAAACCAATAAATCTAGGGTCTCCCACTCTCTTCAATATATTATATTTCATTAATGTCTCCACGATGACATGTTGCCTCTGGAATGCCATGTTGCCTCTTATGATAGTTGTTTTGCAGCTGCTTAGAACCTTAGTTTTAGGAGATATTAATTAATGGAAATAACCTATGGGACGTGGACCTTTAAAAAAGAGATGGTGAAAGTGGTCCAAGTTCTATTGTCTAGTTGTTGGATTCATCTCTATTTTTTTTTTTGCACTATTACTTTTTTCTTGCTACACCTCATCTGGTGGATGAGTTGTCATGCTGGAAGATGATAGTATCATGTTGAAAGATTGAAGATTCTCCCCTAAAGGAATTTTACATGGTTCCCTTTTGTAGGTCCAGTTGTGTCCAAGTTCATCAATGCACTTCGTGATCTTGCTAACTTCAAGGAGATGCTGCTTTCTCAAGTGAGTATCAGTTTACCATCAGAAGAATTCAATTCTTTCTTACCAATTCATGAACTAGGGGACAAGTAAGCTTTGTCTTATTAATGATATTCCAAATTTGTTTGTTTTGACACTAACATCTTATTAGATGTTATTCTCTTAGCCAACGATCAATTTTCCTTCTTTTTTTTGGTTTACAATTTTATTTTACATGATCGTGTAGTATTCTAGGTTTTGGGTTATCTAGTATGGGTTGATATTATGACTCTGCATGTTTTGAAGTGTTGCCAAGTAATAAACCATGGACGATCTGTTAATTAGATTAGACAAGATATTTTGTTTAAAGATGTCATAAACACCTTCCCTTTACTCCCAAAATGAGGGTAGTGCTTTTAATTTAGAAGATGAATTTCTAGATGGTAGATATCGCGCCCTTTACAACTTGTATTGAAAAAAGGTATACGTGTATATATATGGTATCAACACCTTCAACCAACTTCAATAAGGAAATAAGCTTGCACATGGCAAAGTAAGGACCTTTGAATTTGTCATTGCTTAAAACTTGCAGGTGCATGTACATATGGTATCTGCACAACCCGTCTTGTGAGATTATTGAAAGTGGCTTCAGTTATCAGATTGTATATTTTCTCAAAATAGTATTTAACATTTTAATTTCTATATATGTACTCATAAATTCTTCCTTTGCCATAATAACACCTGCCTCCTGTAGATATTGAACGTTTTTATTGTGCATGAAAGCTACAATCTTTAGGTCACTTGTTGCATAACTTCATATAAGCACTAAAAAAATTCTTATATTTGAGTTAATATTAACACCATGCTACATACTTGAGAGAATAGTTTCGTATTTTAGGTGTTCTGTTTGGGATTCAATTTTTTATCTGAGATTGGAATACCTATTACAGGTGGAGCACTTGTTAGTTGATCGGTTAATGCACTTTATGACCGTTGATATGCAAGATGTAAAGGTAAAGATTGTTTAGCTGCTCTTTGTCTCTAATATATATACACATATATATTTAGTTTCCAACTGTAATTTATTTGTCATTATCTAGTCCACTTTCAACTGTATATGTGCGCATTTAACTCTATTGAAAAATTTAAAATTCATAAAGCAATCCGAAACAGTCGGCAACAAAATTTCCTTTTTTGAGATTTTGCCTTGAAACCTTGCTCTATGTGCTTGCAATGAGTGTCTTAATGATTTCCGTGCTTTCTTTGTAAAATTTTAACTCGATCTAAGTCCACTGGATGACAATAAGTTAAATTCATTTCTTTATTCCTCCTCAAGTAATTTTTTTGTACTACTTTTATCCTCTGTCTTTTGCAGGAGTCCCGTCGACAGCTTAACTTAGCTAGATATGCATATGATCGGGTATTAAAGATAAATAATCTCCCTTTCTGGTATGAAATTATTTGGAATGGATACTAATGACAGTTTGAATCTCCTTCATTCTCTCTCTCCCTCCCCTTTTCTCTCACACTTGCCTTCGAGCTTTGAAGTCATGTCATAAGCTATGGTGTTTGGAACTAAGCAATTATTTGGTAAAAACATACTATAATTATATGTACCACCACTTAGAATTCTTTTATCTCAAGTGATGTATAATAGAAATGAAAAACAGAGAAACCTAGCCTGCAACTTTGATATGTTTTCTGTGTTATATAATCTGAATGTTCATTAAAAGCAAACAGATTTAATGGTAGTTACCATCTTGAATATTTTGTGGCAAACATTGATGGTGATGACTCATTTCTATATATGTTCTCCAAAGGATTTGCAATACAAGTGCTGAGAACACAAAAGTTATGCAATTATATATGCCTTATAGAAGTTTTAAACGTCAGCTACTTTTGCTCTTAAATTTTATGAAAAGCAACAATCAAGCAAAACAATACCATTAAATAACCATCTTCTTTGCTTCCTTTTAGATATAATGCTTTTCACCAAACTTCTTACTGCCAGGCACGTGAAAAGTGTGGGTCTTTGAAGAAGAATACACGAGGGGATATTGTTGCTGAGCTAGAAGGGGTATATTCTTTCCTTGTGTAATTATTGAACTCTCACATGTTTTTAAGAGGGCTCAGCGATGCCATTCTTATCCTATGATCTGTATGTTTCACTAGTTTTCTCTGCCATATTGAATCTAGTTCACTAGTTAGTAAATTGTTCCAGTACCATAGAAAAGAAACAAAATGCCTGTTTCTCTGGATCATAGAACTATGAGCCTTGTATCATTTTCACTTGTAGCTGTTCTAGTTCTCCCTTTTTTGAACCATATATCCTGATCTGTTGTGCCTTGACAATTTTACGTGGTTGATTTTTTCTTTCTACTTACCTTTATCTCATGAAGTACATATACTGGTCTTTTCTGCTTAGACGTCCTTTCTGTTTTTTCCAGTACCTAAAAGCTCCTATTTTATCTTCATGACAAAATAAGCAGGTGCAATTCTTGACATTCTGTCTAAATCCCAAAAAGTAAATCATGTTTTTTAAGAATTGAAAATATAACCAACTAATCAATTCTTTATATTAAAGCTTGGAATTGTGCCTTGATTTTTGCTATGAAGGCATTCTTTTTTCAATTATATCATGTCTTCACCCACATCTAATATTTTATTGAGGATTTCTGAAGTTATCTGCACAGTACAGTTGTCCTTTCCATAATAAAACTAATGTGCCTTGTATTCTGGGTTGGGTTAAATTGGATTTTGGTTTTGACAGGATCTACTGAATTCAAAGTCTGCTTTCGAGAAAAGGCGCTTTGATTTAGTAAGTTTACTTCAGCAGAATCTTACTGTTTGTTTTTATTAAAGTTGTATTTCCATTTTATTTCATGCTTCATTTGGTGACTTTTCTTTGTGGTTTAAGGAAAACAGGTAACTGCTCTGATGAATATAGAAACCAAAAAAAAGTACGAGTTTCTGGAATCTATAAGTGCAGTTATGGATTCCCATCTTAGATATTTTAAGCTGGTTGGTATTTTCTTTTTGTGATATATTTCTCAAATTTTCTGCTATACTGGGATAGTTATAGAAAAATGTAGTGTGTGTGGACTGAAATTAATTGATTTTTTTTGTTATAGGGGTATGATTTGTTGAGCCAGTTGGAACCATTTATTCACCAGGTAATGTTTTACTCGGTTTTTGGTTCGAATGAGATGAAAGTGCTCATTACTACTAGTACTATCCAATTAAGTGATTAATTATTCTTTAAGGGTTTGTTCTTCTCCTTGATATTAAAAAGAAGTTAATGACTTGTAGTCGGTGTGAATCATTGATTTGTAGAAGTTTATTCCTTAGAATAATTGGCTTTGTATATAGCTATGAGTCTATGACTATAGGGTTGGATACTTTTATTGGCAATTGGAAATAATTTTGATTAACCTAAATAATCCATGTGATTATGGAATATTGTGTTTTCTTTTAGAGACTTTAGTATAAATATTATTTCCAAGCATATGATTAGATGTTTATCGTTATGAAGTATAAATCTATTGATAGGAACATGCCAGACAAACACAATTGTTTTGTTGCTATTTTGTGTCAGTATTTTTGGGAGTTATCGTGTTAAAAAATTTGTCTCTACCAATGCATATGGATATATCTTTATCAAGATAAAATAGAATTGTCCATCCTTCTTTGAGATCTTTAAATTAAGAGTGTTCTCTCTTGAATGCAACAAAGTGTATGCATTTGTATTCTTTGTTATATAAATGGCTATATAAATAAGCTATTGTGAGAAAGGGGACATGGTGGTGATTAGGTGTCACAGACAGACCTTCATTCACTCGATAAGCATATTGTGCGACACTTGAAAAGGAAGCTTCCCGACCAAGTCGACCTTTATTCTTTGTTGATCTATTTAAAGATAAAGCAAGCAACATGTCAATTCTTAAGCCACAATACGATCCTTTAAGCCACAAGTCGATATGGTAGGGCATATCAGATGCCAACAGTCGACCCCCACCTCCTCGAGGAAAAATGGTTTTATTAAATAAAAAGAAGTGATCGGGTTACAAAAGAAAATAAACTATATAAATGGTTATATAAATAATATTCATTCCTAATTTAAATAAAACTTCTAGTAAATCTAAACTACCGAGTAGGAATAAACTCTAATTACACATTGAATAAAAATTCTAACCCTCGTTAACTTACACTCCCCTTGAAGTTCTAACACTTCTCCTTAAGCTAGTGAGTAAACTAACTAGAGAACCAACTTTGAATCTTTGATGTCATATTCTACTGTTTCTTAAGAAAAATGCTTTTCGTTCTCTAGTGTCTTTGATTTGGAGAGTGAGGACATAACCATAATATTTTTGCGTAACAATTGTTGATTCCATTCAACTTATGGTACACTTGAGATGGTTAATGCATCAATTGGAATATCAAGATTGCTCCACATGACCACGTGATGCTCCAACATGCAATTTTTGTCTAAAACGTCTACTCCGCATGATGCTCTAGCATGCAGTTCCTGACTGAAAGGTCTGATGCTAATGATGTAGGAAGTGATCACAAGAATTTGCACTCCCCTTATGCTGTTAGTTACATAGACTAGAGTTCTGGCTTAGATCTTTAATGTAGAATCCCTTAAAAATACTATCTAGTTTTTAAGGTTAAACTAGTATCTCTTCTTCTATCTTTTAGGATTAATAGTTAAGATGGAACCAAATAGTTTTAATGCTAAACTATAACATTTTCATCTAACTTTTTGATTGGCTAAGATAGAACCATTAAATGGAGAACAAAACAATAAAACTAAACGAGTAGAAATTTCATCATAAATGTAAGATTCCAACGAGGGAGAAGCCAAAGAACGAGTGAGGCCTAATGACAACAATGAAAAAGAAAAATGATGTGCATCTGAAAAATCAGATCGTCGACCTATTTCAGATTAGAGATGACAACCATGGAGACGACATCAAGACTGTTGTTGGCTTTAATACCATGTGAGAAAGTGATCATGGTGATTGGAGATGCAATGAATGATGGTGATTTGTATGATCGGTGGTAAGGTATTTGTGATTTTAAGAAGATGAACAAGATATTTTCTAGAGAGAATAATGTGTTTCTTTGTATTTTCTTGTTATTCTTAATTATCAAATGAATACAAAGTAAGCATTTAAATAGACTGATATAGAGTTTTAATATAACTAAAACTATACTTTTATTTTTAATTTAAATAATACTTATTCTAATTTAAATATGACTTTTAGTAAATCTAAACTACTGGTTAGGAATAAACTCTAATTACACATTAAATAAAAACTCTAACATTCCGCGTCAACTTACACTCCCCTCAAGCTTCAACACTTCTCGGATAACTTACAATTATACACATATGTGCACACATTATGTGTAGAATGTGTGCACACTTGTCATTACTAAATTAAATTTGATATGATTGGATTGCTTTTCCAATTGATGACTAAATGGATTTTTATGTAATAGGTATTGACCTATGCTCAACAATCAAAAGAATTAGCAAATGTTGAACAAGATCGGCTTGAAAAACGTATTCAAGAATTCATGACCAAAGCTGAGATAGATACTTTACGGGCTTCTAGTGATATAGAGCCTTTAACGAATGCTGGTCCTATTCATGTTGGCATGAATTTAGATAAAAATGTAGAAGCACTTTTGCAGTCGTCCACTCATGGGGAGGTGAGTGCTTGATCTTCGTATCTTTTTCTTCAGCTGTTATTTACATATCGACATTGTGTTTATTTCATCAAGGGTTATTGCTTGGAGAAATGAAGTAAATGTCTTTTTCAATCATTTTGCAGGTCGAGACGATCAAACAAGGATATTTGTTGAAACGTTCTTCTAGTTCAAGGGCTGATTGGAAAAGAAGGTTCTTTGTACTTGATAGCCAAGGAACTTTATACTATTATAGGAATAAGGGTATCAAACCAATGGTATGTTATATTATTTTGTAATTACCCATCGTTGATCAAGTCTAATAATATAGTTTGGAGCATTTTGTCTTTTAATTATGATTATGGATAATGGGGAGATATACTTGGACCTGGATAAGCCTTCGTGCTTGCTAATTTATGGTTTTCACAAATTTGAGTACGCATGGGAGAGATAATTAAGTGTTTGTATGGTCTTGTACTGTATCAGTGTCTATCAGATTGGGAAGAGTGGAGTGAATAGAAGTGAAATGGAAAGAGATTATTAATTTCTTATTCACGTAGCTGGTTTATGAGAGAAGTGAAGAGAACGGATAATTAAGTATTTGTATGGTCTTGTTGCACTGTAGCAGCTTCATTCAGATTGGGAAGAGTGGAGAGGATAGAAGGGAAATGGGGAGAGAATTTCGTATTCACATAGTTGGTTCATGAGATTAGTGAAGAGAATGGACTTACAATTTTTCTTTCCATCTCTCAAATTGTAGTTAGGTTTGGAGGATATGAGAATTACTAGTGTATCCTACATGCATTTTTCGAATAAATTCTTTAGATGCAAATATAAAATGTTTCAAATAACTGTAAATCTCAAAATGCCCGAAATTCCTATCAAGTCACTCATCTTCATTTCTTCATATCTATCCTTTTCTCTCCTATTAATTCAAACACAGTGTAATCTGGATATGTCCAAAATTCCAATGTTGCTGTATCTAGTTTCAGCCAGCTCTTGAAACTGTTTGAGCTCGAAGCTACATGCACTTGACTTTGTTCTATAATTTTAATTAAAAACATGTATGGCTGATATTTTAGCTGGTAGAGCTAGAGAGAAAAGCCTTTTAAGTAGCATCAATATACTTCATTGTAAAAAAATTATTCGAAAGTGGTTGAATTACTGTTCTTATTTCCTATAGCTAGGCTGCTAGTTAAGTGGTGTTTATAGATAAATCTGACTCCTATGTATGATCTTTTGACTGCTATTGGTAGGAACTCATTCTTTAAGATAGCTAGAGCAAAAGCTCTTACAGGCTCTATTAGTTCCAAGTATCTAGTGCTTAACACCATTTCCATTTTTTGTTCCTGTATGAATGAATTTATTTATATAGACAAGAGTGTTTTGACAATAATCATGATGTTTTACTTTATCTCTTTACTTCCAGGGTTCTCACCATCAGCATACTGCTTCAGCTGATTACAGTAATGTATTTGCTAAATTTCGTGTAAGGCATAGTAGATCATTATCATTTAATGAAGAAACTTCGGGCTATCATACAGTTGATCTTCGTACTTCAACAATAAAGATGGATACAGAGGACACAGATTTACGGCTTTGCTTCAGAATTATATCTCCACTGAAAACTTACACATTGCAGGTGATTTGATTGGTTGGTTCCCCTTTTGCTAAACTTATCATGGAAATGGTTAAAACATATCAAAATCACAACCTGTTGACATTAGATATTGAATGTGTTGAAACAAAAGAAAATATTTTTGAACTTTCTAAATTAAGCTGTATGACAATGTTTTCTTCATGATGATTGTGCTGATATGTTTCGTCATTGGTTGGACAGGCTGAAAATGAGGCAGACAGAATGGACTGGGTTAAGAAAATAACTGCAGTTATCATATCCCTTTTTAATTCTCACATACAACAGCAGGTTCTTTAATTTTTTTCTCCTTAAAGTCCGTGGTTTTCTTTTTTCCATGATGTTGCAATGCTAATTCTCATTAAATTGCTGCTAATAGTGATTTGGTTGTCTGTTGTGGCTGCATCTGGAAAAAAAAGCATGTGGAGAGTCGCAAACCTTCTTCTAATGTTTCATCACCTACCCATGCTACTTTGGAGATTAAACAAATAGGCTTTGGGACAGAGCCTATCTCAATCATCCTCAGAAAAATTCCTGGAAATGATGTTTGTGCAGAGTGCAGTGCTCTCGAACCTGATTGGGCATCTCTTAATCTTGGCATACTGTTATGCATCGAATGCTCAGGTGTTCACCGTAATCTTGGTGTACACATTTCAAAGGTGCAATTAATTCAAAGAATAGAAAAAGAACTCATGCCCTTCCTTTTCCCTTAATGTTAATTTTTCTGTGCTGGTTTTTTATTTTATAGTTCTTAAACAATATTTGGTCTTCAACCTGTTTAAGGTCTCTTAGAACTTGTTGGTTATGTTAATTAGGGTGTTCTATTAGCTGTGATGGTCTCATTTTTCATGCTGCAGAAAGTTTATTCCCTTAGCATATTGACATTGAAGAGTATAAGGTTGCAACAATGATTCCTTCTGACATCAAGTAAAAAAGGAAGTAAAGCCTTTCATTTTAATTTATTTTTTAAATTATTAAGTATGGCTCTTGTAGGTCCCAAAAATTGTTTTAATGACAATTTTGTTAGCATGGTTTACTGAAACACTTTTTTTTTACTATTATTTTATTTAAATTATCAGTTTTTTTAAAATAATATTTTTTAACTACTTCTGTTATTTATGAAAGAAATCATCTTATTAATTTTGTGATTGAAAAACTTAATTTAAATTGAGAAGAATATTTTAATATTTATTTTGATATAAATTAATATAATAAAATAAAAATTATGTTTAATTATTAATTTAAATAAAATATTAAAATTATATATTCAAACAATATAAATATATTAATATATTAAAGTATTCTTTTCTAATAGTTTTTAAATCTACATTTGATCTAAGTATTATGATTTTAAGTATCTACAAATTATTGCAAATATATACTTATTAGCTATTTTCAATACTTAATAAAGTATATAAGTTTTTATTTTCATTTTATTTGTTTTTTATATTTAAATTAATATAAATAATAATTATAGTATTTTAATATAAAAGGGGTCTTGCTTATACCTAGCGTTTCGACTTCAAGGATCCTCTGCGCCTAACACCCTTTAAAACTAAGCTTCTAAATAATTTTTCCCATGAAATATTTGGTGGATGATGAGTGGTGGTAGGTGAATGTTTCTAGTTTCCCTAGATTTCCTACACTAGAGTGCTGAACCAGACTGTTAGGAGAGTCTGTTGTACAATTTCAAACCAGCTGCCATACTTTCAAATGACTTTGCTCTCATTGACTTGTATGAAGTTCTGCTTATGAAATGTGCTGTCAGAAGAGCAGATAATCGGAGGCTGATAGGAAAATTTGATATCATTACAATATTTCCTTCATTCTAAGTCTCTTCAATAAAGAACACTTTTCTTCTGTGTGCAGGTGAGATCACTGACATTAGATGTCAAAGTGTGGGAACCTTCAATTGTGGAATTATTTCGTCTCCTGGGAAACACTTATTGTAACTCAATATGGGAAGGTGCACTCCTTAAGAATGAGAGGTAAGAGTTCCCTCAGGTTGTTGTTGGTTCAAACACTACCAACTTTGGTTTTCTAAGAAACTGAACCAAAATTTTATGTATAACTAGTTAACTGGATAGCTCCATTTTGTGTGTTCTAGTAGTTACAGATACAAATGCAATGGTCTTGTTTCTAATCAATGTTTAATGTAATTCATTGCAGTGTGGATGAATCAAATCCTTCAAACACATCAATAACAAAACCGGGAGCGGAAGAAGCATTTTCTGGTAAAGAGAAATACATTCATGCTAAGGTATTTTGCTGAATTCTTTTTCTCTCTTGACGTCAATGCATTGATATTCATATTTCAGCACACATGCTTTTTCTTCTTTTTTTTTCTGTCTTCCTCACCCCCTTGCATTGTGGTACTTGTAATCATTCTTTGAATTGATCTGTGGAGTAGCGATAACAAATAAATCACTCTAGGATATGATGTGTTATTTTCCATATCCAAGATTATTCCCTGTTGGTTCTTTGTGCTTTATGCCTGAAGTTGGATTCAAGGCTGAAAAGTATGTACAGTTGTACATATAAACGTCGTTTCCCTTCGGACAATTGCCGATTTTCATCGGTGCATATTGTTACGTTGTTAGATGAGTTTTTATCTCACACTGTCATGATAAGAAGCTATAACATTATTCCTTCTCCTAACCAGTATGTAGACAAATCTCTGATCATCAGAGACACGCCACGACCCGGAGATCCTCCCAACTCAACAAACATTTGGCAAGCAGTTAAAGCTGATAATATACGTGAAGTATATCGTCTAATTGCAATATCGGAGACCAACATCGTCAATACCACCTTTGATGATGTCGTTGGCATTGATTCGTATCACCATGTTGTTGATGCACAAGACTCACCTGATAGCCAAAAAGAGGAAAAAGAACAATACCGTCCATCGGCCTGTCAGAGAATCAAGAATTCGAATGATCCGGTGAACTGTCTACAAGGTTGTTCATTGTTGCACCTGGCATGCCAAGGTGGCAGTATTGTGATGCTTGAGCTGTTGCTGCAGTTTGGTGCTGATATAAATATACTCGACTTCCATGGCAGGACTCCTTTGCACCATTGCATTGTTTTAGGGAACAATTCATTGGCAAAGTATCTTCTTAGAAGGTAAGCTTCATATTTTTGCATAATTACTTATCCATAACACAACTAGAACTTAAGACGTAGATAATACCATCAAAGCATACAAAAAACGACACACGACACGGCATGACACGATTAAACACGATGAATCACAACACATTTAATACATGTATCATATTCATGTTTGTAAATTTGATGAAACTGCACAGAGGAGCAAGGTCTTCGGTTAAAGATCACGGCGGATTCAGCACATTGGACAGAGCAATGGAGAAAGGCGCCATCAAGGACGAGGAGCTATTTCTTCTGCTCAATGAAAGCTAGTGAAACAAACCTGGTTTTCTACAATCGGTAATGCTTGTTTCTCTCCCCGGATTTCCACTTATACCAGTGATTGTTGCCTTTATATAAGCATAAAAGAGCCATGCATCATCCTCTAATCAATGCATTTTTCGCGAAAAGCTCAATATATTCGAGTGATATTCGTTCGAACATTCCCTTGTTCTTGATTTTCTTTGTTGGTTGTATTGCCAAAATTTCATTAACATAGCTTTTTAAACGTGACGGTGATGGCAGAAGAGCCAACTTCGCTTGTCGAGTTATTGCATTGCTTGGCGTTTGCTTAATTTATTGTATTATGTATAAATTAGGGATTTAATTTTATACTCTGAAGTATAAATTTTTTCTACGTAAATAATATGATACGGACTAATAATATAATCAAAAATAGGCAACATAAAAAACACGTGAACATTGCATGGGAAATTTCGACAACTCAGTCGCCGACATCCTCGAGTAAAAGCCCCTCCGCATGCAGGGGAAGAACAATCAATGGCGGCTGCACAGTTTGTAATAATTCCAGCAAAAACACGTTTACAATAAGTACTAAATATTGTCATATGACAAAAGCTTGGTCGAAGCTTTTGCAGAACATCGAATTTGAAGCATTCAATCTTAACATACGAAAAAAACTCGGATTTTATCAAATAAACTATGCAAGTCGATGAAAGAGACATAAGTTTTATGAGTTACGAACACGAACGAAAGTGCGGCGCGATATATGGTGCAATTTCGTTTACCTTTGCTAACTTGTCGCCGATAGCAGCATTTGATCGGAAACGGAAGCCAGACCTTGCATCAACCGAACAATTTCAACTGTGTCATCGAGGTAGTACTTGGCCATACTGGGTTTTTTCCCGACAGTACATGCGAATACTTCTGCTCTAGGATCGATTGTCGGGCCTGCTATGGAACTGGTTATTACCTCAAACATGTCTTCATCGGATCGGTCATCTCCTATGCACAGGACAAAATCCGGTAACATTCCGTTCTCTTGCATTGTTGAAATTAGGCGCTTGGCTACCAGACCTTTGCTTACACCCTGCATATGTACACCCAATTGACATGAAACGTCGAGTTCGAAAACCGGCTTAAGCGGCTCGATGCAGGCTAAGAATATAAAAGTATCGTACAAATTCATCAGCGAAAAAATGATCAAACCTGTGGCTTAACCTCCACAACATTCTGTCCGCTCTTTACTGTAACAGGTTCGTTGGCTAGCACACTTTCGAGATGGTTGAGAAGTTCTTTAGCTTGGCATGATCCAAAATCGGGATCCGCATCCTCGTAACACCAGACAAGGGCAGTTTCCCGATCTTCGACGTTGGACCCGTCGGTAGTCTCCGTGTATTGCTTCATCACAGGTTCTGCAATCTGCTTCCACGTACAGTCTACGGCCGGGACACATGTTTCCCACTCCATATCTCGCTTAACCCTGAAACAACAAACTATAACTTTCGACTCGAAATAGGATCAAAGAGGAAACAAGGATTGATGTGGTTTACTTCACCTCAAGAAGTATCCGTGCTCGGCGGCAACTCCTAGATTCTCACATGGAGAAAACCATTCAGTGAGCATCTTTCGACTTTTGGCACTGACGATAAAAACCGTGTTGTTTTTATCTTGGCATAAGCTGTTCAAGATGTCGATGGATTTAGACGATGGGCTCTTGTCGATGGACGCCTGCGGCATTAAAGTGCCATCATAATCGAGAAGAATAGCCCGAGTAGTAGTCCTCTTGTAAGCCGATACTATGTGCTCCATCGAGAGCTTTCTGAAGTTCAGATCAAGGGCCACAACTCTAAAACTTAGCCCGAAACCAATCCCCCAGCATCTCCGTCTAACATGTTCACGACATGTCCGCTCCAAATCTTGAAGGAAACTTCGAACCCAGTATCCAACATGATGCGTACTCACGTATCTGTAATGCTTTTCATGCCTCCCCTGTTTCTCAGCCTCTGCCATAGCAAGGGCACTGTCCATTGCATCCGACACGGCACTAATGTTCCATGGATTTACTCGAATCGCTCCGCTAAGTGACGGGGAGCAGCCGATGAATTCAGACACAACTAACATGCTTTTCCTCGGTGCAGATGGATCCAACCCTAGAACTGTATCCAACCTTTCATTCCCTTGCCTACTGATAATATATTCATACGGTATGAGATTCATTCCATCCCTTACAGCTGTTACTAGACAACACTCGGCAACGACGTAATAGGCAATCCTCTCGTAAAACTTAAGTGGTTCATCAATCAATACGACAGGATCATAACCAGGCTTCCCAAAAGTTTCGTTAATTCTCTTCACAGTTGAATACGTCTCCTCTTGCACTTCTTTCACGTCTTTTCCTCGGCCTCTTGCCGGAAGAGCTATCTGAACCAACACCACCTTCCCTTGGCACTCAGGATGCTGCAAAAGAAATTGCTCCATTGCTAACAGCTTCAAACTAATGCCCTTGAATATGTCCATATCATCCACCCCAAGCAACATTGTCCTGCCCCGGCCACAATATTGTTTACGGAGCTCTGCAACCTTTGCCTCAGTCTCGGGAAGGCTCAAAACCGACTGAAGCTGACCCATGTGTATTCCTACAGGGAGAATTTTGATACTAACAGTTCTTCCATAATACTCAAAGCCTATATAGCCTCTCTTGGATTCATAGCTAAGACCAAGCATTCGACTACAGCATGACAAAAAATGCCTTGCATAATCGAAAGTATGAAAGCCGATTAAATCAGAGTTTAACAAGGCGCGCAAAAGTTCCACCCTGATAGGCAATGTCTTATAAATCTCCGATGAAGGGAACGGGCTGTGAAGAAAGAACCCTAGCTTAACTCTATTGAACCTCTTCCTCAAGAAAGTTGGTAACACCATGAGATGATAATCATGTACCCACACAAAGTCATCCTCCGGATTAATCACCTCCATAATTCGATCAGCGAAAATCTTATTGACCGAAACATAGGCTTGCCACAAAGACCGGTTAAACCTACCGCCGAGATCCGGTGACAAAGGCAACATATAGTGAAACAAAGGCCAAAGTTGCTGCTTACAGAATCCATGATAGTACCGGGTATAAAGATCGGCCGGCAAGAAAGTCGGCACACACTTAAAAGTCTCTAAAAGAATTTGCGAGACTTCGTCTTGTTCGTTCGGGTGAATCTCTTCTTTTAAACAACCAACATAAATAACCTCAACATCATCATCTCCTAATCCATCTTTCATTTGGAGGAGAAGTGAATTCTCATCCCAGCTAAAAATCCAACCCTTGCTACTCCTAGTATTACTAAAAGTACTATTCGTATCCGATTTTCGGTGTGCCCTTATAGGCAGCTGATTAGCTACCATGATAATTCGATCTTTCGAGGTCGATGATGATGAATCGGAACATGCGCTCTCCGATGAATCATCATCGGAAATGATCCCAGGGACAGTCATAACCCGGGGAATCCTAGGGCTTATTCGGCCTAGAGACGGAGACGACTCACCGGAGGCAAGCTCCAGTATATTCGAATATGATCTCGACTCCATTTCTTGAAGCTAATCAAAACCCTCAAATGAAAAAGGGATTTTCTTTCCAATTAAGAAACACAGAAAATCAAAGTAAAATCAACGAAGAAGAAGAAAACTGGAAAATTCCAGGGTAAAAGAAATGCATGCACTTGAATTTAAATTCAAAGTAATTGGGGAAAAAGTGCGTTTTTTTTATTCCCAAGAACAAAAGATGAAATGGAATTGATTCCAGATTACACAGCTAAGAAAATATGCTTCACTCAAAAGGAATTTCCACTAGAGATTCTCACACTTACAACAACTATTGGAATTTCTCAGGTTCCAAACAGAAAAGAAAACTGTAGAAAATTTAATTTCAGATTATCAAGAACAGTTCAAGAAATTACCAGCAGTTGTTTTCGATGAAAATTGATGGGTTCGTTTTAATTTCTCTATTGGGTGTAATGAAAATTTGAAATGCACCAGAGATTTAAGCTAAAATTGATCGAAAAAATATGAAAAGTTGCTTTCTTTGAAGCTTAAGCTTGGAGTTGGACTGATGGAAAAAGAAGTAAACTTGAAATACACTGAATTTTTTTCTCGGGAAAATTGATTTACGTAAAACACTGACACGTGGATGAGATTATGGATTGATCCAACGGTGAAGAGTTGAAGATAATGTGATGTTCTTATCCTCTTTGTCGTTTGGTTGAATCCAAATACGATGCACTAAGTGAAGATGGGACCCACAAGCCTAAGGTCTTGTCTGAAAATAACCGTGAAATATGTCTCGGGAAGCCTCACGTGGCTTTCGGCAATTCGATGGGGGGTTGTTCAATGAAGGACACGTGGTGGGTTTTGCAGGCTTCATTGACAACACGAGAAATAGATCTTGGATAAACTACCTTTAATATCAGTAAATTATTAATTTAATTATATTTTAATTACTAAATTATTAATTTAATAATTATTTATTAAACGGATACAAACGAATATAGATAGGTACGAGTTGGATCGTAGATATCTAATTAAATAGTGGGGTAAAGGTGAAGACGGATTCAATGTAAGTTCCAGATAATAGAAATAACTGTATAAAGCTTAAAATTTTGATAAATTATATTAATTGAATGTTGTTAATCGTAAAATTTATTTTAAAATTTTTAAAAATAATAATTTGTAATTCTTAAAATATTATACTCCTGTTATTATTATTGTTTGTATACTCAGAGAGGCTTTAGATAGACACGATAAAAACGTCCGTATAAATCTTTCTAAAAAAGACAATTATTTTTATCGATCACGATTTTAGAACTAATAAAGATATAACAATTACTTTTAAAGGTTACATTTTAATAATTGTCGGGATTTTGCGAAGGATGAATGTTTTGTCCATTGAAGATATTAGAATCAATAGTGGATCTAGAAAATATTTGAAAGTGGACATATATGAAATTTTAAAATTTTAGAGTGGGCGCAACACATAAATATTTTTAAAAATTAAGAACTAAATCATAAAATTTAAAAAAAAAAATTAAAGATGAATGTACGAATTTTGAAAAGTTTTGAGTGGGCCTGCACCCACCCTACCAATTACATGTATCCGCCACTGATTGGTGTCCATCGTTGCCAGACAGTAACACTCCCGGGATCCGACTCCGGGCAGCGAAACCGTCGTCGCGGCGGCAGCAGTCGGAAATTCAATATCTCATGCATGATGCATTGAAACATACCCGGAGATGTGAGATTGCAATCGAAATACAAACACTAAACAGATAAAGAAACCCAGATGTTCTGTTCTTACAAACAAAGCATATAAACTATATGGTTCTTCAGACATTAGTGCATAAGAACTAAGGATGGATAACCTTCGCTATGCCGAAAGCAGCCGCGGACGCAATGGCACCGATGAGAGCTGTTTCGAGAGCGCTTTTCACCGGTCTGTTGCCGGTGAAGTACCCTTTTGCATATCCGAAGATGAGTAGTGCAGCTATGGTTATGACCACTGATGCCACCATAGCATCCTTGGCTCTTGGAATGAACATGTAAGGGAGGAGTGGGACTAAGCCACCCAATATGTAAGCAATGGCAATGTTGAATGCGCTTTGTAATGCTCTTCTTGGATCTGGCTTCTCTAATCCAAGCTCAAACCTGAAGGGGTTACAATCAAGCTCAGATTATGTCATTAGAACTTATACTATTATCAGTGGCGGATTCAGATTATAAAATTTAAAAATTAAGAAAATTAAAGTTAAATGTATAAATTTTAAAATATATAAACGAAAAATTATACAAATATAAAATCCGAAGTCACGTAAAGTTTATGGAACGATAGAATAATTTGACTTCGATGAAGAATAATGAGAATGAATTGTATTAAAAAAAAGTATGGGAATATTTCTCTCACAATGAGTTTGAAATGCAAAAGGTGTAATAGTTTTAGAGAATGATAATCTTAAAAAATTAAAATATTTATATTAAATTTTTTGAAAAAGTATAAAAATTTTAGTATATATAATTTTTTTAAAAATATAAAAATTATAATATATATTAAAATTATTAAAGTATATAAGGACTTCAGTATATAATATTTTTCTTATAAAATATATAAAAATTATAGTGTATATATACCGGTATTTTTATAACTTTAAAAACAGTACAATCAATTTTTAATTATTTTTAAAGAGAATTTAAGGGAATAATGATGTTCAAGGATATATTTAGGAAAATAAGTGAATTTGGGATATTTTTAGAGAAATAAATCAAAATGAACAATATTTTTTTAGACCTCAACGTCGTAGGTAACGAGACCTATGTTGACCGTTAGATTAAACCGAAATCAACAGTGTACATAAACCTCGTCACTAATAGGTGATGAGGTTCAATAAACATTATTTCTTTAGGTCATCTTTTTTAGAAAAAAAAACCCACAAAAAGGTGCGATGTGGCTTAAAAAAATAAATTTAAAAATTTAAAATATTATAAAAAGAAAAATAAATTTATATTATATTATATTATATTATTTCAATTTAAAAAATTATAAAAAATAATATTTTAAAATTTTAAATAAATTTTATTTTTTTTTAAAATATCCTAACCCTATTGTTCCCTTAAATGGACCCTATAGTTGCACGCCAGAACCTGTTGCCGTCTGAAAGATCACATGGGGAAGCTTCAGAAAAGAGAGCAGAGCTTTTAGCCGAATATTTGAAAAGAAAATTTGGCATTTTCTTATACTTTTTGGGAGTGACAAATGACAAGGATTTTTATAAAATAATATTTGAAAAGCAATTCTTATATAATTTTGATTTAAAAAATTAAGAAAATTTAAAATAAAAAATATTTTTTTATAAATAATAGATAAATTTTTAAACTTTGTTGATATATGTATATCATATATAAAAAATATAAATATATATATCGTATAAGATTATAAAAAATATTTGAATGTAAATAAGGAAAGGATAATTATTTTATACACAAATGGTGAAAATAAAAAGTTTCTATAAGAGTCTTAATTTTAAGGTTTGAGGGTATGAATTTGTGGTTAGAATATAGTTTTGGGGTTAAAATTTATTGTTTATAGATTAAAACGTAAATCTCTAATTATATTATTCTAAACTTTAAATTTTATATCTAAAATTAAACTATAAAACCAAAATTCTAATCACGACTCCTGAATTTTAAGACCTTAAACATAAATCTTTACCCATAAACCCTAAAACAAAGATGCTTATAGAATTTCAATATTTTCACCTATATTAAATTTATAAATTAATATTATAATATTATAAATATTTATTATTAAATTTAAATAATAACCCAAACAACTTAATTTAATTTAAAATATTTTTAAATAAAATTTAAAATAAATTATAATAATATTTTCTTGAAATTTTAATTTCATCTTCTCTGATAGCTTTTATAAAATCAAGAGAATAAAGTTTACAAATATAATAACACATGAAATAAAAAATAAAATATTTCTGCAAACAACCCAACACTGTACGGTATATTCACTCCAAGAGAAGAAAACAAAGAATGGTTTATTTTTATCAGAACCTGAGGCAAATAGCACTAAAAATGCTCTGCTTTGAATCTCTTGTTACCTAATTGCTTGGCTACTAAAACTTGGAATCATGCTAAAAAGGGATCACCGTCGGTGTAAACGAGTCGAGTCGAACTCGAATAATACTAAATTTAATTTTAATTTGTTAAGATTTTGAGTTGAATAAAAGTTTGAGTAATTTTAACGAGTTTTAAAAAATTTAAGCTCAACTTGATTATTTAAGAACTCGAGTCGAGTTTAAGCTTGATTCGAGGTCGATCGAGTCAAGTACTGACCGATGTTTAATTTTATTGAACTCGAATAGCTTGTCATCTGTCAAGTCTCATTTCAGATGTCGGGAAAAATGTTATACACAAATTGTATAAAGTCAAGCTTATTAATTTAAGATATATAATGTTAATTTAAAGTTTAGATTTTAGGGTCTAGACATATGTTTAAAGTTTATATTTTAGGGTTTTAATTTAGGAATTCAGATGTCGGGCTTGATTTTAGGGTCAAGTAACCGAGTTGGATACCATAAAAATTCAAACCGAATTCGATTTCGGACTCAGTCAAACCAAACTTTAACCGAGTAAAACTCGAATAACCTTATCCTAATTCCACCCATAATGCCATGATTAAAGGATTGAAAACATGAACACATATAGATTTGAACTTACTTCATCATGAAATCAAGCCAAGCCTGAGGCCTTTTTCTCAGAGCATTCACCACCGGTGCATATTCGTGCGGTTCTACGCCGTACTCCGCCAGTATTTCCGCCACCTCAGCAGCCTCTGTATTTTCCCAAACAGCCAAACAAAACCCAGAAATTTAGGCACAATTATATACATGAAATGAATCTGGATTCTTAAATATAATAAAAATTTAATTATTACCGGTATCAGGAACACTGATTATTTCTTCTTGCTCTCTTTTCAACTCCCTCGCATAATGATCGGCTTCGCTTTTAGCCGCCAGATACCTGAAAAGGCATAACGTTTTTGTAGTTTTTTTCTCGCATTTTCTCAGTAACCAAACAGTACCCAATAATGAAAATATTTGTACGTGTTTGTTTACCCGCCAAGACCCATTGAGATGGCTCCAGCGGCAACTTCAGCGATGCCGGCAGTGATAACAATGGCAGAACTAGCATTGGCTCCGGATAATCCGGCGGCGAGAGCAAAGGGAACCGTTAAACCATCGGAGACACCGATGATGATGTCGCGGACGATCTCTCCGGCGGTAAAGTGTTTTTCCTTGTGGTGATGGAGAAGCCGTTCCTTCTCGGGTTCAATGGCTACTCTGCTGTTTTCGGCTGCCATTGAAAAGAGAATTTGTGTGTTGTGTAGGTTGAAGATAAGCAAGTCGTAAAGAAATATATAGAAGAAATATTAATCATCAAAATTAATTTTTTACTTTTTTATTAAATTAAAATTAGCCCTTAAAAATTTTTGCGATTAATTACAGTGGAGTTCAAGTTAAAATTTTAAAAGTTAAATTAAAAATAAAAATAAAATAAAATAATTATTTAGGTAATTTATTTTTTTTATTGTATCAAATTGTTTTTCAGTTAACCCTTAATGATTTTTAATGTTTATAGTCCGAAAACGTATATGACTGTATTGGTTAATTTTCAAAATCAATGACTAAATTTATACCGAAACAAACAAACGTGACCTCTACGATAATTAACTCTATTTTTTTAATTTATATATTTTTTAAATAATTTTTTTAAAATATTATTTAAACAAAATAATTATTTTACGTTTTATTACATAATCACTTTAATATTTTTCTTCAACGGCCATTAGATTTTTTTTATTTTTTCAAACCCTATAATTTTTTAAAATTTTCTTTTATCGTAATCGAATACTACATTATTATTGTACGTTTTCGAATTATAAACTTAATGATTTCTTTTAACATTAAAAACCATTAAAGGTTAAATAAAAAATAATTTAATACAATAAAAAAAGATAAATTACCTAAATAATTATATAACTTAATTAACCTTTGATCCTCCATCATTATAAATTATTAAAATATATTTTTAATAATTAAAAATAATAAATTCAAATATTTTTAAGGAAAAGAAAGATAAGAAAATAACATAAAGGCTAAAAAATATGGGTTCTTTTTTTTTTATGTTTTTTAGTATTGGATTTATAAAATTAGGAATTCGAAATAGAAATAAATGAAAAAAAAGAGTTTTAGGTAAAAAAAAGAATGAGTTTCGTTGATTTTTTTTCAAAAATAAATTTGAAGACGAACGTGTGGATTAACATCGAAAAATCAAACATTTACTTATCATACGAATTTTTAAATCTTTGGTGTTTATTTCTTAAGTAGATTTCGAATTTATGTTCAAATGAGAAAAACAAGTAAGGTGAAATGTTTTGAGATTTATTGGTTGTCATAGATCGACAATAATTAATGCGGTGGAATGAAATCCGAGCTAGTTTAAATAGATCGAAAGAAAATAAGACAAGAAAAAGAAATAAAAGATTTTTTAAAGATTTTATAAGGATATGAATTATTTTGTTTTTTATAAAGATTTGAAGTTATATTGTTTTAGTAAGTTATTAGATCATCAATTGTATTATTAAATCGTTTGTATTTTAACGGTCGAGTGATAAAAAATATATAATATTGAAATAGTGATTAGTATAAAAGTGAGTAAAATTGAATGATCAAGTTTATAATTTATCCTTTAAAATTAAATATACTTTTATCGATTTTCCATAAATTTAATTTTTAATAATTAATTGTTTAATATAAACTTTTAATTTTAGAGCTCAGATATTTAAATTATGATTTATAATTTAAGAATCTAAAATTTTAAATCTAAGGTCAAAAATTGAGATTAGAGTTCAAGTTTTAAGGTGTTTGGACTAAATGGTTAACCATTGAACAAGTGTATAAACTATATCCTTTGTTTCAATTAGGTGCTCAAACTATTTTTGGGCCAAATAGATGTCTAACGTCTCATTTTGTAACCCATTTAAAGTTCTTTGTTAATTCTCGTCGTTAAAAGGATACATGCCATCACCTGAAAAATCCTAAAATTATATTATAATAAATAAAATTAATACTAAATTTTTAAAATATTCTTAAAATAATCCTCAAAACCCATAAACCCTCAAATTTGATCACTCTCGTTGACGTTACTAAAGACAAAATGAAGTGCCTTTCGCACACCGATCAACCCACATGTCATTCGTCATTTATCCTACCGTTGTTTATCGTGAATTATTCGAAAAAACCATTCGATAATTTCGACATATTGCACAATATCAATCGTTTTTTGACAACAAAATAATGGAAAAACTATCATGAAATTTCAGTGATCAATGTGGTGGACGACAACATGACAATCGATATCAAAATTAGCTTAAATCAGGATTTAGGTTTGAGAGTTAAGAATTTGAAACTTAGTGATTATTTTGTGAAATCTAATAAACTTAGAGAGTTTATGTAAATTAAATATTTTTATTTATATTTAATATAATTTTAAAATTCTCAAAAGATGGCATGCATGTATCGTTTGCAAACCTATTTAATGGTTAAATCTTAGATTTAATATTAAGGGTTTTATAATTTTTTACACAATTTTCGTATAAAATAAGTCTTAAATATATTTTAAATTTTAATAATTAGTAATTTCCAAACCAAACAATTACTAAAATACAGCAGACAGTACTTCAGCATCTCAAATCCAATGTTGTTGGCTTAAATAGTGTTTTCCCTACTTGAATACAGAGAACTACAAAAGTTCCATACTAAAATTACTTGGGATTTCTAAGAACAATGATAACAGAATCTCCCCCAAGGAACATCTTGCTGATAAATCTATCCTTATTAACTGGCAGTGCCTTCTTCTTGCCTTTCCCGGTCTTCGGTACCTATATCGAATACCTTCTAATTCGACTGTAATAAACATGAAGGAATAAAGCATGTTGTCATTAACATGTAGATGAGCATTGCTAGGGGTTTAGAAGATTGGCATATTACCTGAGTGTTGTTTTTAACACTCATCATCAGAACGGACAGCGGTCCGGTGTTAAATTCCTCTTCCTCGTTCTTCGTCTGCAGGCAGGTAAGCAAACATATACATTTTTAACCAAAAAAACACACATATAAAACACAAAAATAAGCATTCTATTCGTTTGAATGAAGAGGGGAAGGGCATCTAAGGAAACATGCATCTTCTTCCATTGCTCGACTGCGAAAAGTGAAGCAAACAAAAGAGCAGATTAGTATACGATATATGGAATTCGACAAGCAACAGGCAACCTTTTAATGCTATTAGGGGAACAAATCAAATGAACGGCAAACGGGATAAAACAATTAGTATCTCATTTTAAACTACGAAAACTTTAGAGTATTGTCTCTTGGTAAACCACAACAAAAGCATGCAAGAAAAGAATTAAAACACCATTAACACACCGGAAACTCAAGAACACTCGGGTACATTTGAAAATGGAACCAAATACAGGGGTACTGCACACTTTTCGAAACATTTGAAGAACATGAAAATGCATAACCAAAGAGCAATGCCAAAATTACCCAAATGGAAATGACATCGTTAGAGCTTCACTGTAATCATGAAAATAATGCCCATTGTATTCTAGTTTTTCAATGAATTAACAAACTAAGAATGAAAATAATGCCCGTAAGCTACTCGAGCTTCGGTCCCCATAAAAACACAAGTAACAAAAAAGGGTAATTCAGGAAAATGAAGACTAGAGCAACAACCAGAGCAAGGTATTAAACTACAAATTATATTGAAAAACCTTCTAAAACCCTTCAGCTCAGGTATCCATGAATTTTCAGCATTTATTAGCTCAGGAGAACTAAAGTTTGATACAGTAAACATCATCAGAGTAACAAAATAATTTCAATGCCCAATATCGAAAAGATCAAGTACAAGCTATGGTATAAACCCTAATTCAACAAAAAATATATAAGCTATCTAAAAATCAACCTCTTCAGTTCAGGTCTCCAGAAACTTTCCGCATGAATTTTCTCGGAAGAACGAAAGTTTTTATTTTCAATCATCCTCAGAGGCAAAATGGAAAAACAATCAATAAAACACAGCACATACGAAATGAAATCAAATATTGAGAGAAAAAAAACTATACTATCTCTTCATCTCAGGTTTCCATATAGAATTCCGCAGGGATTTTTCTCTCGGAAGAACGAAAGTCTTTCAAATTTAAATCATCATCAGAGACATTTTGCTGAAACATTACAAAATCGAAAACCCTAAACAGCAAAAACCATCTAAGGAAACGGTGACAGGGGTCAAGATCGGAAATTAACGAAGAGATTTACCTGATGAGCACCTCGACCGCTGAGATCTGATTTGAAAATGAGAGCGAAGAGCCGTTCTATAGAGATTCCTTTGGTCCTTCGACGAACAAAGAAAACCCCCAAATCTGTTTCAAATTAGGGTTTTGTTGCTGGGCTTGAAAGTACCAATTCATTAGGGGCTTGGGCTATAATTATTTTGGTTTATGGGCTTTGATTTCAAATAATCAAAACCCTGGGTAGTTTTTTGGTAAATTATAATGTTTAGTCCCTAAATTTTCAGCATATTTCTGTTTTGGATTTTTTTAATGGGTAAAATCTATATTTGGTACTTTAACTAGGATCATTCTTCTAAGTTGGAACCTAATGAATTTTTGCTCTCAAATTAGTATTTAAATTAGATTCATTCTCTCAACTCTCAAGTCGGTACTTAAAGAATTTTTACTTTCAAATTGATACTTGAACTAGACACATTCTTTTAAATTAGTACTAAAATTTATATATTCTATTAATTTAGTCCTAATTTAAAATAAATAAATAAATTTAACAATTTATGTATACAAATTTTATCAAAATATTTTTGTTATTATCCTAAATTATTTGTTATTCTCTCAAGAATAATACATTACTTCCCTGTTATAAATTACATCAAAATATTTTTATGCAAGGATAACCCGACAACTAAACTCAACATTGGTCATAATACATTATTAAAGAATAATCCAACTGAGCATACGAATACATTACGTGACCTAAAATATCCAGATGTGTGTCCATTTAGCGTTAATCTCTTAAAACGATTCCATAAGACTCACATAAGCAAAAACAACAATAAATTTGCTAGTGGATGAGAGTTTTCAATCTACCGTGTCATAAAGAATACTATTTAAAAGAGGTACTACTGAGAGCACAAGAATGTACTCTAAACGATCAAAATTTTTATAACGATCTTCACAAACACTGTCATTAAAACTCAAAATATCTAAATTATTCCTATTTAAATTATCTAAAACAGTAAAAGATCAACAGATAAAACCCAAATATCATTTCGAAAACAGACATTAGTATCATCACCAATTAACTGAAAGATATTATAGATATAATATTTCCACACATCTAAACCATGATTAAACATGATGTGTATGCTCCCCACCATTTGATTCTTCATGTTTTCCCTTAAATTAATTACTTAATTAACACCATTTGTGTTCTATTAATTAAAAATAAAATCCATGGGAAAGAATGTCTTAAAAGGCAAATACAGAGTAGCCAAAGATGCATGCACGCCTATTAAAGACAACAACAAAGATCCCTTTTACCTCTCAATTCATTCCTTATATGTCTTAATCTAATAGGGAAATAATACCATTAGTAATATCAAAGAGCCTACCATGTTAGGGTTTTCAACAATCATGTGCTTAAATTTCATAGCTTGAGTCCATTTTTTTATAGTTATTTTTTTAATCAGTTATAATAATATATTTTTTAGAATATATTCTTAATTATTAAACATCGATCATTTAATCACTGTGTTGGTATTATTGGTGTTCGAACCCGTAACCTCCAGGAACGATCATTCCTTTAACCGCTGAAGCTAGATAATTTGTTTAAAGTTATTTTTATATTCATTTACATTTTGACATGGTAATAATTTATTTAATAAATTTTAAAATACTAAGGGTTCGTTTGGTTAAGAAATATTTTTTATTTTTAGTTTCAGAATATAATTTTTTTATTTTTAAAAATTAAAAAAATATATATTTAGTTAATAGAGATAAAAAAAAACTTATTTTTAAAAATCAAAATAGTAAAAGTATGTTTGGTATGATGATATCCAGAGTTTCAAAATAAAAATAAAAAATAGTTATTAAATAATTAAAATAAAGTTAAAATATTTTTTTTCATATCTTTAACGCTACTAAAATATTTTAATGAAAATAAAAAAATATCTTTTTTTTTCCTTTCAAATTTTCACTTATTTTTATTTTTCAATTTTACAACCAAGCATGTTTTTCATTTTTCAAGAAAATGAAATTGGATTTCATTCTCAAGAACTAAACGAACCCTACTATTCATGTTATTTTTGTTTATTTTTATATAATTTTTGGTATCTTATTCCGTAATCAATTTAGAACATCGTGATTAGGTCTATAAACGAGATATAACAGATCACAAGTTATAATTAAAATATGAATTATTCAAAAAAATATAAAATACTAAATTATTTATTTTTTAAAAATTAAAATAACTAAAATCTATGTAGTTCTAATAATAACGGTGGTGGTGACGATGATAATAATATATCATTATCATTAGGATTGCAAATGAGATAAGATAGATCATAAGTTAATTAAAGTCTTTCTCGGTCAAAGCTCAATCAATATTCAACTCGATTGGACTCGATTCGAGTTCTTAACGAGATGGGTTGAGTTCAACATAGTTAAACTCAATTCAACACATTTATACCCTTAGTAGATAAAGCGATTGAACCAGGTCTCATAAGATAAACATCATTCACTTTTTCACTGATATACTTGTTCGTTAAACCAATATATTCAATTTTTAATCCTCGATACAACTCAAACGCACTTTACAAACAAAATTGTTCGAACCATTTTTTTAAATATTTTTATTTTTTCCACCAAGACCATTTTTTATTCATTTTGTAAAGATATTCAACTACATAAAATACTAGTATCTTGTTTAGAACTAATGTGCTTAATGTCTTGGGCAGACAATTCCCTGCAAAAAAACAAGGGAAAAAGTTATATCCATCCCCATGTGCAACATGCTGTCTGACCCTCAAAATTTCCCACATCTTTTCCCTTTTACCTCGTTGCTTACTTGCTTGGTAGGATTCTCCATTTTCACACCATTCCCTTCCTTTTCTGAAGCTCTTTTTGTCTGCCACATGATACAATTCAAACAAGACAGGGTTCCCATAATGTAAGAACAACATGACATGAGGGTCCCAAAACTAGTTTACTAACAAAAGATCAGTCGAAAACGAAACACACCCACCGACGATGACCGAGACACACAACACAATCCAACTAGATCACAAACATTCCTCATCAAAGACTAGTGATTGCATAATGAAATGGTTAAACCGAACTCCGGATTTCGATGAATGTATGGTTATGTATGGGAAAATAGTGATTTGAGACATAAAAAAGAACAATATATTGCTGTTAAAGGAAACAAAATCATAATAGATCCAATCAAATCTGTCAAAGAGGGTGGATACAATTTATCTTTGAAAAACATTGCTATTTTGCTATTTGCAGCCCATCAACTTCAATTCAATGCACATTTTTTCACATGCTGTACACAAAAAAGGAAACTATCACACCCTTTCATGGCATTGTGGGACTGCTTTCTCAACTAACCCTCAACTAGGTTCCAAAATGAGGGTCTAATCTTCAACTCCATTGAGAAAAAAAGAAAGTATGATTTGATTTGATTTGATTTAAGTACCCTTTGTTGAGTATCTACCGAAAATCCTTGTGTCGTTAACTGACCGGAGCTCTACGAGGAGTGCCTTTCCGTTTCTTCAATCGTTTCCTAGGCTTTAAACTCTTGGTCACCGATGTTTTTGTCTCCACGGAGACATCGGTTGATGAAAGGGATGATTGCTTCTCTTCTGTGCTTATTTCTGGTGAATTTTTATTGTATTTCCATGGAAGACCGGGGAATTCTCGTACCGGAGATTCGAGTTTACCGGTTTGGTTTCTAGGCTTCACATGATCAACAGCTGAGACCTGAGATGTAAGTTAAAAGTTCAAGTAAAGAGAAATGAGGTAATTCTAGTTATGAAATGGGATTGAATTTTACTTTACCTTGCATGCAATGGAACAAAATCTATTAGGAGGGTCTTGAAGGTATCTTCTGCAAGCTTCACAGGCGGCGCCGGTTTTCAATTTCGTCGACGGTTTGGCGTCTTTAGCTTGAGGCCTAGGGTTCAAATGTACAGCCTTTTCACCATTGATTTTATATGTCTGCCGAATGATTATAAGTCATTCATGTATGCATATATAGCTAACAATTACAACAAAATCGATACGGATCATGCATTCGAATAAATGATTTACACTGAAACAACCATTGATCATATATCTATGATACAATCAAATCATTACATCGAATTCATTACAATTACAATGAAGTTCTAAGAACTAAAGACCAATGAGAGGCATTGGGAAATTACCTGAATTTTGGAACAATCAATATGTTTCTGCATTTCTTGAAGTCTAACAACATCTTGATAGACATACTTGCAGATCTGAAGTGAAAGATGTTGATTATGAACCTTACAATGCCGACAAAACCCGAGGCTGCAATCGATGCAGAAGATGTTCTTCTCGTTTTTCCGAAGGTCTTGATGATCAGAGCAAGGGACAAAGAATTCAGTCTGAAGAAGGGTACTAAGCCAATCTGTTTTCTCCTTTATGAACAACTCACAACCCACCTGTAATAATCAAATTCTTAATTCATTCGAATCGAAAAAGCTCGAAAAAAAGTTATGGACATTCAAGCTTCTGGATTTACAATTCATTCCAAGATCATAACTTTGATAATTAATAAGTACTGAAAAGCAATGGGAATAAGAATTTTTGAGAAAAAAATGGATGAATTAAATAGCAAGATTCAACATTTCTGTGAATATACCACTAGGAATAAGCATAATTAATAAAATTTTCAACAAAAACATGAAAAAAAAATTCAGACACAAACTGTTACAGTTGTTGAATTCATGAAAGGTTGAATTTTTATCCAGAAAGATTAAATAAACCAAAGAATCAAATACAGGGTTTTTCTTTCTCCAATGAGTTGAATAAAGCTGCATGGATAGTACTAATTCTTTGTGTTTTTATCTAAAAATTTTCCTGGGAAACAAACAGACCATGATAATATCCAGATAACAACAATCATCTAAATGAAAAACAAGTACCCATCATTCAAACACAGCAAATTAGATTAAAAGAAGCAAAAATTCTCACCATTTTCTTTGCTTTGAATTTGATATGATAAAAAATTCTTATTTTCTCTGCTCAACACTGTAATGGACACTTTGCAAACTGGAATTTCCAGAGAAAGTTTAGAAAAAAAATGAATTTTTTCAAGGAAAAAGAGAAGCAAACAGAATGTGGGAAGAGTGATGATATAAGGAATGGAAAGTGCAGAGAAAAAATATTTAAAAAGTAAAATAAAAATTGGAAATTTTGATAAAATTTTGTCAGTAAATGTTTGCTAAGGAAATGAAGTGACCCTACCCTAGGCGGGAAAGGTTGATAAATCATTCTGATTGGAGAGTTAGAAATTGATCTGACGGCTATTAATTTATCACAACCATTTTCTGAGAAAAAAGTAAATTTTTCTAGAAAATTCAGAGACATTAGATATTATTTAAAGCTATTTTAAATTAAATTATTAAATTATTTAAAGTTATTAGAAGTTAAATTATTAAATTAAAATATATAATTATTTTTTTAATTTTTATATTTAATTAAAATTTTGAAAAAAATAATAAATTAATACTTAAATTAAAAAATTAATGAAAATTGATAAATTAGGTGATTATAGAAGTATGTGGATGTTTGAACTTTGAAGGGGAAGCGGCTAGGGTTTATTATTATCTTTATAATTAATTTAATACTATTATTCTTTTTTCCAATAAAATGTATTGAAGTATTATTGATATATATTATCTAAATTTAATTAGATTTTGCTTTTTAATAGTATAAAAGTAATTATAAGATAATATTTATTTGATATAAATTTTTTAATTTTTTAATAATATTCGTACAATTTATGAATAAAATAAATTAAAATCGAATATTTTAAAATAATTATAATTTTTTTTACTAGTACCATAATTATTTTATCTTTTTTAAGGGTGAGTAGTTGATTGAGTCAAGTAGAGTAAAAATTTTCGTATCATTCGAGTTGGCAAGTCATATTTTACAACTCAAATTTTATTTGAAATTTTTTCGGTTCGAGTCAATTTTAAGAAATTCAAATCAAGTTGAGTTTTCGAATTTCTATAAATATTAATTATAATTATTTATCATGTTATAGTATAATTTTATTTAAATTTAAAAGAATTTCTCTATCCATATAAGATATGTATATATATTCATATGTAACAATATTTCTTTATATTTTTATATATCAATGTTTATATATATATATAAATTAAGAGATTCGTCTCAAGCTTAAAAATTAATTTTTTAATTACTAAAAGTTTCGAGTTATTCGAGTTATTTAAATTTCTATTTTACAGCTCGAACTTTATTTGAATTTTTTTTAGTTGAGTCAATAAAATTTTGAATCGAGCCAAAACAAATCAAATATTTTTATCTCAAATCGAGTTAATTTATTCGATTTTTTCAAATCGAATCAAATTTTACTGATCCTTAATCTTCTCAATATCAGTCTAACACACTATTAAACTTTTTTCTAAAGACAAAAGCCAAGAACAAATATTCCTAGAGAACAAAAAACCCTAAATTAATTATTGTAAAATGACAATTGCACCCCTTGAAAGGAGGGTGAAAGATTGAAAACTATGATGAAAAATGACTTTTATTAGGGGTATCATAAGAAATAAAAAGGGTCTGCCTTTATTTGCAATAACGGTACAAAGAAAATGCCTGTCCAATTCATATAAAATTCTGAAAATGCAAATATAAGATGAATGATATAATTTAGGTTTCAGAGATATAATTTTTAGGATTTATAAATTTAAATTTTAATCTTTAAAGATTAAATTTATATATGTGCATAAAAAAATTAGTATTTTAAATTATTAAATACGATGGTTTTTCATCTCTTCTCATAACTATGACGTCAAGAGTTCAATTTTTACCGATGAAAATGAAATGTAATTTCAGGGCTAGTCGTTTATCTCTTACTGAGAGGATTAATTATTATTATCGATGTTGGATTCTTGATTCGATAAAAAATATTTTATTTTTCCGTTACATATTTTAATAAAATCATATTTTATAAACTTGAAAACCTATAATTTTTTTTCTATTGAGAAAAATGTTACTTGAGACCAATATATTTCAAACCCTAAAATTGTGCATCTAAAAAGTTAGTATTTTTGTCATATTGTAATGATTTAATTTAATGTTTTATTTATATATTCTTTCATTTTTGACTAAACAGATATCACTATTTAGATTTAGACTAAGAAAAATTATATTTCAACACCAAGGACTCTACTGTACATAAAGAAATTGTTCTAATTGACTTTTATTTTGAATGTGTATACTATGTTATCCAAATTTCTACCTAGTATAATTAAACTTTTATGATGAATTAATTAATTATTTTTTTATAATCATCGATATTGATTGACTAATCTAAATCAAATACCGTAAAAAAATATTATGAGAAAAATTCTTTTAATTAAATTATTTCATTCACAATTCCAAAATTTGAACAATTTATCTTACAGGATTTAACACCTTATCTCGAACTTGTAAGATACTTATGTAAAAATCATTTGGTATAAACAGGGACGGAGGTAAAGAGGGGTGAGAGGGACAATCGCCCCTACCCCGATGATTTTTTCTCACTTTTGTCCCCTTTTTTAAATTATTTTAAAAATTATTTTTTATGAATTTATCCTCTACTTTTAAGCATTTATGTTTTTGCCCCTCAACTCAAAATCCTAGCTCTGCCCTGAGTATAGAACAAAATCGCACACGAGCACAAAAGGTGTTCAATTAACGTTAAAGGCTACCTTTTCCTTATAAAAGATGCTTGCTTAATCGTTTCCCTCTTTACTTCTCCATGTTTTGGTGTCATAAAAGTGATAGATTCTCTTCTTTTATTACAAGTCAACTACTGTTAAGTTTTGAAGCATGATCTACAACAACGTAAACGAGTAAAGTCGAGTTTACGTAATATTAAGTTCAACTCAGTTCGTTAAAAACTCGAGTTAAATTTAAATTTAATTCAAGCCTAATAATATGAATTTTGATTTGATAAAAATTTTATTAACTTACGATCTGTTTACGTATCGAATCACATCGAGATGTCTACCCATATGGGTTGGCATTCTGCATCCATATCTAGAAAATGTGAAGGGTCCCGTGGAGCCTGATGAAACTCTGGACCATGGTGTTACTTCTACGAAGTCAGTGTTGTCAAAATCAGCTTCCCTAGCAATTGGCAACACCTGGCTGGAGTCTGCTCTGCTAGAACAATGAATTTCTAAAGTGTGGGTCCAATACAAAGATATGATTCCCACACAATCCAAGTCATTACAAAGAATACATGACCTCTGGACACACAAGAAAGCTGTGTTCATGATTTACTGACCTGGGGAAGTAGACGTGATCGAACATAAGGGTAGAACAGGGTCAAATAATTGATATGACCATGAGAATATCAAGAGGTCAAAATAGGTTAAAATAAAACAAAATCGAAATTGTTATAAAAATTATAAAAAAATCGGTATTAATTTTTTGGTATATATCAAAATTTTTATACTTTTTGTAAGAAATTCGACATATACTAAAATTCTTACACTTTTTATAAGAAATTTGGTATATACTGAAAAATCGATACCGAAATTCTTACAATTTTTATAACAATTTCAATTTTATCTCATTTTAACCTATTTCGCCCTAGAACTTTCCTCGATACTCATAAAACACATAATTACGGTACTAAAAATATGATAGAAATAGACAAATTAAGCTAAAATTCGAAAGAATAAGAACAACTTACATTAGGAAAACCAATTTCAACTCCAGTTCTAGACCCCACGGAGTTTTCACGTTGTAATCACCTAGAGCCTGTTAGGTTCTAGCATCACCAGTGTAAGATTAAAATCTAAATCCATGAAGCATCAGAAATCTCAGACAGTCCACAGCTTTGTTCATGGTGAATATTCAGCAACTAATATCAGCTCTTAAATGCATTCATAATTCTCAGGTTCTGTTTGTTCTTACCTCCAACACATGTAGACCATCTAGAGTTTGATTGTTTCGACATAAATTTGCTACAAGCATGGGGATCCAAGCCATTTTGAATGAGAAAAGAGATGTACATTCGCATTGCACATATGCAGGCATGTATTCCCAGCAAATCATATGTATCGGAGTATGTATATGTCAATGCATGTATATATATATATATAACTAACTGTCACGGACCGTTCGTCGTGACTACGCGGACCGAGCGAGATGCTTTCTGGTTGTGCTTAATGCATGGGAGCGGGATAGCAATAAGGGTGTAGTACGTGCCGAGCAGTCGTCTTATCTTCGGATGGACGTGCTGATCGCGCACCACACTGGTCGGGACCTATCCCCGCTTCCCTGATGAGCCCATGGGAGGGTGAAATCAATGAGCATCGGAAATCGTAAAAACTAAACCTCGGGTATATGAAAAACCTGAGATACCCGAGGTGCCGCACGGTAACGAAACTAAAATAAACCAGAGAGCACAGATAAAATGCTCAGTTTCCCTAAATATTCTCTCAAGCGGAAAACTTGTAGTGGGTATCCTTTCATAACTTAATAACAAGAGAACAGTCTCTATAGAAAATTCTGCCTAGCAGTCGGACAATATGTGAACAACCCGAACTTCTTAGATCTTTCGAGTTTATGTATAAATTTTAATTGCGAGTTTGAGTTTGAGTCGATTTTTCGAGTTTATGTATAAATTTTAATTGCACTATTTATAATATTATTGTACATTTTAATTCTAATTTAAATGACTCTATCTTAATATCAATATACATATTTTTTTCATATTATTTTTTACATGTGTAAATAAAATTTTAAATTATTATTATTATTATCATCATCATATACCTTATATATGAATATATCATTTCATTAAATTAAAAAACTTACATTAAATTACGAGTCTCGTTATATCTTTGGTATACCTTAGGTATGTCATCATATACCTTAGGTATGAATATTATTTTTTATTCTTATAATATTTTATTTCATTAAATTACGAGTCTCGTTATATCTTTGGTATACCTTAGGTATGTCATTATATACCTTAGGTATGAATATTATTTTTTATTCTTATAATATTTTATTTCATTAAATTACGAGTCTCGTCAAATTTTTTTTTCTTATCTAGAAAAGCCAAAACAAGATAAAAATAATAATAAATTTAATATAATAATATAAGTATATAAATTAGAAAATATAAAATAATTTAAATAATATAGATAAAAATTGTATTAAATAAAATAAAAAATAAATATGAAAAGTGATCATATCGTAAAGAAATAAAAATTGAAAGGTAAAAATAATAAAAAAGAGAAGATATGATTGAAATAAAACTGAAAATAAAATTATAGGGATTAAATGTGTAATTAGACTCTAAAATTTTTTGGATTTTTCGAGTAACTAGAACTTTGAAAATTTGAACTTGACTCGAAATCGAAATTTTTTGAGTTATTCGATTGACTCGAATAACTCAACTCGAATAACTCAAAATTAAAAAAAAAAATCAATTTTTTTATTAAGTCAAGTTTTGCTCACCCCTATCAATAACTACTTCGGCTTAAAATTATGTAATTAAAAAACATCTCAATTGAATTACTATTTGAAAATTCTATAAAAATATTATAAGTTTATTTAATAATAAAAGTTTAAATAAAAACTCGTATAAAACCACTTTATTTCAAAACTAAGTAATTGCTTAATTTAACATGGTCTATTTATTGTATACTCCTGTTATTTTTAACAAATAACAATTTTGTCACTCAAATTAAAATTTTTTAATTAACGTTGATAAAATTAAGATTAGAGTGACACAATTGTTATTTATTGATATTTAGTGTTTTGCACAAACCATTTAGCCTCGGTAGTTAAAGGAACGGGTGTTGTTTTTAGAGGTCACGGGTTCAAGTACCAATAATACCGATATAATGATTGAGCGATTAATGTCGAATGATTAAAATAGGGGTGATAATGAGCCTAACTAGCTCGCGAGCTACTCGGGCTCGGCTCGATCAAAGAACGGTCAAAGCTCGGCTTGAATGAACTCGACTCGGGCTCAAGTTTGGCTCGAGACTTTAACGAGCCGAGCCGAGTCGAACCTACCCAAGCTCGGCTAGAAAAGCTCGTGAACAGGTTTGTTCATGTATGTAAGGGTGTCGTGCTTATTTTTTATATTGCATGTTTGTTCGTGTTTTTGGGCTTGTGTTTTTATACTTCCTCTGTCTCATTTAATATATCTAGTATTAATTCCTTTTAGTTAAACTTTTTAACTTTGATTTATTATAGTTTTAAATTTATTATCGATAAAAATATATAAAAAAATATTTTAAAAACTTTTAATAATGTAGTTTAAAATATATATTTTATAAAATTATAAAAATTAAAATATTTAAAATAACTATGATCAAAGTTAAAATTTAACTTTTAAAAAGTCAATATTAAATATTTTGAGTTGGACAGAAAGAGTATATATTTTTTATTTCTCCCCTCATTCTCTGTTCTTTTGTTGTTGTCTCTTTATTTATGTGTTCTTTCTACGAATAAATCTTACAATTTTAATTCAATCTCAAAATTACAAAACTTATTTTCTCTTTTAACCTGTATAATTAAAAAATAATTGATCATACATTTAATTCAGATAAAATATTTATATAATATTAATTATAATTTTTTTACCCTACTACAAAATATATATATTCTAATTTTTTCCCCAAAACTTTCAACCTTTGATATTTCTCCATTATCATAGAATTTTATGAAATTTATATATATGTATCCAAATATCACATGGAAAAAATTAGTTTTAAGCAAATATATAATATAAAAATATAAGATAAAATATAACAAATAATAAATAAATTTTATATATTGTTATATTTATTTTATAAGTTCAACCTCATTATATTAATTAATGTTATAATTACAACATACTTTAAAAATAAATAAAATTGATTTCAATTATAATTTAAATATTATTTTTAAAATAATATTAAATTTTTTATCTAACCTAGTGGTCGGATATTGTATTCTCCCTAAAGGTTTTAGGTTTGATCCTGCATGAAACCATACGTTATATTTATTTATTTAACATACGAAGGTGCCACATCATTTACGATTAGAAGTTCAATGGCCTAATAAAAGGTCAAAAGGATGTGTTGACCATGATACAAAAAACCCATTAAATTTTAGGGACATAAATAAAAAGTTTACAACTAAAAATATAATCAGTATATATATATATATATATATTAAAAGTGATAATATATATTTTAAATATTATTTTAATATTTTTAATAATAATTTTTAATGTCATTAAGTTTTTTAATGAGTGTGTGAAGTTCGTGATAGACTCATTCATACTTTAATTTAAAAATATTCTTTTAATTATTTTATTTTTATAGTATCATGATACTTATCGACCAAAAGTTGCGACTAACATTAATAATAAAAGGTAAATAATATTAAGTCTCTCAATTTTTATATTTATTCAATTTAGTCCCTATTTTTTCCGTAATCTAAAACTAATCTTATTTATTTTTTATTAAGTTTTTTTATTAAATATAATATCTAAATATTGCGAATATACGTTTAGTATTAGAATTTCTCAGAATTTCCAATTGAGAAACGTTATTAACGTGGACTTTACGTTTAGGTTGAAGATGAAGACTTGGCTCAGGTCAAGAGTAAACGCCATCCTTTATAAGCAAAACAGTTAATGCGTGGAAATTAATAAAGTCAATCCACACATTTTGCACTCTGAACTTATAAATAATTAGAGGATATATTACCTAAATTATTATTAAATTTTAATTATAAATTAAATTTGATATTAAAGTTTTAAAATGTTTATTTTATTCACATATTAAACGTATTTATTACTAAAGTTTAGATATTAAATATTCTGAAATGGTCATAAATGGTAGTCGTTTGATTCTAAATTTTATCAATCACTTTATCTTATTCTTTTTCTAAAAAGTACTAAAAAATTTAGTAATCAGTCAAAACCTTACTGATTTCTTTCTTGTCTTACTCATTCCTCCTCTGTTGGATACAACGCAACCTTTTCTCTTATGTTGCTTTTTTCGTGTTAATAAATTTTTTTATCGTACGAATCTTGAAAAAGTTTCTTCGTTTGCTAGTAAATAAACATCTCGAAAAGTTATCGAATGTGTGATAAATAATACTTAATGTCTAAACTTCGGTGAATAAATCATACATTTTAAAACTCCAACAATCAAAATAAATTTAAATGATGATTTACAAAATTTATCCAAATTATTGCCCAAATCATACTCAAATAATGGGGTTGACCAAAAATACTTAATAATTGGACTGACTAGTGTTTATAAGCATCATGAGTCTCGTTTGCTCGTGCAAAAATAATTTCCTTTTAAAATTATGGAAATCAAACGTTCATTCTGCCTCATCCTTTGCTGCTGTCTTTTGGTCACGGTCCTCTTCATCACGTATGGAACAGTCTCTCGTAATCTACTTGAGGTTCAAGGTAAGACAATCAAATTTATATTATATGCATATCGTATGCGATTTTTTTTTTGTCTCGTCGTTATCGTTCGTCTCCGATATATTTTCGGTATAACAAAAACTATACCATGTTATCTTCGATCTAATGCTTGGAATTGCAGAAGATGGAAATGGAGGAAGCAAAGCGAGAGTAGGTGGAAGACGTTCATCTGCAGCACCGTCGTGGGTCGGCCAGGACTCACCTCCGACCTCAAGTGGCACGATAACGGGAAGAACCACAATTCCGAACAAAGCGGCAGTCGAATGCGGAAGGGGTCGATCTTATAGTGCTTGTATGCCAAGACCTATCAGCAGAAGCAATACCTGTTCATCATACACTAGAGGGTGTCATTAGAATCCATGGAAAGAAAGGAAGCTCCAACTCTTTCAGTTTTGTTTCCTAAAAAAAAATATTTATTAAATAAAGATGTATTATATTCTTATACAGAAATTTAAATTTATATAAGATAGAACGATACAAATATCTTTAACCATCAAGCCAATTAATGAATCTAAAAAGTTATCTCCTTTGTCAGTACTTAATATTGAATTTATAAAAGTCAAAATTTTAAAACTGGTTATAGTTATTTTCGATATTTTATTTATTAAATTTTATAAAATGTATATTTTTAAGTTATTTGATTAAAGATTTCTAAAATATTTTTGTTTTCATATTTTTATCAATAATAGATTTAAAGTTATAATGAGTCAAAATTAAAAAATTTAACTAAAAAGAATCAATATTAAACAAATTAAATGGGATAGACAAAGTATTATTATTATTAGGGGTGAGCAAAACTTGACTCGACTTGAAAAAATCAAATTTTTCGACTCGAATCGACGCGAAAAAACTTGAATCGTTTTTACTCGACTCAAAATTTTATAAACTCCAATCGACTCGAAAAATTTCAAATTAAGTTCAAGTTGTAAAATGACTAATTACAAAGACTAATTACACATTTAACCCATGTAATTTTATTTTCAAACCCTTTTTCTTTCTTAATTTTTTTTTGCCTTTTAATTTTTTTATAATTTGATATTTCTAGATTTATTTTTTATTTAATTTAATAAAATTTTTATTTGTATCTTTTATATTATGCTATTTATTTTTGTTTTTAAATTTTTGTATTTAATTAATCATTATTTTTGGTCTAGTCTTAGTCTTACCAAGATAAAAAGAAAGTTTTAACAAAACCTATAATTTAAAATATTTTTTATACATGCAAAAAATAATATAAAGAAATACGTATATAAATATAAAAAGAAAACTGTTTAAATTGCAATCAAACTATATTATAGTATTATAAATAGTATAATTAAAATTTGTACATAAAATCAAAAAATCGAATCGATTCGAACTCGACTCGAATTCGCTAAAATCGAATCGACTCGAAGAAATTTTTAAAAAAAATTCAAATTGTATAATATAATGACTCAACTCGAATAACTCAAAATTTATAACATCAGTGTCCGATCAAGATTCGTTACCCAATTTCTTTCACCAATAACTAAATAGAGCTCACAGTCTTTTTTTTAAGTGATAACGAGCCGAGCCTGGTCGGATAGTTTTACTATTTATAAAATCAATTTCACGATCGTGTGATTGACGATTATAAAAACTTTAATTTGGAGTAAAAGATTTGCATTTGACACAATATCTATGGAGAAAGTTGGTGAAAGAGTTTGAGCGGACAACATATTTAAAAAAAATGTTTTCAATTGAAATTTTCAAAAGATTCGAAGGATTTAATTCAATTTTTTTTAAAAAAAAATTGGGTTCATGTAATATTTAAAAATTTGAGAGACTTAAAAATTATTTTAAACCGAAGTTAATTAAAAATAAAAATATATTAAAATAAATAAAAAATAATATACGAACTGTCATACAACTTACTAAAAAGTTAAATTTATAGACTATATAAAATTGTATATAGGTTGTAAAAATCTAACTCGATTGAAACCAATCAATCTCCTATTAGCATTATATTGGCCTACCCCGAAATCGACCAAGCCGAAAATAACTTACCTAATATTAATGAAACAGAAAGTCAACTGAACCACAAAACAACCGACCCAACTTGATACCCGAATTAAAATCATCATGGACTTAAACTAAAATAGAACTAGACCTGAACCGGATTTAAATTGAATATATGTCAGATCCAAAATGATATGAACCTAAAAGATCCAAATAGAATTGAAGCGAACAACCCGTTTTTCACCTCTAGTATTAAATTAGTGATATGCAACGGCGTACATCGTCCGCTCTAAAATTTTCTATTTTATTATTAATAAAATAATTTTATCGTTAAAAAAACTAATTAAATCAATTAATACAATTTACTATGAATAACGATTAATTATCCATTGCTTCTTAAACATCATTAATAATTGAGTTATAATTGAACCAAAGTTTAAATTCTAATAAATATAGAGTGGATCCTAAATCTATCCTCCAAATCAGATTTCTTTCATTTATAGGGAAACCCAAATATTAATTAAGAAACCTCCTTATTTTAGGCAATGAATCCTCTCACATAAATGTAATGACTTCGATAGGTCTAACTATTTATTACAGTTTCATATTTATAATAGTGTTTTATGGTTTTAGTGCAAACCTTCTCATGTTTTTATTTGTGTCTCTGTTTTAATTCTGATTTTGCATACATCCTTCTGAATTTTCTTTTGTTTTCATCTGAACAGGTAGAAGAAGCAGCAACATCGAGTTCGATCGGAACTTAGCATCGATCGACAAAATAACGTTGTTGCCATGCGGACATGACTTTTTTGAACAATCGAAATGGTGCTGTCTAACGCTAGAATCACGTCCTTGCTTTCCCTCACAAGAAGAGTGCCTAGCCCAGTGCCCACCCTTTCCTTTGATATAGCTGAGTTGGTGAAATGAAAATGTGTCACTTGTTTCGAACAATCTACAATAAAGTAGTGACTGAAATAAAATGTGTTATCATACGCCGGGATAGACCCAAGATTTGAGGTTGAGAAGGGCAAAATATAAATGTTTAGAAGTAGAGGATAAATTTGAAAAAAAAAAAATAATTTTCAAAAAAATTTAAAAGAGATCAAAGTGAAGAAAAATTCTTCGGAAGTAGAGAAGATTACCCCTCCCTACATAGATGTAATTCCGTCCCTTATTATAAGGTTTTGCCTTAGAAGCTTATATGCTAAACTTAGGATGGAAACTATGCATCTAGTGGCCAACAACATGCTCACAGATACAGGGAGGAAGCCAAAATATTAAGTTGAGGGGTCAAAACATGATTTTTTAAAATTTTAAGAGATAAATTAGAATTATCCCATTTTCTTTTTTCAAACTTATTACATAAATTAAGGATAAATTAATTTTTTGGTGGGGATGGAGGTGCCTAAGAAACTCCCTCCTAAAGGGGAAAGGGAGGAAAAATTTATTCATAATAGATATTGAACTCAGCATTCGAAAGAACTGGAATAATGTTAACCGAGAGGTTCTACTCGTCCATTATAAAGATCATTCACAGTTGAATTAACTCTTTAAAATTTATATTATATAAAAAATCAAATTTTGATAAGTTAATTTTTGATAAGTTGTTCATCTTTATTCTTTTATATTTTCTTAGGTTATGAATTTTAGATCCTTTCTTTTCCGAAATCCACTTTTTCATTCTTTGAAGTAGGATTAAGATTAGAATTAGGATCTATCCAAATTATAAAGATAATTTTTTTTAATTGTATAAAATTAAATAGTTAAATTTATACTTAGACCCAAACAATTAGAAACTTACTTTTTTTTAAGAAGATTACGGATTATTTCTAAAACCCAATACAATTTGAGATTCGCTAATTGACGGAGTAATTAAAGATGTTCATATTATCTATATCTTGTTACTTAATACGCTTAATAAAGTAAATATATCATTATGATAATTCTAGTTGTAACTAATAAAATATATAATTAGTAATATATCGTTGATTTTTGGACTTATTTTCAGATAAATTGTTTGGGTCAACAATCAATTAACTAAATCATTATACATTACCTTATTTTTTGTTGTCATATCGATATTTTTAGTATCTGTTCTATTATATAAACCGAGTCTCGTCCCTCATAGAACACATTAACTTTGCATAGAAGAACTAAAAGTGGTATAAACCAAATCAATGGCTGGTCCTTTGGCTATCATCTTTCTGGTGTTCACCTCTCTCCTAACTTTGCATGAATGTAAGCATGCTTTCTACTGTAATTTTCTATGTACCCTTTTGTTCTACGCATACTTTATCTTCCATTTCCGTTTGCACAGGTAGCAGAGGCACCGCCATCGGTGTCAATGGCGATGAGGTCGACCGGAACGTGACAGCCAGCGACAAAATCATACTCTCCCCATGCAGTCATACCTTGTTAACATATGGTTGGTGCTGCATAACAGTAGATCCAATACTTTGTTATAAAAAGAGAGAGTATTGTCTAGCCCATTGCCCTTCCAGGACTTGATCACTTTTAGTTTGATATATCCCTGTTGTACTAAACAAGTCTATGTAAGTTATTCTCCAATAATCATTAATAAGACATGGCCAAATAAATAAGAATTGGCCGAGTAAATTTTATCATTCGATTGGGTGATTGATTATCATAAAAGCTTTAATTTAGAGTAAAAGGTTTGTATTATACATGATATCTGTGACGGAAATTAGTGAAAGAGTTTAAGGGGATAACTTAATTTTATTATTAAAAAATGTTTTGAATTGAGTTTTTCGAGAATTTTAAAGGATTCGATTCAAATTTTTTTCAAAAATTTGGTTCTTTGTAATTTTTAAAAAATTGAGAGATTTAATAAGATCGCACATTGGGTATCGAAATCCCTTTACTAAGCACAAACAATATTCACAAAGAAAACAATACCAACACATATCTTACTTATTATTTATTTAGGACACTTGAAGAAGGAAGGCTTCACATCCTCCCTTGAGTTCAGGTGTGATAAATTTTCTAGTTGAATTTTTTTTTTTGTTTATTTTCTTGAGTAAGGAGAAGCATTTTATTTTTATAAACAAACTTTTGATATTTGATTTTAAAACAATTGACAATTTTAAACTTTTCTATGTTATGAGCTTTAAAAATTTTCAAACTTATTTTGAACCATTTTTATATAATAAAAAAGGGGAGAATATTGTAAAAAATTGATTTCCAGATGGTTTCAAATGAATAAAAGAAAAATTTTAATGATTTGATTTTTTAATTCTCTTATTCAAGTTTTATTTCACAAAGGGGGAAAAATCTCAAAAACAAATTTTTAAGTTGGTTTTATTATATCGAAAAAGGGAAGATTGTAGAATTAATGTTTTGATATAATAATTGAAAATTAGTTTTAGATTAATTTGAAAAGATTTCAGAAATGGTTTTAATTCCAAACAACTTCAAATAAGTTTGATACATTTTTTAAGACTTGTTAATGTGTTTTAAATGTTTTAAAGAAGCCGAAGTACGCAAAATGTCCCAGGCGTTTCGATTCGCTTCACATGAGTTTCTATACACCCCTAAGGCGTTTCGATAAGATTTATCTCTGCACTAAATGATTTCGATACTATAAATCACCGTTTTGATACGTCTGTATCGAAATGAGTTTTAGGTGTTTCAATACACTTCCAACGGTCTTTTGAAAATTCTTACAATTTTATAAAAATCTCTAACGGCTAGGAGAAGTATTGAAACGGTTTAGGCCTATTTCGATACCATGAGCTAAGAGTTTCGATACGCCTTGTAGGCGTTTCGATATTGGTTCTTAAATGCATGTTTAATGGCTATTTCCCAAAGTAGTTGTATCAAAACAACTCCCATGCGTTGCGGTACCATATGCACCAAAAGTAGAAATTAGCCTTGAAATAAGCTACAAATGCTCCAAATGGCTCCAAATTAATCCCAACAGTCACCAACGGCTACAAGCTCAATTGAGATGATAAAAGGAAGCATCAAGAATCAAGCATCAAGAGAAGACGAAATTGTAACAACAATAAGATTCAAGAAATGTCTTAGAGTTTAATTCTCATCTTTTAGGTCGACAACACTTGTGAGCTTAATGTATATGTATGCTCAAGTGTCTTAGGATTGGGTGAGAGCTTAGATTGCAAACATTAGGCTTATTACACATAATTAGTAATATATTGTTGATTTTCGAACTTATTTTGAAATAAATTGTTTGGGTCAACAATTAATTAACTAAATCATTATACATTACCTTATTATTTTTTTTTGTCATATAAATATTTTTAGTATTTGTTCTACTATATAAACCGAGTCTCGTCCCTCCTAGAACACATTAACTTTGCATAGAAGAATTAAAAGTGGTATAAACCAAATCAATGGCTGGTCGTTTGGCTATCATCTTTCTGGTGTTCACCTCTCTCCTAACTTTGCATGAATGTAAGCATGCTTTCTACTGTAATTTTCTATGTACCCTTTTGTTCTACACATATTTGATCTTCCCTTTCCGTTTGCACAGGTAGCAGAGGCAGCACCATCGGTGTCAATGCCGATGATCTTGATCGGAACGTGACAGCCAGCGACAAAATCATACTCTCGCCATGCAGTCATACCTGGTTAAACTATGGTTGGTGCTGTATAACAGTACATCCAACACTCTGCTATAAAACCAGAGAGTATTGTCGACTGCCTCTTTCTGATATCAGAAAACTAATAGCAAATTCTTTACAACAAAATTTATAATAATCAAGGCATAAAGGCCAATTCCGAGCTGAAGTTCCGAAGTATTCGAGTGAAAATGAGATATACCACTACGATCCTAATGCGAAGATCTATACAAACAGTTGGGGATGGAGTTCTTGAGGTAGTATACAAATACTGAGATTCTAATGAAGTTGAAGTTGTGGTCAGAAATGGATGCCTTCAGAATCAAGAATCCTCAGAAATCCAGGCAAGCCATGCAGGTTTTAAACCTAAATGCACCGGCAGGGTGGGAAAATCGCTGGCAAAGTCCGACCAGCATTTATAATTCTCGGTTTTGTTTTTGTCTGCTTTTACGATGATCGAGGGAGGTGCCGCTATGAGTCCGAGAGGGGTTTGGTTTTGAAGAACTTGGCTACAGCCTGATAAAGATTTTCCTCCTCAAAAGGCTTTGAGACATATCCATCCATCCCGCATTTTAGGCACTTGTCGTAGGTGGCGTGAATTACGTCGGCTGTCATGGCTAATATCGGCAAATGCCACTCATCCTTCCTGCCAGACCCTTCCTCTGTTCCTCCACTCATTTGTTCGTTTGCCTGAGTCTCCATCATTCGAATTCGATGAGTTGCCTCAAACCTGAAATTATAGATAATCAGAGACTAGCATAAGGCAGCAGTTAATTGCACAATGTTAAAGGTACGGCATACATACCCGTCCATTTCGGGCATCTGAATGTCCATGAAGCAAGCATCGAAATTATGTGGAAGTTGAAGTAATTTTAATGCAGCTTTTCCACTTTCAGCACATTCTACGGCAGCTCCGAATTTCTTCAACGCACCTGCAGCAACTCTACGATTTACCATATTGTCATCAACTACTAATATTTTCTTTCCATAGAGAAGACTCCCAAGGACAGAAGATCCATTCAGTATGCCTTTCCCCTGCTGCCTCTTCTTCCCTGTCCCGAGCACCTGCTGAAGACATGCAGCTACCATTCTTGCCCTCAAAGGTTTCATGATCGTAGTATCTGCAAACCCTGCAGCCTTTGCTTTCTCAAGTTCAGCATTTGTAATATTTGTCGCAAGCAGAATCATCTTGGGCAACTTAAACATGTGTCCGCTCTGAATGCAGTCCAACATTAGTAAGCTCAAACTACCATCTTCGTCAGAAAGCCATGAATCCTTCTCAACAAGAACTATATCGGGTTGGATTTTACTTCTGCAATGTTCGATGAAATAATTCAACATAGTTGAAATTATAAAGACAAAGTATAAAAGGTCTCTCTTTTTTCTCAATGATCATCACTATGGCATAAGAAAATGTCCCGAGAAACCGAGAATTGTGTTAAAAAGGAGTAACCGTTGACAAGATATTGTCGATGTTAAATCATCAAGCAAATAATGGCAATCAGCCAAACTTACCCATATGAAGAACCGTTTTTCCCGTATGTAGAAGCTGCTATCTGGACATTATTAGCAAATTCCACCAGCATACCGAGCCTCTTCAAGTGGTATCGGGTTACAGCAGCTCTAACTGGCTTCCCATCAACTACTATTGCTTTCAATCCTCTGAAACCAGAAGGAAGATCTTCAGCATTGGATTTTTTCACATCACTAAGTGAAGCTATTTTACACCTTCCGAAAACTGTGGTGAATGAGAATGTGCTTCCAACTTGTGGCCGGCTAATGAAGCTTATATGACCGCCCATTAACTCGACCAAACACTTTGTAATGCTCAAGCCTATGCCAGTCCCACCATAATTTCTAGAGGTTGAGCTATCTGCCTGCATAAATGGCATGAAAACCCTATCCTGGGCGATTAAAGGGATCCCAATGCCGGTATCCTCCACAGATACCATCAAAGCAACACTCTGAGAAGCTTCATCAGCATCTGTCATTCTTACCGGGGCATCATTTTGCAATGCCTCAGCAGTAACTAAATGCTGGAAGGAGTCCCAACTGTTCTGCTCATCAGCTGCTTCGTAACCACTCAAGGTATTAAACTGGTGACCACCACATATCAATGCACCTTCATCCGACCCTTTGTTCAAACAATTTTCAGCTTTAGAATGATGTATAGGCTTCGGATTTTCAGCTACATGGACTTTAACAAGTATGTGCCCCCGTTCTGTAAACTGTCAAAACGTTCATTTTTAAGTGGCTGCCAAGTTATAAAAGTAAGTTTTATAGACAACAATCAAGTATATAGAAGAAAACAATTCAATCATGCAATCTACCTATACGAGTTCCAAAAAATGTGAAGGTTGAGCAAACTACTTACTTTAACAGAGTTCCCGACAAGATTCGTAATTATCTGTCTGAATCTCCCTGGATCCCCCATAACCATTTCTGGAACTTTATCAGAAACAAAGACTGCCAGCTTCAGTTCCCAAACAATTACATCGCATTTGAGTCATTTTAAAGTATCAGGAATATCACCATTTATTGATGTCGACCATGCACGGAGGCGGGAAAGGAAAAAGGACAAAAAGAAGGCACCAAATTAGTTCAAGCATAACAAACCATAAAGGGTTTTTTTTCAGTTTTGGGTCATAGGCATTCCCTATAAGCATATATAGCCTGTAAGAACTACATAACATAAGAGAAACATATATGAAAGATGCATTGGCTTTTCTATTAATGTTATCTCGACTTACCTCAAGACCTTTCTTTCGAGACTTTTCAGAAAATAAAGACAGAACATCATCTAGGATAGATCGAAGGTCAAAGGGGACAGTTTCCAGCTCCAACTTTCCAGCTTCAATTTTTGCGCGGTCAAGCACCTCATTTATCAATGTTATCAGTGCCTTTCCACAGGCTTGAGCAGTCTGAGCATAATCCCTTTGAGTTGAACTTAAATCTGTATCTAAAAGCAAAGCAAGCATCCCTGCAACCATTTGAAGAGTCATCAGAACAATGCCGAGTAAATTTCATTGATGTCCTTGAATGCATAGTTCACATAGAAAATCTTAAGGAGCAATCTCGAACTTACCAAGAATGCCATTCATGGGGGTCCTAATTTCATGAGAAACTGTTGCCAAAAACTGCAACAAGAACACATTATAATTAGTTTTAGATTGGAAATCAATGGCCAACAATTCCTTGATAGATATATCTTGAAATGCATACCTGTGATTTGGCCACATCAGCAGCTTCCGCTCGAACCATCAGCTCTTGCATTTCATGGAAATCATCTTCAACTTTAACAATGTGTATCGCTGCACCATATAATATATAGCCAACCAATAAGCAGATCACAAAGAACAAGAAGGCAGTTGTCAGTGCAGTCCACGATGTGGGTGCCCTTTGATGATATCTGTCAAAAATTGCAGATTAGTAAGTACTTGCAGAAGCACCGGCAATCCTTCCATCAACCTCGTGAATAAGTAGCCAGTGATACACTTACCTACATATCATCTGATGTTTCCTGAATGGATCTCCAAAATCAAGTTTGCTTTCATGCAACAAAGCTAAGTCACCTTCTTGGTTTTGGTTACCATACATGATCAAGTGATCAGAAGAGTTTGTAATATCGTATACATTCACTAGAATCGCCTGATTTCCAGCAAGTTGCCCTAGTAGATTCTCCACAAGAGACTCCACGTCAAAGGCTCCACCGAGGTATCTGCATTTATTTATACATTAGAAAATGGAAGATGCACAAATAAAGAAGTGCAGTAACCAAAGCAATTTGCCCTTTTTGTGTGTGTGTGGAGGGGGTGGGGATGGGGGGGGATATGCCAGTTATTTCTGACCTTCACACAACTGGAAGCCTAGTGAGCCAGAAAAAAAATAGTATTTTTAAAGAAAAAAACGTTAAGAATGTCCAACGCAAATTTATGGAGAAAATATAAGTCCAGTTCTAGAAACAAATGATGTAAATATGATAAAGGTGCTTATGACGGAACCAATGGAAGTGCTTGCAACAGTATGACATGGAGCACCACATTGCCAGCAATGTGCCAATGTCATGATTGTAATGAAACACCAAATGTTTTGAGTAGTGGTAGCAAAATGCTGTTGTCAGCATAACCATCATAGGGTGTCAAAGCAACGACAACCCTACAAACGTGTTGAGGCAGTAATAGGATTCATTTCGGTCCATTGGTGTCAATTGTCGGGAAAGAAAAGGAGATGTCGATTTCTCCATCAGCAGAAATCACATGAAGAAAAGCCTAAACCATTTTTCATTTAAAATGTGCATTCTAGTACAACTGAAGTTGCTATATACTGCAAACTCTGATCACCAACACTCTAATACAATATTGTGTCTAACACATCCACTAACTCCAAATAGCAAATGCTTAAACAAGCATACAAAAGTTTCAAACAAAAACTTGCATTTCCGATTAGAAAGACAAGCCGGAGGACTTACCCTGCAGTTGCTTCAATGCGCTCCTCCACAGTCGGATTTGGTGGGAGCTTTGATTTGTACACGGGGAATGTCAACACAACACCAAGATGATGAGAACCCAGTAACCTGAAGGGGCTAGTTAGGACAGCTTTCCCGGTAGCCCTAGCCCTTAAAATGTTTTCTCGATCCTCCTGCGCATTGCAACATGGATATTATAACTCCAATCCAACACTCTAAAAGTTATAAGCAGATTGTAGTAGGTAGTAAATGGTGTACCTCCCCTGACATCATGTCAAGCGATTCGATGTAAGACACGGTTTCTTGAGAGAAAATCACAGGAGCATATTCATCTCGAATAGGAGAAGGTTCCCTCTTCATTGTCTTTATCGTCCAGCCATGCTGCCTCTCAAATTCCTCCCTCTCCGAAAGCCTTACTCTTTCTGCATAGGCCACCCCACTAAGCAATGGCCTCTCAAAAGAAGTTCTGGCAGTGTATTCAGCAAAAGTCTCCTGCATTTCTTGCAAAAGAAAGAAAAAATAGCCCAAATGCACAATCAGAACAAAGAAAACATTCCACTTTATGATTCGAGGAAAATATAAGATCAACCCGACTAAGGTTCTCAGACACAACAAATTTCAGGAACAAGAAGCAGGAACCTGATCAATAGCAGAAGAATCCTTGTAGTAATGAAAAGTGGAGACAAGAATGGCCAGTGCATGAACATGGTTAACACTAACACTGAATTGATCCTGCAACATCCTTGCCCTTTGCTCACACATGGTATTCAGAACCTCCTTCCTCCTTACTTTATTGTCAGCGTCCATTTTCTTGTAGATCCATGTGCTGAGAAAAGCCATCACCATCACCCAAAGCAACAGAAATTTGGGCAACCAAGCCCTGTTAGCTTGAATAAATGTGTACCCTCTTTTGGTCCCCATTTGTTCATTCACTTTCACAGCCACTGCTGAGTGGTGGTAGCGCTGTTTAAACTTAAGACCCATCAGCAAAGGAACAACAACAAGATCTCAACTTTTTTTCTCCATATCTAAGCTAAAAAAACGAGCTACAAACAATTTCAACAAATACCCTTTTTTCTGCAATAGAACATGATGAGCTTAAACTCCAGATTTATGTATCATCCTAGCATTGTATTCTTTGATCAAACCAACAAATTTTCACATCAAAGCAGGAGAAGAGAAAGAGGAAAGAGACTCAGAACTCAAGAAAGAGAAAAACTTTTCCACTCTCAGAGACAAAGCATGGCTCTCAAAAGATGTAAAACAGCTCAAATTCCAAAGATTTAAAAAAAAATGGGTTCTTAGAACATTTTTTAAAAAAAGGTGGAACTTTCACAGAGAAGAAACACTAATCATGTTCCTCTCCCCCAAGCGTGAAATTTTGGTTTTAGAACAGCACGTTCACTGTTTTTTCTTGAATATTAAAATCAAAATCTGCAGATTGACCAACTAACACTCACCCAGAGCTCTCACAGCAAAGAACAACAAGGCAAAAACCAAAAAAGAAGAGAAAAATTAGAACAAGTGGAAGATGTTTGGAGAGAGAAATTGGGTTATTTTAGAGAACAAATTCTAGCTACACCAAGTCTACTAGCTCGTTTGGTTAGTACATTGAATCATTATCTCACTTTTTTTCTTAAAAAATTCCATCTTTGATCTGTGCTCTCTCTTTTTTTAATGTATTCAACTTTCTTCTTTGCTTTCAAAAGCAAAACTGAAACGAATTTTCTGGATTTTGGCAGATACGCTCTTGTCTCCCTTTACACAAAACCCACATAAACTAACCCTTATTCTCTCAAAACCCACCCATTCTTTTTTGTGTTGTTTGTCTTGGGGTGTTATTTTTTAAAGGTAAATATCATTGTCATTAGATTATTAATGTTTTTCTGTTTTTTTATTAAACTATTATTTTATATAAAATTATTATTAATGTTATTTTTTATTTTTTATTGTTCTTCCGGTTTTTAAGGTCTTGACATGACTAATCCAGATCAACCTGCGTCGCACTCTTAATATTAGTAGATGAGTTTTCTAGTAGAAGTTTTTTAGGTACACAATGTTCCAAACCTGAGACTTACTTACGCGGAACCAAGTTACTTACCACTTGGACCAACCCCTATTAATATATTATTTTTTTTATTTTGATTATTAATATTATTTTTATTTTTATCATCAATTTATTGTTTTTTTATTTTAGTTGTTTTTTTTATGATTTTTAATAATAGATGAAAAAAATATAATATTAATATTTATTTTATAAAAAATAATAGTTGATGATTAAAATAAGAAAATATTAATAGTTTATTGACCAAAAGTGATATTTACTTTTTTTTTATTTCATTGTATCGTCCATAAGTTTGGATTTTCCAATATTTTAAATATTATTGTTTTTATATTCCGTTGATCTGATAGGACGAGTGATCGAATTACTTAAATTAATGTTTAAATCAAATACTTTTATTATGGATCATCTTATCTCAGTGATTAAGGGAATGATTGTTGTTTTTGGAGGTCACGAGTTCGAACATTAGTATTGCAGCATAGTAATTGAGCGATCAATATTCAATAATTGAGAAGATACCACTGTAACCATCGTAGCTGAATTAAAAAATAATTATTTTTAGGGAAAATACATTTTTAGTACTCTAATTATGCCTACATTACTGTTTTAGTACCCAACTATTATTTTTGATAAAATGGTACCTAATTTTATGAATTTGCTCTAATTTGGTACCTTCACCGTTTAAAATTAACAAAAATGGTGGCGTGTCTTGGGATAATAATAATTTTAGACCAAAAATTTATACAATCTATCAATTTAATTTAAAATTTTATCAATTTAAATATTATTTTAATTTTGAATTAAAATTATAAATTTCTCGTTTTTTTTCTTCTTCCCGTCAAACACTTTTTTGAGTTTTGGACTTTAAAATCATTATAGAGATAATTAAATTTTAAAATTTGAGGATCAATTAGGGACAATCAAGGGTTCATTAGAGGATTCAAACTCCACTATCGATTATCGTGATACCGATGAGAATACTAGGGATGAGAAAAAGATGAGATAAAATTTTATCAGGATTAAGATTATATTTTTAAATTGATAGATTTTAAACTAAATTTATAATATATATATATATAAGTGTTTTGGTTTGTGATTATACCAAATCACATCATCTTCATTAGTTTTTAATAATCGAAGTACAAAATTAGAACCAAAATATAATATTAGATATAATTTTACTAAAAATAATAATTAAGTTACCAAAATAGCAACACGAATATAGTTGGATACTAAGTATGTAATTTATCCTTATTTTTATAACAGTTTTAAAGTGAATGGTAGTTATTGGCATTGACAGTTATTACATTTAATTATTTTTTATTCTAAATTACCTAATTAGTTCAATAATTAATTTAATTTAAATTAAATTAAAACTATAAATGACTATAAAATTTGTACGTGATTTGTGTAAAATGAGACTCAAATCTGATGGAGAAATTAAAGGTTTTTTTTGCAGGATTACAAGTAAATTATATATTTTTAAAATGTTTAAATATAATTTATCATTGTTTTAATTTATAATTTTTAATAGTTTAGTTTTAAAAAATAATCATAAATACGAAAATTCCAAAAATCTCAAAATTTTTAAAATAACTTTGAACTGTATTAAATATATTATAAGATAATATTTATAGTTAATTTTAAATTTAAATAAATTCACGTGTATACATATAAATATTAGTAAAATAAAAAATATATTTTTTAAAATTTTAATTTATAATTATTTAAATTTTATTATGAGAAAAATATAAAAAATATATATTTAAAATTTTTAATCGAATAGATTTTAAATATATATTTTATAAAATTTAATTATTTAAAATATTTAAAACAATTACGGTTAAATTTTAAAAATTTTAACTTTTAAAAATCAATATGTGATAATATTTATGATACGGTGAAAATAATTAGGAGGTTAATGGACAGATTTTACAGGTATTTGTTTCACTTTGTATCTAATTAAATAAAAATATATGTAATTTTACGAATGATAGTAATAAAGATAAAAATTAGATTTATCGTAGATATCAGGAGAAGGTGTAGGTATAATATTAAACGTCAGTTGTTGAGTTATTTTTAGTCAAATGAATCTTATTTATATCTATATATACTAGAGGAAACCTCAGTTATGCCTAGGGATGATAATTTGACTTGTTCGGTTGGGTCCCGATTCGATTGGGGAAGATTTTTTATTTAAAAACCAGGTTCGAGATGAGTCAGATCGGATTGAGTTTATTTAAATTTTTTATTAAAATATCGAGAGTCGAGTCAGAATCATATTATAATTTTTATAATATCGGATCAAGTCAAATATAAAAATATTAAGATCGAATCAGGATCAAATCGAAAGACTTAAGTGTTAGGGAAAATCGGGGGTGACAAAAACCCGACCCGATCTGTTACCATCCCTAATTATGCCCACCTGCTATGTCCTATATGTCCTATTGACATCTTTAACAATAATTATAAATTGTTAAAATTAATATTAAAATTGATATAAATATGTAACATTTAAACTATTACAAAAATAATATTAATATAAGTATATCGATGATACATTTATATATTTCTGTTTGGTAAATCATATATTAAATTAATTAAATATTTAAATAAGTTTTTAGTCATACAAAATAGAAGGAAAAAAAAGTAGGGGGAGGGGGTCCCAAAATCAGTCACATATCTTAGAGATAAGGACATGGCGACAAGGCAAGGATCTCATTCCATTTTTTATTCACACAGAATTCGTAATTTATTCGTATTTTTTCTTAATTCTTTAATAGAATATTTTTTATATATAATGAACCCAAAGAATTATAAGATATTCTTATAATTTTTAGATTATCGATTTTTATTTTTATTGACGAAAACTTAACCTCCGATATATATTTAAAATACAATAATTATTTTATATACTGATGGTAGATATATAAAATTTTTACTATTATCTTAGTTTAGGGGATTTATAAATCTAATTTAGGATATAGAGATCGAGAATTTAGGTGTACGAGTTTAGAATTTAAGGTTTATGGTTAGAATTTAGGGTTTAGAATTTGGAAGTTTTATTAAGATATATATTAGGGGCATATACATAAATAAGTGTATATTTTTAAAAAAATCTTGTAAAATATTAGCATTCTTGTGAATATTTTTTAAGGGTTCCTACGGTTCGAATATAATAATCTTCGTTTCCGTCTTTATTTAAACTTCGTTCATAAAACTTCATTAATATCACAAATAAAATTAATAATTTGTATATTTTCGGTTTTAAAATTACTTTTTTTTCAAAATAAGTATATAAACTATTAGTTTCGTTTATTTTAAATCTTTATATTATTTTTAGTTAAAATAAGTACTTAAATTATATTATTTTTTGTTTTTTAGTCCTTAAAGTATCTATTGGTCTAAAATGTTTATGGCATGTTAACATCTTATTGATTAAAATAATCTTTTTGACTTAGACAACTACCTGACTTAAAACGATCAAAATTAATAGTTTAAGTATTTATTTCGATCAAAAATTAGTTTGAGGGCTAAAAATAAATAAATATACTATTTAGGGATTGATTTTTCATTTAGGCCTTTTAATTATTAAAATATTAAATAATAATCAAAATGTATAAAATTAAGAAACTATAGTTGATAGACCGATAATCAATTAGTCTAACGAGATGAGGTGTTAGATCTCTTAAGCAAAATCACGAGTTTAAATCATGACAACGTGAATAGAGAAAACTAAATTTAAGGTCGTCTCAATAACGATTTTTTTAAAAATTTAATATGAATTAATCGACTATTAAATTGAAAATTAATGGTTAAAATATATAATATAATATATTTTTTTATCATGATAAATTAATCGATAAAAGGAGAAAAATAATTGGCCTCACAAATATATCATGAATATTTCATGTAATATAGTACGTATATAAATGCATATAGTTTAAAGTTTATTTTTAAAAAGTATTCAGTAATGTCATGTCCATGTGCTCGAGGATAAAGCCTGGAAATGAATTGTACCAATACGTTTGCAGATATTAAAATTTTTAATATTATTTATATTTTAAATTATAATATTATAAATAACATAATTAAATTAATAAAGTTATCACGTTATATATCTATATAATCTTATATAAATTATCTAGATGATAATCAAGGTAGACCTCGAGAAAACATCTGATTATAAGATTTTATTGAGAAAACTTTGGTTGATGTTGGGTTGTCGAATCAGATTATTACGCGTATCATACAATGTGTTCGGTCTATAACACGATATTACTCATAATATGAATATGGGTCCTTAAAAATGTATCCGTTTTTACGCAATAGACTAGATTTGTCGCATTTATTTTTTTATTGACGATCTTATTTTTTCACTTAAACTTTACAAGTTCAAACTGACATCATAAAAGAAGTTCTAGATCGTTTTTTGTTTGGTATGACCATCGTGTAAAAAAAAACATAAACTTTTAAATATGGAGTATACTCATCGACACCTAACTCTTGCCTTCAGTTGGATTTTAACGACATACGAGTTAAATAGTAATTCATGTAATTTACCCAAAATATTATTAAAAAATAATTAAATATCTAAATGAAAAACATACTAACATGATCCATGCTTGACCATTAAACCCCTAATTTTTTTACCTCCTTAATTTAACCTAACCATGGATTTACTATGATTTTAACTCCTATTAACTTTTTACTGCCCACTCAAAGTGTGTGTGTGAGTAGTGATGAGAGCATCCCAACCAGACCCCATCCTTTCCTTACAAGAAAGTGTCCCTGTTTTTTTTGAACCACTGGTGGAAATGTTCTCTCTCTCTCTCTCTCCTGCTCACATGGTGCAGGTGTTTGGTCCCTGCCTGATTGGTTGAGTTGGGATTTGTTTTGTCATTGCTCCTTCCTCCCTGGTCCCTACCTAACAATATTTTATGCTCTCTGCTGTGGTCCCATGGCTTCTGCCTTTCACTCAGACATGTGAGGCTCTCAACTGCCCTAACAGGTCTCAGTCCTCTTCCACTCTACACTTCTACTACTCCCATAATTAATTAATTTTCTAGGAGTATTTAAACTTTGGTTTTAATCAAATTGATTAATTAAATTAATTTTTTTATTAACTAACTAATTAATTATAAGTTTATCAGTTAATGATTAATAGTTTTTTTTTAAATTTGATTATTAATTAATTTAAAATCAATTAATTAACTGAATTAATCAAAAATTTTATATATCATATATGATATATATTTATTTTTAATCATTTATCTTTTAAAATTATAAAATAATCATTATTTTTTTTGATATATTATAAACTGATCATTAATTTTTTAAGATTTATTGATTGAAAAATATATATAAAGAAAGATATTATAGTAACTATATCTTAATATTTAGAATAAAATTAAACTACTAACCCCAAACCCAATCTCAATCTGGTCAAACATAAATAAACATATTTATTTATTTTTATTTTTATTCGATAAAATAATGAGTTAATTGAAAAAAAATACAAACAAAGATGATACATTATATTAATAATAATAATTATTCTGTTCTTATTAAACATGATAAAGAGATAATTGAATATATATATTAAGAGAGGTATTATAGTATCTAAATCTTGATATTTAGAATAAAATTGGATATTATCTTGGATCGGGTCAGTTATTTTTATCTTAAATCGAATTCGATATTATCTTCAAAAACTTAACCCAAACCCAGATGTTTTTTCAAAGAACTCAGCTTTATAGAATCCGATCAAAACTCGTCGAGTCTAGAACGAATTATCATCCTTACTTTTAACAAAATGAGAGACAAAGAGATAATAAAATAAACTCAAATTTCCATTTAACCCGATCAGATAAAATTATTTTTTAAAATCTTCAAATTTTTGCCATCATGTCAAAAAACCACCCGACCCATCCATTCCCATCCATAATAATCGAGAATCTAAACTTGTATTGTTGGAATTTCGTGAAAAAATCATGTGATCAACATGTCTTACAAGTTCCCACATCCCATAATATTCTGGATATTGTCCGAACACCACTTCCTTCTTTTTCAAGTCCTTGAAAGTCTCGAAAATGTCAAAACAATCCTAATCAAATCTTGGGTATAATCTCAACTATCTTAACCTATATCTAACATATCTAATTCGTTGGGCGTAAGGCTCAGCTTTATCCTACATGCAACCAAAAAACGTGAGAAATTATATCATGAACTCTTTTAATCATATCATTCGTGATCTTGATAAACTAGATTTATTCATTTTATATATTTTTAAGATAAATCATCTTTTTTTTATCTGTAATAGATAAGTAGGTAGTTATTATATAATTACTTAAAAATAAACCAATTTAATTGCATAAATAATATAATAAAAAAGATTTATGATATAATCTCTCCAAATACGAGAAGAAAAATAAAAACATGTGTTAATTTTCACTTACCAATGAAAAGGAATCATGTCTATGTCGTATAGGCTGTTCCATGTCCAATTCTTAATGAAAACGACAACTTCCACCCTCCTCCACTTGCTTATACATATCATTTCTTTTTTAGATCTTTAAATGTTCATGGAATGAAGATTTGATCAGCAAATCTAACCTATATTAGCATGAATTGGTTATTGTTAAGAATGAAGATTGTGTGATTTAAAAGAAATTAAATATAATAAAATATATGTACGAACCATTTTGTCGCAGTGATAAAGGGAATAATTGTTGTTTTTGGAGGTCACGGGTTCGAACACCAATAATGTCAGTACAATGAGTGAGCGATCAATATTCAATGGTTCAATGTAATTGATTTTAAGAAAATATACAATGAGATATATAAATACGCAAACAAGGGTTTAATTCTATTGATTTATTCGATCGTGTTAAAAATTTTAGTTTTTCTTGAGATTGTAAGTTTAAATCTTATAAAAAAATAAATAATTTTAAAAAATAAGATTAATTTATATCTAAATATAATTGTCACGGGATTAAACTTTTCACATAATAAAAATTTAATACAACTACCCATCACTAGAATGCTAAACCCTGATGGGTCCGAGCCCAAAAATGACAAGTTTTTCTCACTCATTAGAAACCTTTTTCCTTTGTTTTCTTATGGACTATTTCTTTCACTTACAAGCATTTTTTTTTCTCTTGGTTTAAACCGATTTAGGAATTGAAATATATTACTACTTTTACGTAATTATTTGTATTTAATTTTATTAATTAATTAATTAATTTAAATAAAATATTATATAAATAATTATTTTAATTTAATATATTTTATTTATAATATTAAAATTTAAGTGATTAATAAAAAAAAAATTAACTTACGACCTCAAAAAATAAAATTTTTTAACGTGACTGAATGAATCAACAAAATTAAACCCTTATTTGCGTATTTATATATCTTATTATATATTTTTTAAAATCAATTATAATAAATCATTAAACACTAATCGCTCACTATATAATATATACTTTATTAAAATTTAAGTGATTAATAAAATATATCACTCACGTTAAAAATTTTCCTTACTATAAACATTTTTATAAAAAATAAATAATTAAATATAAAATATACTTTATTTTTATCGATAAAATTTAATTTTAACCTCATAATTAAAGTACGAGTCGGATAACACCCTATATGATGGTTATATTACTGCTTTAATATTCCAAGTTGAAAACTTAATCATGACTGGTGAGACTTGTACTTGATTGCATTGGACCAGTGCCACTTACCAAGATTCCCTAGACGGCTTTATCATTGCACATACTTTTTTTTTTTTTCACTTTTTGTGTAAAAAAATGAGTAATTATTAATATAATAAAATATTTTTATAAATGTTTTATTTTAATATTTAAAAATTTTATTTAAGGTTTAATATTTAAAGGTTTAAGGTTTAAAATTTATGATTGATAGATTAAAATATAATTTTTAATTTATTAATTAGGTTTGTAAATCATAAAACTACGACGCTTGTGTATTTTTTTATCTTCCGTCGTTATGAGATATTTCCCAAAAATAATGCCAAACTTTTTTTCTTCACAAAATCAAACAAACATATTCAGAAATCTGAGTGGTGATCAGATTTTTCTTTTCATTTTTGTCTTCTTATTTAAAATTTTTAAAAATTATTTTTTATAAATTTATCCCCCTACTTGTAAACATTTATGTTTTGTCCCCTTAATCCCAAATCTTGGTGGGGAGGGGCAATCGTCCCCATCCCGAAGATTTTTTTTATACTTTTGTCGCTTTATTTAAATTCTTTTAATTTTTTTATGAATTTGTCCCATACTTCTAATCATTTATGTTTTGCTCTCTTAACCTCAAATCCTGACTCCGTCCGTGATGGTCATGGCTTGCACTATCTGTAACTCGGTGAAAACAAAAGCATGTGGTTTGAGCTGAGGCATGCAAATCCCAAACTGCTGAAGGTGATGTAACCATGTGGACACCCTGAAATATCATGTAACCGACCATATACCAAGTTGCTAGAAACAATCATAAGAGATTTGAACCCATCTGGTTCTGCACTGTTATTGTTTGAATGCAACAGAGGAGGACACGACAGAGAAGATATGTGTTCTATTGGGACAATATCTGCTAATCAATCGAGTAATGTCTGAAAAGGGATAGAAACCCAAGCCATGCAACTGGATCCATGGAACATATAATGGGCTACTTGTGTAAGACATAGAGCTTCTGTTCCAAAGGATTTACATGAAAATAAGATATCTAGAGGATGTTTGAATAGAGGGAAAATTACACTACAAGTAACATAGTTATAGATTTAATAGTAAACACGTCACTCTTTTTTAAAAACAATAATTTAATCATTCAATTTAAGTTTATGAATAAACAAATTATTCAATTAAAATCATAATGAGTCTATTTCATCGGTACGCCAGATATTCAGGAGTGAAGTGATTATATTGTCTAGATGTCGTATTTGTTGATTATCGGATTAATAAATAATGACATAGAGTGTAGTAAGTGGTCATAAGGTGTGTCGGTGTTAAAATTTTAAATATGACGGGTTAAGTTTATAGAATTACTTTAAATTAGGTTGAAATTAATAGAATATATAAATATTAGAAACTAAAATTGTTATTTGTACTAAATCATTTCAATTTTAATAACATAACGATATATTTGTTCTAGAATATAATCTTCACCATTTGACATTGATCGTTCAATCACTTTGTTAACATTGTTGGTGCTTGAACCCGTGATCACTGTTTGTTTTTAAATATATAATTAAAGAACTTTAAATTATTTTACTCTTTTATAAATAGTAAATAAAACAGTAAAATTGTAGATTCTACAACATCAAAATATTCTAACAATTGAAGCCACACATGAACATTCCAACAAAAGTATGTCCCAACTCACCTCTTGTTTTGCATCACTGTTCTTGTCCCCCACTGCTGAATAGTAACATCAGTCATCAAGCAACCTTACAATGTTATCTTGTAGATCTAATTAGGGTAAATTGTAACGAAGGTAACTTAATTATGTATAAGATTATATTTAGGTTACTTAATTACTAAAAATTATGTTTGAGTCACTTAATTATGGGTAAGGTTATATTTGTGCCACTCAATTAATAAATATTATATTTAGATCACTTAATTATAGGTAAGATTACATTTGAGTCACTCTTCATATTTGAAAAAAAAGTTTATTAATTCGTGTATTAGATTAATTAATGATTTCAAATGAAGTACTTTAATATTAGCATGGGTATACAAATGATTTAGAAAGAAAAAACGACCAATTTGATATGCCTTTTCAAATATGAAGGGTGACCCAAATGTAACATTACTTATAATTGAGTGACTCAAATGTAAACTTACCCATAAATGAGTAACCAAAATATAACTTTTAATTTTTAGATGACCCAAATGTAACTATACCCATAATTAAGCGACCTTTGTTGCAGTTTACCCATTTAATTATATGAATCAAATTAAATCATTTACATATATTTTCTTGTATCTATGAAAGTTGAAGCAAGAGAAAAAAAATAAGCATAAAGTTAATTTTAACCCTTAAAGTTTATGATTTTTATTATTTTAATCCTCATCTTTTTTTAAAGATAAATTTAGCTCTTAATCTATAGTTTTTTGATAAATATTTTATTTTTTAACTAGCATAATGATTAGATAGTTAAAAGATTAACGATAATGATATGTCATATATATGTATAATGATATTTAAGATTTGAGAATGCTTAGTATCTTTTTATTTTAGATCTAATTAATTTTTAATTGTTTTATATTTTATGTTAGAGTAAAATTATATTTTGCATGTATATATTTGTCATTATCGTAAAAAATTTAACGATAATGACATGTTATATATATGTAGAATGAGACTAAATGACATGTTATTTTATATATTATCACATATATATGACATGTTTATATCGTTAAATTTTTAACGGTCTAATCATTATGTTAGTTAAAAATAAGTTATTTTTTAAAAAAATATAGGTTAAAGATTTAATTTATCCCCAAAAGAATAAGGACCAAAATGATAAAAATTTTAAACGTTAAAGGTTAAAATTATCTTATGCCAAAAACACTGCATAGGAAACTAAAATTCATTTAAAAGGAGTAGCCATGTTTTTTTAAAATGCTAGAGTAGTTATATGATGATATTTGTTATTTTTTAAATTTTTTTTAATAAAAAATATATATTATAAATATATATTCAAAATTATTTTTTTAAGATAAATATTTTTTTTTATTGAAGCTACTTGTTAGATTCAATTGATAATTATATTTTTTTAATAAATCTTAATTTTAATCTAAATTTTAATCTAATTAGAGGAAAGAAAAAAGAACTTTAAAAAATGATTTTAATGAGTAATTATAACTTGAAAAAATATGGTAAAATACACCATTCATTAATGAAACTTTATACAATAGACATTTTTTGTCGCTCAAGAATATTTTATTATTTAATATAAAAACAATTTAAAATAAAGATAAAAAATAAAAATCAAATTATTCATCAACCATCATTCATTATTATCGTCGACGATCATAGATAATTGTTCGGTTTTATATTCTATCGGTTACTTTATCTCACTGTCATGAGTTTGAATTTAACCTTTATTTTATTGCAAAATACTCTAAAATTTATGAAAAGGAGATCAAAAGTAAAGAGAACGAAACATTTATAGCGTAATTCCTGAGTTTCAAAACTTTTTTTCGATGAAATAACTATCGTATTCGGACTCAATTCATTAAAATAAATCACCGAATACAATTTGGACTCAAACAACCACCAATTTTAAAGGCCGACGGTTATTGACGATGAGGAGAAACAATAATTATTATTTTAAATATTATTATTTTAAATCAGTTTACATATAATAATATTAAAATATTTAGAAATAATAATAAAATACTTGTGAATGAAAAAAAATTCAATATATAGAGTTCAATTATTAAATAAAACATTTAAAAAGTTAAATAACTAAAATAAAAATAAAAAATATTAAATGATAAATAATATATTTTATTAAAAACTATAAAAAATTAAAAATAAATACTAACTTATATAATCAACCAAATATACTTATTTTCTTGAATTAATTACAGTTGTATACTTTTAATTATTTGACATTTATCGTTTAATTATTATATTGATATTATTAATATTTAAACTCATAATTTTTAAAAATAACAATATTTTTTTAATTAATAAGACTAAATAATTCGTACACCAAATATTTTACTTGAACAAATAGGACAAACAAACCATTTATATAGTAATCTTTTAATTCTTTTGGTGGGGGTTACAGTAAGTAGTATTTTGCTTGCCTCAGCGTGTCTTGTTAATGATATCCATCACTTTCTCTCTCCACTCATTGAATTGCAGCTATTGGAACACTGGAAGAGCCCAGATTTCAACAAACACTTGGTAGTGTATTATCTTCTTTATCTTTATCTTTCTCTTTTGGATGGTGAGTTCTCTGACTTTGCTCCCTAATAACCATCTTTATAAACATATGCTTTACCAGAAGTGTACACATCTTTCTCTCTCCTGCTTGGAAATCTTATCCCCATTTATTAACTTTCCTTGTCATCTTAAACAATCACTGTACTATCTGTGGTAGAAACTAGAGGAAGGAGAAGAAGAAAGCACCCAGAGGTTACAAAGTATTATATCATTCAAAGTAAGAATCTTTTGCACCAGCTCATAGGTTATGGATTTGATTTTTCTTTGCTTATTTTTTTTTCCAGTATGGGTTTGTTGTTTATGTTGTGTTACTGCTTTTAAGCTCCAGATTTTCAAGTGTTATTTATTTTTGATTTGCTGCTGTTTTCAGCTTGGGATTTTAGTGTGATTCAGTTTGGTAGATACTGACTTAGGTAATTCTGAATAGCTTTCACCAGTTTCATGGCATAATCATTAACTAAACTGAACATGTATGTATGTATGTATGTATGTATGTATGTATGTATCTCAGTTGCTTCTGAGATCAGCAAGTTAGAATCCAGGGTTCAGGCTGTGTTTCTGGTCGAGTTTATCAGCCTAAACGGGTGTTAGCCATCATTTTTAACGCCCAAACGAGTGTTTTCCGGCACCCGGCAGCTGTATTTTTCAGCTTCTGAAAGCGGCTGCTACAGCTCCAACTGAGGTTTGGCCGCTGCAATGAAAAACGAAGCCTTAGTACTATAAATGAGCTACTATTAGTGAGTTAAAGCACTCAATTCAGTGACAAAATCCAGTTTCCTTCAATTGTCACGTTTCTTGTTTAGTTCGTGTTCGTTTATCTTTCGATTTCATTAACTCGAAGACCATCGGATTTGTTGCTCATTTATCTGTTAGTGGATAATCGGAACCTTTCGGCCCTCTACGGTACGGTTTGCTCGATTCCAATGTGAAAACTCAGATAAAACTTAGATATGTTTGCTTGTTTACCTTTACCGTTGTAGTAGATTGTGATTGTCGAATCATTACATAATCGTACTTGTATTCGTGCTCGGTCTCTTCGCCTATTTCCGACAACTGATTTTAGAATGAATGCTTAATGTATAGTGCGTGCATCTATCTTTGTCACTTGTGAACTCTGGCAATTGATCCAATTTTTTGGTATGTGCAGGTGTTGAAGAGCTAACTTACTAGTAGTGTGGCAATCCCGTACCGGATATCGAACGGGACAGGGACGAAACTTGCTGATTTACCGGAGAATGACGCTGCCAGATCCTGTGTTAGGATTCGAAAACGATTCCGAAGCAAGTAGCCAAGTGGCTTCCTACATATCTGCATCTCCTGATCCCTTGAAGGATACACCGGATGCAGGGTTGGTCTCCCTCGACCTGACTCTGCACTTCAGCACCACCAATGCGGATATGAAGAGTGTCACAGGCGAGACTACGGAGAGCAATACTTTGTCATCCACGACGCCGAGGGTTTTCTCTTGTAATTTCTGCCGGCGCAAGTTCTATAGCTCACAAGCATTGGGAGGACACCAGAATGCTCATAAGAGGGAACGGTCGATGGCAAAGCGTGCCATGCGGATGGGGATACTATCCCATAGGTATACAAGCTTAGCATCTTTACCCCTTCACGGATCAATCAAAGCTCATTCCGCCATGCACCAAGGAATCATGTCATCATCCCATAGGCACGGAGCACGGTTCGATCAAGGGTATTTCGGAAAGCCGATCTTCGTGGAAGATGATGATGTAGACTTGATATGGCCCGGGAGTTTCAGGCAGGTGAACGAAGATCAAAATGCCGGAACTAACCGGGCTTCGGACTTGGCTCAAGGTTCGAATTTAGGATTTATAGCAATGGCATCACCACCAAGAACAGATACATCTGCACTTGATCTTACTTTGAAGCTCTAATATTTTATTTCTTTGAAGTTTCGTTTTCGGATTCATCTAAACGAAGTACTGATAATGTTATAGCTCACTCTGTACAGTGAGGTGTTTTAGTACTTAAAATGATTTTTTTATAGGATTGGTAACAAAAAATATATATTTTTAAAAATAATAAATTATATATTCAATTAAAGTTTTGTGACAATTATGTCACTCTAATGTTAAAATCGGAATAAATGATTTGGTATAACAATAATTTTAGTGTTCGAAATATATATATATTTTATTAGTTAGGTCTTAATACAAAATAATTTAATAAATTTAATTATGTATATTTAAAATTTTCAATAGTGAAATGACGCTAGTAGAATATTAAAGTCATAATAGGTATGTTTCATTAATTTATGATATGTCAAATAATGAAATAATTATACATATCAGGCTATTACATTCGTCGATTATCGAATTCAGGGGCAGTAGTATAAAGTGCGATAAGTGGTCAAAGGGTGTGTCAAGAGGGTGTAATGTCGAAAATATTAAATGTAAAACGTTGAATTTGTAAAATTATTTTCAATTAAGACTAAATTGATAGAATATATAAGTTTTGAGGATTAAATTTATTATTATATTGTGTTATGTTTCAATTTCAACTAGAAAATGTTTAAGTATGTTTTATTAGTTTGTTATATGTCTAGCAGTGAAGTAATTGTACATGTCATCATATGTATCGATTATCAACTCATATTTGTTATTAATTTAGGGCTCGTTACGTCATTTGTGACCCTAATTAATAAAATATCTTCATCCGATAATAACTTTTAAATAATCATTTACTTTTTATTGGTTAAGATAAAGATTATAAATGATGTAATAAACAGATTCATCTAATAATTTTTTTATAATTATGAGAAGATTCCATTCAATCGAATATAGTGGAGGTTAAGAACGAAGATAAATACGTAGTAATTCATCTTCTTAATGGTCTAACTATATTCGAATGAAATGAACCTTCTCATGATTATACTTTAATTAAGTGAACTTAATTGATTGACTTTGTTTAAAAGTCAAATGGGATAGCTTAACAAGGAATAATTGTTGACTATTGAATGGTTCAAATTTCAAATTAGATTGATTTTCTTCTAATCTTTTCTGTCATGAAATTCAAGTCTACAAATTCAACTTTTATGACACTAAACATGAAACATTCTTAAAGCACCAACGTTGGATTTATGAGGATTTGGTAATTTAGGATATTGGCCCAAGTCCTTGTATATATTTTCATAAAATAATAAAGGTCAACTATAAGATAAAATTTTAAGAATAATTTAATTTAATTTTTTAATTTAAAATATAAGTGATTTTTATCTATATTTGAGAATTTAAGTCAATTTTTACAGGTAGGAAATGGAGAACGTCACCTGCATTGACATTCTTTCCCCAAGTTGTGATGCATAGGTGACATTCTCGTACCTGCACTGTAAAAATTGACCTATATTCCAAAATAAATTTCGTACGTCATATTTTCCTAAATAAAAACTTAAATTGACCTATGTATTCAAAGCTTCCCAACTACACATATGATCACCTAATTATAAGATAAATATTGATATAATTATTATACTTTCATGTCACAAAAGTTTGCCTCAATGGTAAACATATCATCACTTAATTAAAAAAATAAATAAATTAAATAAAAATAAATAAATTCAATAAGACGATGATATTAATTGAATAACTAATTTATTTTATTAAAATAAAATTAGAATTAAATCAATAGATCGTATAAATAATAGAATCAAGTGTGTAATTATACCAATTTATTTAACAAACATATTAGTCTCTGTTATTTTATCTGTTGGTGGCCTGATTATAACGATATCAACCTTATAATTAGGTGATAAATAATAATTTACTCAATAATAAATTTTATGAAAAGATTTATAAAAATTTAAATTCAGGTTGGAAACCCTACCTAATTATTGAGAGATAAATAATAATTCAAATTAATATATACAATTTTTAATAAATTAAAGAATTATTTTTATCGAACCGGAGAAAATTATAAAATTATATAATTTTTGAGGAAAGAAAATCATATAAGTCCATATAAAATAAGAAAATTATCTCTTAAATCACGACATATAGTTTAATCGATCGAGTCAAACATATATATTAGTTTTAAAAATAAAAAAAATAATGAATGAATGAAAGCAACTTATAGCAGCAATGTAATAAAAACACCGTGTTGACTTTGATGTCTTCGACCAAACCATTTGTTCATTTCATATGATTTCCGAAGGGGACGTTTAGAGGTGGTAAATTGATTAGAAACTTGAGATTTAGATTAATTTTATTCGATTTGAGATTTAATATCGATTTGAAAATGATATTTAAATTTAATACAAAACTCGAAATAAATCAAATCAAATTAATTTCACCCGATTTAGTTGAATTGATATAAATTAAACCTAAATCGATCTTATAGCGAATTGAATGAACTCAAACCGAAAATAACCTGAACCGAAAATAACCCGAAATAATATATATATTAAATAAAAGATTTGTTGTGAACTATTACATAGCTTACCAAAAGGTTATATATATTAGCTTTATAAAGCCATATTTGGGATTAAAAAATTGATCTAACCTGAAAACCTGACTAAAATATATAAATTCCCTGTAAAACCGATTTTGACCTAATCTAAAATTAATTGAACCGAAAATATCCTACATGAAATCATCTGACCCTAAAATTAATCAAACCAATATGATCCGATACCCGACACGAGTCATTAAAGACCTGGATTAAAACGAACTAGACTATATCTAATTCGATTTAAACCGAAATCAAATATAGTCAAAACTGAATTTACTTGAATCGAACCTGATCCAAATGACCCGTTTACCGCCTTTAAAAACATAATTTTTCAGAGGTATAAAGAGTTTCGACTTCTATTTTAAAATTTGATTTAAATAATATTAAAAGTATATAAGAGAATTAAAGAGGACAGCTAAGTTCATTAGGACTTATAAAATTTATATAAAAATATCTTATTTGGTAATGGTCCGACCATGTCCAAAGCCAATGTCTTTAGCTGGACATACCTCTCCTTAATACATGCATTTAGATACATATTTTTTTAGAGGTTTGATAGGGTCTTTAATTCTAAGTTTTATCTATTCAAATTAAAAATAATCGATGTACAATTATTATTTAAATACATATTTATATTATTATTTTTGTTCACGATTGAATTGTGATAATAATTGTGTTGTCAACGTGATTTATTATAATATGTATTTCTATGTTATACGTTAGTAATTTTATTTTTGTTTCACGTCTTTGAATTAGATTTTTATTTTTTTTGTATGATCCTGTTATGATCTCAAGATGTTAATTTCTTATTTCAATTATTATAGGAATATGATCGGATTAGGTGTTTTTGTGTTTGTTAGAATATAAACTTCTAACATAATTTTAGATATATCTCGTTAAATAAAATTAATGAATTTCACTTAAAAAAATAATAATAATAATAATAATAATAATAATAATTCATTTACAATTCTATAGAGAATTGTGATGAATTATCGAGAAAAATAACATGTTAAAAATTATGGATTTATATTCAATACATTAACGGTGGATATAATACCCCAAATCTAATCTGAATATAAAATGCTATAGTTAGGTCACCTGCAAATGTAAACAATCTGAACACTAAGCTTATAAAATTTAATGATATATTTTTATTTTATCATAATTCATAGTTACCATAAAACAAACATATAAGATAAATATAATTTAGAGAGTATAGAAAAGACTTCACAATCTATGAGCTAATTTATCTAACATACACAAGCTAAAGTTCATAAATCACATCTCAAAGTATCATTAAATCTAAAAGTCTATGCCATACTCTGAGGTCGCATAGCTTATTGAGTCACTCGAGGTCACTCAGTGCATTAAGTTAATACATTTATATAAGCTATTATTTACAACATCATACAACATATATAAATAAATCTATACATCGTCTACATAATGACTAACGAAACCCTACATTACTCGTGCTCACATAGTTGTTAGATTATTCGAATTTACAATCATCGAGTTAAATAAATCATAATTGGATCGCTATAGTTATAGATACGTCATAAACATACTTGGATCACATTAGTTACAAGTACTTACCAAGTCACTTAGTCTATTAGGTTACTTAAGCTTACTTAGTCTATCGATTTGATTACCTTATCTGGATCACCATAGTCACATAAGGTTTTTAATTGCACCCTAATTACTCACTCTCTAGGTACATAGGACGTACTTGTTCACTTAACCTGAAGTACACATTCCCTTAAACAAGTATCGAAATACTGACTCTAAAATATTTATATTTTTTACTATAATTATCGGATAATACATATTCTCCAAGAAGAAAAATGACACAAGCTAAGGCATCAAGAAAATACCCTAAAACATAATACTAATTATCAATAAGGGTATTAAAAATTATTTAACCCGATTGATCCGGTCCGGCGATACGTCGAGTAATTTTTAAAAAATTATTCGACTCGGCCGACTACCTGACCCAAGAATTATTGGGTTAGGCTTGGGCCAAATTTTTTCAATTTTTGGGTACCCGATCTAACCCGACTAATTTTATTATACATACTTTTTAGTTTTAAATTATATTTTTATTTTAAATTTCTTTAATATTTATACCTAAAATTAAATTTAAATCTCTAAATCAGTTTTATGTTTGTATTATATACTTTTAAGTTTTAAAAATTTAAATATATTTTTATTAATTTCTTAATACCGAAAGAAAAAAAACGAGATTAATACTTTTAATGTTATTTTAGTGATAAAATTTAATATATATATAAATTCAAATATTTTAAAATTAACTTTAAATAATTTATTTTTTTGTTTGGTTATGTATTATAAAATTATAAAATTTATATGTTTAATATGTATTTTTTTTTAAATTTAAAATAACAAAATAAAAGAAAAATTATGAATCGGGTATCTATTACCCGAATAACTGGGTACAGATAATAAATACTCGATTTAAATAAACCGGAACATAAACCAATTTTTTATAATTTGAAAGAATTAAAAACCGGATGCCCATTATAATTATCTTGATTTATCAATTATCAAATTATTACATGATATACTTATCCATGCGCGTTAAATCTCAACTTCTTAATTTTGCACTTCATTTTACTACCTTAAATTATTCGGAAAAGCATAATGAAAGGAAAATATAAACGGCATATTTGAATATTTTTCCGAGTTAATTCGATAACTGTTTGAATATGAATTTTATTACATTTTTTTTGCATTAAGGGTAGAAAAAGTATTAAGTAAACTTTGTTTATTACGTCGTCCGTAGTTTTAAGTAGTCAAAATCGTTTATTTTAATTTTTTTAAAGTAGATCATCATTTTTTTCTTACATATAATTAATGGAGAAATTATTACATGGACCCGTTTCACCACCTAAGATATGGTCCCAACTAATTAAATTAAGACACAATATATTTTTTCATATCATATTCACACGTAAGCATCATCCAAATCATCCACTTTAATGCCTTTGATTTAAAAAAGGTAAAACTATTACTAAAGATTTTTTTTATATTGTCTTCCTCTTTATTGTTCAATTTTTTAATTATTTTTTCTAACCCCTAATCCTAACCCTAAAAATTAAACCCTAAACCCTAACCCTAAACCTAAACAATAACCTCTAACCCTAAATCCTAAATCATAAACCATAAACCCCAAACACTAACACTAACCCTAAACCCTAAACTTAAACATAAACAATAACCCCTAACCCTAAGTCCTAAACCTAAATTCTAAACCCTAAACCACATAAAACCTAAACCTTAAACCCTAAACCCTAAAGTCTACCCCTAAATTCTAAACACTAAACCCTAACCTTGAACCTGAACCATGAACCCTAAATCATATAAAACCTAAACCCTAAATCCCTAATCCCTAAACTCTAAACTCTAAACCTCAAATCTATATAAAAATTAATTAGGAAAATTTTAAAGAACAAAAAAAATAACACAAGAAATCTTTGGTAATATATTTTTTTAAATCAAAGACATTAAATTGAATGATTTGGACAATGTTTCTGTGTAAATATGATATGGAAAAAATATATTATGTGTCTTAACTAATTGGTTAGGGACTATATTTTAGAGGGTGGAACGAATTCATGTAATAATTTCTTTAATTAAATAAGTATATATTTATTAAATAATTATTTAAAAATAAACGATTCTGATTGCTTAGATCATAAATAATACGATGAACAGATATCACCTAATATTCTCTCGGGTGGAAGTGGATCACGCGTTAATCTAAACAATTCGTAGTGCTTTTCCAATTCTCAAGGAAAAAACAAAATAAAAAAATGGGGAAGTTTATTGTACCTATATGCAAATTGTCAACTAGACTAATAGAGTGCAACTTGGCATGGAATAACATGAGAAGAACTTAGCTTTAAATTTTGTAAACATGAAATTTTAACTCCAAAACATAAATTTAATTTAATTTTTATTTTTAAATATTAAATTCTAAAAAATTATAATTTTAATATTATGTCGTTTGTATAGTTTATATAAAGAGTGAGTTTAACGTATAATATCTATAGGGCGTGACTAATAGGAGAGATTATATTATAGGTCCGATTCATTACGTTAGTCGTGGTCTTTAACCAATAAAAATTATCTATTTTATCATTAATTATTTGTCATTAATATAATTTTTAAAAATTATATATTTTAAATGACATAAAAAATAAATAAAGATTCATTAATAATTGAAAAAAATAACTTAAAAGATAATGATAGAATGGATGGTTATAATTAAATGAGATCACAATTGACGTGATAAACCAGACCCATAATATAATTTCTCAACTAATAAATAATAAATTTTAAAATTTGTCTTCAAACTGAAAATGGTAGACTTCTATAATATTTTCAGTTAATTTTTTTTTATTTTTTTAATAAATATCGATATTTATTTTATAAGTTTTGATAATTTATTTAAAACTAAAAATATTATTAAAAATTTAAATATTAATATTTATTTTTAAAAAATCAAGCATATGTGCATGAAATAATTTAGTCTAATAAAAACTTACCGTTGAAAAAGTATAATGAAAACTTCAACCATTTTATAGTCAAGGTGTAAACGCTCTGAAGTTTCCAAGCATTGTTGCAGAGTCTCATGGCGTGATAAATCAAAACCCAAAAATCAAGCTTCCATCACATTCTTTTCTAAAGTTCCCATTTTGACCCTCCATTCCCACTTATATCTTCTCTATCCTCTCCTCAATATCTGGTAAGCTAAGCTTCTCTTCCATTTCTCTCCTTTGTTTCTGGGTTTGCTTGTGATAAGGCCATGTTTGGAGAGAAAAATCCCTCAAGCAATCACCCTTGTATAAGAGATGAAAGCTCTCAAAGCAAGCTTTCACGTTTGTTTCAAAACAAGGAGAGTCCAGTTGAAAAGATGAGTTTTTTACAAAAGGGTGTTGATTTTCTCAGAGAAACAAAGCCAGGATCTTCCCAGGAACTCACCCTTAGCTACCTTTGTGAGAATCCTAAACTGGGTTTTGTTTCCGAGAAAGATTTTCCCGGAAAATCTCACAAAGGGAAAGAAGTTGTTGATTCCGAGAATTTGAATCAAGATGAGAAATGGGTTGAAAGGGATTTCCTGAGTTTGAGTGGAAACAAAGGGGTTTCTTCTAAAAGAGAGGGGGATGGGGATTTTCAAGAAAGGGAGAAAAGGCCAAAGCTTGAGACTTTGAATTTGTCTCTAGCTTTACCTGATGTGTGTCTCTCTTTAACTGCTTCAAATGCTTTGCAAAATGGTGATCCTTCGGCACATCATAGGTCTTTGGTACCATCAACCACGCAGACCACTTGTTCGAATGATTTCACGGCTGCTTCCTTGTCGTATTCTTATTCGGTTCCGTTTTCGCATAATCCCAGCTGTTCATTGACACGGAATTCGACCGAGAATTTCGAGTATTCTGTTGGGAAAGATGAACAAATTTGGTGTGGTGGAGAGGGTACTAATGGTTCTGTGCATAGTCGGTTTAGGCCAATTGGTGATGGAGTTGCTTTGGTTGGTGCTGGTGCTATGATGCAGGCTAACCGTCCTGTGAATAAGGATTCGTGCAATGGTCTTCATAGAACTTCGAGTTCGGATAATCATTCCGTTTTCCCATCGGAATTGTTAGCTAAGCCGTGTGTAGATAATCATTCAGGGGATTCGAGGAGGAGGGATTCGGAGAATTGGAGAGTTTTGGAGAGTATGGAGGGAGGGAGATCTAGGAAGATTTCCAAACCGGAAAGAATTCTACTCGAGATTGTCTCCGAGTCGATTCCTGCCGTGGCTCTAATGATGCAGGAACTGCCTGATGAAACACTGGAATTAACAAAAGAATACTTGAGGGACCTTATAGCAACAACAGAGAGGAAGGAAGAATTAGTGGGACTTCAAAGCCGACTCGAGATGCGATCTGATCTTACCAAGGAGACACTCTCAAAGTGCAGTAAGGATCAGCTAGAAATCTTAGTTGCAGTGAAAATGGGACTGAAAAGCTTCTTGTCCGGAAAAGTAGGACTACCTGTGACCGAGCTGGTGGAGATATTCTTGTGTATGAAATGTAGGAACCTGAATTGCAAGAGTGTACTGCCTGTTGATGACTGTGATTGCAAGTTATGCTTGGGAAATAAAGGGTTTTGCAGTTCGTGTATGTGTCCGATCTGCTTGACTTTCGATTGTGCTAACAATACTTGCAGTTGGGTTGGTTGCGACGTCTGTTCCCATTGGTGCCATGTTGCCTGTGGCATTCAGAGGAACCTTATAAAACCAGGTCCCAGTTTGAAGGGACCATCTGGAACTACTGAGATGCAATTTCATTGCATTGGATGCGGTCATGCTTCGGAAATGTTCGGATTCGTTAAGGATGTGTTTTTATACTGTGCTGAGGACTGGGGTCATGAAGCACTGACAAAGGAGCTTGATTGTGTGCGGAAGATTTTCAGGGGCAGCGATGATTCAAAGGGCAAGGAGCTGCACATCAAAGCTGATGAGCTGTGCAAACGGCTCCGAAACAAAGGGATGTCGGCCTCTGATGCTTGTGGCATCATTCTTCAGTTCTTCAACAGTATGTATCATTAACCCTGTCTATATTTTCTCTGCTAACTTGTCGTTATAAGTACCAAATACAAATTTTACGAATTCCCGATAGCTAGTCGAACCCGATAGTTAAATGATTCTGATGACAAAGTGAACTGATTAGCAAAACAAAGTTAGTATGCCAATGTCATGAGACTAATGCCTGTCTTTTGTTTAAATTTATCTTTGATTATGTCTCCCTGCAAGTTGAAATGCCCTGTGCTTTGATTAGGGACCATGAATTATATCTAAGTTCTAATCCTCGTTTTCTCGAACCATCGATCGTAGTAGACATCTGTGCCATGCTTTTCCGTTATGTAGTTAGTTATATTGCTGATAGTTCGAGTCGTTTATATTGCTGATAGTTCGGGTCGTTAACTATTCTTCCTCGTTTTTCTTTTGGGCTGCACAAACTAGACACTGATGTTTTGTCGGACTTCCCTACCTCCGGTGCATGTTCGAAAGAGTTAACAGCTCAAGTTGACCATCAACAAGATGAATCATCTGTGACACCGGGCGCTTCTCGTCCTCAGAAGCTCGTGTTTTACAGCACAAGCAATTCAAGCAGGCACGATATACATCCGAACGACCTCCATCTGAAAGATCTCAAACCTTCTCTCATGAATCACCTAAAGAACGAAGACGAATACCGATTTGAAATGTCATCAAACACTGACGAATTTGACAGCATAGAAAGCATGGTAAGGATCAAGGAAGCAGAAGCAATATTGTTCCAAAGCAAAGCAGACGAAGCACGAAGAGAAGTCGAGAGTTACACAAGGATGATCCAGGCAAAGTCGGAAAAATTGGAAGAAGAATACGCCGAGAAGCTATCGAAACTTTGTTTACAAGAAACCGAGGAAAGACGTCGGAACAAAATGGAAGAAGTAAAGGTTTTGGAACATTCTCACTGTGATTACTACAAAATGAAACTAAGAATGCAAGCAGAGATTGCCATTTTGTTGGAGAGAATGGAAGCTACAAAGCAACAATGGGCTTAACCCCCTTCTTGTTTTCTCTTTAATTTTTCTTCTAACAATCAATTAAACCTAAAAATTTGTGTAGTTTCTTTAAGCTTTTCTTTAATCTTATGGATTCTGATATGTTCTTCAAATTGTTGTGAATGGAGAATTGAAAGGGTACAAAATTTTAATTTTAGTCCTCAATAATTTAAAGTTAATCAAATTTCACCATTAATATTTTAAATACATTACGGATTAAAACGTTAAATTCTTCGTAACATTGGCACACAACTTCTATGGTAATACTTAATTACTTCATGCTATTTTATTTTTTAATATTTTTAAATTACTTTTGGACATGATATATAAGATAAATAATATTTTTAGTTTTAAATTTTGTTTGATTCAAAGAAAAATAAGTTGAAAAAAATTAAAAATGTATTTAAGTAAATATATTTAGTCGATTAACTAATCTTATATTTCTTATCTTTATTTTCTTCTTATCTTTATTTTCTTATATTTCCTTGAGTTTTAAGTTCTAGACCATTAAAAATACTCACTTTCTTTCTCTAAAATCCTCTTTTCTCTTTCCCTCAAGATAAGATTATGAATAGATTTAAGTTCGTCAAATAAATATGTTTCACGTTTGTTAATAATGTTGTAAAAATGAAAGGTTTAAAACAACCAGCAACAATCTCGTATTTTTATTTTTTGATTACTCTTTTAGATTTTAGGGCTTCGTCCTAACTAATTCGGACTGACCCGGATAGCACACGTAGTTTGGGTGTGCGAGTCTCCTAGTAAGGATTTTTTACGTACACAATACTTCGAACCAGACCTATTTAAGCGGAACTAAACTGCTATCATTTAGGCTAATATCTATCAATTATAATAATCTTGTATTTTATTTAAAGTTTTCGAGTCGATTAATTATAAGTATAATTATAAAATATAAATTACAACATCAACCAAATATAAAATTCACCCAAAAAATAAAAATCATCCTCCAAGAAAGATATACAAATATCAAACATAACGTGCAAGTGCAACACTGAGATCAACAAATATTCCGAACAAGAGAATACTCAGTCCCAAGAAATTGACCAACCGAGCTTCACGCTCGGTTTGCAGTTGCTGGAAGGTAGCTTTCTCCATCAACCCCGTGAGCGCAGCGGCTATCGACATGTACAGCAATGTCCGGCCGCCGCAAATGTGCCACGGAAGGAGGCTGTGCCTTGTCACCTCAGGTTGAGGAGCCATAAATGAAATCAACCCTGCCAACCACTGCACCAACACAATGATATTAGAATCGAATCGAATTAAATAATAATTATCAGAAGTTCAGGAAAACTCAGTTTACCTGTACTGCAAACAAAGAGATTGTGGCGATACCGATCCATGAATGCAAACTGTAAACATCTTCTACGTCGGACATATCATGGAACTTGAACACAGCACAAATTCCGACCACTCCGAGCACAAATGCCCCGAGCTGTAATGTCATATGGACCATCTTTTGGACCATATGTGTAGCTTGTACTGTCTTGTACACCATCATCGCTGCATGTTTTCAACAACACGTTTGTGTTATCAGTACGATGTTATCACTATACTAATATTATTGATGCTCGAACTTGTAACCTCTAAGAATAACTATTTTTTTAACTACTAAGGCTAGATGATTCGTGCTCCGTAAAACTTTTTATCTAATATAAATATTTAAATATTAAATAAACTTAATTATCAACTATTCAGCAACAGAGCTCAACATTATTTGTCAAAGAAGATATTTAAAAAAAACTTAACTTGGGAGAGACAACACTAATTTATATTTTAGGGGTCAAAGAATAATTTTATATTTGCTTATCCAAAAAAAAAACAATTTTATTATATATATTTTTTATTTTTTAATAATATCAGTGGGGTCGTAATCCCAATGATCATTTCATAATTAAGTCTCTATAAATATTCTTCGATTATTATAATTATAATAAAATCTAACTTAATTCTAATTAGATTTTAAGTGAATATGTAACAATCAATTCATCAATTACCTTCCCCGGAGAGAAATATGAACCCACAGAACATCAGAAAAGGGTGAACCTACACATACATGGAACAAAGAACACCATTAAACACAAGCTTCAAACATGAAATTCATTTCATGAATCATAATAAAAACATAAATCAAGATTATTTGGCATTGTACTTACATTAAAAACACGAGCACCGTCGTACGAATCGTACTCGATACCTCCACGATATTGTAGCAGCCAAACGAGCATGAGGATGAAGCCGAGAATCCCGAATATGTGAGCGAATATCGTTAGCCGAGAGGCTGAACGTCGGTAATTATGTGTGAAGTTTGTTTGGTGTTCGGAATGCATGGTGGTTGAGAACTCGGGTTGATGTGCATGGAAGAGCAAAGGATGAGGGCTTGAATATATAATGAATGCATTGGTTCTGCTAGACTTACATGGTTTATTACAGGAAGGAAAAGAACATTTGTCAAAAAGAAAAAATTAAAGAAGGAATCTGTAACTTTTGGTTTGCTTATTGCTGGGTTTTGGCACTTTGGATGATGGGAAACTTTGAGATTTGGCAAAGCACAACTCGGATTTAATTTACGGTTGTGATCGTGTTTTTAATCGATATTTTTATTTTTTTATTCAGTTAACAGTAATTATAGTAATATCTGCATTGGTCGCTCAATCACTCTGTTGGCATTATTGGTGTTTGAACTTGTGACCTCTAAGAACAAAAACTGTTCCTTTTAATTTCTATTTAAAATATTGAGACGAAGACTCTAAAGAAAAGAATACTCTTGATGGGTCTTGAATTTGAACCTAAAAGAAAAATATGTGAACAGATAAATAATTTTGACGAACCAATCATTGATGCTTACTAGATTAAAATAAATATTTAAACTTTTATAAAAAATTATTCAAAAAATATCACCGAATGAAATGTTAATTTATAGATAAAGCAAGTAACAAATATATGAGCAATTTTTCACTAAAACTAAGTGTGTGATACGAATCGGTACAAATTAATCAGATCAAGGCCTTGAAAATCGAAAGAGCAATAAAAAATATATATACAAGCAATTTCCCACACGGGGCTCATCAAAAGACCAGTCCAGCCCATTAAAAGAAAATTCCCAATACTAAAATGGGTAAATTATAACGGTGGTTATTTAATTATTGGTATAGTTATATTTGTATCATTTAATTATTAAACGTTTTATTTGAGTCATTTAATTATGGATAAGGTTATATTTGGGTCACCTAATTAATAAATATTAAATTTAAATCATTCGATTATAGGTAATGTTACATTTAGATCACACTTCATATTTAAAAGAAAAAACAAATAAATTGATGAACTTTTTTAAATATGAAAGATGACTCAATCGTAAACTTACCTATAATTAAATGATCCATATATAATATTTAATATTAAGTAACTCAAATATAACCTTACCCATAAATAATGATTAATTATAACTTTTAATAATTAAATAACTTAAATATAATTATTCTTATAATTAAATGATTTCTGTTATAATTTAACTATTTTAATTCACCTTTGGATGGAACTTACCGTGTCAGCTAGCTCGAGAGCGCTGAGCATTTGGATTAGCTATGGCGGCGGCGTTGGGTGGTATAAAATGAAAATCTTATATAAACGACGATATTATACATTTTATAATAAATAGTATTAAAATAATTATTTAATCGTCTAATTTCACGTTAAATGTCTATAAGTATGGTAAGGTAGGTATATCTTTAGATTTTAAGATAAATTGTAATAAAAGTCATTTATATGTGTCCAGTTATATTTGAGTCATCTAATTATTAAAAATTATATTTGAGTCACTCATTTATAAGTAAAATTATATTTGTGTCACTCAATTATAGGTAAGTTACAATTGGATCACCTTTTATATTTAAAAAACTACATCAATTTTATAATTTTTTTCTTCTAAATCACTTGTACACCCTTGTTAACATTAAAGTATTTCGTTTGAAATCATTAATTAATCTAATACACGAATTGATAATTTTTTAAAATATGAAGAATGACACAAATGTAATCTTACTTATAATTGAATAATTCAAACGTAACTTTTATTAATCAGGTGACCCAAATATAACCTTATCCATAATTAAGTGATTAAAACATAACTTTTAATAATAAATAACTCAAATATAACTCTATTCATAATTAAGTAACCTTCGTTACAGTTTATTCTTGATTTTATTGTTATTGTTTTACATGTATTATTATTTTTTTATTTAGCTTTAAGTAACCTTCAAATATAACTGTTAATATTTTGTTATGTATCATAATCATACAATACACAAGAGAAATCAATTTTATATCGTAACTTACAAAAAATTATATATAAATATATAAGGGTAAACATCACCCTCGGACACTAAATTATTTTTTTTTTCTATTTTGATTATCAAACTATTATATTATACAAAATAGTTGTTAACATTACATTTTTTATTTTGATTATTAATTTATTATTATTTTTTATCATTAAATTATTTTTATTTTATTGATTTCTCACAAATTTCTAAGAGTGAATAACTAAAATAGAGAAACATAGCATTAATGACAATTATTAAAAATACTAATTTAATAATCAAAACAAAAATAATTTAGGGTTCAATAATAAAGTATAACATAATTACGTACATTTTTATTTAAATATATGTCATGTATTATAAAAATCAGTGAGGTTCTGGACAGACATAATAAAAGTGATTGTACAGAAGCCTCTAAAAAATAGAGACCCAAAATTTAATAAACTATATTATTCGATGATATTAATCTATATATTTATTGTAAAAATTTTAAAAATACTCTTACGAAAGATAAGTTATAATTATGAAAACGTTATAATTATGTCTAGATGTGATAATTGATCCTAAAATCTTATTAATTATTCTTATTTATATTACTTCTATAGAACTAGTGAGGTTTTAGACAATTAGAATAGACACGACTACACAAGAATCCTAAATGACAATTATTTCTAAGGAGTAAGGACCACATTTTAATAAATTACACATGACTCTAAAATCTTTGAACCGACCCTGATAAAAATAATTTATTTATTTATTTAATAAATAAACAAAATAATAATATACAAATGATTCACGAAAAAAATGTGGTATATTCCATTGAGGTTCGAAGATCTATCCATCACCCTCAAAAAAAATATAAAATTCTTGAATGGAAAAAAAGAAGTTTGTTTTGATTTTTGCCACCATTTAAGACCATCCACATGCTGGCGTAATCTATAAGCCATTTGTGTTCATCTTCACTCCCCAAAACAAAGTCCTCTCCTTTGCTCTTGTTTTCAGCCAATTTAGCATAAACCCAAACCCTAAATCTATGACTTTTCTTATAAAAAAGGTTTCTTTGGCACTCACGTCACTGTGTTGAAACACTGGAGCTTCACACGCACTACACAACAAAAGTGGAGACCCAGATTTTATGTTTTTCCAGATCTGACTTACCCAATTTTCCATTTTTGATTTTGGCATTGCTTTTGCTCCATTGGTTACGCATTGAGAATCTTTTATTGGATCGGATTAAACCCAGTAAACAAGGAAAATAAAAGAACCCCATTTGTTTTTTGGTTCCTGGAATTGTTTTAAAGTTGAGTTGAAGTGATCGGATTGGATTTTGTGGGATTTATGTTAGTTAGATCTTGATTACGGGTGTTTTTGTTCATATATGTTGGTTTACTAGTCTGGGTTTATTATTGTTGAATTGGGTTAGGGAGTTTTATTTTTCTCTCTTAATGGCAACGCCATCGGGGAATGTAGTTTTGTCTGATAAAATGCAGTTTCCGGCGCCTGTTGCTGCCGGATCTGGCGGTGGTGGCGGTGGGGGAGGAGGGGAGATCCATCAGCACCATCCCCGGCAATGGCTTCCTGATGAGCGTGACGGCTTTATCTATTGGTTGCGAGGGGAATTCGCCGCCGCCAATGCTATGATCGATATCCTCTGTCAACATTTGCGTGAGGTTGGTGATGTTGGGGAGTATGAAGCCGTCATAGCTTGTATTCAACAAAGGAGATGTCATTGGAACCCTGTGCTTCATATGCAGCAATACTTTTCGGTTGCCGAAGTTTCGCAGTCACTTCAACATGTTATGTGGAGACGGAGGCAAAGGCAATATGATCAAGGAAAAGTTGGGGGGAAAGAATTTAGAAGATCCGGCATCGGATTTAAGGGGAATAGGTTAGAGGTAGCTAAAGAACTGCAGAATTCTGGGGTGGATAGTGATGGGAATTCGACTGCCACCGCAGTTTCCGACCGGAACGAGAAAGGTATCGAAGAAGTTAAACCGAGTGGTGAAGTTAGGAAGATGGAGGATAGAAAAGGTAACTACTTGGCTCATGTTTCTTTTTCATATGTTTTACTTACATTGTAGTGTAATTGAACGATGCATTGTATTGTTAGATTGATAGGTTTGGTCATCTATTTGTGATGGATACAGGTGAAATTTGTATCTACTTGCTTAAAAAAATGGTGTTTAGTGTTTACTATCACATTATCCTTAATTAGAAAGCATCATTTTGTTTTTTGGTAAAATTTCTACTAAAATTAAAGGATTTTAAAGCAAGCTTTCTTAATTGGAAATTGCTATCACATTCCATTATTGCCACTTTGACTTGAATGTCCCTATAACTTTCATGCCTAATTAACTTTTGGGGATGGTTTAAAATATGAAAGAGGCATGCATTTAAAACCTTGTTTACTACCATGGATAGTATTTGAAGGTATCAGAAAATGGACTTTCTAAATTTAACTAGAATTGTGCTTTGGCATAGGCCATTTATATCGGTTCGGGAGGCAATCATCCTGGTTTTTTCTTTGACTCCCAAGGATTTTTTCTTTTGTTCTTGACGAAGGGTTCTTCTGATTCATTTCTAATCTTTCTCTGTGATACCACATTGGCTATAATTAATTTTTCCGAAAAGTTAACTGATACTCTTTCTTCGTAATTATGTATTGTGCTCAGATGTTGGTTCCAAACCTTATGCTGATAACAGCATAACAAACTCAGGGTCTTCGAAAGGATCTGCGTCTGAAAATACAGAATCCGGAACTGAGGATGTAAATGGAGGAAACACGTTGAACTATAAAGGTACAACCATTTACATCAGTTATCGGCTGCTTTTAGCTCTTAGAAGGTCCTGAGTAGTTATTTATTTTATATGTTTATTTATTTTCTAGAGAAAGAAATAAAGAAATCTTCTCTTATTGATAGCTAGGAAGTAGGAAGGGTTGGAAGTAACTAGGTAGGGTATTTAGCTATTGCATGTTTGATTCAACACCTTCACCATATGTTGAACACTTGAACTCAAATATTCCAGTTTTTGTTTTTGGAATAATTCCTTAAGAGTTTAACACTAATTTCACTAAGTTCTGCTATATTAATATATTTTTTTTTTCTATTAATGATCTTTTAGAGAAAGATCTACATTCCTCCCAAAATCAGAATGGAAAGCAAAATGCTACGGGTTCAAAAACTTTTGTTTGCAACGAGATGTTTGACGGAAAGATGGTAATTCTTTATATTGTTATGATTATATTTTGTGAAATTCTGGATGTTCTGGTAGCTTCTTGCTTCTTCTCCCACTGCGAAGCGTTTCAACTTCTTATAAACTTGTATTTTTATGTTAAGGTCAATGTGGTGGATGGGCTAAAATTATATGAGGAACTGTTTGATGATAAGGACGTTTCAAATCTTGTGTCATTGGTAAATGATTTAAGGGCCGCAGGGAAAAGAGGACAATTTCAAGGCAAGTATTCTTACAAGTTCATTTTCTACGACGTTTTTTTAACTGTTTTCTCTTGATCCTATCACTTTCACAACCCTTCGACGTGCTTGGAGAATAGTGCATGGTTAGAATTGAATAACATCTATATTTTTTGTCTAGATTACTAACTTTGATCATTTCCCTAATATCTAGATTTCACTTGCATAATAAACTACTTTTCATGATAATAGTCGTGTCTGCTTGCATGTAAATTGACATTTATTTTGTTGTATAAACCTCAGCCTAGAGCTTAGCTCTGCACTTTTATTTCCCTATATAGATTCATATGGAGTAATACTTCTAGAGGAGATGTATGACAAAACTAGCTGGATACTGCTTTTTTATTTTTACTCGACAACATTTATTTACATTCGGATAATTATTATGAGTTGAATTGTTATGTGATAATTTTCGAGAAGCAGGTCAGACATATGTGGCTTCAAAAAAGCCAATGAAGGGACATGGTAGAGAGATGATCCAGTTGGGCCTTCCAATCGCAGACGCACCTCTAGATGATGAAACTGCTACAGGGACTTCCAAAGGCATGTTTCTGTCTTGTCCCTTCACCTCCTTGACTCCTTTCCCCTACCCCCTAAACACGCTCACACACACAAAGAGAATAATGATGTCCATATTGATTGATTGATAAGTGACTAAACTTCAATTGCTTTCTAATTTGATTGAGCATTTACCAGAGTGGAGAACCGAAGCCATTCCTTCCTTGCTGCAGGATGCTATTGAACGTTTGGTTGACTTGCAAGTTATAACTTCAAAGCCAGACTCTTGCATCATTGATGTTTATAATGAGGTAGGTATTAATGGTGCTTCTGGTGGTTTTGCAGGAAATGAGCTTCGCGCTAATACTAATATTATGATTTTTTTTTTAATTTCAAGGGGGATCATTCACCACCTCACATGTTGCCACCTTGGTATGGAAAACCTGTTTGCATCATGTTCTTGACCGAGTGCGATATTACGCTCGGAAGAGTTATTACATTTGATCATCCCGGGGACTTTAAAGGCTCTCTAAAGCTTTCTCTTGCACCCGGGTACTGATTTAACTGTTTTTTTCTCGATCCAATCCCTTTCACAACACTTCAATATGCTTGGAGAATGGTGCATGTTTATAATTGGAAAAATATTTATATTTCTTTGTCCAGATTACTAGATCATTTTCCTAATATTGTGTGTTGCATAACTATCATGCAGTTCTCTCCTGATGATGCAAGGAAAATCAGCTGATTTCGCTAAACATGCACTTCCGTCCATCCGAAAGCAACGCATACTTATTACATTTACAAAGTATCAACCAAAGAAATTCATGACTGACAACCAGAGGCTTCCTTCACCTTTGGTTTCTCAGCCTTCAAAATGGGTTCCTCCACCTAGTAGATCACCCAATCATTTTCGCCCTTCTGCCGGTGCAAAGCCTTATACAGTAGTACTCCCAGCCACACCAAATCGCCCACAAATCCTACCTCCGAATGGTGTTCAACCTTTATTTGTGCCCACTCCCATTTCTCCTGCTATACCATTTCATGCCCCGGTTCCTATTCCTCCTGGTTCAACAGGGTGGCCGTCTGCTCCTCCAAGGCAGCCTCCACCTCGCCTACCTGTTCCTGGCACTGGAGTTTTCCTTCCTCCACCAGGCTCTACTAATTCATCATCGCAAGAGTTAACTACTGCAACTGAACTGAACGTTTCGGCAGAGACAAGTTCCCAACCAGGAAAAGAGAACTGCATTGGGAAAGCCAATCATCTTACAACTTCAACCAATGGGAGGTTGGATGAGAAATCACCTAAACAAGATTGCCATGGAAGTGTAGACGGAGCTGGCAATGTGGTAGCCGTGAAGGAAGAACAACAGTGTGCCGACAATAATGTCGAGAAAACTTGCTAGTAGTTCAGTTCAGAGGAAGAGAGAGATGGCAAAGGAGGTAGCAGGTAGGCTCTGAACTGCAATGAGTTTTAAAAGCGGCAACATCCTAGACTTTCATGTTTTTTTTTGGTTATATCTTATCATTATATGAAATCAGACGCTAGGAGGAGACTCCATTCTTAATTTAACTTTTGGTTCTTATTAATATCTGGTTTACAAGTTTTGTTTTGTTACGAAATTATTTCTGAGTGATTCTGAACGTGTGAAATAAGAGTGATCATATAGGGTCTCGAGAAAGAAAAAAGTCCAAATGAGTTTTAAATCTTATAACCAAAGGATATATACTCTAATGTGTAGCTTACGCAAATCTTTTAATTTTAAGTTTATGATATTAAGTTAGGGTTTAAGGTTTAAAAGTTTTGTGTATGATATAGAATTTAAGGTCTACGATATTAGGTATGATATATAATTCAAGTTTTACGATATTAGGTTAAGATTTAAAGTTTAAAAATTTTGTGTAGGGTGTAGAATTTAAGGTTTATAATTTGAATTTAAGATTTGAGTTTTACAATTTTAAAAGTACATGGTTTGATTTCCTAAAACCAAAAGCAAAAAAGCTAAATTCTAAAATTTAAAAGAATACAGGGACTTGAAACATATTTTAACTAATGATGGAGCCTTGGGCATATTAACGTGCCGAGACCCGATAATAAATATAAAGGAGTTAATTATCATGTAAAGCCCTACGGTTTAAGTTAAGTCCATGACAATTAAAGACTTGTCTAACCAATAACCATATGAGTTCCCGTGCTAATAATGGGAAGAAAAATATTCCGTCCTCGGATCTTGTTTTCTTTCGTGTTACATCTTAAAAATTATTTAAAAATTAAATTTTAAATATTTAATTTTAATTTTTATATCCTAAAATATTATACTCTTTTCTAAATTTTTCAAGCTTTAATTATAAGCTTTGATCTTGAATCCTAAACCCTAAATATATTATATTAAAATAAGAACACCAAATGAAACATAAGAGCAAACGATTTTCATATTAATAATGGATGAAAAACATTAGTCTTTAATTATGTTCTTTTTTTTTTTCATGTCTTGAAAATTAAGGTAATTTTATGGTATATGATTTAGAATTCAAGATTTAAAATTTATTTTTTAGTATTTTTAATAAGGATACATAGAAAAGACACTGTTAGCGAATATTTTTTTTTTCTAATAATTGCCATCGAAATAAATAATCAAAACTTAAAGAAACTAACACCTAATTTATCCTTAATTTTTAATTAATAAAATATAAATTATATTTTTAACATTTCCAATCCACTCATCTCAAGTAGAGACTCTCTTCATAACCCCAGCTAAATATTCCACAAAGCTCTCCCGAGATTCATGGGTTAAAACTAGTTCTCTTCTTCTTCTTCTTCTTCTTCTTCTTCTTCTTCTTCTTCTTCTTCTTCTTCTTTCTTCTTCTTCTCCTTATCCAGCCAAAGCAAGGTGCTTGGATTTTCCCCATTTGTGCAGAACATTACCCAAGACATCATAGACTTTCATGTCGATTTCTGACCGAGTCATTTCCATGGACATGAATCCTTGTCCGTCGTGATAAAATCTCAGTTCCTGTGGACGACTCCAACTACCAATATCCCCTTTCCATGCCTTGGACCCACCGCCACTGGTCACAAAATCAATACCACTACAAACAGAAACAAAACACTTCCAGGATCACAATGGGTACATGCAAAGATGGATAATAATAATAATAATAATAATAATATGATGAATTCAAGTGGAACAATAACGAATTTAAAAATTACTCGTAATAATAAATATAAAAATTAAAATTTTAATGACTAATATTAAAAAATTAATTTTTAATAATAAATATTAAAAAAAATTAAGGGTATGTACATATGTCTAATAATAAATATGAGGAAAATTATTCTCTAATAACAAATATTGAAAAAATTAAACATTTAATAACAAATATTAAAAAAATAAATTTTAAGGTTATGTCTCTAATAATAAATATTGAAAAAAATCAATCTCCTAGTAAAAAGTATTGTGAAAAAAATAAATTTTCTTAATAGAAAATATTAAAAAATAGACTTCTAATAACAAGTATTATAAAACGAAAACTTGATCTTTAATAACAAATATTAAAAAAATTAAGAGTGGAACCGTAATAACAAATATTATGGAAAAAAATTGAGCCTTAATAACAAATCTTAAAAACTATATGACCCTAATAATAAATATTGAAAAAATTGATCCTCTAAGACTAATAAAAAATATTAGAAAATATTAAATTTTAAGAGTATGCCCCTAATAAAAGATACTAGAAAAAAAATTGAATTTAATAATAAATATTAAAAAAAAGCTCTTAATAACAAGTATCGAAAACAACTGAACCCTAATATCAATATAATTATAAAAAATTTAGGCTACGGGTATGTCCTTTGAGTAAAAATCATCTACTTCTTTGTCCTGCATCTTTTATATCTCTTTGAAAAATTTTTAAAAATTAAATTTTAAACCCTAACTCTTATTTTTTGTATCCTAAATCTTAAATCCTACACCCTAAAAAATGCACCTACCTCTAATTCCCTATACCCTAACTACAACCCCTAACCTTAAACCCTAAACCCTAACTCCTAAACCCTCTGACTTAAAACAGAGGCACAATGAAAGCATGAGAAAGAGGTAGACGATTTTGACCCAAGACGGTTTTTTATGTATGCATGTATCTGTACCTCTCCCTGCTGCTTATATGCTGTAAGCAATGGTCATGTCCATTGATGTAAAAATCAACTTCGTATGCCTGAAGCAGAGGAAGAAGATGAATGGCAAGCTCGTCCGTGTTCCCATGGTGTCCGACACTCTTGATCGTATGGTGTTCAACGACTATTTTCCACACGGCCGACGATTCTATCAGAGCCGATTCAACTTCCTGTATAAAATGTTCGCCACGTTATCGACCGAGCTCGTTGTGTTCGATACATATTCGAATATGATATTTCAAGTATATATAAATAGGTTACCTTGAGAAGATTGTTGAGGTAATTTTTTCTGGGTAATATGCTTTTCCAGTCATAAACATGGTCTTGTGGGTGGGTGAAGTACTTGGACACGAACGGTGTAGTGTCTACAAAGAAAATTTCGGCCAGTTCTGTCGACAAATAATAAGAGAAAAAATATATTAAAAATGTGTTAGAAATTAATAATATATACACGTAAATAATTATAATTTATTTACACCATGTAAAACTTGTTTAATTTATATTTTTTTGGATTGTCTGATGTATAGACAGATTTAAGATTTAAAATTTATAGGTAAAATATAAATATTTAAAAATAGAGACACAAATTCATAAATAACCGATTTTTTAAATATATGTAAGGACAAAGGTATAAAACATTTTAGGGGTACAGAGTATGGGTGTAAATAAACCGAATCGAGTTCGAATAGTGCTGAACTTGATTCGGCTTATTAAGGTTTCAAGTTGAGGTTGAGTTCAAGTAATTTTAATGAGTTTGAGAATTATGAGCTCGACTCAGCTCATTAAGAATTCTAGTCGAGTTTGCTTCGTGCTCAATCGAGTCAAGTATTGACCGATTTTTCAACATGTCGGACTCGAGTAGCTCATCATCGATCACGTCTCATTTAAAGCTCTGTTAGGAAATTTTTTTTGATAAACAAGTGTGTAACTTAAGCTTGTTAATTTTAAGGTATAAGGTGTTAGTTTAGGGTTTAGAGATTTAGGTTGTTGGGTTTAAAATTTAGGGGTTTAGACTTATGTTTATAGTTTATAATTTAGGGGTTTAAGTTTAGAAATTTAGATTTTAAATTATAAAAAATTAAAAATTTAGTATATTATATTTTTAAGTAACTCACAAGCTTTTCAAGTCGGATATCAAGTTGTTTGACTCCGCTCATTAAGAACTCGGAATGAGTTTAAGTTTGAGCTTTAATTGAGCTTTGCCCGATTCGAGTTCAAGTAATTCGTGATCTATCTCGTCTCATTTACAACTCTACTAGAGAGGGGCAATCAAGTAATTATGTACCTGGCCAAATGAAAGTAAATAAAGAATCGAGGTTAACTATTTTTTTATAAAAATCTTGGTATAGAGATAATTTTAACCCTTAATGTTTATAATTTTTTTCGTTTTGGCCCTTATTCTTTTTTTAATAAATTTAGCCCTTAACTAATATCCTTTTAACAAATAACTTATTTTTTAACTACTATGATAACTGGACCGTTAAAAATTTAACAATGATGACATGTCATATGGATATGAAAATATATTTTAAATGACATGGTATCTAACCTATCAAATACATACATATATATATGAAATATAATTTTATTTCAATATAAAATATAAAATAATTAAAATTCAAATAAAAATTTAAAAATTAATTAATTCTAAAATAAAAGGCTATTAAACATTTCCAACTCACTATGAATCAAAGTCCTATCTTAAAAAAATATGAACACAGTTCAAAATTAATTAATTTTTTTTATATAGGATTTTAATTCTATCGTAATTAGAGTTAAAAATGTTTAATAGTATTTTATTTTAGAATTAATTAATTTTTTAATATTTTATTTAAATTTTAATTGTTTTATATTTTATATTAAAATTATGTTATGTATTTGATAGGTTAGATGTCATGTTATTTAAAATATATTATCATACACGTATAATATGTCATCATTGTTAGATTTTTAACGGTCCAGTTACCATGGTGTTAAAAAATAAACTATTTGTCAAAAAAATATAGGTTAAGGGCTAAATTTGTCCTAAAAAAAGAATAAGGGCCAAAACGACAAAAATTATAAAGGTTAAAGGTTAAAATTATCTTTATGCCAAAAATCTTTTCAAATCAGTTATCTGTGTATTCTCGTTCAACGATTAAAAAAAATATAACAATTAAAAATTTAATTACTTACCAGGTCCAGCATTAAGGATAAAAGATCTCAAACAAAGCCATCTGCTATCCATCTTTCTTAGAATGGGACTTAATTGAGCCTCAACGTTGCCCCTATAATCATGGTTACCCAACACTGAAACCATAACACATAAATTATTATGATAAAATATAAAATAATTAATTAAAATAGTTAACGGTGTCGATGATTCGTATTAATTAATCAATAATATTAAAACTTAGAAAATCCAAATTAAAAATAGATAATAAGAGAATATGGAATAGAAAATTAATACCCGTGTACCACTGTTTTTGCAAGCTGGGAGCTGTATATATATCAGTGAAGGATTCATGGAATGCCGGATCGTGGACACCGGTTAATCCGTCGTCGTAAAAATTATCTCCGGTCGAGATCACGAAGTCGATATCGATGTTTTCTCCAATTATTCCCATCTGAGCCAATCAATGGTAGATCAGATTATTTAGGTACATTAATAATAGGTTCATAAACTAATGGCAACGGAGGAGATTTTTTTATAATCATCGATATTCAATTTATTAATTAATTTATATCAAATTTAACAGAGGATCATTGTGAAAATAACTTTTTTTATTTTTTTTATTTACGGTTTTAAAATTCGAATTTTTAATCTTACTTAAGGGGTCGTTATTTCCGAGTATTGAATAATAATTCATATTCTTTTAGGAAAGATTTGATTGGTTGAAAACTGACACTGGGAATTTTCTGGTCTGAAAGCCAATCAAAATTTAGAGGCCTGAGACATTGAGTAATTTGTGGAATAAATGTGGGAAATGATACGGTACTAATTATGGATCAATAAATACTCGATACGAATTATAATTTTATAAATTTAATTTAAATATTTTAAAAAATAAAAATATAAAATAATTTTTTTAGTAATTAGTTGTTATTTTTTAGTATCATAATATTATAAATACTTATAATTAAATTAAAAAAAATTAAACGACTTATTTAACTCAACTTAATTTTTTTAAATTCTGACTTATAAAATGTTTGTCTCTATTCTCAACCCATCACTCACTAGTAATTTTAGGAATATTTAAATTATTTTGATAGCCAAAGGAATATGCTATTTAACTTGGAATTGTACCTTTTAAAATTTTGAAAATAATTACACAGTAAATGGACTTTTATCATATATCTTTGCTAATGATTGACTAAATTATAGAAGAAGGTGACTAAATTTGTAGAATTGTAAAATTTCATGGTTAATGAAGTGAATTCAGATTTTTATAAAAACATTTTTCAGAGAGAATGGAGAGCGGAAAAGACAAGACCTGCCGGGAAACTTGAGATTGGTTGTAGAGACCTCTTCTTCCCCAGTCTCCGACCACCAAGAAGCTCAGCGACCCGTCTGGTTTCGCAGCATGCTGGAACCGTTGAAGCTCCGCCACACACGAGACTACGAACAACCCGACAATCAACGTTGGTACTAGATTTAACTTCATAGCTTCTCTTGGTTGAAACAACAATGGTTGTCGGGGTGAGACTACGGAGAAGAATAGGAGAGAAAGGTGAGACCATGGAAGGAAATGCTAGCAAGCTATTTATAATCGTCTCAATTTTTTTTTTTTACACTTTCATCTTTCTATTTAAATTTTTTAAAATTTTGATTTTCTATGAATTTGTCCCCTCGCTTTTAAATATTTATATTTTTCCCCAACCCTAAATTCCGACTTCGTCCCTGCACGAGTACTTTAGTTTTAGAATTTATGAATTTCATGTAGGGTCTATTGTTTAAGGGTTTAAGCATATGCATTTTGAATTTAAGGGTGTTATTAGAATTTAGGTTTTAGGGTTTATAGATTAAAAACTAAATCCCTAAACATATTACCCTTAACCTAAACCCTAACCTCTAAAATCTAATTTATAATCCTAAACTCTAACCCTAAATCTTAAATTTATGCACTACAACCCATAAACTCTAACCTAAATCAAATTCCTAAACTTTAAAACTGAAACATCCGTGAAAACTTTTTTTTATCGTCAATTTAAGAAATATTTTCCTATAACTGGTAATTATCCTTTCGTCCCTAAACCATATTTATATTTTTTAATAGTCTTATGGTGATTATAAAATAGTATATATTCATAATTTTTAATTCTTTAATACATCATATATATTACAGATAAAATAAATTAAACCCAAATTTTTTAAAATAAATAAGATCATCTTTTCCTAATCATATGTAAATTTTGTTGACAATTATTCAGATTTATAAAGGGAAAAAACTATTTAGATTTATATTCATTTTAGGTTCTACAAGTTTCAAAACTAGTTAAGTTAAATTTTGTTCCTTGAATTTTTAGGTTTAAATACATTTTAGGTCCCTGTAAGTTTTCATGCTACTCAAGCCTTGGTTCCATTAGTGATGGGTCTCACTTCTCGTGCTTTCCCACGAACCAAAACCCTTACTTTTTCTTGAATGCCTCTTCTGTCTGTTTATTACACCATTTTGGATGTTTCTTAGATTCGTAAACAAAATATCTTTTGTCAGGTTTCTGCAATGTTTTACTGTTCAAAATTCCAATCTCTAAGTATTATCTTCCCATGTTGCTGAAGGTAAAACAATTGATGTACTGGATATTCGCATTTAAACTTAGAGTTAAATTCGATTCAGATTTAATTCATAATATACAATGATATCGATAAATTCAAAAGGTTAAACTTTTTAGTTGTTCTTTTAGTTTTAAGGTTTCGCCTTAACTAGTTTAAACGGATTGGTGTCGTATAGGGTGGGCAAAAAATTCGATTATCCGATTTCAGTCTCGGACACGATAAGATCGGGTAGATTTTTATCTGGTATTGGTTTCGGTAGGGCCAGGATTGAATTCAAAATTTAGGTTCCGGTCATAACCGGGACTGGATCTTGATTTTTTAGACCGGTATCCGGTGGGTAGTCAGTAGGACTGAGACCAATACCAAATATTCGATACTTTTTTTTATTTATTTTTCTTATTAAACTTTCTCTTTATGTTTGAATATTATGGGTATGTTTAATTTTCAAGTCTACAATATTCTAATTTTAATATTTAATATTATTATAGGTGGTTGAAATTTTTTCCCCTCCAGTTACACAAATTATTTTAAGAATAAATTAATTGATCGGGTACCCGGTATTAGAACTGGTACCCACCAGTAATGGGACTGGTTCTTAAAATTTAGGACCTGATATAACTAGGACCGAGATTGATTCCAATTTTTAAGAAACGGTGATTACCGGAACCGAGACCAGGACTAATTTTATTCAAATTGATCGAATATCCGGTCTTGTCCACCCCTAATATCGTATACCTAATATCTAAAACCATTTAATAATTTCTCGCATACAGTTAAATATTTTGTCTTAAATATATCCTTTTGATGTTGACAACTATATATTCTATCAAATCGGTATGATTTTCAATTTGTGGTCCATGAATTCATGAGTCACCAGATCATGAATCTTCATTCTTTCCATGCAGGTAATTTCCAGGTATCTTCCTTTTTCTTTTTCAAAAAATTAATTAAAATGTGAAAAAAATGGAATTTATTTCAATATAATTTCAAAATGAAAACGACGTGCATGGAAAATGAGGTTGGTGTTTCTGAGTGTAAGTCGTGTTATCCTATCCAGAATACATTTCCTGTGGAGAAATTGATTGAAATCTGATGCAATCTGTATGAAAAGTCTCAGAATTTAGACAGATCTTGAGGACATCCGGTTTCATCCAACATTCCAACAGATAATACCACACAATGGGTTAGAAATTTGTATGTCGGAAAATAAACGAAGCGAGATCGATATGGATAGACACACGAAAGAGAAATAAACAATTCACTATTAATGTAGAGATTATAAAGAGTAAATATGAATGAATTGAGGGATGTTGAGGAAGCAGTCACGTCCCGTAAAAATTTCAAACTCCTGTATAATATATTATTTATCAGTGATCTAAGTTTGCATCCATTAAAATATGGTAATTTCGTACCCCTCACATAAAATTACACGTCTCTGGGTACAAATACATACCAACATAGCGAGAGAGAAATCGGTATGTCGGAAAATAAACGAAGCGAGATAAACACAAATAAACATAAGTAAAAAAGAAAGAGAAAAAAATTCACTATCAACATAGAGATTATAAAGAGTACATACATAAATGAATCGAGAGGTATTAAAAGGGACAATTATCTTCTAAGAAATTTTAAACTCTTCTGTGGTTTATGTATATGTATCGATGATCTAAGTTTACGCATTTTAAAATGTTATAATTTCGGACCCTAACATCTCTCTCATGGTACAAATATATGTATCCCATGATCTAATATATCCCGAAAGAAAGAGATTATATAATATCCAACATTACTTGGTTCTATAAAAGTTCTTATTAAATATAAAATTTAATTTAATTATCAATTCGAATTTAAGTCGATCAATAATACAAAGTTCTATCTGATTATATAATACAATTTGGAGGACTGTTCTAGATATCAGAGAACTTTGTCTGAATAGTTTAGGGATGGTTACGGGTCGAGTTTTTGATCACCCCGACCCTAATCTTAAACTTAAGTCTTCCGACCCGACCTTAATATTTTTTGTCCCGACCTGACTCGGTATTATAAAACTCATAATTCGATCTCGACTCGACCCGATATTTTAATAAAAAATCCTAATAAACTCGACTTGACTTGAAAAAAATTAATAAAAATATTAAATAATATATAAAAATATATATATATATATCGGGACAGGTCGAAGAATTTTCACCCTAAACTCGACCCGATCCAACTTATTTTTTTTAAAATCACTCGGCCAGACCAGACCCAAATCCGATTTTTATATAAAAACCCCACCTCGATCGGGTCGGGACCCGACGAACACGGGTTAAATTGCCATCCTAGATTGGCTCCAATAATTTAACCACTGGGTTTTGCTTATTTGGCATTATCATAATTCTCAGTTTCTTGTCTTCTTCTGCAAATTTTCATTTCATTTCTGCAAGCTTTTGGAAGTTCATATTTTCAGACAGTACTATCCGTGTAGGAAATTTCCAGTTTCTGCCATGCCATGCCCATTTCTGTAAAGATCAACATTATTGACCTGAGCCTGGAGATTAAAAAATATATATTGGTGATGAGTTGATGCTGTGAACAAACCATGTCGCATGTCGGACCATGATAAGGAATCAGAATAAATTGATTAATAATTAATAAAACTGTAAATTTTTATTGGACTAGTTTTTTAAAGGAGTACCTAAAAAATTCCATTCTAAGGGTTTATATCATTGTTTGCACTCGATTCGATTCTACTTCAAAAATCGTTTTTTTACTCGACTTGATTTAAATAATAATTTTATACGCTCGATCCAAAATAATTTTTAATAAAGTTTGAATTATAAAATAAGACTTGAGTAACTTAAAATTTTAGAAATTAGTGGATCTATGTTTAAGTTTGTGTTGAGTCTAGGGATGAGCAAAACTCGACTCGACTTGAAAAAATCGAATAATTCGACTTGGCTTGAGGCGAAAATACTTGACTTGACTCGAAAAAATTTTAAATAAAGTTCGAGTTGTAAAATAAAAATTCGAATAACTCGGCATTTTTAATAATTAAAGGATTTATTTTTAAGTACTTTGAGATGAGTCACTCAATTTTTTATGAAATATATACATTGGTATATAAATATATAAAGAAATATTGCTACATATGAAAAAAAAATATGAAAATATATATATATATATATATACATATCTTATATGATTAGAGAAATTCGTTTAAATTAGAATTAAATCGTACTATAATATGATAAATAATAACAATTAAAATTTTATAGAAACTCGAAAACTCGACTCGACTTGAATTTCTTAAACTCGACTTGAATCGTAAACAGTTCAAATAAAGTTTGAGTTATAAAATATTACTCATCAACTCGAATAACTCAAAATTTTTTGACTCAACTCAACTCAATCGAATGCTCAACCTTAGTTGAGTCTATTAACTCTGCATGAATATGCATGTCGAATATGAGAAAATATGAAAAAAGATATATGTATTATTATATATTTTTATAAAAAAATTATTTAAATTAAAATTAATTAATATCATTTACAATTAAACTCAAACAACTTGATTTAACTCAATTTTATAAACATGATACAATTATATGACGTTATTATTGACCTAATATTGGTGTATGGTAAAAGGATGAAGATTCTCACACTAGTGTTAAGAAATTATAAGTAATTTTAAATAGGAAAAACTATATATTTAGTATCTAATTATCTTTGTGTCATTGTTTTGATACTTCAACTATTAATCTTTTACAAAATGGTACCTATTGTTATATTTTTTTCTCTTTCCGTTTTTTGATATCCGGACCGTTAAAATCTAACGGGGATGATAATGTGATTTGGTATAATCATTGTTTCAATACAAAATACTTATATATATATTATCAATTTACTCCAAAACTTATCCATTTAAAATATCATCTTAATTTTGGGGTAAAAGATCATCTTAATTTTAATTAATTTTAATTGAATTTTATATTGTCTATTACTCACCCCTCGTATTTTCGTTGGTATCCTGATCGTGATAGATCCTGCATTAGGCCTTCCATTGAGCCGTAAATTCTAAAGTTTTAATTGTTACTATTATATTTTTATAAACTTCAAAACCCAACAAATATTGGATTGGAAGAAGGACAAAAATGTGAAATTTATAATTTCATCCAAAAATAAAAATAATATTTTAAACGATAAAGATACTAAAACAGAAAAAAAAAAAAACATAATATTAAGTATTATTTTACCAAAAATAATGATTCAGGTATCAAAATAATAATACAAATATAGTTAAGATACTAAATATATAATTTTTCCTTTCAAATATATGTTCTTATCGAATGATGTTGATTGGAAACATTTTGGGCTCCAAAGGCTTAACCTTGTACCCTGTCCCATGAGATTGGACCCATAAGACCATGTTTACTATTGACATGATATATATATATATATATAATCATTGATATTTAATTAATTAATTGATTTATCTGAATCGAGTAATATAAAATTTTAGTATGAGATGATTTTTTTTTAATTTAATTTATTTAATTTATAATTTTATCGATCTATTCTTGCATTTCCCTTCTTTATAATATTTTAACAGTATTTGTCTAACAAATGCCGCTAAAAATGTGTTTCTAGCGACGTTTGCCCCAAAATACAGTTAATATCTAAATTTAACATACATTTAATGATATTTACTCAAAAAAACACTATTAAAAACTTAATTTTTATAGTAGTGTATACTCATAATTCACAAATTAAAAAAATATATAATTTTTTACTTTTATTTCGTTCTTGTATATCGATTATAATATAAGTTTCGATAGTAACCGTAAGTTTCATAATGAGTACTAATGATGTAATATTGAAATTGGATGAACTCGTTTTCGCCGTCGATAACGTAGCCACCAAGATAGCATGCATGGTTTCTCCGTCGGTCTTCGTAAATCGCTTTCTCTCTCTCTTTTTTTGATTCAGTTACAGTAGTATATGTTCTAGAGTATACTCGCAATCATTGAATATTGATCATTCAATCATTGTATTAACATTATTGGTGCTTAAACTCCTAACCTCCGATCCATCTATCTTTCATGTTCCAAGGATGGGACAAAAGCATGTAGACAAGCATGAACTGATAAAAAAAAATATATTATAGGCATATGTAAAAAAATAGTTAACTAATCCGAATTTGTTACTACAAAGACTTATTATATGAGTGACACTTACAGAACCTAATAACTTATCCCACTAAATCAACTTATTATTAATATCAAATTTCATATATATAAGTGAATCAATATCAATATGGTATTCATATTATATGCAATTTCAAGATCAATCCTTTTTTTAAACATGAATAAGGCAAACATGTACGAACAGTTCAGACATGTCACCAAACCATAATGCTCTGAAATTGTGTATCCTATTAACAATTGGCAACGAGCAACCGTCACTAATTAAAGCAGCCGGCAATCAGGCTGCTTCTATGTTGCAACTGATAACTACAAAATCCAATAATTGACGTCTGGTTTTTCAATTTTGTTCACAAAAACTTGTAGTAACAAAAAAACAAAGAAATATGGCGTCGTTTCAACTATCCTGAAGCAAATATAAGGGAATTCATTATTCACCACCTTTGATCCAACCCACTGCTTCAGCTTCTTCTCTCTTCGGCGACGATTCGACACCGACACTGTAAATATGAGTATTTTGAAGAGGAGCGCCGCTGCTATCAAAGAAAAGAAAAGCCTAGCCGTCGCCTATTTGTCCAACAGAAGATCCCATGGGGATCTTGATTTTGAGGCTGCTGTCATCAAGGCCACGAACCATGACGAATGCAACGTCGGTAAAAGGAATGCTCGATTAGTTTTTTGTTGGATTCGAGCTTCTCCGGATAACCTGTATCCTTTTGTTCGAGCTTTGTCGAAAAGGATGGAGAAGACACGGAGCTGGGTGGTGGCGATCAAAGGGTTGATGCTCATGCATGATCTTGGTCACTGCAAACTCCTGGACGTTAAAAAGATGGGCCGGTTGCCGTTCGATTTGTCGAGTTTCACCGATGGGCATTCGAGGTTAAGCAAAACATGGGGTTTCAATGCTTTTATTCGTCAGTACTTTGCTTTCCTCGATCAGAGAGGTGTCATTTGGCGCGATGAAGAAAACAATACTGGTAACGATAGTCCATTGATGGTTCGGCAGCTTTCGAAGCTTCGGAAATGGCAGTTACTGCTCGGTATGTTGCTTGAAATCAGACCCCGAGCGGACAATATGAAGGTCCCTTTGATTCTTGAAGCCATGGATTATGTTGTCATCGAGATTTTCGATGTTCATAGTAGAATCTGCAGTGAGATCTCACAGGTCTTGTTGGAAGTACATTCAGTAGAAGGTAAACTTGAAGCATCGATGGCTCTTGAGATTCTTCGGATGGCAACGACGCAAGACGAAGAACTTTCTCGATATCTGGAATTCTGTAAGGAATACGGAGTTCTAAAAGCCAACGAATTCATTGCAGTTGCTGGGATTCCGGAGGAAGATGTTGAAAAGCTCGAAAGAATAATCCATGGGGCTTCAGACAAGACCTACAAGGACCAGATGGCATTAGTTGTAAGAGAGGAGAACAATGCCATTGTTGAACATGGAGAAACAATGGAAATCTTTAAGACAAGAATAACAGAGAAATGGGAAGTTTTCCATGAAAACAACACTGCTGCTGATCAAGAATCTGGTACTAGAAAAGATTCAGATCAACCTCATAATCCCTTCGAAATCCCAGATTTTATTAGCTTCTTGGATTAGTTGGAACAATTCAAAATCATATACATATATGATATATGCGTGTATCAACATTATCTTCAATCAATCGGAAAATTAAAATTCATACATTATCTTATCTTTAGTCGTCGTGGCCGTACCCCTGGCCTTTCACGTTCCCTGTATGTGGCCGCAGCGCGGGGCGACTCAATGCCCCATGGCCGCCACTCGAACCACCATCGGCCTCCACCACTCTAGTCGCTTTTCAGACCTGCAAAAAGCAAGAAACATCGTTAGATTGAAAAAAAACATGCAACCTGTAAATATTTATGTATATTTCGGGGTTATATAAACCCTCCAAAATCAAATACGTAAAAGGGATCCCCAAAATGAAGCAAAATAGGTAAAAAGATATACCTCACTTTCTTTCTTCGTAGACCTTTTCCAAGAACTGCGCTCGAATTCAGATTTAGGAGGTGAAAAAACTCAAATTTTAATGGGTCTTTTACAATGTAAAATAAATTATAAAACTGATAAATTGAAGTTTAAACCCGTATGTAAATTAAATACTTAATAACTTGATAAATATTATGTAAATTATTTATGTTAGTAGCCTATAGGAATCTTTGGTAGATTCTTTATATGGTAGCCTATATAAATATACTCTCCATCTTTTTCTCTCCTAGCAACACCGTTGCTTTGTTTTTATTTTCTTTGAGTGCTGGCGTACGCACTAATTTTAATATTAGTCGTCGATCTTTAAAATATATTATTTTATTTATATTATTTGTTAGTTTTTAATAAATTATTTTGCTCTTGTGGCATGATTTATTCTACCTTTTGGTATGGTTCTTCTGTCGTTTGGTATGGCTCTTGTGGCACTCGTGGATAGTTTATCGCAACGCTCAGCTCTGATTTGCGATTCTCAGTGGTCTTTCAATCGATTTGTTCGTGGATAGTCAGATTTGTTCGTGTCTATTTTTTCGATCGAGTCTTTGGATGAGTTTTTAAACTTTTTTCATGTATGGTCCTTGTATGATCTAAAGTGGCTAGTTTTAAGAAAATATCCAAATTATGTATTTAGTTTACAATGATAATTGTAAACCATTATTATAATATTGGGTATTTCCTCATTCAATAAAATTAACGACTTCTGTTTTTAAAAAAATTCTATAAATGTAGAATCTAGATGTTGTGCAGATGCATATTTTATCCCTACGAATATATGATTCCGATACTATATGAATGTGGTTCTCGACTATTTGTTAACAAAACAATGAATTGAAACTTTGTAAGATATAGGGTAAAAATCATCTACCTCTTTATGGTGCATCCTTTCATCCATTCTTTGAATTTTTTTTAAAAAATTAAAATTTCAACCCTAACCCTTATTTTTTACATTCTAAATCATATATCCTAAAAAATATATCCTATCCCTAATTTTCTAAGTTCTACCATAATTCCTAACATTAAACCCTAAACTTTATTATTTAAAATAAAACAGGAAAGAAACATAAAAAAGAAGTAAATAATTTTCACCATAAGATATATATCAAAAACACATATCACAATTGCTGGCTTTTTCATATGTCTGATCTTGAAATCACAGACAGTTGGTGTCAACTCCATGGACTTCTGGTGACAGAAAAATGACCCAACTTCTACCTTAGTGAATCCTGACCACTCTTCCTTTAGATTTTTGAATTCATCTCTCTGGGAAAAAGACAAGTGCATAGCGACAGGGAAACTTTGACAAGGAAAATTATCATTTCTCGTACTGTATCCATAAGAAATATCATATATGTATTGTTTTTTGACTGCTCAGTCATCCAGAATTTATACATAGAGAGTCCATACAGGTCAGTATCTATCTACAGTTCTATTACAAGAGCTTTAAACCCGGTTTTTTTCTCTTCTCTTTTTAAGTAAATCTTTTATTAGTATCCCGGTCCCATACATTAAGCACAACCAAAAAATATATCGTTCGGTCCCGCGTAGTCACGACGAACAGTCCGTGACATTAAACACATAAGTGTATTTGTATTTAATGTCTTTTGAGTTAAGTTTAGAGTTTAAAAAGTAAAAAAAATTATAATATCTCGATAAGTTTATTCACAAACAAGACTGATATTGAACGAGATAGAAAGGGCGCTCACTCAGGGTCTATTATTTATATATTTTAATTATATAAGATCTATTATTAAAGATTTATTTTTTTAATAATTATTATTTAAAGCTTTTTTTTTAATATTTGTTATTAAAGGTTTATTTTTTTAATGTGTTATTATGACTTACTTTTTTTTTCAAATTTGTTATTAATATATTGGTCTTATAATTTTTTAATATTTATTATTAGGGATGTTAAATTATTCAATATTTAGTATTTAAGGTCTTATTATTTTAATACTTATTATTTGAGATTCAAAATTTTCAATACTTGTCATTACACTCATTTTTTTAAATATTTTTTATTAAGACATATTCTTAAAATTATTATTTTCTCAATAAATGTTGTTAGGGGATTACTCTTAAATTTTATTTTATCAATAATTTGTATTGGGGGACAGTTTTTTAAATAATTATTACCAGGCTCATTTTCTTTAATATTTATTATTAAAAATTTATTCTTCAAATTTAATTTTTTAAAACATTTTTTATCACGAGCGTACTCTTACATTCTATTATTTTCAATATTTATTATTAAGAGATATAATCTTAGAATTAATTTTTTAACAGTTATTATTAAGTCCTTAATTTCTCGGTTTACCCTAGATCTCTAAAATCTCAGGACCGACCGTGCTGGCAAGTGTCCACCCTAGAGTTCGTAATTTCTTTCATTAGTTACCCATTTTATTGATTATATATAGGAAAATTTTACAACGGGCGTCGAACATTGTTCAACACCACTAATGTTGAACATTGTTGAACACCATTAAATTAATTAATAAAATTTAAAAATCTCAAGGATACAATATGTAATTAATAAAGAGCGATAGATTTAACATACAATTAATAATTGTGTATTAAGTCCCTGAGATTTTTAATCTTTATTAATTAATTTAATAATGTTCAGTAGTGTTCAACGTTAGTGGTGTTTAACGATATTCGACGCCTGTTGTAGACTCATCCATATATATATCACGAAATCTACTTTTTTATGTTAATTGTCTATTTTAAAGTCAAGCCCAACATCAAAATACAAACCCACAAGGGCTCTCATGGGCCTTGGATTGCCCAAACTTCATTTATTTTTTTTATGAGGATTATTTATTGGGTTCAGAAAGCTGATATTGTTGAATATGTTGGTACCGAATTAATATAATTAATTTGAACTTTTCTTCTTCTTTTTGTGACATAAACTTTAACCATTGATTTGTGTTTATGCATTTACCATTATTAATTATTTAATTTATTTTTTGCCGTACAACTTGGTCATCCTTAGAAGATGAAAAACAAAAGGAAACAAAAAAATAATAATTGATTATAATTTTAAATATATATTTTTTCGATTTTGAAAGCTTTATACTAATTAATCTGGATCGGTCTGTATTGCATATCTAATTTTAGTGGGTGAATCTTTCAACGGGGATTTTCTATATCCACAGGACCTCGAACCTAAAACTTGTATAAGTGAAACTAAATTGCTTACTACTTAAACGAAACCCTATTAATTATGTACGATTATTATCGATCCAACGATAATATTTTGCATGAAGATAATTTTAACCCTTAACGTTTATAATTTTTATAATTTTAGCCCTCATTCCTTTTCTGAGATAAATTTAACCCTTAACTTATGTCTTTTTGACAAATAACTTATTTTTTAACTAACATAATGATTAGTCCGTTATAAATTTAACGATATTGACATGTCATATATATGTGATAATATATTTTAAATAACATGGCATCTTATCTCATTCTACAAATATAACATGTCATTATCGTTAAATTTTTTTACGATAATGAAAAATATATACACATAAAATATAATTTTATTCTAACATAAAATATAAAATAATTAAAATTCAAATAAAATATTAAAAATTAATAAATCTAAAATAAAAAGGCTTCTAAGCGTTCTCAAATCTTAAATATCATTCTACGTATATATGACATATCATTATCGTTAATTTTTAGCGATTTAATAATTATGCTAGTAAAAATGATATATTTGTCAAAAAGATATAGTTTAAGGACTAAGTTTATCTTAAAAAAAAGATAAAAACTAAAATAATAAAAATCATACACGTTAAAATTAAAATTATCTTTATTCCATAATAAATTATCGGATTATTTTATTTATTTTGTCATCATATTTGTGTAGGTTTGGATGGTCACATATATTTTTCATTATTTTTTAAAATATGTAACAAGACTGAGATAATTATTTATTGAACTGTGTATTAATTAAACATTATTTTTCGTTTTAGGGTACACAAATATCGAAACTTCCATTATGCTAATTGACGATTGTATGTTAAAATAATATGTTTTTAATAATCTAAAAAGTATTACAACGTAGTATCTATTAAAATAAAAAATTGTATTTAATAAAAAATTATAAAAAAAATTAAGGTTATAATTAAAATTAAGGTTTAATATTAGAATTTAGGGTATACAAAATATCGAAACTTCCATTATTTTTTCTTTAAAATGTATAGTTTAGAAGCTTGAAGTTTAGGTGTTGTGATTTAAAATTTAGGGTTAAGATTAAAATTAAGGTTTAATGTTAGAATTTAGGGTTGATAGTTTAGAGTTTGAGATAATATAATTAAAGATTTAGACCATAAATTATAAACGATATCCATCAATTATAAAACACTAAACCTAAACTCTTAATCTTCAAACCCTAAAATCTAACACTAATAATGTCTCTTCTAATATGGTATAAGATACAAGGTTATCTCTTCTAATTAATAATATTATCTCTAAAATTTAAACTCGTATTCTTTTCTTAAGAATATATTATACCTTACTAATACACGTGATAATTGTACAAGGTAATATCAATGTACGTGGAAAAGGTCTCTCATACTAATTTTTTAAGATTATAATTTTAATAATTTAACCGTTGAATTTAATAATATAATTATAGATATCATATATAAGATTTTAATTAATTCATAATCCACATATTCTTAATTTCTCTCAAAATTTAACATGCGTTAATCGTACAAGTTAACAATAATTTTTTCAAATCATTAAAGCGTTTTAAAATGATGTTAAAATGAGATATAATCGAAATTTTTATAAAAATTATAAGAATTTCAGTATCGATATTTCGGTGTATATCAATTTTTATAAAAAAAAATAAAAATTTTAGTATATACCAATTTTTTATAAAAAACTTAAATTTTTTAAAAGCATAAAAAATTTAGTATATACCGAGTTTTCTATAAAATGTATAAGAATTCTGAAATATACCGAAAAGTTTATATCAATTTTTTAATTTTTTTATAAAATTTGATTTTACCTTTTTAACCTTATTTTAAGACGTCTTAAATTAAAAAAAAATTTGTCACAACAATAACTTTATGCGAATAGAATTATTAGGGTTCCAAGCTCTTCCCCCTTTATTGAAGAAAGAGTTGCATAATGAGTAAAATGACCAATTTTGAAGGTTGGGGTATAAAAAAATTAAAAGAAAATAAGTAAATTCCCCAATGGAAATGATTGCAACCTTCTTGAAAGTGACAAATCTTGTTTCCTTAATCTTTAGAAAAACTCAGTACTAATAAGGTTTTCAGTTTACATTTTCTTCCTAACCAAACAAATAATCCATTTTCCCAAAGAAAAGTCAGATGGAAATGGGAGAGAGGTATGGCCTGCAACATCCTATACATACATATACATACATATATATATATATATATACATATAAATTCATGCAAATTACTGTGTGATTGAATATTAACTGTTTGTTTTCTTGTGGGGGATGTCTTTTTGTTCCTGTCCAAATGCCTGTAGGTCTGGTCTCTCTCTCTTTCAAAGTAGCTTTATATAACCTAAAGACTTTTTAAGTTAAGACTTCAAGGAAAAGTTGATATATTTGCAGAAAGCAATACCTTTTCTTCTCTCTATCTTGATATATCAGTAAAGGCTGAATCTTTCCACCACCTGTAAAGCTAAAACAAGACCGGTTGATTCAAAACACACATACTTATGTTGGACAACAACTCTTCAGTTTCAGTTCCATGTTCCTCATCTGACAAGCCTTTGGAAAATGGGGTCACCCAAAAAAGAAAAAGGAAGCCAGCAGGCACACCAGGTTCTTGTTTTTTAGGTTTTTGAGTTGATAATAATAATAATAGATTTTTTTTTTCTTTACATGATTTGAATCGATTTATGTTTGGTTTGTTGTTGTAGATCCTGATGCGGAGGTGGTTTCTTTGTCACCGAAAACCTTGTTGGAATCCGACAGGTATGTCTGTGAGATCTGTAACCAAGGGTTTCAAAGGGACCAGAACCTTCAGATGCACAGGAGAAGGCACAGGGTGCCATGGAAGTTGCTGAAAAGGGAATCACAAGAGGTGAAGAAAAGGGTTTTCGTTTGTCCTGAACCGACATGCTTGCACCATGACCCTTGCCATGCTCTTGGAGATCTGGTTGGAATCAAGAAACATTTCAAGAGGAAACATAGCAACCAGAAACAATGGGTCTGCGAGAAATGTTCGAAAGGGTATGCTGTTCAGTCGGATTACAAGGCTCATCTTAAGACCTGTGGCACCCGAGGCCATTCTTGTGACTGTGGCCGAGTCTTTTCCAGGTTCATGGTTAACTAAATTCAATTTTACTGACAAAATCTAGATTCTCTAATCCTACATAATCTCATGTTGTCTTGTCTCTTTTGTTGTTTCAGGGTGGAGAGTTTCATTGAGCACCAAGATGCTTGCAATTTTCAACGAGTTCAACCCGAGTTAAGGGCTTTGCAGCCTTCCTGCTCGTCTCGAACAGCTTCGGACACAAGCCCTTCGAGCGATGCTAATTTCGGCGTCGTCCCGTCATATGGATGGTCGATGCCGAATTCCACCTCAGATCATCAACAACATCATCAACAACAACGCAATCTTGAACTTCAACTTCTACCGACTAGGGATTCGGATGAGAATTATGCCACTCATTTGAAGCTAGGCGAAAAGAATGCAAGTAGTGATACATCATTGGAAGCAACAAGGTTGAAAGAGTTGGCGAATGGAGAGCTAAAGTTAGCCATGGCCGAGATGGCCTATGCCGAAAAGGCTAGACAAGAAGCTAAGATGCAGATTGAGATGTCCGAGCTCGATTTCGCAAGTGCGAAGAGGATAAGGCAACAAGCACAGACCGAACTCGAGAAAGCTCAGGCCTCGAAAGATCAAGCTACAAAGAAGATCAGTGCTACCATCATGCAGATCACTTGTCAAACTTGCAAGCACTTGTTCCAAACATCGACAGGTGTGGTCCTAGACGATGAGACCTCACTTGCTATGAGTTACATATCTTCAGCCACAACAGAAGGTGAAGGAGAATGATATGATCAAATATCAGATTATCCCTTAAAAATACCACTGTTCTTGATCTGCAACTTGAGTTTTTCTTCTTTATCAAGTATTTTTTTTTTTACTTCTAATATAAAAAAGGTGTGTTTTCATGCAGTTATTGAATTGATTTCATATATCTTTATTTGTTTAATAGAAAAAAGGTAGACATTGTAATTTATATAATCTCTGGTATGAACAATTTAATTATGCCTTTTGAGATTTCTTCAATCTCTTGCTACAGTGCTATAACACCTGCAGGTATGCCATGTGAAAGTTCTAAACATGACTGTATTCTTCAGTTTTTAGATTATTCATTCTATCCATTGGCCTAAACTATGGTAAATTACATAAATATGTTGAATTTTATTATCAAACCTATTTTAGTCACTGAAGTTTTAAAATGTTCAACTTACTCATTAAAGTTCAGACATTGAACGTTTTTGTCACTCATTTTTTAAGTTTTTGACAACTTTATGACATGGACTCCGTCCATCTTCACCATCGTCGTCAATCATAGAAGATGATCATTTGGTCTCAAGTTTCACCAGTTGCTTTATCTCAGCCTCCTGAGTCCTAATTCAACCTCCATATCATAAAAAATACCTCGAAATTCACGAATCGTATAAAAATTTATCAATTTTTCTCTTGTTGATCTCTCTCTTTCGTTGTCAGAATTAATTCGTTTCACAATATATTGTTTTTCGCGTGCTGATAAAGCTTTCCATTGTTCGGATCTTGGAGAAGTTCCTTCATTCTTTAATAAATGGACATCAACTAAAAGTTAACGAAGGAGTGACAAAAAAATATTCAATCTCTAAACTTGAGTGAGTAAATTACACGTTTTGAAATTTTAGTGACTAAAATAAGTTTAAGAGTAAAGTTCAGTGATGATTTACATAATTTACCCATAAACTATAATAAACCTAGATTAAGACATAAGCACACACTTATATCGAAGAAATTATATCATGAGCCCGACTCACCACATCAACTATGATCCCATCCAATTATAATCACCCACTTCATCACTAATCTCCAACTTATTTTTTCCAACCAATGAATCTTTACTCATAATTTTCATGTCATTTTAAAAATATAATTTCTGAAAATCATATTAATTACATAACTGATTAGTGGTGAAATAAGTGATTTTTATTGGTTAAAGACTACGACTGATGTGATGAGTCGGACCTATGATATAATCTCTCCTTATATCGACTGTTAGTTGAAATGCAAAAACAAGTTCCGAAAAAAATGTAAGTTGTGTTGGATTTATCTTCACCTGATACTATAGCCAGTTGGTGTGGGCTTCCTTTTTTAATTTTTTTTCCTTGTGTTTTTGTCGGAAACATTATAATAATAGGAAGAAAAAAGAAGAAAGAGTTCAAAAAATAATGCTTAGCTTGCTTGTTAGATTTTAAGCAAACATAATCTTGAAAGGATCTGCATGCAAATACAATTTCGATTATATTTAAAATCGAATTGATTATTATTACAGGAGCTCGAGGACCATTTTTATTAGAAAATGGGAAGGAATCATTCAAAGATGGTGACCTTCAGAGACGGAGCTGTGTGGATGAGGAGGGACAATCATTCTTCACCCTGAATTTTTTTAATTTTTTTATAAATTTACTTTTTTATTTTTAATATTTATGTTTTATTTTCTTAATCTCAAATTCGACTCTCTCCCTAATGACCCTAAAATACAAACACCAAGATTGAGTGTTAGAAGAGAAAGAAGAGGAATGTCATTTTCATTACATTTGTGTCTCTTTAAATTTCTTACAATATAAAAGAAAAATGGAAAAAAAACATGTTTTTCAGTGCCACAGTTGAAATGGTAATAGGCAGGCAGTAGTCCTTCTCAGCCATAAACACAAACTCTCATACATACTTTTGTCATCTGCTGAAAGCTAATATTTATTTATATATTTTTTAATTTTTTTATAATATATACATGTGTTACAGATAAAATTGTTCGAATTTTGATCTTTACTAATAGGGTTTATATGTATACATATGGATAATATAAGCATCTTAGTTTTAGAACTTAAGAAATTTATTTTGAATCTAGTCTTTAAAGATTTTAGGGAACGAGTTTTAAATTTTAAGGGTATGGTTATAATTTAGGGCTTAAAATTAAGGGTTTTAGTGAATGAGTTTTGGATTTAGGGGTGTAGTTACATTTTAGGGTTTATAAATATATATATATATATATATAATTATATTACCTTACAAACTAAACTCCAGGGCTAGCTATGAGGGAAGAACCCTGAGCAGTCGCTCAAGGCCTCCGATCAGCTAAACCCTTAAATTTAATTATATATATTTTTTAATTTTTAATTTTATAATTTATTTAAATAGATAAATAAATTTAATAATTAAAATTAATTTTTTAGATATATAAATAAATAAATCTAACAATAAAAATAATATATTTAAAATATTAAATTAATTTCGATGTTATTTTTTATGTCTAACACTAAAAAAATAAATTTTAAATACTAACCCTAAATTTTAAACACTATATCAATATACTAAAAAATTTAATTTTTATTCAGGGTTCAAAAATTTTTAAAACGGACAACTATATTCTAATATATAAATCTTAAATTTTAAACCCATAAATTTAAACCACTATATTCCCACCTTTTTATGCAGTTTCCTTTGCCTTCTTTTCTTTTGTTGGTTCCATGGATAGATAGCTATTGAATGTTCTTCTCTTTAATTTAATGCAAAAACGAGTATGGATAGTAGTTGGGCGGGACAGATTTTTGGTGTTTTGATTTTAATCTGAAATTTAAATTATCTGTTTTATTCGATCTGATTTTAATATATTTTATTTTTAATTTGATTCGAAATAATAAAAATTATAACTTGACTCTGATTTGGTCTCGATATTTTAATAAAAAATCTAACCAAATTCGACTCAACCCGGAAAAAATAATAAAAATTATATATTATATTTACAAATATTATATATTATATAAGGCTGGATCGGATAAAAAAAATTTACCCTAAAACCTAACTCAACACAAATATTATATATCAGGTCCGGTCGGGACCTAACGAATTTAGATTATACTGTCTTCCCTAAAATGAAGGATGAAATTGAAATATAAAGTAAGGAAAAGTCATGAGAGCTAAAAATTTAAAAGTTATATAACTTTTAAAAATTAAAAGTTAAAATACATTTTTGGTATTTGAATTTGGTTTCAAAATTCAATTTGGTACTTTTTATTCTGTGTCTAACTAGATATTAAATTGTAGTTTAGATATCAAATTTATTATCTAAACAAAGTAAAGTTTACAATAATCAATATTCAGAGTTAATATCTACGATAAAACTAGGATTTGAAGTTAAGGGTAAAATGTAAATAATTGAAAGTGAAGGATAAATTTATAAATAAATTAAATTTAAAAAATAGGGGACAAAGGCAATTATCCCTCCCCACCTTTATATGCCCCCGTCACTGTCTACATTTATTTCAAATCCGCTGAAAATAATACTTAAAATAACCTAATAAATATCTAGTTTCATATCTACATATATATTTTTTTTCAAAAACTTATCAATATCTATATATTTGAATTTTTAAGGATTTATATTCGATATATTAGCAATAAAAAAATATTCCACACGTTTCAAAAATCTAGCAAAACTGTGGGCTTTGTTTGGTCCAGAACACAAGGTTTGGGCCAACTACATAAGAGCCCTTATGACTCGCAATTTGGATATAACATTCTAGAATTGGGTATTTTTAAAACTATGGTTAAATTCTTATATTAGTCCCTGTATTGTATATAAATTATGAGTTTAGTCTCTAGACTCTAAGACGATTTTTTATAATCCCTATACTTCTAAAATTTTAAAAATTTCGAGCTAGGATTGAAGTTTAAAATGTCAAATAGTACAAGAACTGAAATTATCAAATTATAGTTTGGAGATTAAATCTACAATCTATAATTAGTATAAGGACTAATGAGTAAAAAAACATTTTAGGTACTTGGAAAATATTTTAATATACAAGCTTGTGTAGATTTTAGTTTACATAAACTCTTTAATTTTAGGGTTTAGGATTTAAAGTTAGGGTTTGAGATTTTAGTGCGTAAGGTGTAGAATTTAGAGTTTGAGGTTTATATTTTTGGGTACTTGATTTTAAAATATAAGGTTTAAATATTATAAAAGGATTGTGTAAATTATTTTACATAATTTGAGTATAAAATAAAACTCGTAAAAAAAATTAGTATATTTTAAATATTTATTTATGATATAAACTTAATTTATTTGTTATTTTTTATGAAAATATCTAATTAAAAGTTAAATAAAAGCCTTAGTTGGTATCACGTCTACATTTTCGACTATAATTTTTTAGGGTTAAATTTTTTAAAAATCAAAAGTGAAATTAGAAAGACTTTTTCGATAATAATTATATTATTTAATTTTTAAAATCTGGGATAAAATTTATATAAGATGAACGTAAATATTCATTGCAGCAATTTACCTTGATTTTTTCGCTGCTAAATCGTCAAGTCGTCAATGTTTAATGATAACAAACGATTGAATGACCTTTTCACCATAAAAATATAAGTAATTTTATTAATCGGTTTTTAAAATCAATAATCAACTCTATACTAGAAAAAAATATAAGTGAATTTGGTTGTGTGTAAAACCGAGTTCGGTTAACTGTTAGCAAATTATTTCGGTTAATCGATAAATTCGGGTCACTCATTTTGACTTGGCCGGAAAAAATTCAAAAATGACTGAGTTATAAAATGGAAATTGATCAACTCAAAAAGTTTAATAATTAATTGATCAATTTTTTATATTTAACTCGACTTTTTAAAATTTTGTATGATATATTATATCCAACGTAAAAATATAAAGAAATATACGTATATTATATATGCATGTGAAAGTTTAAACACGACTTATTCATTAAATTAGTTTAATATATTTTTATTCGACTCGATAGAACACGAACCGTAACCTCATATGCAAAATTGCCAAAGTCTGTGTGTTGTGTCCTGTTTTCTGAAGCAACAGCCATCTCTGTCTTTGATTCCATGGTTTGGTGCCAACATTTTGCAGCCTTCAATTGCAATCAATCTTTCAACGACTTAAATCAACAATATTTTATATATTTTTAAAATTATTAAATAACTAAAATAAATTATTCACGTGTTTTATATATTTTATATATTTTTTAAATTATTAAATAACTAAAATAAATGATTTACGTGTTTTAAACTCACATATATCATATTTTAAACTAGAATAAAATTTTTAAAGAAAAACTCACATGTCTTAATTTTAATGTGCAAAAGATTTCATTAATTAGAAATATAATTAATAATTATAGAACCAATAATTATTCTAAACTTAAATTAAAAAAAAAAGTTTTTTTTTGAATAAGAAAAGAACTGTTCTCGAGCATGCTTGCCTGCCAAAGTTGGATTCTACGTCATCATGTATTCTTTATAACGTCATTATACCGTATTATACCCGTACAAGTCAATAAATATGTGTATATTTACAATTTTATTTGATTTTAAAAAATATAAATACATTATTCTTTATCATTAAGATTATTTATTAAGTTTACGTATATTTATTTTTTTATTTAAGGTGGCCTATCGCTATAATTATTTAATTAAATGTAAACTTTATTTTTTATTTAATTATTAAGTGATTATTTGATTAAATAAATATTTTTGAGTAAATTATCATTCCAAATTTTATATAATTTTATTAAGAAATTTTTGTTATTTTTTAAAATAATTTGATACAAAGATATTCTCAATTAAATACTCACAATTTGGAATTTGGGAAAAGAAAAAAAAAAGGCAGAAAAGAAGATATATATTCTCACGTCTACCTAGGATTTTCTTTTATATTCATATTTTCCCCTTTTATAAAATAAAGAAGAATAACAATTAATAAGAAAAGGGAGAGGTAAAATAATATTTATAGGGATTTGCTAAATTTTATTCAGTCATTTTTATAATTACTTTTTTATATCTATGTTGAATTAAAAATTAACATTTTTTTTACCTTTTGATTAACATTTTTTATATTAATCCTTAATATATTTTGATCGACAATTATCCATGAACTTGGTAAAAAAAATAATTATCGATATTTTTATGGTGTGGAACTATGATATCGTATAACATCATTAAAATGATAAAAATATAAATTTAGAATTTTATATGGAACATTTTTTTAATAAATTAATAGTGATTACAGTATTATCTGTTCTAAAATATAATCTTTACCATTTGATATTGACCGTTTAATCACTTTACTAGCAGCGCTAGTATTCAAACTCGTAATCTCTAAGAACAACAATAGTTACTTTAATTACTTGGGTTAGAGGACTCGTGCTTATATGGACCATTTTGTGTGTGAATCATATATGTCACATTTATTCTGCTAATGGCCTAACTAAATAATAATTACATCAACAACATAAACACCTTTTTGATATAGTTCATGTTCATTTTATGGTTAATGTTCGAGATTTGTGACTTATTCTTCCAATAATATCATCTCCGAAATTTGAAGTTGAATTCTCTCATTAAAAGTATAATGCGCCTTGTTATTGCACTCACGGACGATATAAAACATTTTTATTTAAATTTCCCTTTATTTAAAATTTTCATGCACAACTTAACTGGGTAAAAATCATCTACCTCTTTATCGTGCCTCCATCCATGCCTCTTATTGAAAAATTCTAAAAAATTAAATTTTAAACCTTAACCCTTATTCTCTATATCTTAAATCCTAAAATCCTATACCCTAAAAAATATACCATACCCGTATTTCTCTAAACCCTACCTCTAACCTCTAACCTTAAACCCTAAACTCTAAACCCTAAATCTTTTAATTTAAAACGAAGACACAAATAAATGCATATGGAAAAGAAATAGATGATTTGCACCTATCTTAACTACATTTACGTATGTGGCCAATTTCTTTGGAAAAGTGAAATTTAATGCATTATTATCATTTTATTTATAATTAATGGCCATTATTATAAATTAAGTTTAAAATTCAAATTAATAAAATAATTACAACAAATCTGAATGGGGCCTATCCAAAATGATATTGTAAGGATGATAGGTATACATCATCTAAAAAGGTCAAAATCCTCCCCACCTAAACAAATATATGTGTATGATGTTTATGTTTTGAAGAGACAAAACCCTAATCTCCATCCCTCTAATCTGAACCATTGGATTTGCATGATAATCCCCCTCATTGAGAAGTCATAGGAAATGAATGGTGATGATTTCAGGTGCAGGTGAGAACAGACCTATGGTGGGCAACATGTTAGGTTTGTTTCTGGGGTCCTAAGCTTTTTATTATTCCTGTCTGCAGGTAAATGGTGGGTATTGACTATTGAGTATTGACCTAACCAGAACAAGACAAAACTCAAGTCATTTGTAATAATAAATATATGAAGATGGAAGATATTAGACTGATGATTGGAGCATATTCATGAATTTTATAAACTTATTTCAGATACCCATTTTCCTTTTTGTTCTTGAGAATCTAGTAGTGCTTATTGTTTATTGGCAATGAAATCAATGGATTCTTACTCATATATATTCTACCCTATTGTTTCATGTAGTAGAAGACAGTTAAAAAGTTAACTAGTAGTTGGATTTAGAGATGGATCGATCGGTCCGTTTAACAGTGAGTTTTAGTTTATTTTTATTGTTGATGATGTGTTACTGACCTTAATCAGTTGTGTCGTTAAAGAAATTATAATGTTTAAAGTAGACCTACGCTTGTATATTAATATAAGATAATAAGATTTTGATTTTGTTGTGTTAGTCTTCGAGATTGGAATAATGATTAACAAGTACAATCAGGGATATTCTATTTATAATCAGAGGTGTTAGATGTAGTAGCCGTTTCTCATGTTCACTGTCTAAAATCAAACCTTAATATTTTGGTTAAATATTCATTAGTATTTGAATTCGAGAAATTGGATAACTTTTGCTCGAGTTTTGAAACTTTCTCAAGTAATTTGTTTGAAACACCAAATACCCCCTAAAAATTTCAAGTTTTTTTATATTTTATATATATATATATTTTTATTTTTTCTATTGATAATCTAATTTTGTATCCCTTAAATTATTATAATTTTATACCTCTATATTTTTAATATAATTTCCTGATAGTTTACACCCCTTATATAAAATTTTGGATTCGAAAACATTCGAAGTTATTGAAACTGAAAACCGGCGAGCACAGTTGCAATTAGCTTCCACATATGGTCAATGTTCATGATATGGTTTCAGACACCAAAGGGACAAAAGCTATGGTTCCCTTTGGTTTGGTGTCTTTGTCTAAACAAAATTTGGAAAACTATCATTCCATTAGCTTTTCCTTTTCCCCTTCTTTTTTACCCCATCTTTCCTTTCTTCTTGCTTCTTCTTCACGTTCCATTTAATACTAAATGGAAGACGAAAAGGATCGAGTCTTAGTTCAATTAATACGATTGTTACAACAAAACAAATTTAATTACAAAACCCAATACTTTTTTAAACATACCGATGCGATTACTATATAATATATGTTTATTAGTTTTAACGTTTTCATAAGGTACACATATCGTGCAGATAAACGGCTCGAACCCACATTCATGCATGATTCATCATTCATACAACCACCCCCCTATTCTTTCCTCTCCTATACAAATTTTCAAACAAAAGCATGAGCTATGCTCCTTAACCTTTGGTTCGAAAAATAGTGATGGTGCCTCGCCCTTGAGTGTGTATTTTGGTAAGAGCCACAACAGCTTTCCCAGAAAGGCCAGGACCGTCGGCAGACACGCATGGCCGACAAGCGAAGTCCCCCACCGGGTGTCTTACCGGCCTTGTCGGCGGCATTAGAATCCTTTTGTTAATGTCGTTTAGCGTCATATCGCCTTCGATGCCGCCGGGCTTAACCAATGCGAATGGATAAACAACCCTCCTGACCACCCGTTTCTTCTTTGTCTTAACAACGCTTCCTTAAAAACATCGAACAAAAACAAAAAGAATCCACAGATTGCTAAATGTACTCATTTTTAACATTGTAAGAACTTGTTCTTTTGTTATTTACCAGAAGAAAATGACTTGGTTTTGGCTGCTGAGAGCTTGTATGAAGAAGAAGAAGGTGAATCAAAAGCTTCTTCTGGTGTTTTTATCTCTGCAATAATGTTTGGTTCCTCGCTGCTCATGGATGTGCTCATTGGTTCATCTTAAAAAAAAGAATCCATCTTGTCTTAAAATTCGAACATTGAACTTGTTGTCTTGTTAGATTAACTGATTGTGATATTATTACCTGAAACGCCATTAATGCTTGTTGTTAACTGGCTGATGCAGGTGAAATCTTGAGCGTGTCCCCAGTTGCAGTATCCTTGCTGCTTGAGATCATTGAAACCGTTGATTTGATTTTGATCATGATCATCGTTGTACAACAACAGTCGTCTTCGTTTGGACCGTCCGGTGAATTCAAGCAAAGCATCTTCGAGATACCCAGAAGATAAATCTGGATGTGGAAACCGCCATGCGGCTGTTCCTGTTCCTGTTTCAGTTCCATCCATTACTGCATTCACATGCACAGAGACACACAAGATTTAAAGTAGAAGAACATGAGTTTAAAAAACAATCATGAAGCAAAAACTACAGTGGTAAGAAAGGAAAAGAGAGTGTGTGTTTTTACCTAAAGACATGTCTGCGTTGAGAAGTCCAAGGTTTTGAAGATCCCAACCTAGGGAAGGGCCATGGAGGCTGTTGCTGCTAGCAGTGTAATAAGCCATGGAGTAGAACAAAAATCTCACCCATGTTTGTTGGGAGTCAAGGTCTCTCTTAAATAGATACGAAAACATTTAAAAAAGAATAATGAAAAAAATGTTCATATCTTTTGACCGAATAATTATTTAGTTCTTTATTATTTTTGATAAATTAACACAGTTTTATTTTGGGTTAAAATAATCTTTTTATAGACAGAGACGGAGCTATGCAAGGGTGGGAGGGTTGTTGTCCCTCACAAAATTTTTGGTATAATTACACTTTTGGTCCCTTTTAGTTTAAATGTTAATTAAACAGAGTTTTTGTCCCTCTAAAATTTTAAATTTAAAGGTTTAATAGACTCTTTTCCCTCCCAGTAGTAAATCTTAGCTTCGTCCCTGTCTATAGATAAAAATTATTAGTTATGAAACAACAGAGATCGAGGTATATGAGGTAAGGAGGGACAATCACTGAATAAAAATCATCTGTCTTTTTATCATGCATCATTTCATGTCTCCTTTGAAAATTTTCTAAAAAATTAAGTTTTAAGCCCTAACCCTTATTTTTTATATCGTAAACCCTACATCCTAAAAAATACACCCTTTCCCCCCTAAATCCTAACCAGAACCTCCAACCTTATACTCTAAACATAAACCTCTAATTTAAAGCGGAAGCATGAATAGAGACATGAGAAAGAGGTAGACGATTTGCACTCGCTATCGCCCCTTACCCTCCAGATTTTTTTAATTTTGTTCCTTATTTATTATTTTTAAAAAAAAAATATTTTTTATGAATTTATCTTCCACTTTCAAACAGTTATGTTTTATCCTTTTACCCTAAATCCTAGTTTCATCGTTGAACAACAATAAATAACTTAAAATAATTATTCAAACAAAACTAATTCGTAAAATTTAAAATATTTTAAAAATAAAAATAATTATTTAATCTAACATTATTTTTTAGAATTTTATGTCTTTTAAAATACACCTACACCCATAGTTCCATGTTCCTGTAACTTCGTAATGTTTTGATTGGGTTGTTGTAAAGAGAAAAGATAAAGGTGTGAAATTTACATGTTCAGTCAACGGCAATGGAGAGAGAAAAACAAAAGTGTTTTTTTTTTCTTGGGATATGAGACATTATTTTTTGAAATTTAATATTTTTATTTAATTTTAATCATAAATGTGGGGTTTGGTATTATGGGGGACTAAATAATTGAAAAACTTATGATATCATACAGGGTGATTTTTCATGGAAAAGGGAAGGGTTGGTGGAATTAGGGTGGAATTATGAGTAGATAAATTGAGTAATTTTAAAATAAATTAAATTTTAAAAATAATAAAATTAAATGTTATAAAAATAATTAAAATCAAAAGTGGGTTCAAGTTGATTTATTAATTTTAATCAACGAGTCTTAAAAATATATATTAAAAAAATTTTAAAAATATTATGACTTAAATATAATAATTTTAAATTTATCGATGACCTAAAATATAATTAAACTATAAATTTCAATTATAATCGTAATTTTCACCCCTATATAAATCTGGGTACAAATCGTCTATCTCTTTCTTATGTCTGCGTTTGTTTTAAATTATAGGTTTAGGGTATAGGATTTAGGGTTTAAAATTAGGGTTTATGGTTATGGTTTAGGGAATTAGGGGTAGGTGTATTTTTTAGGGTGCATGGTTTAGGGTTTAGGATATAAAAAATAAAATTAAAGTTTAAATTTTATTTTTTTAAAAAAAATTAACGAGAAACATAAATGGAGGCATGATAAAGAGGCAGAAGATCTCTACTATGTAAATCTATCCCTGGTTTGAAGATTAAAAGTTTTGAATATAAAAATAATTAAATAATATTTTATAAATTATTATTTACAAATTTAAGTTCGAATAAATACAAACACGATTCAAATAATATAAAATGTTAAAAAATAAAAGAGAATTAATTATCATCTTTAACGACCACGTTAGTACATTAACTATCAATATTAATCAAAGATTTAATTAGTATAATTTTAAAAATTGATAATTAATTAAATATGTTTTTATAAAAAAATTAAAATAATTATGTAATATGAATTCATAAATAAAATATCCCGTAAGAAAAAATATAAAATATTGTCTAAGTTTCTTTTATCATCTTCAACCCTTTATTAAAATTCTTGTAGGCGGTCCATTAAGAAAAAGGAATTCTTGTAAATGAAATTCCTTTCTTTCTTTCTTTCTTTTTCTAATAGGTGGCGGCAGGGTCCACATATGGGCATGCTTGTGGGGTCCATGGAAAATGTACAACTTTCATTCATACAAGAAAATAAGCATAAGATTATTACGTGTATTATTCGATTTTAATTAAATTAATTGATTGAATTAGATTTATTTTTATTAATTTAATTAATTAATTTTAAATAAATTTGGTTAATAGTTAGATTTTAAAATAATAATTATCAGTTAATTCAGTTTAAAATCGGTTTAAATAACTTAATTAATCTAAATTATTATATATTAAATATTATATATATTATATTTATTTTTAATCATTATACTTTTAAAAATATAAAATTATCGTTAATTTTTTATCAAATTTTAATAAAATAAAAATTTAGTGATTAAAAAATTATTTTACCATAATTTAATGATTTATTGGGTAATTTATCCAAAATTTTATAATAAATTTGGATTAATTCAAAAATTGACCGAATTAGTCAAAATAATTTTAGTTCGATTAATTTGGTTATGATTAATTCGGTTCGGTTAACGGTTAAAATTTTAAAATTTTCGATTAATTCAGTTATGGTTAATTCGGTTTGGTCACCGACCGAATTAACCGAATACACACACCTACACAAGATGACACATTAGTAAGAGAGACGAGTCTAATATTGTTAAGATATTTATTCCGAATGCACACACCTAGAGTTGATTCTATCTTAGCTAAGTTTAAAAGATAGGGTTGTAACTGTTACCCCTTAAAACCGGTAAAAAGGTTGAATTCATAGTGATTTGGTTGAAATCTTTAGTTGTGTGCTAAGGTAGTGGATATAGGTGTGGTCGGACCACTCTAAAGTTATTGTGTTATCTGTCCAATTCTTTCGATTTTAATAAATTCAACCAAGTACAAAAAAAAAAAAATCCACTTGACGATTATCGGTGATCGATTCGAGTTTACATATCAATCCTTTCAAATATAAGGCATGATACAATTTTTATACGACATTAATTGAAAATACTATAATATGTAAAATTAAAAATATTATATTTTTTAATAATATTTTAGATTGATAATTAAATATCAAAATTTAGCTTCAAGTAATAATATTTATATTTTTATAACCTTTTAAGTTTTTATAAATATCAAAAACTTGTCTTTAAGTATAAATACTATCAGGAGATATTAACTTAAAATATTATATATAGAACATTCTTAACTTTATATCCTATATTTTATAACATTTTTAATGAATATCGTGTTATTATTTTGTAACTATATCGTACTGTAAACTTATCCTGAATAAGAAAAATCATATTATGGGCCTAATTTGTCATTAATTATTTACTTTAAAATATATTTTTAAATGATATGAAAAAAATAAGAGAAGATTCATTGATCGAAAAAATAATTTAAAAATAAAAATAAAATATATAATTATAATTGGATAAAATCATAATTAACATGATAAATCAAACTCATGATATAATTTTTCCATAAAAAAAAGGTAGATTATATGATAATTTTTTTTTTCACTCCATGGTCCAAAAACTCTGCCCGGGTATGTGTGTTAGTGTTACCCACATTGTATTTTGTGAGTGAAATGTCACTTTCATATGTTTTTTTTTCCTGAGTAATACATAAAGTTATCAGGGACGGAATAAAGATAAAAAATCTAAAATATTAAATTAATTAAAAATAAATTTTAAAAATTATAAAATATTTATTTATCTTAAAATAGTAGTTTTTTTATTAAAAAATATTTATTATTAAAAAAATTTAATTTAAATTATTATTAAAAAATCTAACATTTTAACTTTTATGAATTTAAAAAATATAAATAAAAATTAATTTATTTAATTTTAATTTTATAAATAATTATTATTTTAAACAATAAAAGGTTGGGAGTTATGACTTGACTAGTTTTAAAATAGTTAACTTGATGAATTTTAGTGTATAACTTAAATTTAATTTAAATTTTTTATCTTGTTTAAATTTATATTTAAATAAAGTATTAATTTAAATATTTTTTATATTTATATATAATACATATAAATATTTTTCAAATGCGATATACCTATACTAAACTAAGCTAAAAGATATAATTAAAACTTAAAAATCAATTTATTAATTTATTAAAAACAAAATTTATTCAAATTTTATTCTATAAATTTAATATTTTTAAAATTAAATCAAAATTTTAATTTTTTCGATACGAATTTTACTAACTCCCAGTCTCTCTTCCTTTGTTCTGGGACTGTGTACCCATGAAAGTTTGAACATGTATTGGTGCAGGAAAAGCTTGGGACAAGGACTTGAGGATGAACCCATTTATCTTGAGAACAACAATTCATGTAAAAAGAACTTAATTATAAAATAAATATTTAAATTATGTTTTTCTTAATAAGTATTTAATTTTTTTTATTAAAATAGTATTTTGACTTTTTTTTAAATAAATGTCTAATTTGATTTTAAAATAAATTAAAAGTAAAATTTTTTGTACCTATTTCAGCCAAAAGTAAAATCTTAGACAACTATTTCGGTCAAAATACTTTTATATCAAATCAGATAATTTAATTTTTTTAAGTTGAGTTTTAGGGTATAATAAATAAAAAAAAGATATTTTAATACATATTGCATAAACCTTTTAATTTTAGGGCTTAAGATTTAAGGTTTTGGTTTAAGGGTTTAGTGTGTAGGGTGTAGAATTAAGGTCTACAACTCGAATTTAGAGTTTAGGGTTTAAGGTTTTAAGGTACTAATATTTAAAAATTTAATTTTTAATTTTATAAAAATATATAATTTTTTATACGATTTATGTATTAAAATATAACTCTAAATAAAATCTGTGAATTAATTAACTAATTGATTATTAAAGTTTTATGTTACCCAAAAGTATACTAGGATTAAGAAGCTAAAAAGAAGTATAATTTTTTTTATTACAATGTTTTTTTTTTATTTCAATGTTTTATCTTGATTAATTTGAATCAATTCGTTTTGTATATTTAGTTTTGATAAGTGAGTCTTCCGACAAAGATTTTTTACATACATAAGTAGGGACAAATACAAAAATTTAGGGTTAGGAAACAACAGCCTTAATCGGGGTCCTCCCACACGCACCGGCCGCACCAACATCCTTAATCGGGGTCTCCCACACAAATCGGGGTCCTCCCACAAGGCAACAAGGTTTTGAGATCGAAAATCATTTCTGATCTCTATTTATCCACTAAAATCAAATATACGACGCACATATCGATCCGAATTAACCACGCAAAGTTATTCAAGTTTCAAGGATCATTAAGTTATGAAATAATCCATTACATTAATGGTTCAACTCAGAAAGACAACAACTCAGTATCTCAATATGCTTCTCAAGCTTGAAAATAAAAACAATAGGTGGAAACATAGTGTGGTAAATTAAAGATAAAAAATATATAGAAAAAACTTGTTAGAACAAATTTCTAACATATTTTGTTCTTGTTAGTCTTCCTCTCGCTCACATATTTCTTCCAGTATGCAGTGATTTCCCTCTGGGTTTCAATGGCAGTCTTCTTTACGGTGCTGTTGTTACCGTGCTCTTCCTCGGCCATGGCCAGTTTGGCACTCACCTTTGCAGGGAGCATATCCAGTTCATGTAGCACCTTCTCTATGTCCATCACGAGACGTTCTGCCAGGGTGCGGGAGAAGTCTTCCCTGATGACGACACGCAACACGGTGATGTGTTGTGCGTCTGCAGGCATGGTGTAGGCCGGCACGATCCAGCCGAACCGGCGTAGCATCTCGGCTATCTCGAACTCATCATGCCGTTTGTTGTCCTTGAGAGAAAACGCCACCAAAGGGACCCCTTCGTCCTTGGACACGATGTCGAACCGCCCTGTTTTCTCCAATCCTCGTTTCAGAACCATGGCGTTTTCATGACAGTTCTCCATCACATTCCTGTATCCCTGTGACAAACACCATGGAACATAATTCATAAGTCGAAGGACACATGCTACATATACTAGACGTAACTGTTTCGTACAATCATTTTTCTCGTATTCTTACCTCGTAACCCAATCGAATCAGCTGGTAATACTGAGCAATGACTTGGCTTGAACCTTTGGAGAAATTGAGAGTGAAAGTGGGTTGATCAGCTCCAAGGTAATTAATATGGAAAATAAGTTCTTCAGGCAAATCTTCCTTGTTTCTCCAGATAACCCAACCAATACCAGCATAGACCAGACCATACTTATGTCCACTAACATTGATGCTTTTAACAAGTGGAAGCCTAAAGTCCCATTCAAGCTCAGGGTACAAAAATGGTGCAATGAACCCACCACTAGCTGCATCAACATGAATTGGGGTATCCCATCTGCATCAAGAAAGATCAAATTCAGTACTTGATGTTGTTTCGACTTTCCAGTTACTCAAATTTATGAAAAGTTTTGATATTTACCCAGTTTCCTTGTTCTTTTCAATCAAGAGATCATTCAAAAGCTTGACATCTTCAAATTCTCCATTCAGGGTCGAACCGAGAATGGCTGCAACACATATGGTGTTTTCATCAACCATTTCCACAGCTTTGGCAGGGTCCATTACATAGTAACCTTCCCTCAGTTTCACTTCCTTCAACTCGACTTCGAAGTACCTAGCGAATTTCTCCCAGCACACTTGAACATTGGCTCCGGTCACAATGTTCGGCTTGTCATATGGTTTCCCTTCGGCTTTACGCTTGTTCTGCCATTTCCTCTTGAAGGCAAGGCCAGCCAACATGATTGCTTCCGATGACCCAACCGTTCCCACTCCAACCGCGGTCTCCGAGTCCCCAAGTGGTGCATTGAACAAATGTGCTATCATGTTCACACAACGATTCTGCATTAAGAAAAAAAAAACGACTTTTTGATCAGGGATTATGATTGATTCCACTACCAAAGAGGCAAAGACCATTCAATTCGATTCGAATTCCATCCGATTCGACCGGTACCTGAAGCTCGGTGGTGACAGGGTATTCATCCATGTCGACATAGTTCTTGTTAACAGCATCCATGATGAGCTTATCGCATTCAGGCTCCATCCAGGTGGTGACAAAAGAGGCAAGGTTCAACCTCGGGTTCCCATCGAGCATCAGTTCATCGTTGATAATCTGATAAGCAGCTTCTTTCGGTATCGACTCTTCCGGCATCTTGAACCTGCAAATATTTCCCAACACAAACACATTAACCACATGTTTTCCACCATTAAAGCATACCCTTTTACAGAAAACCAGAGATTCATGGCCCATGGGGTTACCTTGGAAGTGAATTCCGGACATAACGAGAGGCAAAAGTTGAGTGAACAGAGACATCAGTTTGAGAAGCTGTCTTAGAAAGCACCATTTTTTATGATTAAATGAATGAACAGAGAACAAATCAAAGAAGGATTCTTTTCGTAAAGCTAGAACTGAACTGTTGTTTTGTTGATGAAGGAGGAAACGAGAGGCAAATGGGTATTTATAGTGATGCATTGTAAGGGGATTTTGGTCCATTTGACCCTTTACCATGAAAAAGAGAAGGTCAAAGAACGCCATCGCAGCCGTGTTTAGACGGTGGTGGGATTGTTCAACTCATTGGCCGGTCCACCACCTTGTTTCCTAGTTTCCCACGGATGGAGGGAACTTTCCTCCCTATGATGCCAACTTTCAACCCTCGAGCCTCTTCAAAGCATCGTTTGGTTCATCCATGGATTCTTTATCATTTTATTTCTATATAAAACCTTAAAAATAAAAGAAATATCAAACTCAACAAAGTGGTTTCAAGAAAACGAATGATATTTTATATTAAGAGAAATACTTTTTTTAATGAAATTTTTGGTTAATTATTTAAAGTTAATGTTAGAGTTTAAAATTAAAGTATGAAAAATTTGAAATACGATGTATATCTTTAAGATTTAAGATTTAAAATTTAATTTTTAGTATCAGGACATAAAAGAAACAAAAAAAAAATATAAAACAAATATCTTAAAAAACTCAAATTCAATTGTTTTATCAGCAATATGTAAGTTCTTTGTCAAAAAATTAAAAATATGCATAAATAAATACTAAAAATTTAAGTTTTAATATTAACCCTAAATTCTAAACCTTAACCTTAATCTTAAACTCTAAACTTAATTTTTTAGTGGGTACATAAATAAAAACACTAAAAAATAAGATTTTTATTCGATTATTAAGACACGTGTTATAATTTTTAAAGGAGTATTATAATTCAAATTCTGATATTATAGATAAAATAATTTAAATTACTTATACCTTCAATAATATTATTGAAAGTGAGATTTAAAGGAGTCTCAATTACTCGAACAAAAATCATCTGCTTCTTTTCTGTGTCTCATTTTATGCCTCCTTTGAATTTTTAAAAAAAATCAATTTTAAACTTTAAACCTTTATTTTTTATATCTTAAATACTAAACCCTACACCCTAAAAAATACATTCTACCCCTAATTTTTTAAACCTTAACCAAAACCCTAAATCCTAAACCTCTAATTTGAAGTGGAGTATAAATTGAGACATAGAGAGTGGCAGACGATTTGAATCCCAACTTCTCTCCACTTGCATCCTAAATTCCTAATTATCAAGTTGGTATTAAATTCCTTATGTAGCCAGATATTTAGTTTTAACTATATTGAATTTAATCAATTCTATTTTAATTATTTTAGGATAAAAATAATCATAAAAGAAAAAAATAATCTCATTTATGATAAATTATTATTTCAAAAATAATCTTAAGGTAATTACAAGATTAATGACAAGCTACAATTTAAAATTGAAGATAAAACGTAAAATTTTAAAAGTAGAAAGAAAATTCAGAAATAAACAAATTTTAAATTTTTTTAAAGGAACGGTTGTTGTTCCTAGAGGTCACGGGTTCGAGCATCATCGATATCAGCAGAGTGATTGAGCGATCAATGTTAAATGGTAAAGATTATATTTTATCACTCTAGCTTGTCAAAAAAAAATTAATAGAAATGAACTTATTAGATTCCTTTATGACGAATTATTATGCCTAATTTTCTTAATTATCCTACTAATTTGAGGGTTAGTAGTGTAAGATTAAAATATGTATTTTGAAAAATAAATAAATATCTGAGACTACCAAACATGGCCTAGTGGCCATGTCGTGTCTTATTGTATAAAATTAGAACGTGTGGATGTGGAGCAAAGTCAAAAAGAATAGCCCCAAAGGTCTTTGAATTATAGTCAATTATCAAAAATAAATTATTAGTATTTATAAAAGTTTTAAAAAATATTTTTATATAATTTATTAATCGATTAATTCAGATGATATTAATATTATAGAGATTATAGGATCAGGACGACTCTATTTTTAATTTCTTTTATTTACTGTCAGAATTTAAATATTTAATTTTACGTAAAAAAATTAATGTTTTATCTTACTAGATTAACTGGATTAACTTATAATTGATTTTTTTTTCCTTTAGTCAATAATCAACCTAATAGTTCCTAACAGAAAATGAAAAAATTAAGTTTTTTTAAATATTATTTGGGTTTACAAGTCAACTTTCTTTTGGTTTTTGCAAGGTGCAATTAACATATATATTCTTATTCTATAATTATTATTTATTTTTCATGTTTACCAAATTTTAAAATGTTTTTTTATAAACGGTAATTGTTTTATAAATTGTCATTAAATTAAAAATAGGAAAATATAAAGTAGTGTATATCAAAATATAACCCATAAAAATATAAAAATATTTTAAAATATAAGTTTGTGTAAACTTACACAAGTCGTTCAATTTTAGACTTCTGGGTTTTATGCGGTTTAAAAATAAAACTTTAGAATTTAGAGTTTAGGATTTAAGGCGTTAAGATTAAGGATTTGGGTTTTAAATTTTATAGTTAAAATATAACGGGTTGTTTAATTTATTTTACATAATTTGTGTATTAAAATATAATCTTAAAAATATTCTATAAACATGTTTAAGATATCATCATGTAGTTCTACGGGTTAGCAAAACTCGACTCGAAAAAATAAATAACTCGACTCGAAAAAAATTTAAATAAAGTTTGAGTTGTAAAATATGACTCAAAAATTTTAGTAATTACATAATTTGTTTTTAAGTTTGAGACAAGTCTCTCAATTTTTATGATATATATACTAATATGTGAAAATATAAAGAAATATTATCACATATGAAGAAATATATACTTACATATCTTGTATAATTAGAGAAAGTTTTTTAAATTGGAATTAAATTATATTATAACATGGTAAATAATTAAAATTAAATTTTTATAAGTACTCGAAAACTCGATTCGACTCTACTCAAATTTCTTAAACTCGACTTGAATCGAAAAAAATCAAATAAAATTTGAATGATAAAATATGACTTGAAAACTCGAATAACTAAAAAATTTACTCGATTTAATCAAATACTCATCCCTAAATAGTTCTTTATATAAAACTGATCTCCCTTTAATTTAACTATTAACTCAAAGTATTGGATTCTTTTTTATCACTTCTAGAGCAAGCAAATATTTTCTCAAACCATGGGCTTCACATAAAAATATTATTTCAAACTATATGATAATTATATATGATTTTATACATAAAAAATTATTACACGTTTCGTTAAAAAATATCATAAATCTAATCAGAAAAAATAATATAACACGATAATTGAATGATGAAATTAAAATTCATAAACAACGTACCGATAAAAGATACAATCACGATTCTTCATTTATATAATCGAAAAACGAAAACTAAATAAAACAACAAACATGTATGAAACCTTTGTATATGTTTATGATCAAAATCAATTATTATAACGTATAAACCGATAGATTAAGAATCAAAATTCATTTAAATTTAAACTAAAATCCTTCAAACAAAAACAATAAGAGTGGAAGAAAAAAAACAAAATAAATTTTAAATTTATAATCTAATAAAGGGAAAAAATGTTAACCGAGAATTTTAATTATTTATTTTAAAAAATTATTAATTAACGTTGAATAAATGAGAGTTTGTAAAGAAACTGAATATGTCTGTCATGTTTAATGTTCGGTCAAAAGTGATAAAAGAAACATATGAATCTGATGCCTCAGCCTAATGGAAGCATTTCTAGGTGCCCATGGGAGTGGAAAGGTAGAAAATATGGGAAAAAATATTAGGGAAAACGAGTTTTTTAATTTAATTATGATTATGGTTTAAATTACGATATTATAATTTATAGGTCGATAAAATAATTTAATTCATGTGCAGAGACGGAATTATATGGGGTATGGTGGGGTATTTGTCCTATACTTTCGAAGATTTTTTTTAATTTTTGTCTTCTTATTTAAAAATTTTTAAATTGATTTTTTATGAATTTGTCCCCTACTTTAAAATATTTATGTTTTGCTCTCTCAACCCCTGACTTTGTCTATGTTCATGTGACGCAAATATTGTTATAGACTTGTAATGTTCTGGTCTATGTATATATTAAATATTTTTTTATTTTTAAAGTAATTTAATTATTAATATTTTATTTTAGATTAAAATATTTTTTTAATAAATAAATATTATTAATTAATTAAAAGTAAATGATATAAAATAATATGATAATATAAATAGATATATTGATTTTATAAAATGATGTTTTAGTGAAAAAATAATTTTATAAAATTATATAAATTACAAAGCACTTTTAGGTGTTGTTCTGTTAAGTTATTTTAAATTATTTACTGTAAATTAATAAATAACTTTTATTTTAGTTATTTATTTTTTAAAAATTATAAAATGATCATTATTTTTTTATTATAAAATAATCATTAAATATTTATTAAATTAACATAAAATAAAAGTCTAGTGACTAAAAAATTATTTTAGCATAATTTAATTACCTATTATTTAATTTACCTAAAATTTATAACAAATTTCGATTTAAATAATTCAGTTGACGGTTAAAATTCCAAAATTTTGATTCGATCAATTATTTATTAACTTCATTTGATTAATTATTTTATTAAACATTGAATTCAATTTAAAAATCTTTTAACTAATAAAACCGACGGTCTAACGGTATGAATGCCAAACCGTTGGTGGATTAATTTATTATAAAAATAATATTTGGGTTTTAGTCGGTCAGAATAATACATTTTTAATGAGATAATCAACTATGTTGAGGTTTGCTTTGGACTTTTTAAATGAATTATTATATTCTATTATATGTTTACATATTTAGTTTATATATAAAGGAATTTAGGAGAAATTATTTTATGATTTTGATTTTTTATATTATTTATAATTTTATTTAATAACATTTATTTATTTAATAAAATATAAGAAAGAAATAAAAAAATCATTTTTTGTTGATGTTTTGAAAAAAAATTAATAAAGTAATTTATAATGTTAATTTTGTTGATCCCTCTTCTATATTGAAATTTGGGATGTAATCATTTTATTCGAATTCAATATGATTTGATTTTTCTATATTTAAAATGTTATTAGTCAGTCTAAATTGATAACAATTAACATGGCTATTTTTTTTGAATAGAGATCTATTAATTTTATTAAAACGATAATATATTCGAAATTATAATGAGAGTTTACTAAACAAAATAATTAAATTTATACATATATCTAGTAAATAAAATTAATGTCGCAAGATCATAATAGGATCAGATAAAGAAAAGATAAGAACCTAATTCAAAGACTCGAAATAAAATAAGATATAAACATCACCTAAATCGACGATGATAGGTAAGACTATCAACAAACAACATAAAAATGCATATTACAATGAAGACACGTTGATAACAAGGATATTACCATCACTCAATCGTGATAAAAAAAGGTAGATGTAATTACATATCTAAATCTAGATCGAGAGTCCGAAATAAAAAGATCAACAACATAACAAAAAGGAGAGCATAAAAGATGTAATCATTTTTTTTTATAATATATACACGTGTTACAGATAATTAGGTGTGCATAACAATGTAACTTTTTTTGAATAAGCTAATTGTGATTACGGTAGTATCTGTTCTATAATATAATCTCTATCATTTGATATTGATCGCTCAATCACTCTGCTGGCATCGCTGGTGCTCGAACCCGTGACCTCTAGGAACATCAACCATTCCTTTAACAATATAACTTTAAATTGAAAGAATTAATTACACAAATTAAAATTAGAGAGATTAAATCTCAAGTTTTCAGCTTAGTAGTGGGACTAAATCAAAGTTTGACGAAAATGTAAAAACTAAATTTAACTTAGAATGAAAAAAAAAATACCGCGATTAAATTGATGTTTTACTGTGTTTCACTCTTAACTACTTAGTTTATTAAATTTGAAATTTCTGATATCATCATCATCATTATTTAAATATATAAATAATTTAAAATATAAAATTAAATCTAACTATTCATCGATTATTATTTATCGTCGTCAAATATTATCATCGTCGATTATGAATGATGATCATTCAATCTTAGATTTTATCGATTTCTTTATTTTGATCCTTTAAATTTAAAGTTAACTTTTATTTACTAGAAAATACTCTAAAATTTAAGAAAAAAAATTAAAATGACAAAATTAAAAAGTTTTAAATGAGATTTATCGTTTTTTAAAATTCATTTGGTAAAGCAAATACCATATTCAAATTTAGCATGTCAAAACAAATCTATGAGTAAATTTGAAATTAAAGTTAAACACTATTGGTTTTGAGACCAACAAGTGGTAATTTTTAATATTTTTAAATTTTATAATAATAAAAATATAATTTTATTATTTATTTTAAATTGTTATTTATTTAATAATATTAAAAATGTAGAGATATTAATAAATATTTTATAGTGACTAAAATAAAAATAATTAAATAATTTATTATTAAATTAAATAATTTAAAAGTCCAATGATTAAAATAGGAATAAGAAGATAGTTTGTAAATCTCATCTCACCAAGTAGGGATTTTTATTTGGTCGTGACCCCAAAATTTTGTAGGGATCAGAGGAAAGAACAAATGGAAGTGAAGGGTTCGTCGAAGAAGATGATAGCAACGCAGGAAGAGATGGTGGCGAACAAGGTGCCCATACCATACAGAGATCAATGCGCCCATCTTTTAATCCCACTCAACAAGTGTCGGCAGGCTGAGTTCTACTTGCCTTGGAAATGCGAGAACGAGCGCCACTCCTACGAGAAGTGTGAATACGAGCTCGTCATGGAGAGGATGCTGCAGATGCAGAAGATCCGTGAGGAAGAGGCAAAGTTGAAACAAAGTGGATCGATCCCTCTCATACCCCAAACTGCTAATACTTAAGATACCTCCACGGTAACTCCAATTTCGTTTCTTTCTTCTTACTTTTTTGCATTTTTTGTTGATGGGTTCTCTGGATTTTAAATTTTTAATTTTATGGGTTTTGAGCAGGGTAGGTTTTGTTTTAATGGGTTTTTTAGAATTGATCAGACGGCTTATTGAATGATCGGGAATTGTTTTTTTTTCTAGGGTTTGCTGCTAAAAGTTCAATTGAAATTTCCTGTTTGATCTTAGTGTTGAATTGAAGCGTTTAGGTGTTCTTTCCCCCCTGTTGATTATCAAATCAATGAATTTCAGGCACTTGCTTATCAATACTTTAAGGAACTGGATTTCCTTCTAATAAAGAACCCATTTTTATGTCATTCTTTGGTTCCTCTGGTATTTGATTGAAAAGGGCAGGGGATCTTGAATGTACCCTTGTCATCGAGGTTTTGCTTTCGTTCCGTTAATCTATAGAATTCTGATCTTTTTGAATATTTTGGAAATAAAATTAGGTTGTTCTTGCCTAGTGGTATAGAATATTGTATATAGGGATCATTATAGTATAGGGAGTAAGAACTCATCCTATGGAAATGGGATTAATTAAGACCTTGAACAGTCATGTGATGGCTAATATTTGCAAGTGTTCTTTGGATATTGATTAATGAGATTTCATGTTATGTTTTGCTAGCAATCGAATTTTATACACGGTGCCTTTTCCGTTACCATAATATGTTTTGGGGCTATCTAGCTCAAATGGGTGACTTTCATATTTAGGTACTTTTATTTTATTTCATTGAATTAGTATCTTAGCTTATGGAACCATGTTGAAATGTTTATTATGATCAGTATTAGATATAGTGGTTATGGAGTCAGTGGAAGTTTTACTGGAGAGTGCTGAGGCTTAGGAAAGTGCAATATCCCATTTATATGTATAGCTAGTGTATTGAATGATATTTCTGGTTTAAGTCAAAATTCCGGATGAAATTGCTGCCCTATGTTTGGTTTAGAAGAAACATGGTATGGGGCTCAGACATAGATACCATGTTCTAGTGCATTGACTTGTCTTGAACCTCTAAGATGATGAAAGTATTTTGTAACATCTCAAAATTAATTTTAGTTTAGAAGTTTAGAGGAACAAATATGTTTGTTTCGAATTCTGAAAGTAAAAACATCCATACTCACATAACTTTTTAGATCTAGAGCTCAATTACTGAGCATTTGTAAAACATATCCATTTTAATTTTCTCTGCCCTCATTGTAGTGCTTCTAAGTACAAGTTTTGCAAGAAGTTACTGCTGAACAAGCATTGAACGGTGTTGGATGTGTTACGTCTACCGTTGAGTTGTCTTAAATCCTAAACAAAATGCTTTACTGTAAGTATCACTAAAATTCGAGGTTTATTAGGATGTGCCAGAGGGAAACTGATAATCTCTATAGTGTGGTTGCTTGAGGCTTTTGCGACTATAACACATTCGGGACTATAGGAATAAAAATGCTTGGCAAAAGGGTTTGGTAGGGAGTTATTGTATAATGAAGAAGTCGGGGAATTAGAATACTATTTTGAAACTGAGCTGATACTACTGAGATTACTCTGATTCTGATGGTGGGTAAATTAAGATACAACAACTTGGTGACGGGCATCGGTGAAAGTGACAAGGAATCCAAGGGTCGGGTTGACCAAGATAACGTAGGAAGCACCATTCGAATGGAAAGGCTTTTTCAAAAAAGAACCCAACACATCAATGGAATCCAAAAGCCACTTACAAAGAGAACATCAAAAGGATGAGTATCTAAGAGCCACACCGCTGCCGACATCCCTCAACCCTGCAAAATCATAAAATGGAGAACAGAACCAACAAAAATGAAGATACAAACAGAGAGGACCGGCAAACACCGGATCTCTCCACCCAATCTTCCTCGTTTCAAGCCAACTGAGCGGATCAATTGTCCCTCTCTCAAAAACAGGGCCCAAGCTTGAACTGAGGCGACCGGAGCCAACAAAACCCATCAAAAACGCCGAAGTGAAGCAAAGGAGCAACAACCGGAAGAAAAAAGGAACAAAAAAAGCTGAAGGAAGGAGTTCAGAAAGGGGGATGGAGGCCAGCTGCTTGGGACCAGCAGTTGGCGGCCGTCAGACCTCAAATCTGGTATCAGTTTATGCGACTGAAGATGGGGGTGAAATCTGGTTGGGGTGCATGGGGAGAGAGCAGTTTAAAACTGAGCGTGGGATATGTTGCATGATTTTTTTTGTTATAACTCTAGTTTCCAAGGCCAAAGGGTGCCTTTGCACTCAAGGCCTTGCCCTTATTACTCCGGTTGTTAGACCATACCATTCTTACTATTACTCTATTAGTGATACTCGTTAGAATAAGGATTCTCTTTTAAGTACCTTGGCCAACAGTAGCACACACTTGGTAAACTCGGTTGCTAAATTGCATTCGACATAATGGTTTTCCTGTTAGAATTTTTGATATTGCCCTTATCTTTCATGTTTTGTATTATTATTTTCGTTCTCCATGATTTTATGCTTATTATGCCTGGTTTAAATGTGGCAGGAAGGAAGGTTTATTAACAGCTTTGGTGGAATTTTTCATCGTTATTCAAGAGAAACTGGAAACTGTTTGTCCTGAACTCATGGAAAGGATACTATTTCCTTGTTTATGGAATAAATTTGCTCATCAAACACATGATTTTTGTGGCATTCTGGAAGTGGTTCAAGTTATTGGCATCAGATACATAAGGGAACTGCAGAACCCTGCAATAAACGTTTGAGGTATAAAAGTTTATAATCTTGGCTAAATTCAAACAATTTAAAGAAAATTTTAGTTATTAAATAAATGGCATAAAGCAAAAAAAATTCTAAGTTTGACTGAATCATCTTTTTGATTTATATTTTTTATGAACTAATTTAACTTGTAACGTATTATTTTGGGTTAAAATAGTTTTTATATGGATTAAAAATATTAATCAACTGATGATAAATAATTTGAAATAACTTAATAGAATAACGTTTCAAAAAAATATTATACAATTTTATAAAAATATATTTTGATAGATGTATCGTTATATAGAGTTTAAATATTTATCTATGTGATACTACTTTTACGGCATGTATTGTTATATATGTTTATTACGTCATTTTAAGTTTATCGATAGTTGACTAATAATTTTTATTTATTAAAAAGTCATTTCGACTTAAAATAAAATACAAAAGTTAAATTAGTTTAAATAAAGAATATCAATCAATATAATTATTCAGTCAAATGTTAGAAACATTATTTTAGTATTACGCCAAAATGAATTAAGTCCCTCAATTCTTTGATACATGTATATATATTTATATAGTTACATAAAATTTTTATATTAGAACAAGTTAGAATTATAACATTATAAATATTTATAATTATTTTTGAAATAAAAATTTAAACAACTCAACTTAAAATTTTTACCTCTAAATATATTCGACAACTTTTTATCTAAAAAAAAATATTATCTTCTAATTACGACGTAACACGTTTTCAAATGAACGAATCATTTCGGATAAAAACTCTCAGAATCGTTGAAATGAACTAATAGACTGCAAGAATTTTTATGGCTCGACTAATCTTATATTCTCTTTTCCATTATTACATGGAAATGACAAACAAACAGTTGAATTCCCTACAATTACATGGACTGTTTATGTTTGTTTGTTTTTTCTCAAGATTATGTCTGATTTTGATTTTCCAACTTCTAAAGAAGCAGCAAACAGGGAAATTAAAATATATTAATTGATTACAACTCAACCCTGAAAGTGAAAGTTTATGATTTTCTTCCATATTCAAACGGATCATTTCTTGATATTCGAGTAATGTTTGACAAAGTTGGGAAAAAAACATTCAATCTTTCGTGGATCGACAACACCACACGTGATGTGTTTTTTCCTTACATTTTAGCTTTTGGGTCTTAATTTCTTTATCTTAATTGTTGTTTTGAGTTATAATGGGGCTAGGATTTGGTAAACTCTTCAATTAATTAAAACCTTTTTTACGACAAAGATGTCATTTCCCCCCTTAAAGTTTGCACCATATATATATATTTTTTGAATTAGCTACACTGTTACAGTAGTACCTGCTGTAGAGTATACTCTCAATCATAGACATAAATTGTTCAATCACTGTATTCGTATTACTGTGTTCGAACCTGTGATCTCTAAGAATAATAATTGTTCCCTTTAACCACTAAAACTAGATGATTCGTGCCATATATATACATAGGAGGAAAGGGGTTGTTTAAGATTAAATTCAAATTTATGTAAATTAAAATTAAAATGATACTTTTTGTTAGTATATTATAATTTTTTCGATTATTTCGGTTAATATAGTATTTATTATTTTTTATAAAAGAATGTCATAAATAAAAAAAATGACATTTGAGATTTAAATTTTTTAGTTGAATATATATTTTTTTTGTCTGCAATCTTATCGACGTTTGATAATTATAAAGGTCCTGATTAAGTTAGTTAAATTAATTTGGACTCAATTTTAAAGGATACTCATATTGAACTCCTTATCATTAAAACTTTTAAAAATATTGAGATATATTTTAGGTTTTTAATAATTTTGAAAGTAGTTAAATTTAATTACGTTTCTTTCACTTTTTATTTAAAACTTATTACGCGATCGTAAAATCTAAAATTTAATACATTAAATTTTTATTTTTTGATTTAAATATTTTTAAAATTTTTTATCAACTATAAAATCAGACACATCGACTCCAACACTATCTATTAGTCATATGCATAGATTAAAATGATATTTTATTTGTTAAAAATTCAAGGTTAGTTCCAGTGACAAAACTAAATGAGTGTCGAGAGGGACGTTTTTTCTTTTATTTCTAAAGAGATTTTTTTTTACTTTTACTTTTTTATAATATTTTTTAAAATTTAATATATTTATAAATTTACTTATTCTAATTTTAAATATTTACATTTTATCCCTAATCACAGATCTTAGCTCCATCCGTCAGTAGATCATAAAATATTGTATAGTAATCCATGTAATTATTCAGACCCTAAACCCTAATGTGAGAAATATATGACATCTTGAATACTACATTAATTATACTTAAAGTATTGTTAGAGAATGCTAAAATAAAGTGGGGAATTTAAGATGACAGCTAGATAAAAAGTGATAAATGACAATTTTCTTGATGGAATGTAAGAATTTCAACATCAAGGTTGGATTATATGGAGAAGTCAAATTCCATGGATATAAATATATTTTTATGATTTTTGGGGGAAATATAAAAAAATTATATCTTGGGTAAATTTTAACACGTCATCTGTGAGATCAATCACTAAAAATTATCTATCTCATTATTTTTTTCATGTTATATTTTTTTAGGTGAATCTTCACTTATATTTACTGTTAATTTATTTTAAAAACAATTTTTTCCAGTGAAGATTCACTTGAGAAAAAATATGACAGAAAAAATAATAAGATATATAATTTTTAGTGATTGATTCCATAGACGCGTGATGAAACTTACCTATAATATAATTTTTGGGAAATACATGCCAAATAGGCAATAATAGAGAATTGTTTTTCATGGTAATAATAATAAAATAAATATTTGTATTATTTTGGAAGTTTTAGGTTTGAATGAATGATGTGGAAGCTTCAAAGAAAGAAATGAAAAAACAAAACCTAATACTTTGATTTTAGTGGATTTGCCAGGAACCTAACTTACAACAAAGGTAATCACTTTTGTTTTTATTTTTCATAATCATATTTATTGATTAATAATTGTGAATTAAATATTATAAAAATTTATTATAAAATAAATCTTTTTATTTTAATTTTTTTTACTCAAGATATTAAGATTTAAATTTTTAATTTTATTTTTAAAAAAATCTTAACTGTTCTCGTTTAAAATTCTATAGTTCTTTATTTTGATTGATAGTTGATAATCAATCTTAGTATTGATTGTCAATTATCTTGTTTATTTTTATGTATTTTAAGAATTTGCCTTTGTGTCACATGTTTTTCTGTCCTTGTGATACGTTTTATTTATTTTTTATCGTTCGTTTTATCTGTCCTTGTGTATGATTTCAACATGCCCTAACGATCGTTTGTTGCTCGCATGGAGATTTTAACGACGCTAGCTTCTGATTATGATTTTATAGGTGGTCATGAGAAAGTTAAACACTCACTTCGTTGGTGAATGTTTTGTTGATATAATCAATCGTGTATAGCAGAACATTCTGATTGGGTCACTCACAGGGACGGAGCTGTGTGGGGGTGGGGTGTGCACCCCCACCCTCGAAGAATTTTTTCCACTTTTGTCCTCCCATTTAATTTTTTCTAAAATTATTTTTTATGAATTTGCCCCCCTACTTTTAAATATTTATGTTTTGCCCCTCAACCCCAAATCATGGCTCCGTCCCTGATCGCTCACCACTTCTTTTTCACCATTATACGTCTTATTCAAATAGAGACAAAGAGATTCATGAAAGCTTCTGAAATTTTACGATAATGCTTATTTTTTTATAAAAGTATTTACTTTTTCTTTGTTTTTGAGTTATAAATTTTTTTATAGATTAACCACATTATTCAGTTTTTCGTATACGTTATAATCGTGATATCTTCTATATTTTTAATAATTATTATTAAAATATTAATCTTATTTAAAAAATCTAATATCTCATTTCGATAAAAAAATCATAGTTGTTCATCACTTTTTGTCTTTTTATATTTTTTTCTTTGGGTGGCCTTTACGGCTGGTTACGTGCATGAATAAAGGTTAATCAAATCGTTCTTTATATTAATTATGATTAATTTTTAATTAAATCATTCCAATCTTTATTGATGGAAAGTCAAAAGATATGACCCATATGGGTCATGTACATTTTATTCAATCATCATATATGTCATACATCATTTGGGAGTACGTGGAGAAAAGTACCACGGTAATCATGTGTTTTTGAAATACCAAGAAATGTGTTCAACAGCTAAGCAAGAATAATTATCTCAATTCACTTATTTTTCCACACATTTGTTGTGGTAGATGAAATAGCAATCTGTTTTTTTTTAAACAAGCTAATAATGATAACAGCAGTATCTGTTTTAAAATATAATCTTTATCAATTGACGCTTAATTATTCTATTGACATCTTTGATGCTCGAACTCGTGGCCTCTAATAACAACAACCGTTCCATTAACCACTTGAACTAAAAAACTTGTGCAGGTCAATTGTTTTATTTTATCAATCAACCTTAAACTCGGATTAAATTAAGGTAAAATGATGAATAACATTATTAATTGAGGAAATGATGTAGTTTCAAGAATATTTAGAAAAATAAGGTAGATTATATAATAATTAGCAAAGTCACTGAGAGACGTTTGTTGTCATTTTAATTTAATTTGTTTCAATTATATTGTTAGAGTTTAAATCGTAACTTTACTTTAAAGATTTAGTCTCTATCTTATTAAATTAATTATATATCGATATTATATAATTAGAGATGTTAGGACATGTTTTGTGAGTACATGTTTTACGAGAATGAACGTGAGAATAACGCCCTTTACATTAGGGGTGAACAAGATAGAGTACTCGACCAATTTAAAAAGAATTAGTCCCAGTAATCACTAGTTCCTGAAATTGGAATCAATCCCGGTTCCGGTCACACCGGATCCTAAATTTTAAGAACTGGTCTCGTTATTGGTGAGTACCGGTTCCTCTACCGGGTACCCGACCAATTTGAAAAGAATTGATCTCGATAATCACCGATTCCTGAAAATTGAAACCAGTCCCGGTTACAGTCACACCGGATCCTAAATTTTAAGAACTGGTCTCGTTACTAGTGGGTATCGGTTCCTCTACCTGTTACCCGACCAATTAGTTTATTTTTAAAAAAATTGAGTAATTGAAGAAAAAAAATTTCAAACACCAATAACAATATCAAATAGTAAAATTAGAATATTTATAGACTTGAAAATTAAAGTTTTAAAACTAGTCATACTCATAATATTCATACATAAAAGAGAAAGTTTGATAAGAAAAATAAACAAAAGAAATTCAATACCAGATACTTGGTATTAGTCCCGGTTCTACTGGGTGCCCACCAGTACCGAGTCTAAAAAATCAAGATCTAATCTCGGTCCCACCAAAACCAATACCAGATAAAAATCCACCGAATCTTACCAAAACTGGGTAATCGAGTTTTTTTCCCACCCCTACTTCACACCCGTTAGGGGTAGCTTCCTTAAGTCTTGAGGAACCTGATCCGTGTTCTAAAATTTAGTTTAAATAATAATTTAGTCCTTATAAAAATTATAATTTGGTCAAATAATAATTTAATTTCCATAAAAATAAATATTTAAATTTTAAAATATAAGAATTTGTTAAATATATAATCAATTAGGGATAAACTAAAGAAAAATGAGCATGAATCTTTAATTTTTTTCCAATAACAATTTAGGTACTATAAATTAAAATATTAGATAAAATAGGTCATGTCTCATGAATTTTGAGTTTAAATGTTTAATAAACCCTTGCATATTTCAAATCTAATATTTTAGTCCCTGTCAAAATTTAATCCTAACTCTGTCTCGGAAACTTACCTTGTTTAATCGACATCCTATATAATATATATTGTTTAGGTACAACCTATCAATTATCTTTATTCCATAGTTTCCGCCATGGATCCCTTAACAAACTTGTGCCCTATTCAACGCCTCTTAACTTGTATTGTAAACTTCTCCATCAAGTGCATTGCCCGACACTTTTTTTCCCTTCAATATCATTTATTACAACGTGGTAAGGATCAAACTTGAAATTCAGACAAGCTGTATACCAGAAGGAAAAACACCTTTTTCAATCTTAATTAATACATCATGCAATCCAGCATATAAGACATAACTCTAATATGTTGAGCATTTCCAGCATTGCATAAAATGACATAAAACTTGCTTTTTAAAGCCATCAACAATGACCAAACACCAACTTAGAATCATACTCCAATAATGCTACCATTTCCCTATGGTATACAACTCCGCCATTCAAGGAAGTTATATTCGAACGGATATCTACATAGAGTAGAAATTTTTTACTTCTTTATCATGCCTCTACCCATGTCTCCCGTTAAAAATTTTAAAAAATTAAATTTTAAATCCTAACCCTTATTTTCTATATCCTAAACCCTAAACTCGAATTCGATTCTACACGATCCTAAGACTTAGGGCCCATTCAACAGAGATTTTTGAACAAGTTAATAGTGATTACAATAGTATCTGTTCTAGAATATAATCTTCATCGTTTGATATTAATCACTCAATCACTCTGATAACATCGTTGGTGCTCAAACCTGTAACCTCTGGGAACAATAACCGTTCCTTTAACCACTTGAGCTAAAAGGCTCGTGCACAGAGATTTTTGAACTTAAATTCATTACCAGACAATCATTTTCAGATAAGCTAAAAAAATCGTTAAATGCAACCTTAATCGTTAAACAATCATTTTGAACCTGTTCAACGTGCATGGTATACTTATTCGATATTGCTTCTTTGTTTAGTACTCTAACGTCCGTTAAAAATAATCGTACACCTGCTCTAATATTTTTAAAAACCCAGAAAAAGAGAAGGGTATCAACTTGAGAACTTTAACCACCTACTCTAAAATTTATTAATAAATATATATTTCTAATAATATTTTAAAAAATGTCTATTTATAAAAAAGTATCATTTTATTTAAAAAGGGTGTTAATTATATAATTTTAAAAAGTTTATACATAAATCATATAAAAGATATATATTTTTAAAATATTTAGGGTGTTTGTTAATACGAACAAAATTCAATGCATGCAAATATAAAATTAAAGACAAATTAAAATTACATATGTAACACATTGTACAGTTATTCATCTGTGATCTATTCATTCTGATTATCGAACAATTAATTCGATTTCAAACAACTTTTATCATTCCGTTTATAAAAATAATTTCTTTTCACTCAAATATCGTTCTTTTCGCGCATAATAATTCCTTGATCAAATACGACATCAATCGGGCAAATATAAAATCAATTAGTCAAGATTTTAGAATTTAGTTTTGACCGTTTGGTGTTTGTTTTCTAATCTTTATTATATAGTATGTGCATGGTGCATGGAGACATGAATAAAACGTTGGAAAAACATTATTATATAAGGTTTAGAGTACTAATAAGTAATAATGATAAAGAAATTTTTATTATATATGCATGTTGTTTTTGTTATGATGATGATTATGATCATCGTGAACTTATATAATATAAAATTCATTTAGTTTTATATTAATTTTAGACTGTTGAATGATAATAAAAAAGATTAAGATTATTGTTTTTGAATAAGATAATAGTGATTACAGTAGTATCTATTCTAAAATATAATCTCCACCATTTGATATTGATCGCTTAATCACTTTGGTGGTATCGCTGGTGTTCGAACCCATGACCTCTAGGAACATCAACCGTTCCTTTAATCACTCTGTTCTAAATTATTTTTTTTAAATGATAATCAAGGCCGAAACTAAAGAGAAATGGGAGGGGCAATCGCCCCGCACCCTGAAGAATTTCTTTTTTCACTATTGTCCCCCATTTAAATTTTTTTAAAAATTATTTTTTTTCATGAATTTGTACCCTTACTTTTAAACATTTATGTTTTGTCCCCTCAACCTCAAATCCTGGCTCCTACCCTAATAATACTCTTCATATTTTTATTGTTAATCTCATCCATCCATTTCATTCATCTAATAATCATGAATTAGTTTAAAATTTTTAAGTTTTATATTATATAACTTGATTTATTTCGTTATTATTATTATTATTTAACCTAATTCTATAGGAATGAACGGTAAAATTGGATGGATAATCCATCTCTTTTTTTAATTAAAAAAAATAGGGATCTTCAATTGAAATTTGAGGATCTAAGCCAAAATGAATAGTGTAAATGGGAGAACGTCATGTGCAAGTGACGTTTTCCCTTTAAAATTAACAAAAAATATTAAAATAAAGGAAAACGCCACCTGCAGTTGGCGTTCTCTTTTGTTCACTATATCTTTTAACCCAAAATAAACTTTGAACGCCTTATTTACATAAATAAAATCTCTAAAATGACTTAAAAATCTAAAGCTTCCATTCCACTGATTGAAGCCTGGGTTCCCACCAATCTTGACTTTGCTACCTCCAATTAGGTATAAGTTTGAATACTTGCCGGTTGTTACATTTACTTTTGGGGATTGCAATGTCGTTTTGGACATGCAATGGGGGTGGAATTTTTTCCACAATCAGATTAATTTTATTAGCCGTAACAATATCATATTCGATAAATAATATTTTAAATTATTTTTATAAGTTTGGTCAGTCAAATTTATTTACACCAGGGTTAAGGATGGAGTTAGGATTTAATATCGGGAGGAACAAAAATCTATTAAACTTTTAAATTTAAAAATTTAAAAGAAACAAAAATTTTATTTAATTAATATTTAAATTAAAAGAGACTAAAAATATAATTATATTAAAAATTTTGGGAAGAACCTGCACACTCTCACCCCTGCACAGCTCCATCCCTGACCAGGATAAAGCTAAATCCAAGTGACTCGACTGAACTAAAACAATCATGGCGAACAGCCGAACCTCGATCGTCGGAAAAAGCTACAGTCACCCTACACCTGAATCTCATTGGCAAACCAAACCAAATTTTTACTAATTCCTGTAAGCAAACCAGCAACAACAAGACATGAAACTCTTCTGTATTTAATGGCACTGGCAGCAACCCAAGGGAAACGAAAACAATGAAATGAATATTTCAGGTTCATATCCCGAGGAGAGAACCACTGGGATTGAAGAGGAGAGAGGGGATAATTCACGGTTTCCTTGGGGTTTGTGGGCAGAAAATTTATGGATATTCTTTTGTTCTCAGTTTTTTGCCATGGTCATCATCATCACTGTTGCTTGTAGGCTGTACGTACCCTTCTGGTGCGGCTTTGATGGCCAAGAGCTGCAGGTTTAGCCTGACGGGTTTAGTAAATGCGTTTTGTCCTCCCAGGAACCAGACAGTTTCCCCAATGTTACGACAATATATGCATACACTTAGGGTGATAATTTTAAAATATTAAATATTAAATTTAAGATTTTAGTTTTTTGTTTTTATATTATTATTAAAAAAATATTTTTTTTTAAAAAAATAAGACGTCCACCATTTTGAATATTATCATATTATGATAAACTATATTGAATTGAATTAAATTTAATTTCATTAATTATTATTAATATGTATAATAATTTATTTATTTATTTGTAAAATTATTTATTCATTTGTTAATTTATATAACGCTCAAATAAAATCACTAATTAATCATAAACGTTAAAAATTAAAATTATCTTTAATTAAAATTTTAAATAAATTTAAGTTAATCATAAATTAAACTCGTCGTTTATGTCCGACGAATTTAATACATTTTAAACGTTATTATGTATAATCTTAAAACGAAATTAATTATAAAAAACTTATTTTACGTGTACGAAGATTAGATTAATATTTTATTTAAGATATAAAAATTTGAGAAAATAATTTTTAAATTGTAAATATTATTTTAAATGTTTATTTTTTCCCCTTAGTTGGCACCGGCTCTTGAAAGCAAAACCGGTGTGGAAATCATGTGATTGATTTGATGTCTGAGGGGTTTGGGTACAAAATTGACTGGACAACTCAAATTCCTTACTCATCACTGTATCTGATGTGATCAATACTACGTGTTCTCATATCTTTCACTATCCAGATCCCTTAAATGGACGGTGGAGATCTTCCAAACGTCAAATCAATCTGCCTGATTTCACCGTCAAATTTGCCTAATTCTATACACCGTTGACTTCGTACGTCGCCGGTTATCTTATTTTTACGTAAGAAATAGTAATTTTTTTAAAAAAAGTAAGAAATAGTTCGATAAATAAATATTCTCCCATCATATGTAATTATTTCTAAAAATATTTATTTTTTATATATTTTTTTATAAAACTTAATTTTCACTTTTTCTTAGAGAGAAAAAAGAAACTTAAAAAAATAAAATATTTTTAATGAATATTTAATCCGAAACATAAAAGGAAGAGACGAAAATAGGTAAATAGTTCTGACTAACTGACTATAAATTTTTATTTATTTATACTTTTTAGTGTTTTTAGACTTGAAATAATATAATTGAATTGAGTGATAACAAACATATTCGGTTAAAATTTTTATAATAATTTCGAATATGAAAACAATGTATTTAAAAATAAACAAGTTTACTATAAAAATAAACCTTAACGGGTTATTTAAGGTTTTGAATGAGTGTATGTAAATATAATAATAGTAATAAATATTTGTTAGGAAGATTTTTATATTTTTATAAGATTTGTTTAAATTAATAATTATTTAAATAAGAATATTTAATTGATTTAGTCGTGTTCTATTTTATACTATTTTTTATAAAATAAATTTTTATTATATATTTTATTTAATCTATTAATTAATTTATCTTATTAAAATGTTGATTAATTTAAAAAAGATGTTACAAAAATTTATCATAGGATATATTTTTTTATAACATCGCTATTTAAAATTTTTAATAGTATTAAAATGATTTAACATTGATTTATTTTATTTGATAATTGGTTTAAATTATTTTTTTAAATATTATTTAAAAATCTAATTAATCACTTTCCATGAGACGTTTTGTGATGATATCCACGTTGGCAGCGGTAAATTAAAAAAAAAATATGACGGCTGGAATTTTTTCCGGAAATATGATTTTTATATTATTTTAAATTTATATTTTTTTCGGTAAAAGTAAAGTTGATGGAAAAAGTTTCAATTTTAAATAATATTTATATTTTTTATTGACAAATTAAAATTTAATTAAAAGAGTATTTTAAAAAAATAATTTTATTAATCATTTTATTTCAAAATATTGTCAATTTAAAAGTAATTTTAAAGATAATTATTAAAAAAATAACTTTAAATATTAAAATAAATTAAATTGAATAAAAATAAAATATTTTAATTACTTAAAATCAGATTCCTTTTAAAATCATTTTAAAAATATTCTTTAAATTATAATATTATAAAAATAATTTCCCAAAGTTTAATATTAGAAAAATAATTTTTCTTTTTTACGATATTTTAAAGAATTTTTCTAATTATTCATAATTTTATAAGTTTTATAATTTCTGTAAGTAAATTCTATCCTTATATATATTATTTTGTATGAAACTACAGGTGATAGGTCTCTATATTTACCCAGAAAAAGTAAGTGAGAAGCAGCATAAGGTCAATGCAAAGCAGTTGGGATATAGGGGTAATGATTTCAGGGAAGACAGATCAGAAAAGAAAATCTCAGGAGAGACTGAGACGAGAGCTGTTAAGCTAATTTATGGGAATTTAAACGTTTCTAACATATTTTAAAGATTTGATCTTGCTTATTCTCTGAACAAGTCTGCAGATACTTTATAGACAAGGAAACGAAACACACGGAAACGAGGAAACTGTAAATTTTCTGGACCTGTTAGCAGTTAGCACTGCTTCTCTTTCCTCTCTGCTGTTTGCTTCTTTTGTTGTTCTAAAACTTGCTGCTTTGTACCTAGACAAGATTGAAACAGCACTGGGTTGCTGTTCCAGGTGAAAGAAAGATAGACCCTTATTTTCCTGGGAAATTTTGTTGTTTATAGGATCAAAGGAAGGAGAATGGGTAGTTGTGGGAGGAGTGGTGCAGTGAGGCAGTATAATAGATCAAAAGTGCCTCGTCTGAGATGGACACCCGAGCTTCATCACTGTTTTGTTCAAGCCATTGAAAGACTCGGTGGTCAAGGCAGTAAGCTTCTTGTTCTTGTCGTTGTTGTTGTTATTGTGTTGTGCTTGAGTGTTGGAATAATGGGTTTGTTTCTGTTTTGCCAGAAGCTACACCAAAACTGGTTCTGCAACTCATGGATGTGAAAGGACTCACCATTTCTCATGTCAAAAGCCATCTGCAGGTTCCATGATGGTTTCACTTCTGTTTATCTACCTTTGATTCTTTGTTCTAACATGTTTTGTTTCTAACCAGATGTATAGGAGCATGAGAACTGATCCTACCAGACAAGGTAGGCTTGGTTTGCTTATGTTTCCATGTTTTTGGGTAAAGAAAACAGATGATGTATCAGTATCACTTCATTTATTTGCTACCAAAACTGACATGAAAAGTTGAACACCAAATCTTCCACTAATGGCATGTCTGATAAAATCAAACCATAACTCAAGACCATTGTTTTTTTACAGACAAGACCTGTTCATCCCATCAAAGAACACAATCTTATGAGAAACATGTTGGATGTGAAGAATCAGATTCTCAACTGATACACTGTCCTCTTCCTTCGAAAAGGTCAGCTGGGGTCAGCTTAAGCTTTATTCCCCTCCTCCCATGGCGTCAGACTCTTTTTTCATGTATTTATACATAAAGATTGTATATTCCATGATCTTTTTATATCTTTTTTTCTCCCCAGGGCTAGAACCGAGACCACGAGTTCAATCTGTGATCAGAATCTGTACGTTGTTGATGATTATCTGCATCAGACCATGGGTGTCCATGAGGGAATAAAGCATGGAGATGGTGCTGTCGTATGGGAACACGCTCAAGGTCGAGGCATTGTCAGGGCCTTGGCTCTGCCACTTGATCTTTACAATATCAACTCCTTTAAGTATTCATTGGAAGAATCTGATTTCCTTAAGGTGCACCAGATCAAAACCCCAATCTTCTCTTCTCTTTCTTTCTCTCTCTCTCTCTCTATATTACCGGTTAACCTAAAAATTATTCTATGGATCGGTTTCATCACGTCATCTATATCCCTAACCACTAAAAATTAGCCAATTAATTTTATATTTTTTATATCATTTTTTTAATAGTGAATCTTAATTTTTTATTATCAATATAAATAGATAATGGTTTACATAGAGATTAATTAGGAAAGAAAAAATATATAAAAAATATAAAATTAGTTGATTAATTTTTAGTGTTTAGGAATCATGATGCTGTGGTGGAACCGGTTCATAGAATAATTTCTCCAGCTAACCATAGTAGCCTAATTTCATAGTGTTTTTTCACTTCAAACACCCGGTCACGGATCAGAATTTCATATAGAGTCGGGAGTATAAACTATCAAGAAAATATATTATAAATATATAAATATAAAATTCTAAAAATGTTAAGAGTATAAAATTAGATTATCAGTAAAAAATACAAAATAAATAGTATATAAAATATAAGAAAACTTAAAAATTTTAGGGATACGGCTAGTTGGCAACACCTATAAGTAGTGGTGGATGTAGCTGTTGTATAAGGAGGGATTTGAATTTTTGAAGTTTATATATTTGTCTTCAATTTTTTAAAATTTTATTAGTTAGTCTTTAATTTTTTTAATATTAATGAGTTATACTCACCTTGAAATTTTAAAATTTTATACGTGTCCACCTTTAAATATTTTTCTAAATCCGTCACTGCCCGTAAGACCCTCCTAAGTCCATCCCCGTAAACAATAGTTCATTAGGTTGAAGAACATAAAAAGATTAAAATTTTGGTGAGTTATCGTCTTAAAACGATAAATTTAATTTATTTATGATTCACTTAAGAACTTAGAGTATTTTTATTATAGTATTTTAGGTTGGTTTTTATATAATTTTTGATAAATTTTGAAAATCTCTAATAAACTAAAATGATACGAAAATTTATAATATTTTAGGTTTTGAGTGAATCTTAGACATGTTTCGAGACATGCTCTCTTTTAACGGCACCCAAACCTGTTGTGTTTTAAACCTTTCTCAAAATTTGTCTGTTAATGGTGTGCCTTCCGGCACAAAGCCATTGATAGGTTGGGAGGCATTGCTCCTCTTATATGTTTTAGTGTAATTGTATTTTAAGTTATTTTTAATTAAAATATTAATTTTATAAGATTTTTGTTTTTTTAATAAAATTTTATGTTTTTTTTTTTATCTTAAATCTATTTTACGTGTCTGTTTTTATCGGTAGAGATTTTTGAACTAGACGAAGCTTTTTGAGATTCAGACATGAACCGAAGGGCGTTAGAGTACGATCGTATTATCTTCTAAAATTTTAAATTTAAGATATTTTTTATACATCGTGATATTGATTTAATTTTATATACTTGACATAAAATTATATGTTCATCTTTGGTCTATCGTAATTCTGAACTTTTTTGTAATGAAGAGGGACCACCTACTCCCTCCTTTCTTTGGGGTTTGGTTCAAAATGAACTGTAAATGCTTTATTGAATTCCGTGGCCTTCCACCTCTTAAATCAGACCTATCTTTAACTGCTTCCCCATTCCGGAAACCGGTTCCGGGACTTGTCGATTAGTCACCGGAGTATCGCTAATCCAACTTGATCGTTTCAATTTCTCAGGTTTCCAAGGTGGATGTAGAGGATCATGAATATGTAGACAGTGAACATGTCGATAATGACCGAAAAGACGACGACAAAGTCGGTGGCTGTGAGTTATCATTATCACTCTCGTTGCCCCGTCCGTCTTCTCAGAGCGAGATCAGCAGCGGCAGCGAGGTTTTGTCGATGGTCTCCGGCTCATGTTCAAGCAACCTTAGTAGTATAAACTTGGATCTGTCTATTGCTCTTTGTGGCACCTAATGTCTATTTTTTCCTTGTATTTTCAGTCTTATAATACACATTTAATTTAGTTCTATATCTATGTAGTAACTTTATTTAATTTTTTAGTGTAGTTATTGAGAAATTTTAATAAATTCTAAAAGCTAAAGAAATTAAATAACGTTCCTATAATTAAAGTACAAACAATATTTATGGAATAAAAATAACAAAATATAAATTCTGCCTAATTTAGTTATTGCTGAAATTAATGCTAAGATGTGGTATAAAAATTTGTTTATATTCGTTTCGTTTATTTATTAAATGAATGAATACAAACAAACTCTATGATTATCAAAGTTCGAAAATCAATTCGTTTATGTTCGATTATATTTGTTTGTTTATGTTCGTTTATGTTCATTTAAATTTATTCACATGTTTCTAGGGTTGTTCATTATTCGGTTTAACCGTTAAGAGTTTTTTTTTTTAATTATAATATTGATTAATTAAATTTAAAATTGATTAATTAGCTAAGTTAATTGAACTAACACAAAATATTAAATATTTAACTCATATGTACTTCGTTTGTGTTAGTTTATATTCGTTTATGTTCGTTTATCATGTTAACGAACGAACATTAACTAGTACGAACAAGCCACATTCTTTAATGAACGAACATGAATATTAAATTTTGTGTTCATTGATGTTCGTATTCGTTTATTTGTTCGGCTAAAGTTAAACGAACGAATATAAACACACCCTCGTTCGTGTTCGTTTGATTCATTTACAGACCTACAAAAATACTTAAATGTATAGTCCGTAAACTGAGAAATTATATCACGAGTCATTCTCATCAAATCATTCATAAGACCAACCAATTAAATTCATCCATTCAATTAATTAATTTCACCTCATCTTTTTTATCAAGTGAATCTTCACTTAATAAATTGTTTTTAAACTTAATTTACGGTAAATATTAATAAAGATTTACTTGGTAAAAAATAGGGCGAAAAAAATAATTAAATTAATATATTTAATTAATTGATCACATGAATAACGTAATAGGAATAATACATGATATAATTTCTCCTCTAAACTTTTATTTGCCCAGTATTTTAGTCCTTAAAATTCATAATTTAAGAGTTAGAATTTGAGGTTATATTTTAATTTTTTAGTATAGGAGGTAGTAAATGGGTAAATGATTTTCATTTTTAGGTAAGATAAAAAAATTTCAAATTTTAACGTTGTAAATAATATAAATTGGGTTTAAAATATTACCTTTATAATATAATGGATGCAGATTAATTAAGCAATTATACTAACAAAGTTAATCTACTTTATTGTATAGTAGGCACCTAAGCTTAATCTTACCCACCTTAATTAAATTTAGCTAGGGTTAATATTTAAATAATTTGGACCACTTAATTACTCCTAATAAATTCACACTTTTTACTTTCAATTCAACATCCTATTATAAATGTTTTTCTAACTTTTATTCGAATGTAAATCGGATATAAAGAGGTGAAGATATTTAAGGACATTCGCACCCCCTAAAAGTTTAAATTCTCTTATATTTTATGTATATTTTTTATATTTTTTTAATTAATAATTTAATTATGTACCCCTAAATTCTTGTAATTTTATATCCCCTACATTTTTAATATAACATCTTGATACTTTACAACCCTTAAATGAAATTTTGGATTCGTCCCTCGAGACATTAATTCTAAATCAAAAAAAGGAGAGGTCTCGGGACATATAAGTGATTGTGCTTCATGTCCTACTAGATATGTTGTTTTATGAAGAGTATAATGATCTCGTGATAAATGATATCATAAAGATCTTTGATTTAAATCAGTTCAACACCTAACACAAACAAACATCAGGGGTGTCTGTTCGATCAAATTAAATAAAATTTTTTAAATTAGTTGAGTTGACGAGTCATATTTTATAAATATAATTTTTTTTCAATTCGAGTAGAGTTTATGAAATTCGATCAAGTGAAAACATATCAAATTGTTTGATTTTCTGTTGAAATTTAATTATAAATAATTATAATGTTATGATACAAATGAGTTTCGATTTAAACAACTTTTTATGATCATATATGATATATTTATATTCTTTCATATTTTTCATATGTTTTTTTTGAGGAGTTCATATTTTTCATATGTGATATGCATATATCAGGTAGAGTCAAATGACTTCACTCGAATTTGAAAACTACTAATTACTAAAAATTTCGAGTAATCGAGTCCCATTTTATATCTTAAACTTTATATAAAAAATTTTTAGTCAAGTTTATAAAATTATAAATCAAGTTAAATCAATCGAGCTTTTTAGCCCATATGAAGGGAAATTTTAACTACTAACTAATGGGTGTACAATCCATCGAATCGAATTTTTAATTTTTTATTAATTATTTTTTTTGTATTAACCGTTAATCGAACTGAAATTTTTCAAAAATTTTTAACTCGGACTTTTTAAAAATAAATTGGGTAAATTACATAAATGGTCACGAAACAATGTAAAATTATTTTTTAACTACTGAACTTTCAAAAATTCTTAAAAAAATATTAGACTTATCGAATTATTACATTGATTCATGGCATATTATAAATTATTTATAAATATTAAAAATTTTAATGATTATTTTTTATATTTTAATAAATTTAGTTATTATTTTTGTACTAGTTTTATAAAGTTTAATGAACATTTTATAATTTTTAAAAGTTTAATGACTAAAAATATAATATATAAAAGTTTTGGTTCATTCGATTTTAAAAGATTTCAAACCGAATTAATCGATAACCGAAGTTTTAAAAAATCATTAACTATTAACCAATCAAATCTAAAATTAACCGATCGATTGACCAAAAAAACTTTAATTGGATCGATTAATTTGGTTAACCGAATTTTTTAACACAACTACTACTACTAACAGCCCATTAAATTAACTAGTAGAAAGGCTTAGTCAAAACATGATTTGCAAACAACTTTAACTATTTGCGAGGGTGAAATCAGAATTTTTGGGGGGTCAAAACTGAACTATAAACATTTTATCAAAACCAAAATCAGGGATGGAACCAGGATCGAATAGTGAGAGGGACAAAGGTTTATTAAGCCTTTAAATCTAAAAATTGGGAGGGGCAACCTTATTTTATTTCTATCTAAATTACGAAGGACCTTAAATGTAATTATACCAAAAGAAATTGAGAGGGCAAGAGCCCCTCCCACGTACAACGTGGCTCCGTCCCCGACTAAAATGAAATTATATCAATGTATTAACTAATAATTTTATAATTTTCAAGGACTTAAATATAAATTTATCATTTTAGAGGGACCAGCATGCAATTTTGCAAATAAAAGTTTCTATTTATAGTTAAAAGATTAAATATAGGCGTTTTATCAGTAATAAAACCCATACTCTCTTCCATTCTGTTTATGGTAAAATCGTGCATTAAGGGAGTTTGGTTATGACCAATTAAATTGCTGTAAGAACTGAAATGAACACTAATCGGGAATTACGTTGATTTGTTTTCCTGAAAAGGGATTAACAGGCGACGCACTCTCTGTTTGCCTCCACCGTCATGGCCGCCGAGATGTGGCTGATCGTCCGCCGTGCTGTCCTGGTTTTCATGGTCATCTCACTGTCCGCTTTGCTTCTTTATAATCCTTCCGGTCCTCTCCGTTTCTTTCGTCTGTCGTCGGCTTGCTCTCGACCTTTGCCTTCACAACCTCTTCCGCCGGTAAGATTCTCTCTCTATAAATATATATGGGTGGATCTTAATAATCGAGTTTGAGGGGTTATTTAAAAATTTTAAAGAATTAAGGTCTAATTAGAATTTAAAAATACTTTATGAGATTTTTTATTTTTTAGGACAATACTGAAATATTAAAAAAACTTTGAAACATAATAAGAATATTTTAAATTTGAAAGGGTTAAATTGAAAATTTGAAAAACATGAAAGATTGAATAATAATTTTTAAAAATTTTGGGTGCCAAAGCTATATGTGGCCTTATTTTCTTTCATCTCTAGTCCTTAGAGTTAGAGTTGAGTCTTCATTTGTTATTGTTGTAATCAAATAGTCGTGCGGATGGTAACGGGTCAGATGGGTTTTTTGTCTCCTTGACTTGAAATTTAAGTCTTCCGATTTGATTTGACCTTGATATTTAATTTTTTGAATAAATCAGACTTGGCACGAAAAAATTAATAAAAATATTAAATATTATATATAAAAAGTATATATATAACGGTCGGGTTAAAGAATTTTCACCTTAACATCGATCTCGATACGATCCGACTCTATTTTTTAATCACTCGATCTGATTCGGACTCGATTTTTTAAATAAAAGAATTCGTCTTTATCAAGTCAGAACCCAACGGGAACGAGTCAAATTACCCTTGTTTAGTATAAAAAGTGGTGGGTAAACCACCATTTAGGTTGCTAAACGCGATAAAAACGAGACCTAAAGGAAATGATGAGATTGAATTAGGGGTAAAGGAAATTTAACTCCATTTAGAATTGTTGATTTTTTGAAAATTTGATTCGATACGAAAAATTTGATTTGATTTTATTGAAATGATAATTTACAAGCTCGAATTAAAAATTAAAAAAAAATATAAAATGAGACTTGAATAACTCGTTTTTTTAGTAATTAGTTGATTGATTTTTAAGTTAGACTCGAACATTTCAACTATGTCAGTTATATATATTATACATGAAAAAATATATATGTATATTCTCGTATAGTTCTAAAAGTCGTTTAAATCAATTAGTATTATAACATTATATATATAATTAAAATTGAATAACTTGACTCAACTCGAATTTAAATAAAGTTAAAATTATAAAATAAAACTCGTCAGTTTGATTCAATTAAATATTCACTCCTGGATTAAATTGTTTAATTTTAAAATTAACAAAGTTCTAAACATGTTTAAACAAAATGAATGAGTAGGATTAAGTTCTTAAAATTTAAAGTTAGAGTGAAAAAATAAAAAAATAGTGACCAAATTTAAAATATGTGAAGAGTACACGGTCTGGAAAATAATTAGACCTAGACTAGAATGAACGATTCTTACCGCAAAAACAATCCCAAGTCAGAATCCCTGTATATTTTTAAGGCTTAAATACAAAAGCAACCCTTAAATTATGTCATTTATTTGTTTTTAGTCCTTAAATTGTTTTTTTATTAAAATAAGTACCTAAACTATTATATTTGACTATTTTAAGTCCTTAAATTATTTTTTATTCAAAATAAATACTTAAACTATACTAACTTTTACCTTTTAATCCTTAAACTATCTATTGGTCAAAAAACATCTTTTGCAGAAAGCTGTGGTAAAGCTGAATACAGTTTTGAAGAGAGCTTCGATGAAGAACAGCACCGTCGTTTTAACGACATTAAACAGCGCATGGGCCACGCCCGATTCAGTGTTCGACCTTTTCCTCTCGAGCTTCAAGCTCGGAAACGGCACGCGACGGTTCTTGAGACATCTGGTGATCATTGCTCTGGACGAGAAGGCATACAATCGTTGTCAAATCCTGCATCGGCATTGCTTTGCTCTCCGCACCAATGGCGTCGATTTCCGTCAAGAAGCTTACTTTATGACCCCGAATTACTTGAAGATGATGTGGCGGAGGATTGAGTTCTTAGGGATCGTCCTCCAACTGGGTTACGATTTCATCTTCACGGTACTGTACTTATCTTCTCTGTTTTCTGTCTGCAAAACTAGTTGAATCGAATGCTCTTACTATTTTCTTAAAATGACTTAATTTTGAAATGTTTTAAATACGAGGATTGAATCTCAAATTTTACCAAAATATAAGAACAGATGGCATATTTTAACTCATAGAAGTAAAGAAGTTGAGGGATTAATTAAGGGTTGTGTTTTTATTGTTCATACTTTAAATCAGTGCGTTTAGGGTTTTGGGTTATGGATTATAGTTAAGGTTTAGAGAATTAAGTGCATGGTGTATTTTTTAGGGTGTAAAGTTTGAGTTTAAGATGTGAAAATTATGGTTAGGGTTTAGAAATTAATTTTTAAAGAATTTTTTAAAAAGATATAGAAAGGACATAATTAGGGAATAAAGATTTTTTACTCTAATTATAGTGGTACGAGAATCCACCATACATTGTACCTACTTAAATTGTTGGGATATGAGGTTAACGAATAACGATACTTATTGTAATGATATATAGGAATTCAGGTTTAGGGAACAAAATATAAATATTTAAAATTGAGGGATAAATTTATAAATAAATCAATTTTTAAAAAATTATATAGGAGAGAAAGAAGAAACAATTCTTGGGGTTACACCCATCCCATGTATTTTCGCACATGGTGAAATGAGAATCTTTCATACCTTATAAAAATCTTGGTTCCGCCATTATGCAAAAATAATAAAATTCAGGGTCTTCTTTGATATTTTACCTTTTTCTTTCCGATTATCTAACATGGTTGATCACTTCAGGATGCGGATATCCTGTGGTTTAGGGATCCCTTCCCACGGTTCTTCCCCGATGCCGATTTCCAAATGGCTTGTGATTATTACAAAGGTTCACCCGATGACATGGAGAACAACGCTAATGGTGGATTCAACTACGTCAAGTCCAACAACCGGACCATACAGTTCTACAAGTTCTGGTTCGCTTCACGTGAAACATATCCCAAACATCACGACCAATATGTTCTGGACAAGATCAAATCCCGTCCTTACATCTCGGAGAAACTCAGGTTGAGGATCAAGTTCCTGGACACTGCTTATTTCGGCGGTCTCTGTGAACCCAGCAAGGATTTGAACAAAGTCTGTACCATGCATGCCAACTGCTGCTATGGCATGCTTAACAAGTTTAATGACATGAAGATCATGCTTCAAGATTGGAGAACTTTCAATTCGCTGCCGTCGAAGCATCAGAATGCATCGATCTTCACATGGCGAGTCCCTCGGTACTGCAGGTAAGCTCGGAATCGTTGTTCTTTTGACTGTTGGTGCATAAGGAGCGACAATGCACCCCTAAGGTTTTCTCCTCCGACTTCCTGTTTTTTTACAGGTTATAACACTGCCGACGCCGGATATAAATCGATGTTGTTCGACAATTTTGGTACTACCCATGTCTAACTTATGAGCTTAAAAGATCATTGATAGTGTATCAGTAATTTGATTCATCCATTCATTTATTTATATATATAACATTAAACTAGTCGGTATTATACGGTCTCCGGCCGCTATAAGATCATTTCCGAAGCCCCCGAAAAATTGTTCACACATCTGTTCTAATCAACTTCCATTAGAGGGAATGTAATCTTACATATGGACAACTAAAAAAATACAAGCACTTTATTATAATTTATAAGGTTTCCCAATGTGTGCTAAGAAATATTGTAAGTTGGCTACATAGGCTATACAAAAATACCTTCTGACGTGGTCAACACAGTGGCTATAAGATTTTATCAGAGAACAGCATCGGCATCCAGTTGCTGCCGGTCCACGAGAACACCCTCGTTCCAGATCTCGACACACCTGTAAATGTAGAATACAAATGTGAATTAAGAATCTTGAACATAAAATTCACAGTTTAAGACAGTAGAATCCGTACAAGATAACCATTTATTCTCATGGTAGATGAGTATTACAGCACGGCTACCGGAAAACATGGTAGAAACATGAAGATGATGATTCCTATATCACATTCAATGTGGTATACGAATATTCCAAACAATTGTGCAACGTAAACGAGGAAAACCAGAAGTGATTAATAGTTGGATGTTAATGCAGTTTGCGAGAAATGACGGACTATGTCACCTTGCTCCTTCGACAGTTGTACAAAGGAAGTGGCCATGTCGCCAACCGTCTTCAAAATGGCCAAAGAAGACATCACCAGATTTTGAATAGAAACGACCTTCGCCATTGGCCTTTCCCTTCCAAAAGTTTGCGAACCACCTATCTCCGGTGTGAAAATAAAACCAACCCTACATGACCATATGTAAGAGAAAGTCATAAAGATCAGTACATACATCATGCTAACAGATACAGATAAAGCATGAGATGCATAGAAAATTCTCATCTGAATATTAGCTTCGTGTTTGAAAAGAAAAACAGGAACGGCCTAACCTTGCCATGCATCAAATCATCTCTCCAAGATCCCTGGAAAACATCCCCATTACTGAAGTAGAATGTTCCCACACCTGACCTCTTACCATAACGCCACATACCATCATAAATGTTTCCATCACCAAGAACAAGACGACCCTATACAAAATTTACTTAACCGTCATCTGAGTTCATCACCCAATAAAGTGAAATTATTACAAGGTATTGGCTCATTATGCCAACTAATTTCTCTTTTTCCATGCCATTTTCCCCAAAGATGAATCTTTACTTTTTATGCCATGTAAATGAGTGGGTGGTTACATAGAAGTTGATTATGAATGAATGTGACATGAAAAAAAAGGATTAGTTGGCTGATTTTTAGTGGATGAGAACCATGGATGACGTGGTGAGCCGGGTTCATAAAATAATTTCTCCAATAAAGTAATTTATATCCTTGACAAATGGAGTTTTGTCGAATAAACCAAGGCTATATCAACGTACCTTTCCTTCAGGAAGACCCCCTTGGCATCTCCCCCTGTAGACTCCGCCTCTATAACGCATCTCCACAATAGGACTCCACTTTTTTGGCGAGTCTCGTTCGGCTTCCTGTATTAATAATTACAACCAAAATCTTAATGCACTCATCACTTAAAATGCCTTAAAACAGAACTAAATGAAAAAGATTGAACAATAGAAATTACTTAAACAAAATGAAGATTACCAGCATAGAAGCTGCGCGAGTTGAAAGTACTCCTTGCTTCTTAGGAATACCAGTCTTTCCCTTTAATGCTGTAGATCCATTGTTATAAATCTCCTTCATCGCTTCAAAACTTGCATCAGTCAATGCACCCCAAGACCTACTTGAACTAGGAGGTGCTGGGGATTTGACACCATTTTCAGATTTTGATTCTGAGAATTCCTTGGTATTAACACCCTCTTTCAGTTCTTCTGAAGACCTTACTCCAACAGGAAGGCGGAAGATGCTGGGATTATCAAGCACTGGTGTAGCTTCCGAGTCAGCCGCTCTTTCTTTGGCCCACTCCTTTGCAAGCTGATTCCCGGGACCCAAGTTCCAACGATTCATTGATTCCCGACGGATAGTAGGAATACCTGAACATTATTTGACCACAGTGTGGAAAAGAAATGAGCTGATTCACTTTTCTAATATAAATATCTGCAAGTTCTTTAGAGGTTACATAGACGAACATGACTCGTCAAATTGGTAATAGTTAATCCAATCTAACAAAAAATTGCCATTGCTACCTTCTGAATTTTCATCGTAATAGCTGGAAAAGTCAGTTTTTCCATCTAACAAAGCAACATCGTTTTGATCAGATTCACTCTCATAATTTCTACAACAGAAAAACATTTCATAACTTTATAAGATTTTTATGGAGAACCTTAAAAGACATTAAAGTAAAAATGAGTTACAACTGAACCTCAAAGAGTAGATATCACTGGATTTGCTGTTCGGTACATCCTCAATTTCACTAGCGTCATCATCAAAACCTCCAGATATGCCTTCTAAAGCTACTTCGTTTCCCATTTCATTAGAATTTGTCCTATTTATCGCCTTGACATCTTTTTTAAAAGTATCATTTGACTGTGCAGGATGTCTTCTCAATAAATTAAAAACAAATGGGAAACGTTGTGCCAGTCTGTTGAAGAAGCCACTTTTCTTTGATGTTTGTTGTCCAAGATGACTGCAATTACAAATAAATTAGACGAGACTAAGAAGAGAAGGAAAACTTGGATTCATAACCTACATATGAGTAATCGAGAACTGGCAAAAGATGTTGCAACAAACAGGAACCATGAAAACTAAAATATATTCTACATAAGTGTGTAAAAAATGTCATCATAAAGATAAAATTAATAATATACCGGTTGCCATCTTACTTCTAAAAGTAGGAATTCTTACCCCAAGATAACAACTGTTGTGACTAGAAGGTTGGGCTCCAGCTTAGGTTCATGAACTACAGATATAATAATGTCCTTTGTGTATTCTGTGGTTTGACGGAATGTATGCAAAAAGGCTTGCAAATCATCATCACTGATAACATTGGAACTTGCAACAACACATATAACCATGCCATCGAGGTCCTATGTCCAAAAATGAAATGGTCAAAGCTTTAATGTAACATATGCAATGCAACAAAGAAAAAAAAAGGAAAGGCTGCCCCGTACAAAGAAAACTGGAAAACAATTATATTTGAGCCGACTAGAGGAAATAGAGTGAAGGAGCACTTAAACACCATAAAATAATAAGTCATACATGCACATATATCTCAACAGTTCAAATGAAACTTATGCACATCTGCATTAAAATTTACTTAACGATACCTTTACCCCTGCACCAATAAAAGGGCAGTCATACATAGCTTGCAAAATTGAAGTTCTGACGTTGTAACCAGCTCCAAATCCAAGTTTTACGTCTTTGTACTTCCCAAGAATCTGAGCAAGTTAGCATTCTTCTTAGAAAAGTTAAATAAAAACAAAAGAGGCACAAACAATGAAATCTTATAAGTTGGGAACATGAAAGTATGTGTCTATAAGTCCTTCAAATATCAACCAAGGTCAAGAAAAGAATTGTCAATGGCAGATGCAAATTAAGGATAACGAAATTTTAAGAACAAAATATAAAAGGCTGAGTAATAATAAATCAATAGGTAATGACTAGTAAAAATGCAACGACAGGTCAACTTACATTTAGAACTTCTAAAACTCCAAGTTCTTTCATATTCTCATCAACTGCATCAATAAGTTTTCTTTGCATCTCCTGGAGAATTCCCAGAGTTTACCAATGATATAAGCAAAGCAACGCATAAATTTCAGAGAAAACCAAATAAGGCAAAAGAATTGCTTACACTTATGACAACTGATATGGCATTTATGGAAAGTAAAACTGCATTATTGGCAGTTCTCAAAGCCTCATCTAAAGTTACCAACTCATTTTTAAGCAAGGAGTCGGTGTCAATTTCTGCACATAAGAAAAACTGTGAGAATTACTGACATTATAATGGGAGACCTTAAGAGTCCATAAACGATATAAATAGATTATCAAGTAGTTTTTAAAACAAATGGTAAATACTCAACTAACAAAATCTTTGTGTCATACTTACCAATACAAAAATTTGTAAGCTCTTGAAGTTTACCCGCCAAATCCTTGACCTGCAAATTGAGTTATGCAAACTGAGTTAAGAATCAGTTGAATTGTTGTCATAGTTATAAGCCAATAACCTCAAATTTCCCCCTACTCGTACACCACAAGGTGACCTATGTAACATTGTGCTTAGTACGTAAACATAGGCTATGAATTCTCTTTTAAGTCTTGGCGTATCCAAATCAAATGTAAACTTCAGCAAGATTCCAGCACAAAACCCACAGACTCCGGCCACAAATTTCCTTTTAAATCTTATTAGCATATCCAACTCTAGTTGATTTTCAAATTCTCATTCCTCATCCTACATACCTACCAAAGTTGAAGATTTTATGCTTTAGTACAAAAATATTTCCTACTAAGGAGGCCATCTCCAATTAGTCTTCTGCCATCAATTTACCAGCCTTTTACCATACACTATATAAGGTCCCCGGCTGCATATTATATGTTATGATTCATGTGTCTAACACACACACACACCAATATATCTGTGTATGTGAAAATGTACCTATCAAATAATATCACTTTGCATATTGTTGCATTCAAGGTATTGCAAATTAAATTGATTTTGAAAAAGTGAAGTTTGGACTCCAAAATATATGCATCAAAATGCCATGGAGATAGACATGCAAACAGACATGTAAAAACGATGAATCTTGTTCTAAATTCAACCTTCTAGTACAGAATTTCATTCTTGAAACATGGACGGCTATGCCAAAGAATTACTGACCTCATATAATCGTCTTTGCCCCTCAAAGGTGAAAGGTTTTAAAATAATAGCAACAGAAAATCCATTTGAAGATTTTATTGCTTTAAGAATGTCCATTGCAGCAATGTGATCTGAGCCATATCCAGCACCAGCCACCTGCTTGACAGGGAAAGAATGAGGAGCATAAGGAATGAATCAAACACACTATACCAACCCAGAAACAGCCGGGTCAACATGGAAGTTGGAAGTTGGCTACGAAACAGAACAATCTCTTGCTTTCATATACATTAGCATTTACAATTTCTGATATTTGAAAGCTTAAAATAAGCATCAAATTTACAAGGGACACAAACGGATTATAGCATATAAATTATGAATGTTCAAGAGTTTATGAAGAGTCCAAAGCGAGGAATGTACAAACAAGGATAATAGTTTTTGCACACGACTGCATGAAAATATCAGCTTCCACAATCCTTGGAGTAAGATCTGAAATGGAGCACAAAATGAACAAAAATCAGCTTAAGTATTTGCAAGAACATGAAAAATAAACAAAAGCCCTTGATCATGGAATTTAGGAGAGTTCTTCCAGCTACAAGTCACAATTAAGCATCATAAATGTAAATTTAAAATCTCAAGCTAATCTACTAAAAATCATCCACCCACCACAACCACCTTATATAACCAGTCACAATTTCTCTTTTATCCACGTGGGAACATGATATTCAGTTGATATAGTATGATATACTAACTAAATAGTTAAAGATAGATAAAAACCTTTTCCTAGGACCCTTTGTTGTAACTGCACATTTGATGCATCTTTCATAAGAACAGTCCTGAAAAGAAAGATATGGCAAAGAATCTCAAACATTTAAGCATTAGAAAAGAGGTGATGCCAGAAGCTACTAAGCTAGAAATCACTAATAGATTTTAAACCAAACTTTTAGGTATAACATTATGACAAAATTGCTCAAAATCAGCAAACTTGAACAGAAACGTATCTATCCATATAACAACAATCTGTCAGAATTCATAAAGGAAAAAAAAGATTTGGCAATTTTGAACCAATTCTACCACTTTCACATCACTGTAAAGTTTCAAGCTTTATATATCAGAAGCAACATGGATTAAATAACATAACTAGCAATCAGTTCTACTTCAGAACATGTATAAATAAGCAAATTAAGACATACCCATTTAAAAAAACTCATGCATTCTGCAAATTAAACCTTTTAAAAATGAAAAAAGAAAACAATTATTTTTTTACCAAAATCTCAAAGAAGACGATTGAAAAGGCGAGTCCAAGCAAAATTCGAGCAGAGCATCTTTCCTACTACCAATGGCAATCACTTCGAGCACCCCACTGTTCCCCTCCATGTTTTGCCCGTACCCATTTAATGAGCTCGATTTCTTCTCCATGGCCATCGAAATTTTAACGATGGATTTCGGGTAAAAACTCAATCTCTTGCAACACAAACTTTTTGGACTGAAGAATGAATTGAAAAAAAGAGGGTTTGAAGAGAAATGGGTCGATAAGGAAATTCGAGAAACTACACGAGAGCCTGTGAAAACTGGGAACGACATTGAAGAAGCTGGCATTTCTTTTTCTCTATTTTGTCTGCAAAATTCTGTAATCTGCTTCTGCTTCTACAGCAGAAGGTTTCAAAGAAGTATTTTTGAACCAAATAATTTCATCTGGATAATAATATTTCCAAAACAAAATCTAAACCAAATTGAAAATTTAAAAAAAAAAACAAAAACTAGTGATTCAATTAAAAGCCCGACAAGGTTACTTGTTCCTTAATCCTAAGGCCCAATCGGTTAGCTCAGTTTTTCTTTTTCTTTTCTTGCGCTTAATATTATAATAAGCGTCTAAATTATCTTATATTTTAGGTGTTTAAATTTTCACACCTTTTACGTATTTAAGGATGAAAACAGGAGGGGGCGGGTTTTTGGCTGACTTAAATCCGATTCGATTTATTAATTTTTAAATTTGATTTTATTTCGATCAGGTTAAAATATTAATTTGTTTGTCTCTTTTTCAACCTGGTATCATATTCTTTAAACTCGACCTTGACTTGACCCAAAAATTTTTAAACAGTTAATATTCGTCGATGATAAAAGTTAGATTCGATCAATAATTCACTACAATCATAAATTATGGATTTTTAAGTAATTTTATATCCATATAAAAAATAAAATAAATTTTAAATTACTCACACTTTAAATTATATATTAGAAAGAAAAAATTTGAACATCGACTAACAGAATCGAATATATTAAAACTTGAACAACATTTAATAATTTTTTATTATAAAACCTTAAAAATTAAAAAAAATTAAAGCCCATAAAGTGTTTATATTTAATGATATTTTTTTATAAATATAATAAAATATATATTAAAAAATATATACGGGGTAGGGCTAAAAATTTTAAACAAATACACAAATTTAATCTGACCCGACTTATGATTTTTAAGCCCAGCCTCAATCCTCAAAAATTAAAAAAAGAAATCTGACCAAATCAAATTAGAACGTACCAGATCATATGAGAGTAAGATATTTTTGCCCCTATACTATTTATCTTGCTTTTTTACTGTCTAATTTTTTTTTAATTTTTTTAAATATTCAAACTGTTATTTTTTGTTCAAACAATATATTTTTTATTAAAGTAAATGTCTTAGAAGTGAAAAAAAATAATACATTGAAAACCTAAAAAAACATTCACCTAAAAGAAAGATAATTTAAACACTAGGGAATAATAATTTAAACATTTATTTTAACATTAAATCTTTTTCTTCCATAATAGTTTCATAAAAAAATTAAGAAAATCTCATCGTTATTTTTTTTTGATAATTATATTATTAATTTTACTTTTTCAAAGTCAAATACACAATTTAAAACAAAATATACTTTGACATTGAAATACAATCTAAATACATTAATTAAAATATTTTTATATGTACAAGAAATCTTAAAGATACATTACCTTTTTGCTCTCCTAGTCTACTAATTTTAGAAATGAGGGTTTGGACACGAGAAAAATATTAAAAATAAATTGTATCGACGAAAAAAAATAATTCGAATCTTAATTAGTTAGTGGATTAATTTTAAAATTTAAGTTGAGTTCCATAATATTGTCTGATATATGTATATCATATATAAAAAATATGAGAATATATATATATATATCATTTATGGTTATAGAAAGTTAATTCAATTTGAATCAAATACATGTCCTTGAACGAAAATTAAGAGAGCAATAATTGAACAAAGAAAACATTTCCATTCGTTTATTTTTTTGGTTGCCATCCCGGTTCTTTAGGGCTTTGCCCTAAGTAATCCGAATCAATTCGTGTTGCACACCTAATTTTGATGAGCGAGTCTATCAACGAGAATTTTTTACAGTCATAAGGCTTCGAACTTGAGACATGTTTAAGTAACATCATACTACTAATTGGGTCAAAATAAATTCTTCAGGTAAAAATCCTCTCTCTTTATCCTCCAACCATGCCTCCTACTGAAAATTTTTAAAAAATTAAATTTAAACCCTAACTCTTATTTTTTATATCTTAAACTCTAAACCCGACACTATAAAAGAAATGCACCATACCCTTAATTCTCTAAACCCTAACCACAACCCCTAACCTTAACCCATAAACCTTAAACCCTCTAATTTGAAGTAGAGGCACAAATAAATGTATAAAAAAGGTAGAATATTTTTTTGGGTTTTCTTTGTACAAATAGATTTTTTTTAACTTGTTGGATGAATAAAATTTAATTTATCAAAAAAAAATTAAACTCTAAATAAATTTTTAAAATTTTAATCTTAAATTAAACGTTAATTTTAACCCTAAATTTAATTTGTACAGGGAATGAAGAAAACAGATTCCTTCCTGTACCAACCCCGTTTATTTATTAAGCAAGCGGTCGGATTACGTATGCCCTTTGCATGTTTAGAAAAATTGAAACAAAAAACCAGAACTACGTAAAACAACAGGAAAACAACTCTGTTTATACAGAAAAACAAAGTACATAGTTTCACCTAACAATAGCATACATGGAATCAACTATTACAATCAGGTGTTTTCACCTGGTTTTCATATATATATATATATGAGTGCCAAATGCAAGAGGATGATGGAAGCAAGTTTGTCCGGAAGGGATTGGGTCCACCGACCTGTAGGCCTACCTCATTCTTTCATCTCTATCCTCTTCCCTCTCTCTCTCTCTCAAACTCTTATTAATTTGATTTTGTAATTCTTCAGATATGTCCAAATTCAGGTACAGGAAAAAGGGTTGATAGAGAGGAAAATCTGGGTGGGGAAGCATATCTGTTGAATGTGGTTGCATGCCACCGAATCAGAGAAAAAGCCCTTAATTTCCTTTTTCTCCTTACTTTTCAATCTTCTTCTACTCCCCCTCCCCTTGATTTTAGTTTGTCTTTCAGATATTTTCCTTTTCAGGATTTCCAGCAATCAAAATCTACACAAAAAGCTCCAATTTTCTCACCTTTTTCTTAAGATATGTGGGGTTGTTGCTGTGTTGTTAGATAATGGGGTTTCAAAAGAGATGATTGGCAGCCGAGAAAAAAAAGGGTTTGTTTAAAGATGGAAGCATCTTCCTCGTTGGGGGTTTTCTTTGGAATTAGAGAAGATAGTCAAAACCAGCAACCACAACAACAGCATTCCGCAGCCCCAACTTCAGCTATGGGGCCAGCTCCGCAGCAGCAGCAGCCACAGAAGAAAAGGAGAAACCAGCCAGGAACACCAAGCAAGTATCCCAGTTTTTATATATGATTAGATTCTACTGAAGAAATAAGGAAACACTAAGTTTAGAATTGGCTTTCTTTTTGTGTTTAACAGATCCAGATGCTGAAGTTATAGCACTATCTCCCAAGAGCCTAATGGCAACAAACAGGTTCATATGTGAAGTATGCAGCAAAGGGTTCCAAAGGGAGCAAAACCTACAGCTTCACAGAAGAGGACATAATTTGCCATGGAAGCTTAGGCAGAAGACTACACAAGAGGTAAAGAAGAAGGTATATCTCTGCCCCGAGCCAACATGCGTCCACCATGACCCGTCGAGGCCACTCGGTGACCTTACGGGTATCAAAAAGCATTACTCGAGGAAACACGGCGAGAAGAAATGGAAGTGCGACAAGTGTTCGAAGTGGTACGCCGTGCAATCCGACTGGAAAGCACATTCTAAGATTTGTGGCACAAGGGAGTACAGATGTAGCTGTGGCACTCTCTTTTCTAGGTATGTAAATGAAATGATGCTACAACATTTGCAATCCATAACACATGCCATGCTTATCTGTCTTGTTTCTTCTCATTGGCATACATGAAAAGGAAGGCGTTACAAAGTAACAATCAGTTTCATCTTTTGTTTGTTTTACCTTGGAACCACCGCCTCTCTTCACGTGCTGCTATGCCACTTGTTTCATGTCTTTGCTCTTGAGGCAAACCCTTTTTATTGTACTTTTAGCCTCTGAACTGTAGCTTTGAAGCTATGGTCTTTCTGCTAATGGAATTGCAGATCAAGTGTAGGGGACTAACCGAGTTGGGCATCTTGATTGATTGGTTTTTACTTGGTCTTGTTGCATTTACTGAACACCCAATTCATAAAATAGTAGTTCATGCCTTCATGGTTGATTTTGATTGACTAATATTTTCAACTTTTAGTGGAATAATTATGTGAATAGAAATCCTTTGTTTCTTTGGTGCCCCTATTTATGCACGACAATAATAAAATAGGTTTAAAATTTATGATTAAGGTTTAAAGAATTACGAGTATATATATTTTTAGGGTTTAAGATTTAGATTTTAAGGTTAATGCTTAGAATTTAAAGTTTTAGTGTTAGACATAAAGAAGAAATACCAAAGGAACAAAAATCATCTGTCCCTTTTTTGCCCTATACTAAATCTAAATTCCAAATCCTCAATCTTAAACCCTAAATCATAAAAATACATTTTACCCCAAATTTCTTAAACTCTAAATTTAAACCTTAACCCTAAACTCTAATTAAGCATAAATTTTTAGAGTGAGAATGTAAAGAGGGGGATTAAGATTTCTATTCATAAAAAAAGGAAATGAGGACTATTTTGTTCTACTTAATACTTATGTGCCCTCTTCAATTATTTTACTGTTTCCTTTTGCAAATTTTAGTTGCAACTGATTTTGGTAAAATTCTACCAATAATCCCTTGCTATGCTTTAAGTTTTGGATATTGTTTTTAATATTATAATTTGGTCAATTTTAGTCCTGTCCCAAATGGTAGTAGTTAAATTTATTAGGTCAATTTAACCATTTTCAATCCTTATATGTTTTTGATAAATTATAATTTTAACCCTAATTCTACTTAGAAGGAACGAAAAAGAGGACTCTTCCTATAACTCGTGACCTAAGAAAATAAGAGAAAACAAGATGAGTAGCTTCACCAACCGACTAAATTAATATGCTTACTTGCAATCCCTATATTTTTAAAATTTAAAGTTTTGGTCTTGACTCATTACAGTAGGGTAAAAATCATTTGACTCTTTTTTATGCCCATTTTAATTTTTTTTTAAATTCAATTTTTAACCATAACCCTTATTTTTTATATCCTAAACCTTAAACCCTACTCCTAATTCCTTAAACCCTAACCACAATCCCTAACCTTGAACCCTAAACCCTTTAATTTGAAATGAAAACATGGAAGGAAGCATGAGAAAGAGGTAGATGATTTTCACCCGTACAATAACCATTAAATGGAAACTAAAATGAAATGTTTTTTAACTATTATGTGAAAATAACATACCATAATGTAACAACATTTATCCAATAAAATGACATAAAGTACTAGTGTTAAGATTTCTTAAGCTTTTTTTAACGGAATCATGGAAAGAAGCACGGTTAAGAGTCATGAGATTTCTATTCAAAAAGTGATTCCAAATTTCGGACAACTACTTGTACTAAAAATGATCAAAATGAATTACATGACTGATAATTTTCTTGATCCTCTAGGGTTTTCTGCACTTAGAACTTAGAAGTCTCCTTTTATATATGTCTAGACAGACAAGTATATTGATTGTAAATAATTTGCTTCATACTCAAAGTAACTTTCAAAACCTTATAATTTGATGTCCTAAACATGGCAGACAAGAGTTTCTGTTTGAGTTTTGTATCCAGCTCTTTTACCAAACCCGTGTCCTTTGTTTTGTTTTGCCTGTACTCTACCTGTATCAGCTGATCATGTAATGGATTCCTTCTGTTGCAGGCGTGATAGTTTCACCACTCATAGGGCATTCTGTGATGCCCTAGCTCAGGAAAATGCCAGGCGAGCCTTGGACTCCATTGGCCACCGTTTAAATGGAAGCAGTACTACTGCAATGAGCTTAGGCTTATCTCGAGTTGGAACCCATGTTTCATCGTTGCAAGACCAGAATAATACCGGCAGTGCTGCTGCGACTGGTACTCAGTTTGGTCACCTTCTATTTCCATCTATGGGGTCTGCGTCTTCAGCTTCTTTCTTCTTGGACGAGTCTAATCAGGAACATCAGCCTCATCAGATTTCTTCAGCACCAAGTTTCTTCAATCTAACATCACCAGGCTTGCTGGCCACTGAACATTTCTCGAGCAACATAATGGGCGGTGATCAAATCAACATCAACATCCCTTCTCTCTTTGATCAAAACAATAACATGGTGCCCCAAATGTCAGCTACCGCATTGCTCCAAAAAGCTGCTCAGATTGGCTCAACTTCAAGCAGCAACAACAACAACAGCAGCAGCAGCGCTTCTCTTACATATAACTTTGTACACGGACAAGGAAAACATCATCATCATCATCAGCAGCAGCAGCAGCAGCAGCAGCAGCAATGTTTAAATGTTAGCGGTGGTGGATCAGATGGATTGACTAGGGACTTCCTTGGGGTAGGGCAAATAGTAAGAATACAAAGAGAGCACCAGCATCAGCAAGGAATGGGGGGTTAACCTCCTTGGGTTGTTTTCAGTGAAGAGGTGGAAGAAAGTACAAGGCTACGTATGGCATTAGCATTTAGCCATATTCGTAACGTTTTAGAATGATGAAATGCTTACAGCTTTACTCTTTCTTTGATTTCATTGGTAGACATGTCTTTGATTTACTGTTTTTGGGAGTTTGGATTTTCCTTGTGTTGTTTGAATCCGACATACTGTTCATTCACTAAGCCAGTCACGGACTGATTGATTCCATAAAGTGAGAGGAAAAGACAAAGAATGGCGACGAAAGAGGCACATGAGGTTCCCAATAATTACCAATAACGAACAATTCTGGACGCTTTACCTGAAACGCCATGCCACTTGAAATTACTGAAATTTTCTGCATCTAAACACTCTCACTCATCACACTACCCTCCAAACAAGCATAAATTAGTATATATAAGATGATTGTTGGCTGATAAAATAAACAAGATCAGAGATGGTGGTTCGATAGTGATTCTGGTGAATGTTCTAGGTCGGGGCCGAACTGCTGAAGTGTAGTCTAGTTATTTAGCAACTGCAGTTCCTGCAGTTGCAGGAACTACTAGGAGCAGTAGCAGCTTCTAGGGAGAACATGCAAGACTTTGCTGGTACAACTTTTGATGATAAATTTTGATCCATTGCATTTGCGGCCGAGGATCAGGAACCAGGCTCGTCTAAGAAGCCTACATGTCCACCTATGCCCCAACAACTCAAGGGTGATAGGAACCAAGAATGGACTAAGGGGTGTTAGGGCCAGCCTGAGCAGCCTCAACCTCCGAAAATTCTAAATTGCATAGAATGGGAACTGTTAGATTTTAACTCAATTCAAGTTGAAAATCTGGGACAATTATGTAGTCTCCTAGGGCAGACTGATGAACCGATGTCCAGTCGACATGATTGTCCTAACTGATGGGTTTATATATGTATATATACTGTTGTTATTTCTTTCTCATTTTGCAGCTGATGTGTTCATTCTGGTGTTCGTAACTTGATTCAGCCGATTCGAGGAGCCTCAGGACTGCTGGATCACCTCAGTAAAACCCTAACCACAACCCCTAACTTAGAACCTTAAACTCACACCCTAAATCTTCTGATTTGAAACAGAGGCACGAACGAGCTATGGAAAAGAGGTAGACAATTTGCACCCATGAGTATCGTGAAATTCTGATAATTTTTGTTTTGCAAACACCTACTAGCTATAAAGCACGAGTATTTCAATCTAATACCGTATCAGGAACACATTATGTACGATTTGGGTATTTTACGATACTTCATTTTCTAACTTTTTCTTGTTCTTTTATTCTGTGATAATTTTTTTTTATTTTCTTTTGTTCATGTGATTCAACTATAAATAATATATGATTACGTGTGATGTCACTTGCATGAAGTTTTTAAGACTTTTTTTTTTTTGTATATTTATCTTACATTTACCATATTCGTACTCTATAATTTAAAAATTATCATTTTTATCCCGTACCCATATATGTATTGAATGCAATATAGGTTACTGATTATATCCATTTGCCTTTTGCTTTGTGTTGCTCTTCAAGGAAAGTTTATTACAGGTAGGAGAGGGAGATTGACTTTGGAGAAGCTAGTAAACCTTTTCATATATATTCGATATAAAACTCAATTAAATTTATATTAATTCATAGTCATTGAAAAGGTAAAATAGATGTATAAGATTAAATATTTTTTCTTATTTTTTCTTATTTTTAATTTTTAATCTCATTCATCCAATGTAAAATTAATTGAGTTTTACATAGTGTGAGTGAATCTTAACCCGTATATATATATATATATATATATATATATATATATATATATAATATTTTATAGGTCGATGGTGTAAAACAAGTTTTTCACGAGCAGATTCGATATAAGATTTAAAAGCTTAGAATTTTAGAGGTTGATTCTTAAAATTTAGGATTTAGAGCTTAAGGGTTAAAATTTAGTATTCTATCATGTGTATGCCATGCACTATAAAGGTAGTGACCACATCGAAAAAAATGATCCCGTAACAAATGGTATCAAAAAAATATTTAATTAATTTATGATTTTATGCCGAGTGTTCTAGTGAGTGTGTTAGCAAAATCAACAACGTGAACAGATATGGAGTTAGGATTCAATGTTGGGAGAGCCAATAATCTATTAAACATTTAAATTTAAAAATCGAGAGAGACAAAAACTCTTATTTAATTAACATTTAAACTAAAAAAATTTAAAATATAATTATACGAGAAAATTTGGGAGGGGTAACAACCCTTACCCCTCCCGCCCTATACATAACACCGTCACTGAACATAATAGTAGCCCATAACGAGAAGTGGAGGTATTGATCTAACATTAAAAAAAAAGTTTTAAACTACTAAAACGCTATTATTATATATCTTATCGAATATATCTATCGAAAAAATAATGATCTAACAACATATACCCACAGTCCTCTTACTGTCGGTATTAATGGTATAGTGGATTTCCTCTATCTGTATTACAGATCGTGGTACCTAAGCCACTACTTTTATTCACCAACAAATGGTAATCGAGTGGATGGTAGTAGAGCTCATGGATTGTCCACATCTGGTCACAGTCTCATATCTTCTCTATACATTGCTACGTGCATGGGTCATTATCGAGAAATTATTACTCCGTCTCGATTTATTATATCATTTATGATCTCATCTAATAAGATTATTCATTTAATGATATGTAAGAAAAATCATAAATAACGTAGTGAGTTAAACTTATCTAACAGTTTTTCGTCATTATCGTATTGTATTTTTTAATCGAGTACAAAATGACAACTAACAACAGGGTTTAACACACAAATCTTTCTCGGACGAGTCATAAGAGTCTCGATTAATTCTAAAACCGAGTTGTTAGGACTCGAATCTATTTCATCCACGAGTTTCTAACGACGTTAAAAAAGACAATGTGGGGTATTGGCAGTATTGTTGGTGGTCCTAATTGAAAAGGGGTGGGGGATTGGGGGGCAAAACAAGAAGGTATTGGAAACTACCACGTAAACCCTAGGCTGCCCCTCCAGGGGAAACATGATAGAAATGAAATGAAACAAAGAAATTAGAAAAAAAAAATCAAACTTAATTTGATCTAGATGTATAATTTGAACTTGAGATCAGGTCGGATTTTTTATAGAAAATTCGGGTTTGGTCTGGTCGGATTTTTAAAGGGTGATTTGGGTCGGATTTGCGTTGAGAGTGAAACAATCCGACCTAACCTAAGATTAATAGTATAATTTTTCATATATATTTTAAAAATATTTACAACAATAATTTTTTTATATATATATTATATAATTAGGACTTTAAAATTATTTTTTTACAATTAAGTCATTAAAATTTTATTTTTTTACAATCAAATCCTTCAAATTTATTTTTTACAATTAAATTTCTAAAATTTTAAAAATTTTAAAGGTCAATTTTTTTCACCCTAAAATCGGATCGAATCGAATGACAGGTAAAGAATATAATTCTTCGAGTCAGATACGGTGTACCAAAATCCGATCCGATCCGTGCCCATCTCTAGATAAAATTGAGGACCACAAGTCTTCAAAGTCATGTTATAACTTCATTCTAGTACTTAAATTTATTTTTAAATTTTAGTTTGATACTCATGTTTTCCATTTAATTATATACATTAACTTTTTGGTTCATATTGTACTTGAACTTTAAATTGCTTAAAAATCATAAATATTATTTTTGATAAATAAAAACATAACGCGTGCATATAATGTTGTTCTTACAAATTTTAAAAAATAAAAAATACTATTTACAGCATGTAGGTAACATTTTTTTTAAAATTATTATTTATATGTGATTTTTTTTGTTCATAATATAATTTTTAATACAAATTTTAAAATTTTATTTTTTAAAATAAAAATTCAACGAAACTAATAACAAAAAATATTAGTAATATTTTTATTAAAAATATGCCCTTTCTCTCCATCACAGCCCAACAAAGCCATGTAAATTCTGCACACACAAAATTCCCCCTTCCCCTATCTCTCCCATGCTTAAACCATGTCCAACCCTCTACCACCACCACCACCTCCGCCGCCGCCCTTACCTTCGACCTCCCACCACCACCACCATCATCCATCGTACATCACCACACCAACCACCGTCACCAACCGTGAATACCGCAAAGGGAACTGGACAATCCAAGAAACTATAACTCTCATCACCGCCAAAAGAATCGACGACGAACGCCGCGCCAGACCTTCCACGAGCTCACCGTCGAAACCAGGCGAATTAAGATGGAAATGGATCGAGAACTATTGCTGGGATCACGGCTGTTTCCGTAGCCAGAACCAATGCAACGACAAATGGGACAACCTCCTCCGCGACTACAAAAAGATCCGTCAGTACCACCACCAATCACCACCGTCCCAACAACCCTCTCATCACCCACCATCATACTGGTCCATGGACAGACACCAACGTAAGCTCCATAACTTACCCACCAACATGTCCCCTGAAATCTTCGAAGCACTTAACGATGTTCTTCAAAGAAAATACACCACCCATGGCCATCATCAACACCAACCTTCGGTTTCTCAATCGTCGGAGCAAGTAGCTGTCAAGACAGACCGTCGGGCACCGGAGGTTGAAGCTCCGGTGACAGTTTCAGGTACTGTTTTCTCCCTTTTTACATATATTTTATTTTGTGTGTTGCAATATGGTTGGAGTCTAGCATAGTAGTAGTAATGTGTCAGACCTTACCCAAGAGAAAACTTTTTCATTTTTTGTCTTTCAGCGATTCATATTATTATCATAATTACAGTCATATAGAGTCAAACTTGCAGGTTTGAAAACTCTGCTACATTTCATTGAATAGGGACCCCAGTCTTTTTTATTAATATTTTAAAATTTTTCGGATGTTCGATAATCATATAATATTTTTCTAACGTAAGACGTTTTAAAATAAGATTAAAAATAAACGTAATTACTTTTTCTAAAAACAATATAAGAATTTTGATATATTTTTTTAAAATTTTAAAATTTTTGTATGTGATTCTGTATATTTCAAAACTTTATTATTTTTTAAAGAAATTTAGTATATACCAAAAAATCAATACTAAATTCTTATAATTTTTGTAAGATTTCGATTATGTCTCATTTCAGCTTCATTTTGAAGTGTCTCACGTTAGAACTTCTCTAGTCACATAATTAAAATTAAACTCTAATTCAAATATAGCTCGATTCATCAGTCTATTACTTGGAATCGATTAGTGTAGAAGTCTATTATAAAGCGTGACACTTTTAATTTAGTTTGTTTAATTCACGATACCAAAAATTTAAATATTTATAACTTATCTTGTTAAAACATTGAAATCTCGATCTCTATAATAGGTTCTACTTTTTTAAATTGTCTGGTGTGATTATAAGGTGATATTTGTTTATTGCTACTAACTTTTTTAATAACTTACATTATAAGGTAAAATTTTGATACAATTGTGTAAAATTATTTTATACAAATTTGTATATTTATACTATAAAATTCAAATCCTAAATTTTTAACTCTAAACTCTAAATTATATACCCTAAATTCTAAACTCTATAACCGAATCTATTAACCCCTAAAATAAACGCTAAACTAAACTTTACCCATTATTGTATTGTTTTTCGTATTATAAAAATAAACTGGAACTTGAGTCATAAAAATAATAACATTTTTTTCATTAGGACCACTTGACCAATTCATAAGCATTTTTCATGGACATTACATTCAATTGTACATGAATCTTTATTAGAGATCACACTTAGTTGCACACAAGTCTTTATTTTGATCAATAAATACTTTAGGTACTTAAATAAAAATGTTAATTTACTTTAAGGACTTATTATTAATATAAGTTATTTTATATTTGTATATCATACTAGAAGTTATCCCAAGATGATTTAAACCCACTAAACGTTTTAAAGAGACAGAAATCTTAAATTCAGTGTAGGGAGTAAAATGTTCAATTTTCCATTTTAGTTAAAGGGTTAAAAGGCTCAAATTAAAACTTTAATATTAGGGGAGGACTGAAAATGAAATTTACCCATTAACCAATGGATACCTAGCCCCCTTACTCCTTTAGAAATTAGCTCGGTCCCTAACCTTAGTGTTTGGGATTCATTTTCTCTGACATGTTAAACCAAGGTGCAAATCATACATCTTTTTAACCTACTTTCGTTAATGTCTCGATTTTAAATTAATAGATTTAAAGTTTAAGTTCAAAGTTAGGTACTGCGGTTAGAGTTTAAAGAATTAAGGATATAGTGTATTTTTAGGGTATATGTTTTAAGGTTTAGGATATAGAAAATAAAGGTTAAGATTTAAAATTTAATTTTAAAATTTTTTAATTAGAGACATAGAAGAAGACATGATAAGGAGGTTAAGAATTTTTACTCGTTAAATCACTTTATTACTCATTTGGACGAGAAAAATGAGGCAAAAGTGTGAAAATTTTAAGGTGAGATAGGGTTAGGTGCGGTTAAAATATAAAATTATATATTTTTATCATTTTAGTAAAAATTTATGTAAGATTGAATAATAATTAGATAAATTGAATTTCTTATTAATTGAGTAAAAGTTATGTAATTACATAAATTTTTGTCAATTGGATAAAAATTTATGTAGATTTATTTAGATAGAATTTATATAATTATATAAAAATTTGTGTCCGTACAAAATGAATAAGAATTTGCAGAATCACTTTATTTTAACTGTACTGTAAGGATGCCTGACCTTAGAAGTACTCGTAAAAGTTTGAGTTTGAGTTTGAGTCCGGTTAAATATAATGATTTAGGTTGAGGTTGAGATTCAAGTAGGATGAGATAAACTATTATATTTATTTGTCTCGAGTTTGAGTTTTCGTGTTTATAGAATATCTTTGTTAAAAGATTCGATCAAAATTAGGAGTACATGCAAGTCAGTCTAAATTAATTAAGATAAAACTATAAAACCGGAAGACCAACCAAAGGAAAAATTATATCATGGGTCAGTCCCACCACCTGTCCATGAGACCAACCAATAAAAACTGTCCACTTCATCAATTTTTCCATGTCATAACTTTTTCCCAAGTGAATCTTCACTTGGAAAATTAAAAAATAATGAGGTAGACAATTTCTATTGATTGGTCTCATGGATGACGTGGTGGGACTAAACCATGATATAATTTCTCCAACCAAAAATATATATGTTTGCTCATTTTTAAAATAGAAGACTAAAATATACTCTATACTATAGTAAGGGACCTATACAGTAATTTTACCGGGAAATTCAGAACAAATGTTTCACTTTTTCTATAAACTGTGGATATGGTCATGAGTTCCTGCAGATGCTGACCCATTACTTGCAGAAAATAAATAATGTGACTTCCAATCTTAAAAATATATTTTCCTGATTTAAATTTTTATATAGTTTTGCTTGAAATTTATGAATTTCATAAACTCGTATTCGAATATTTTGATATTAATTAATGATTGAATAACTTAACTGTACTTTTATTTTGGTATACATTGTGATTGAACAGAAGAGCCAGATTCCTCCAAGACAGAATCGAGCGAAAATTTGGGTTCGGAGACAAAGCGTAAAAAAGTTCGGAAAATCGGATCGAGCATAATGCGTAGCGCTTCCGTCTTGGCTCGAACCCTTAAGAGTTGCGAAGAGAATAAAGATAAACGACACCAACAAGTGATGGAACTGGAACACCGTCGACTTCGTATCGAAGAAACTCAGAATGAAGTCCATCGGAAAGGGATGACGGATCTCGTTTCCGCCATGACCAACTTATCCGGAGCTATCCAATCCCTCATCGCCAACCATTATGATCAAACGTGAAGGCTTTTCTTCTATGGACCAAATTTTATTTGTAGACTTTGATGAATTCTTTCTTTAATGGTGTTTAATTATGATTATTGTTGGCTTAGGGATTAAAATGAAAATGGACTAAATTGTTAACAAGGACTAAATTGTATTATGGAATCTTTTAAGGGATTAAAAATGAATGTTACTTTAATCATAGGAGGCCAAGGTCCCTGCTTCCCATGGATTTGTCTAAAAACAGCAAGACATTAGAGGTCAACTAATGCATATGAACATAACCCTCAATGTTGAAAGCATGGAAGCTGAAGTTGGTTACATCTTCGATATCATCCGCCGCCGATAATGTGTCGAGGACTTCACGAGTATTCAAATCTTTCTCAGGCAGAGCAACCGAGCTCGAAGACGGGAACGGCCTCTGAGCTCGTCCCTTCATCCTATCTGGATGGAGGAAATGCTTCACCTTGCATGCATTGGTCTTCATATCAGCAAGTATAGCATTCTAGCATTCATATTTAGGACAGTTTCCCCTTATGCTCACAATTGCATGAAGGTTTCCGATCCTAAAAGCATCGGCTAGCACATTTACGTCGATATTCCGACTATATCTCCGAAGAGCATCATAAAACACCAAGAGTAGTAGTCCTGTAATATGCTCCTGATCAAGCAAGTCGGCAAGTAAATCGAGACCCTCGCCAAAGTTCAAATGCACCAGACATATAATGCAAGTAGTGAATGGTACTCCTCCGCATCTATACGAGACTTTTCGATCCATTCGACTATCCCCTCGTCACAAATCACAATACAGCAGCTGCTGAACCATGCCAAGTACCAATTCAAGAATGTCTTCCAAGAAGTACTGCAGATCGACAGCCTCAAAACTGGAAGTTGTGCAGGGTGAACCATTCGACAAAAGTCGTCTTCGTCCATTGAAGAAGGATAACAAGATCGAATAATGCTCAACGAGAAGCACGAAAGAAACTGGTGATATATAATCAAATATGTTCCTCCAATTAGCTTCGTAAGGAACTTGAAAATAACTGGCTCAACCATTCCCAATTTGTTTGATATGGACCAGCAGCACATCCAGTAAGAGAATCTGTATCCTCTTTTAAGACCTGCAATGAAGTTCTTCCATGTTCCATTCCCTTGTAGATCCATTGCATCAGGTCCTTAGAGTAGTTACTGTCAAATGAATTCGGGGTTAACTAGATCCATTGCTGCCAAGTTCCCGTCCCCATTGCCGAGATTCGCCAGACAACGATGCCTCCGAGTGCTGGCAATTCCGGCATTGATGTCGCTTGCATTGCTGTATATCCTGTCCCGAAATGTAACACATTGAACATGTCCTATGGTATGGAACCTGATAGAGCAATCATGTCTCTTGCATTGAGGCCCTTGCTTCCGAACAGCATTTCTACTGTTAATAGTGAAAATTGCGTACGTTTTTTTAATCAACTACAGTGTTTACAGTAGTATTTGTTTTATACTATATTCTAGACCATTAGACATTAATCGCTCAAACATTGTGCTGACATTATTGGTACTCGAACCCGTAACCTCTAAAAACAACTATTGTCCTTAATCACTAAAGCTATATGATTCGTGCCGGGGTTTTGAACCCTAAACTTTAGGATATAGTTTTTATTAATTATATATTTGCCGATCTAAAGATTTTTAAATAAAACAAATAATTAGATATTTTTAATAATTTTCATTTAAGGGGAGAAATAAAAAAATAATGATAAAAAATATCATTTGAGGGTTTTTAATTACTTATTCTAAAAATATCGATACATATCTAGACATTTTTAATTTATTCTAAACTAAATTAATATATACTTGAATGGATAATAAAAATATAACAACTGTTTTTTAATATAAATATTAACCATTTAAAAGGTTATGAAAATGTGCACAACGATATCGTTTTGACATTCACGACAATGATATTGAATATTAGAAAATCATATACGTCGAGTACGTTGATATATAGAATAATATATATAATTGTTATATCGTATTTTAATTAAAGTTGATGATTAATCGATAATTCAGATTATATATTTGGTTATTCTGAGAAAATTAAAAAAATTTAAAATTTATCAAATATATAATAGTGGTGGTCACGACGATCATCACAATATTACTATTTAACGATATTTTGATATGAAAAAAAATCATATAAAAAATATTTTATGTGATTATTTGTATTACATACATTTAAATTTCAATATTATTGTTTTAATTTCATTGCTTGTGTCACGGACGTGAGTCGTGACTACGCGGGATGCTTTCTGGTTGTGCTTAAATGCATGGGAGCGGGATATCATTAAGAGTGTAGTACGTGCCGAGCAGTCGTCCCATCTGGGATGAGCGCGCTGATCGTGCACCACACTAGTCGGAAGCTGTCCCCGCTTCCCTGATGAGCCCATGGGAGGGCAAAACCAGTAAGCATCGGAGATCGTTAAGGCTGATCCTCGGGCATGAGAGAGACCCGAGGTGCCGCACGGGTAGAAGTCTCTGCGCGAAAACTCTGATCCCGTGACAAGGGGTATCAGAGCGAGACTGTGTGTTTACCAAGCGCCCCGTTGCTGCGGAGCGAGTCATGTGGACGAGCGTATTAGCTCGCACCCCAAGAGAAGAGGGTGTTCGCAAGTGGGTCCTCTAAAGACGAGGACGGGTAGGCAGGAGGAAGCCGCAGCGAAAGTTCTCCGGTTGGTCGATCTGCAATGGGACACCTCGGTAAAGTGACGAGTGGCCATGAGGTGATTGCGGGGAGACCTTTGCCCAAGGAGGGCGACCCCAGTTAGTGGGCCAGTTTGGGAGAATTGCACACTAGTTCCTGGCGAGTTTAAAGAGAGAGAAAGAGTTTCCTCCCCATGCACGAGGGCGTGCATGAATTGGGTGGAGGAGAATGTCACAGACCATGAGTCGTGACTACGCGGGACCGAGCGGGATGCTTTCTGGTTGTGCTTAAATGCATGGGAGCGGAATAGCATTAAGAGTGTAGTACGTGCCGAGCAGTCGTCCCATCTGGGATGGGCGCATTGATCGTGCACCACATTGGTCGGGAGCTGTCCCCGCTTCCCTGATGAGCACATGGGAGGGCGAAACCAGTAAGCATCGGAGATCGTTAAGGCTGATCCTTGGACATGAGAGAGACCCGAGGTGCCGCACGGGTAGAAGTCTCTGCGCGAAAACTCTGACCCCTTGCTTTTAGTTTCTTGACATTTACTTACTATATTCTATTATTATAGTGCATTTTTTTATTTTGTTGGATGAAAATTATCAATTAACTAACGATCAGCTCGAGATCGTAACAAATCGAATCAAATCAACCTAAACTCGGTTTAAAAAGTTCGTGAACAAGTTCAAAATAATTTTACATATTATATATATATATAGCTATTACATATACATTAAAAGAAATCTAAAAGAAAAATAATAAATTAAATTAAAAAATCCACTAAAAATAAGTTAATTAAAATAATTTGAACATTATACGTTTATATTGTAAGAATATTCTTTTGGTTATTTGGATTAATCTATTTTTTGGTACTCTTTATCTCTTTCCCGATGTTGAATTGTATTTTAATGTTGGTTATGATTTTTTAATGAGACTCTATTTTTTTCATGGTTATGAAAATTTAATAAAATTATTCATTTCGAACCGAGTTAAACTCAAGTTGAACCCAATAATATTATTTTTAATTCAAACTCAAACTTAAGTTTTTAAATTCGTCGAACATCAAATCTGAATTCAATATAATTATTTTCAAACCGAGTCGGGCATATTATCACCCTTAACCTTGACCGATTGATTTTTTCAGCAAAATTTCTCTATCACTAGTTGGTTTTATTTTTTCCATTTTTCTTACTTCTTCCGCTCTGAATTTGATCCGACGTTTCGATTTCTCTTTCAATAGAATATGTTTTCAGTATTTATTGCGAAACACACGATTTTCGCCACGTAAAACTATTACACATCCACCGAAAAATTTGTAATCATTTTCTGATCGATTTCTGTTCTTATTTAGATTCACAGTTCTTTATTTGCTCTCCTACATGATGTGTTCTTCCTTCTTCGGAGCTAAGAAACCCAACACTTTTTATTTTGTTTTTCTGTAGGTTTCTAGCTTTGCTTGTTTAGAACAGATATTCAGTGGAAAAGATGGATGGTAAAGATTCATGTGAGCACACAGCATTGACTAAAAAAACCTTGGGTTTCATTGATACTGTGTTTCAATGGTCCCTGGAAGACATATTCAATGACGATCTTTATAAGGATCAGGTGGGTTTGCTTTGTTCTCCATCATCATGCTTGAATCTTTGATGTTGGTTTCTGTTAGTCAGTGTTTGTAGGACTGTTTTGCAGCTTCTGGACTGGAATATCTTACACTTTTATGGAAGTTGAAACATTTTCTCTTAAATATTAAACTACTTGTACTAGCTAGTTAATTGGGATATACTATGTTTTTATATGTATTCATTTTCTCTTAAACATTTTCTCAGTTAACTACTATAAATTGAAGGTGTATCTTCCGGGTTCCAGGTTCCAGGTTCCGGGTTTTCTAAATTTAAACATATATGGTTATGGCAGTATGCTTGAATCAAAGGATTACACTGTTGACTGTGGATTCATCTGATTATCTGTTTTTATGTGATTTCATTTGCCAGGTGGAAAAGATTCCTGTTTCTTTTCAGTCAGTGGAACAGTATTTTGGGTCACTTCTTTTGCCATTGTTAGAGGAGACACGAGCAACTATATGTTCATCTATGGAAATTATAGATAGAGCACCGTATGCCGAAGTGACATATCTGAAAGAGGCGAAACCACTTGTAACATTGTTGTTTGATGTGAAGGTTGATTACCGGAGAAACAGGTTAATTGATCATGAGAAGGGGCCGTATAAAATGTCTCCTGGAGATGTTTTGATCATAGCTGATGTTAAACCTAAAACACCTTCTGATTTACAAAGGGTGGGGAAAACATGGTTTTTAGCCTTGGTCGAGAATGTTCAAAATGATGTTGATGTCGATGAGGGTGAGAGTGAGAGTGACAATGAGGATAATAGCTCATCCTTGTCCTTCAAAGTAAAAACACTGGAAGACGTCATTTCTGAAGATGTTTCAAGGAAATCGCTATATGTTGTTCACTTGACAAATGTAACCACAAACAGACGAATATGGAAAGCATTGCACATGAACATGACCAGGAAATCGGCGATTATCAATGAAGTTTTGCACACTGATTCCGTGGTATGATATCACATTATCTATATGTTTGAGATTTGTTTCTGTGAATGTGGCATTGTATTGGATAATTTGCGATTGATTTTCATAATTAGAGGTTGCTTATGATGCAAGTGGTATGTTTCTTAAGCATCACGCAATATGGTTCTTTGTGCTAACAAGTTGAGACCTTGCATGTATCCAGCTCGAATCAATGTACCATGAGTTTTGCATTTGATCTATTCCTTTCATTTTAATTTTTTAATGTTTAAATGTGACTGCATAACCGGTTTTCATATATTTATTGTCATTGCTTTAATTTTATGTATTTGCAAGAATGAATTTTATGAAATTTCATGTTGTATGCAGGTAGAAGAAAGCTGTGGGCTATGTTCCTCAGAGATTGGTGGAAACTGGAATGAGAATTTTCTGACAAGTTTGCTACCTCAACTGAATGAATCTCAAAAGAAGTCAATTGTTGCTTGTTTGAACAAAATTCAGTGCAACCACAAGTCCCATGTGGAACTTATTTGGGGGCCACCGGGAACTGGAAAAACTAAAACCGTGAGTGTGCTGCTGTTTGCACTGTTGAGAATGAAGTATAGAACACTCACTTGCACCCCAACAAATGTTGCAATTACCGACGTAGCTTCTCGTGTCTTAAAGCTGGTAAAAGAAGCTAACAGAACATGCTCTTTGGCAGATGATCCGTTTTGTTCCTTGGGAGACATCCTCCTATTTGGAAGCAAAGAGAGACTTAAAGTTGATTCTGAGATTGAAGAAATATTTCTGGATTATCGTGTAAAACAGCTTAACGAGTGCTTTGGCCCACTAGGTTGGAGGCACTGTTTCACTTCAATGATTACTTTTCTTGAAGATTGTGTCTCTCTGTACCATGTTTCTTCGGAAAATGAATCAACTAAAGAGGGGGAACAAGGTATTGAACTTGAAAACAAGGAGAAAGAATGGCGCAATGAAATCGATTGTAAGAAGGGGATACACAAATCATTTCTTGAATATGCAAGAGGAAAATTTGCCGCTACAGCATTACCACTAAGAAGATGTGTGTCAATTTTACGCACTCATATACCCAACCTTGAAACTCTTTTAGGCTTGCTTTATTCTTTTGAAACTTTACTGTTCTTTGATGGTGTAGCTTCGGAAGAAGTGGAACACGTTTTATACTCAAAAGATGATAAATATCTTCCTCAAAATCTTTGTGATCCATATCACTCATGGTGCTTAAGAAGTAACCAGTGTCTTTCTGTTTTGAAAGCCCTTCGATGTTCTCTTAGTGAACTTAAACTTCCAAGTGTGATGGACAAAGCTTCCATAGAACAATTCTGCTTTCAATCAGCTCGTTTACTCTTTTCCACTGCAAACAGCTCTTTCAAACTCTATAAAGTTGAAATGAAACCACTTGATGTGCTGGTAATTGACGAAGCAGCGCAGTTGAAAGAATGTGAATCGGTCATACCCATGCAATTGCCGAGCATAGTACATGCGGTTCTTATTGGTGATGAATGTCAATTGCCTGCGACAGTTCTAAGCAATGTATGTCATCGTTTTTCTCCAGAGACCCCTTGCAATTTCCCCCCTTATTTATTAGTGGAAGTAACTTTGTTAATTTCTTTGCAGGTTTCTAGTGAAGCTTACTTTGGAAGGAGTATATTTCAAAGGTTGACTACTTTAGGTCATTCAAAGTACCTACTGAATATTCAATACAGAATGCATCCATCTATTAGTTGCTTTCCCAATGCATGTTTCTATAATAACCGGATCTTGGATGCAAACGGTGTTCAGCATAAGAGTTACGAGAAACATTATCTTCCATGGCCTATGTTTGGCCCCTACTCCTTTATAAATGTCCCTGGAAGAGAAGAAAATGATGATTTGGGGAGTGGCTTCAGGAATATGGTTGAGGTAGCCGTTGTGAAGATGTTGGTGCAAACTCTGTTCAAAGGTAATTATCATGACCTTATCTTTTTAGTGCTATATATATGGATAGTTTCGCTTATATCTTAATAATTAATTTTCTGACTTAAGCTGCATTGGCCTGAAAAAGTTTGTTCACTTTGAGGGCTAGATGATGCCTTTTTATAATCAGAAAGCATTCTTCTTATATTTATTAGGTTGATTTATTTTTGTTATATTTGTTGTTTTTGCATACAGCATGGAACGGCTCAAGAGAGAAGCTCAGCGTTGGCATAATATCTCCCTATGCTGCTCAGGTTGTTGCAATTAAGGAGAAACTTGGTTGGAAGTACAAGAGAAGTGATAACTTCCAAGTGAAGGTGAAGTCAGTTGATGAGTTCCAGGGTGGTGAGGAAGATATTATAATAATATCAACTGTGAGATCCAATCCTTCTGGAGAAATCGGTTTCACATCCAATTCTCAAAGAACAAATGTTGCTCTAACAAGGGCTAGGTATTTCCATGCATTAAGCCTTTTCTATTTATCTTCAGTTTGTAGAATTCTGTTATATTTTGCAATATGTTACTGAGTTCTTAATGCTTTCTCAGGCACTGCCTCTGGGTTTTGGGGGATGGAAGAACATTGGACAAACAATAATCTGTTTGGCAGGGTTTAGTTCATGATGCAAAAGCGCGTCATTGTTTCTTTGATGCTGATGAAGACAAGGGATTAGCTAAAGCTATTTTTGATGCCAAGAAAGAGTTTGATCAGCTTGATGACATGCTTAAACATGATAGTGTTCTCTTCAAGAATGCTAGGTGGAAGGTTGTAAATTGTGCTGGTTTAAACTTGCTATCATCCCACTTGTTCTATCTAGTTATTTAAACACCATTAGATACTATATGCATTTGATGCTAAGCGCTTACCTTTTTCCTTTTGATTTTCCTGACCTCAGGTTTTATTCAGCGATAACTTCAGAATGTCATTTGGGAAGGTGAAATCTGCCCAAACCCAGAAATCAGTTTTAAACCTTCTGTTAAAACTCTCTTGTGGCTTGCGGCCTAAGAGAAATGTTGATTTAACTTGCAAAAGCTCTTTTATGGTCTTGAAACAATTTAAGGTTGAAAGTCTTTATATAGTATGCTCAATTGATATAGAGAAAGAGCAGTGGTATACGTTCACTCAAGTATTGAAGGTTTGGGATCTTTTGCCATTAGAGGATATTGCAAGATTGGTTAACCGCCTAGAAGGCATCTTCAAAATGTATACAGATGATTTTGTTTCTCATTGCAATGAGAAATATGTGGAAGGGTATGTGACCATCATGCTTGTCCTAATGTGTAATATTATGCCGTATATGCAGTTATTCTTAAACTCCTACACTGTTTTTATTCTTCTTTTTTTGTATTTAGGGGTTTGGAGGTTCCCAAAATTTGGCCAATATCACATGATATTGTGAGATATAAGACCATACGTCAAGATGAAACAGAAAACAGTTCAAGTGGTAGTGCTTCGGATGGTAGATGTTATTTGGAGAACTCGAAAGTCAATGAGAGCTTGCTGTTGATGAAATTCTACTCTTTGTCATCGGGTGTTGTTAATCACCTTCTCTTTGGTCGTGATGGAAGTGAACTAGAACTTCCATTCGAGGTTACAGAGGAGGAGCGTGATATAATTTTATCCCCAAGAAGCACTTTTGTATTAGCCAGGTCAGGCACTGGGAAAACTACTGTATTGACCATGAAGTTGTTCAAGCAAGAGCAATTACACCTTTTAGCAACTGAAGGTTTTGATGACTTCAACAACGCAAATAGCTCTAATTCGGTCCTTGGGCTAAACAGAAAAAAACATAGTGTTGAAGGGACTGAAGCAACTCCATTGCGCCAGCTATTTGTCACAGTGAATCCCAGGCTTTGTTATGCAGTCAAACATCATGTTCTTCAATTGAAAAGGTTTGTAGGATTCTGAGATAAAATTATATCTTCTTGGTAGCATGAATATATTTTGAGTGTAGAGTTGACATTGAAATAAATCTAATGAGGCATGGGGATATATATAGTGTTATTCGCTGTAGTGTAAGTGATAGGCTGAGATAGATTGAAGTCTGGACAATAAGTCCTACCCCACCCTTTTGTGTGTGACTGCAATGGAACCTGTTTCTTAAAACCTAATATCTATTGTCTTAGAAATGTCCTGTCAATTTTTTTGTTAATGCTTAACCTTGGCATGTTTCAGGAAGTGCTTCCTTTTTCGCGTAGATTAACAAAGGAATCAGCTTTTTAAGAATTCGGCAAACATGTATAGTGCTCCATATTGAAACATTGAACTCGGTTGTCTTGCTATGTCACATGTTCAATCTCTTAGAAGTTTGAAACAATACAATTCATTGATAACGTTTGACTAAAATTGCAGGCAACTCTTCTGTGTTTTGTTTTAAATACCTAATAGGGGTTCATACACTAATTTTCAATGGAGTTGCTATTTTTTTCAATCTATGTACCAATAGCTACTCAATGTATTGTATACCACTTATTGTACTTTAGTTAGTTGCAAATTATTGTTTCCTGTTTTTCCTGGTGTAACAAGCCTTGCTGTAACAGGTTTGTCAGCCGAGGAAGTTTCTTTGAAGAGGGTGCTTTTCAAGATGCTGACGATATTGATGGTGCAGCAGAGTTCAAGGATATTCCTGATTCATTTTTAGATGTTCTTCCCAAAGCATACCCACTTATCATAACTTTGCGAAAGTTTCTGATTATGCTTGATGGAACAATTGGAAACTCGTTCTTTGAGAAATTCTTTGACACCAGGGAACTATCGAATTTGGAAGTTGGATGTGGCCCGACCTTGGTACGAAATTGTATAAGAACAAAGGAGGTAAACTTTGAGAAGTTTTGTTCAACTTACTGGCCTCATTTTAATGCTAAGTGGAAAAAGAAACTGGAATCATCTAGAGTCTTTACGGAGATAATGTCTTATATAAAAGGTGGCCTGAGATCAAAGAATTCCATTGATGGAATGCTCAATGAGGATGATTATGTTGAACTATCCGAGGAACGTTGGTCTACCTTAAGTTCACTTGAGAGGCAGAATATATATAATATTTTTCAATGCTATGAAAACATGAAAAGAGAAAAAGGTGAGTTTGATATGGCTGATGTTGTGATTGATCTTCATCATCGACTTCAATGCGAAAGGTATGAGGGTGATATAATGGATTTTGTTTATATCGATGAGGTGCAAGATCTGACAATGAGGCAGATTGCTCTTTTCAAACATGTTTGCAAAAATGTGTGTGAAGGCTTTGTTTTCTGTGGGGATACAGCTCAAACAATTTCAAAGGGTATTGATTTTAGATTTGAAGATATACAGTCCCTTTTCTACAATGAATTTGTTTTGGGATCAAAATGTGAAACAAATCATGTGAAAAAGGAGAAGGGTCAAATATCTAAATGTTTTCACTTGAGCCAGAATTTTCGTACGCATGTTGGTGTCCTAAGGTTAGCACAGAGTGTAATCGATCTTCTTTACCATTTCTTTCCTTCATCTGTTGACATGTTGTGCCCTGAAACTAGTCTCATATATGGAGAAGCTCCAATTTGGCTTGAATCTGACAGTGAAGGCAATGTAGTTGGAAAAATATTCACAAACAGTGGTGAAGATGGGGGACGAATGGTTGGATTCGGAGCAGAGCAGGTCATACTAGTACGAGATGATCGTACCAAGAAGGAAATTTTGAAGTATGTTGGCAAGCAGGCTCTTGTTTTGACTATAGTGGAATCTAAAGGTTTAGAGTTTCAGGTATTTAGTGTTTAATAATAATCCTTTTTTCTATATCCTATGATCTGCTTGTTTATGATTATGATTAATTTTTGTGCATTATATTTCTGTAGGATGTGTTATTGTACAACTTTTTTGGTTCATCACCTTTAAAGAATCAATGGAGAGTTGTTTACAAATACATGAAGGAGCAAGGATTAGTTGATTCCACTTGTAGATTCCCAGATTTTGAGCATGCAAATCACCACAGTATGTGCTCTGAATTGAAGCAGTTATATGTTGCTATAACCCGAACAAGGCAAAGACTATGGATTTGTGAAAATGATGACGGATTTTCTGAGCCGATCTTCAATTACTGGCAAAAGAGTTGCCTTGTTCAAGTTAGGAAGCTGGATGCTTCTCTTGCACAAGCAATGCAAGTTGCAAGTTCTCCTGAGGAGTGGAAGTCGCGTGGTTATAAGGTTTATTGTTGCTTGTTTTTAGGTGGTTTATTACTCTTTTCAATGAATTAATGTTTCTGAAAATGTAACAACTCTATTCTCCCACTCATTTGTACCCTGCAGCTGTTGGACCAACATAACTATCCGATGGCAACAACATGTTTTGAAAAAGCTAATGATACATATGGGGTTAAACTTTCCAAGGCTCTTGGACTTAGGGTACATGCTGACCGGTGTCATGGTTCAAATCCCAAAATGTCTTCTGCTTCCAGGAGGCAAGCTGCTGAAATTTTTTATTCCATTGGCAAGGCTGAGCAAGCTGCTGAGTGCTATTGCATGTTGAAGGAGTATGAAAGAGCTGGTAGAATTACATTTTCCCTATTTATATCACTATTTTTGAATATTAATTTGATGTTCTAAAATTTACAGCCTTGACATTCTATGATTCCTATAATTGTTTCCTCAGTATGTCGTTCTCCGGTTTATTATCTGAACATCCTTGTCTTCCCAAGCAGTGTCCTGACCAATGACCATCTTATCTGTATGCTTTAGTTTGTGATCATTAGTGACAAAACAAATTCAAGTTTGTTCCTTTTTTTTCCTTTTTAGCTTACCACTCCAAAAAACGTAACGAATATTCACCGATGCAGTCTATGATTACCAATGAGTTCTATTGTTTTGAAAATGCAGGTCAAATCTATTTGAAAGAATGTGGGGCATCTGCTCTGGATAGAGCAGCAGAATGTTTTGTTCTTGCTGGATGTTACAAACCTGCAGCTGAAGTGTATGCAAGGTTGAACTACTTCTCTAAATGCTTGTCTGCTTGTGCAAAAGGAAAACTCTTCAAGACCGGCTTGCAGTACATTGCAGACTGGAAAAAACATGCAAAAATGGTCAAAAGAGGTGAGGATTTGGAGAAACTTAGGCAAAAGATTTTGGAGAACGCTGCACATCATTATCATGAGATTAATAGTAAGAGTAAAATGATGAATTATGTACGAGAATTTGATTCCATAGATTCAAGACGAATATTCTTGCGGTCCAGAGAGTGTCTTGATGAGCTTATATCTTTGGAGGAAGAATCAAGGAATTTCTTGGAGGCTGCAAACCTTGCGATGTTCAAAGGTGACCCTGTACGTGCTGCTGATTTGCTTTGGAAGGTTTCACAATTCGAGGAGGCCACGAATCTTATCCTTTGTTTTGTGTTAGCCAACTCTCTTTGGTCAGATGGGAGGAAGGGTTGGCCACTAGAGCAGTCTGAGGAGACAGAGAAGCTTCTAACAAAAGCCAAGTCATTTGCGGAGAATTTGTCGAACCAGTTTTATGAGCTTGTTTGTTTAGAGGCTGACATTTTACTGAACAAGCCAACCAACTTATCCTTGATGCAACAATATTTAAGTGCTTCTGAGAGGCACAACAGTACCCGAGGTGAACTTTTAACTGCTCGAATAATTCTAGATCATCACCTTCATTTACATATCTCAAAATATGAATGGATAGATGAATTGGTCTCTGATCTTGCAAATCATTCAGAAGAGCTAATTGCTAATTATCAGGTTTCCAGTGAGACACTGGTCTACTTTTGGAAGTTTTGGAAGAATAAAATTTTGAAGGTACTTGAGTACCTTGATCATGCTGAAAACCAAGGTGAACTTGGTGGTTATAAGAGTTATGAATATTTCTGCTTGAATTATTTTGGCGTGTGGAAAGAGCTTAATAATCCGACTACCGTCTATCTTTTGCTGAATCCCGATGCTAAATGGCTGAGAATACTGGATAATCAGGTTTACAGAAACAAGAAGCAGCCATACATTTCAATCCATCAATTTGTCTTGGCTGCAAGGAGTTATTGGTGTTCAGAATTGCTGGCTGTTGGCCTACAAGTCCTAAAAATGCTCGAGGAACTCTATAACTTCACCTGCACAAATTCTCTGTCATCCTTCAATCGAAGCCGGTCTCTTACTCAAATCTATGAGGTTGCATGCTTTCTCTTGTATTTCAAGTTTCTGAGAGGCCAGCATGTGGAAGTCGATTTGATGAAATTCGTCAACCTATCATCAAAGGACTTCTTTGGCTTTGTATTTCCTCTTGATTGGCGAAAATCTTTGAGAAAAAACATGATCTGTCTAAGGGGATCAGAAACTTCAAGAAATTTACTTGAAGAAATCATATTGGAATTTACCAAATCAAAAGGTAATAGCTTGTCATATGCGGAAATCGGAACGGTAGCTTTGATAATTCTTGGATCTGGTCAGCTTAATACTGAACTATATGGAAAGATTCTTAAATGTTTAGACTGGAATGGAGCATGGAAGAACTTCATTGCAAGTCTCAAAAAGGATAGAGTTTCTCCTACAGTCTCTTATACTGTATATGCTGCTGGTCATATGAAGCAAATTGGGAATGCTAACCCGGTTATCCTCAAGTTCTTTAAAGCTTTACAAGATACTTATGAAACTGATTGGAGGAACATAGTTGATTATATGTCACCAGTTTGTTTCGTGTATCTCGTTGAACGATATCTGATGTTTTTATCCTTCTTCAATGGATACGTTCTCACTACGAAGACGACTTTTGTCGAATGGTTCATCTACCAGGATGGCACACCTTGCTCAACTTCCAGATTTGAGGCTGTTCATCAACAATCCTTGGAACACATTCTTGAATTTGTACTTGGCATGGTTCAACGGTTTCTGTATTGTGACAAGGAGACAGTCGAATGGATCAAAAAATCTCGTATAAATGCAGAGGAGTACCATTCACTACTTGTTTTGAGATTGGTTATCATTATATATCTGGTGCATTTGAACTTCCACAAGGGTCTTGATTTACTTACTGACTTGCTCGGTAAGGAGCATATTACAGGACTACTACCCTTGGAGTTTTGTGATGCTCTTCGGAAATATAGTCGGAATATCGATGCAAACGTACTTGCTGATGCCTTTAAGATGATCGGTAACGCTCTTGTAATTGTGAGCATAAAGGGAAACTGTCCTAAATATGAATGCAATAATGCTATATTTGTTGATATGAAGATCAATCCATGCAAGGAGGACATATTGACAATTCTGTTCCCTGAAACTGAAACTTCTCATTTTCAAACTGCTGATGAAGCATTTCCTCCATCCAGTTATGAAGGGACGAGCTCAGAGGCCGTTGCATCTTCAAGCTAGGTTGCTCGGAATCAGTGATCTGCATTTTAACCATGACCATTTTTAGGATATCCTTGATGCATCACCGACGGTCGATGATGTCGAAGATCTAACCAACTTAAGCTTGCATTCTTCAGCATTAAGGAAAATGTTCATATGCATTAGATGACCTCTAATGTCTTGCTGTTTTCCCTGTATTTTCAATTTCTAGTATTATCTGACTTGTTCTAATCAATGCTTATTGTTGTTTTTAGACAAATCCATGGGAAGCAGGGACCTTGGCCTCCTTTGATTAAAATGATAAGTTCAATTTTTTTAAAAAAATTGAGATTCGAAAATTAATTAGATATAAAAAAAATTAACACCCCACAACGCCTAATATTGATACTTTAATTTTGTGTAACATATTGATATAAAAATTTAAATTTAACTTAATCATTAATTATTAATTAAGATTATATAATGAATGGAAATATTCCTTTTATAAGAAAATATATTTTTATCTCAAATATGAATTAAAAACACCTATGTATATTCAGGACATCTCTATTCAAATTCTAAAAATATACCTCATATATAAAAAATATTTATGCATGATTAGTTATGATCATGTTTATTTTAAGTACTAATTCAGAAAGCCTCTAATTAAATTTATGTGTTATTTAATCTATAAATATTATTAAATTTTAAAGCTTGCATGAGATAACACTCGATCGCCTTACAAAAACGTAACGTCCATATTAAATTCCAAAGTTAAAGATAATATTCTTCTATTAATTAATTATTCTAGTTAGGGGTGGACAATATCGGGTATTCGACTAATTTGAATAGAATTAGTTTCGATCCCGGTAATCACCAGTTTTTGGAAATTGGAACCAGTCCTGGTCCCAGTCACATCGGTCTCTAAATTTTATGAACCGGTTCCGTTATTGGTGGGAACCGGTTTTAATACTGGGTACCCGGTCAATTAGTTTATTCTTAAAAAATTGAGTAATTGAAAAATAAAAATCAATCATCAATAATAATATAAAATAATAAAATTAGAACATTATAGGTTTGAAAATTAAAGTTTTAAAACTAGTCATACTCGTAATATTCATACATAAAGAGAAAGTTTGATAAGAAAAATAAAGAAAAGAAAATCAATATCGGATATTTGGTATTGGTCCCGGTTTTATTGGGTACCCATCGGGTACCAGATCCAAAAAATCAAGATCCAGTCTCAGTCTCGGTTATGATCGGAACCTAAATTTTGGGTCCAGTCCCGATCCCACTGGAACCAATACCAAATAAAAGTCTATCGAGTCTTACCAGGTCCGGGACCGGGTAATCGGGTATTTTACCCACCCCTAATTCTAGTTATTTAAATTTTAATCTTTTTAAAACTATAATTAATTAATCTAAATTATTTATTAAATTTTTTTAGTGTTGTAATGAATATTTAATATTTTACTTAAGAGTTTATATTGAACAACATCTAATTAACTTAAGACACCATTTAAATTGGAACTCCAAAATTTTCAATTCATTACTCATTGATTTTCTATAATTTTCAAGCATATTTTAAATTATTAAAGGTATAAACATAACTTAAGATTAAAGTTCTAATCAATTAACCATATCTATGTGTTTTAAACTTTCAATTATCTAAAAATATTACTATATGCATTAATTAAAACATGCATCTTTTAAATAATTAAATAATTTGTTTTTAAATTTAATAATTTAATTAAAATTAAAGAACAAGAGTAAATTAAAAATTTAAACCAATTATATTGATAATGGGACCAAATTGAATAAAAAACAAAACTCAAGGCCAAATCCAAAAAAATAGGGGATAAAAAAGTACGCGGATCATTTTTATTCGAGATTAAAAAACAACATTTTATTCTAAGTATATAAACTTCGTTTTAGGAGAAATTATATCATAGATTATTTTTGTTATAATATCAAAATTTTATTTTTTTTTAAAAAATAAATCTATCTCATAAATTTTTAAAAATTCTCATCACAACTCTTAAAATTTCAAAAATTTTAATTATACTTCAAAGTTTTTGAAAGATTATAAATAAACCTTTTGATATTGTTAGAAAATTTTAATTTAAATCCTTATTTAAAAAAAAGTTGCCCTATAAACTCTTTCATCACATTCCATTACTATGATATATTATACAAAACTAATTTTTCTAATAATAAATAAAAGGTTATGCTATTGAGAGTCTAATACTAATAAGAATTTTAAAGATTTTTATCATTAATATTTATTTAAATTTTTAATAGAATATAATAGAACGTAATTAATTATACCTCTAGAAAATTATATTCTAAACCTTATATCATAAATCTTAGGGCTTAATCTATATATATTTGACTAAACTATACATTTTTTCTGAAATATGTACCTAAAATTTTATTCCGTTAATGTTTGAAGGTAACAACATTAAAAAAATTTACCACCTAATAATAGATTGACATGTGGTTAGGGATGTTCAAAAGTATCTAATCCGGTTATTCGTTGTTTTGATCGGAAAATTTTTTAGATCGAATACACTCGTAATATTTCAAATTCTAGAGTATCTAAAAATCAAAAAATTTAACTTTTTATTGATATTATATTCATAAATTAAAAAAATATTTTTATAGATGTAGATTTTGTTATATTTAACAATTATTGTTTGTTATATTTGAAATTCTAGAATTTTCATAAATATGACTTTCAAATTATAATTAGTTGATAAATCTTTTTAACGCATGTTAAATTATAATTAGTTGATAAATTTTTTTAACGGTGTTATCTTAAAACATTAATGGAATGAAACTTTAGACACCTATTTTAGCTAAAAAATCATTAGACACCTATCTCAGAAAAAGTGTATAGTTTTGACACTTATTTATGAGTTAAACCCTAAACCCTAAATCCTAAACTTTGAATCATGAACTATTTAAGTGAATATTAATTATATTAAATAACTTAAATTAATTAAATATAACTTTTAAAAATATAATTAATTACGTTTTATTATATTTTATTAAAAAATAAATATTAATTAAAAAATGTATGAAATTTTTATTGAAGACCGTTAATAACAAAATCCTAAATAAAGTTATGTACTATGACTTACCTTCTCAAATCACATAAAAGACTTAGACATATTAAAACAGATTTTTCAAAAGACAAAGAGACGTGCGGATTTCACTAATATCTTAAACAAGTCAATCAAAAACGAAGATTAATCATTAAATAAACAAACCAGTTTTATTTATAAAAAAATAAATAATGTGATTTAAGTAATATTCTTTGTTTTAACCCTCATATATTATTTTAAAAAAATAACCCTCATATATTATTTTAAAAAAATCTCTAACCTCCGTTCCTGACTTTGTCCCTGTCTATTAGTAATTGGGTTGTAAAATTTTATATACTAACAATATATTGCAAGTTCAGTTTTACATTTTTTACGATGTTTCATCGTATGATTCCCTAGGCTTTTACCACAAATTTTTACCAGACGTATATCTTAAAAAAATATTTTTTTATATTTTATATATTTTCATTAATAATTTAATTTTATACCTTAAAAACTTATAATTTTACATTTTCTATATTTTTAATATAATTTTCTGATAACTCCATTTTCTTACATAAAATCCTAGGTTCGTGTCCGACTATTCACTTCAAATATAATTGAACTAGAAAAGCATGTCCCTCCCGTATGCATAATTAGGGATGGACAAAAAATCCGAATACCCGATCTTGATTGAACCCGGTAGAATTTTATTTGGAACTGGTCCCAACCCCGCCGGGATTAAATCCAAAATTTAAGTCTCGATTACAACCGGGGCCGGGATTGAATTCTGATCTTTTGAACGGTACCTAGTATCTTGAGTTTTTTAATTTATTCTTTCTCTTTATGTATAAATATTATGAGTATGGCTTGTTTTAAGGCTTTAACTTTTAAGCTACAACATTTAAATTTTGTTATTTAATATTATTATTGGTGATTAGAATTTTTCTCTCTTTTATTGTTCAAAATCTCTTAATAATAAACTAATTAACCGGGTACCCAGTACTGGTTTCCACCGATACCGGAATCAATTCTTAAAATTTAGGATCCGGTTTAATCGGGATCGAGACCGATTTTAATTTTTTAGAATCGATTATTACCGAGACCGAACAAATTTTAAATAAATTAATCGGATTTCCGGTCTTGCCCACCCCTATGCGTAGCCCTCCCATATGCATAGTTTCATCTTTGCCTTGACTGACTCCCACAAATCGAAAAATAGACGTTTAAGTTCTTCATATTTTAAGATATTATAAGTTAATACAACAAAAAAAAACATAAAAAATTAAAGGAGTTAACTTTTTATTTTTACGTTTTTATTCATTGATTCACTCGTTATTACGACAAGACAATTATATTTCTATCTCTAAATAAATTAACAAAAACAATAAATCTAAATTAACAAAAAGGAAATCGAGAATTTTAGAAAGAGAGAGCAAGAAGTTAATACAACAATGTAAATCTTGTTTTTCGTGTCTTTTGTGACGGGTCTAAAAAAAGAGGAGACATATAAAACATAGATTAAAAAATAGTTTGTTATCGTTATGACGATTATTATTTAATGGTAATACCGTTGGCTGAAACCGTTATTAACATAAATAACGGTGGAATTCAAAATCACACCAATAACAGTCGATAGCGATCGAAATTTAACGGCTAACAGTTAATAATGACTATAACAGTCCTTTATTCTCATTATTGTATCGTTATTTCAAAAACTCTCATAATAAGTTATACGAGTTTTAAAAAAATTCACTACCGTGACTGTCGCAACAACCGCGATAGAAATCATTATGTTCGCAACCGTAATAAACACGACGCAATCGAAAACATGATCACAAACGTTTTTTTAAATTAATTAATAGTGATAATAATAATATCCGTTATAGCATATTCTTTCATCTTTTACCGATAGACATTGAGCGATTAGCATTTCGACACTTTACATTAGGGATTAGCATGCCATCGACATCAAACTTTTAGAGAAAGAAAACGTGGGCTGCCATTGCTAACACCCACTTAATTTTTTCAAAATTTTTGAATAGTTTGTTTTAAAATTTTATATAAATATAGGGGTTTAACTATTTTTTAAAAAATTTAAGACTTACCAATACTTTTTAAAATTTTAGGAAGTGTTTTAATTAAAATTATTTTATATTTTCTAAATAATAATAAATTTTTAAAGGATTAAATGTGAAAATTTTAAACTTTGGGGTCCTGACCCTACTAGCAGAGACGTATAGCTTAATTAGGGGTGAGTATTCGATCGAGTCGAGTCGAATCAAAAAATTTTGAGTTGACGAGTCATATTTTACAACTCAAACTTTATTTGAATTTTTTTCGGTTCGAGTCGAGTTTAAGAAATTCGAGTCGAGTTTTCGAGTTCCTATAAATATTTAATTGTAATTATTTATCCTGTTAAAGTATGATTTGATTCTAATTTAAACGATTTTCTCTAATCATATAAGATGTGCATATATATTCTTTTCATATGTAGCAATATTTCTTTATATTTTTATATATCAATGTTTATATATCATAAAAAATTGAGAGATTCATCTCAAACTTAAAAAATAATCTTTTAATTATTAAAATTTTTGAGTTATTCGAGTTATTCGAATTTTTATTTTACAACTCGAACTTTATTTAAAATTTTTTTGAGTCCAGTTGAGTCTATGAAATTTTGAGTCGAGTCAAAACGAGTCGAATATTTTTGTCTCGAGTCGAGTTATTCGATTTTTTTGAGTCGAATCGAGTTATTCGATTTTTTTGAGTCGAGTCGAGTTTTGTTCACCCCTAAACTTAATGGCTTCTTTCTTAGGGAAATTGTTTTTACTCTTTGATTCTTTATATTTTTTAAAATAGTATAATTATAAATTTGTTCCCTCATCTTTCAAAACTTATATTTTGCCCCACCTTTAAATCCCAGCTTCATCTATGCTTATCTACTTTAATGAAGATCCGCCTAAAAAACATTTAAATATAATTAATAATTTAAATTTTAACGTTATAAATAAAATAATTAAATAAAAAAATTATATATAATCCGAATTAATCAATTAATATATTTAAAATTTTCGTTAAAAGCAATATTACCGACAGAAAACATTAACAACGAGGACCTTTCGGTACGTCCGATGAATGATATAATGACGCGCCATGCAAGTCAAATACGAATTGAATCGTATTCATAAAGCCGGCGGGTACAGAATTGAAAATTTCTTTAAATTCGTAAAAAATAAAAACACTTATAATTTTCTTAAGATGATGATTATAATTATATTATTTGCATGAAATATGAATTTTAGTTATTATTGCACATTTTATATAATTATAATAATAATTTAACAAACTTTCAATTTATAAAATGAATAAAAGCATCACGTGCGATTATATAAATTATAAAAGGGTAAACTACGTCCGACCGAGGTCACTCAATTATAGATAATATTATATTTAGATCACTCAATTATTAAAAATTACGTTTAATTCACTGAATTATAAGTAAAATCTCATTTGAGCCACCGAATTAATAAAGGTTATATTGGATCACTCAATTATAGGTAATATTGCTCTTGGATCACCCTTCATATTAAAAAAAGTTTATCAATTCTAGGGATGGAGCTAGGGTTTAGGGTTGGGAAAGAGAAAAACATAAATATTTAGAAGTAGGGGGACAAATTCATAAAAAATCAATTTTAAAAAAAAAATTAAATAGCGGGACGAAAGTGTAAAAAAAAATTCTTCGTGGTGGGGGCGACTGCCCCACCCTACCCCATGTGGCTTCGTCACTGATCAATTCCTGTATTAGATTAATTAATAATTTCAAATGAAGTACTCTATTGCTAATGAGGGTATACAAGTGATTTGGAAGAAGAAACGACCAAATTGGTGTACTATTTTAAACATGAAGGGTGACTCAATCGTAAACTTACCCATAATTTAAAGACTCAAATGTAACCATACCATAAATGAATGACCTAAATATAACTTTTAATAATTAAGTGATCCAAATATAACTATATTGATAATTAAATGACCTCTATTGTAGCTTACCCGTTATAAAATGAGTATAGAAAAGGAAAATTCATTAACAACTTATTAAATAGGGTTTAAAGCTTGATGCAAAAATAGGTTTTTTAAGTAAAACTGAAGAAGAAAATTATAAAGAATTAACCAAAGTGATTTTTATCGAAAAGATTGATGTTTACCTTTGAAAATATGATGGAATGACTGCCAAGAAGATGAAAAGTCTGAATTTTAAAAATAGGTTTAAGTTTATGACATAAAAATAGGTTTTTAAGATTAATATTAAGTTATTTGGGCTATTAATTAAAATTATGGGTTATAGGTTATTAAAATATACCGCTTAGATCAGCTAGGATTAGGATTGGATCAAAGCCCCTTAAAGATTCAAAGTTTTGACTTAATTTATGAAATTGTCCTCAAATTTTTCAATTTTTACAAAATAGTCATTAATTTCAAAATCATAGAGATTCAAGGGTCAAATTTCAAAATTGAGTTTACCTAAGTCAAATATAAGTCAATTAAGAATTTTAGAATATTTTTTTATAATTTATTTTGATTTAAAATCAATTTTATGTACTTAATCCCGAACTAGGCTAAACCGACAAAATCGGTTAACTAGACCTCTAAACCGACCTCTAAACTTCTAGGCCCAAATTTGAGTTGTTACAATTATCATGTCGGGTTAAAAATAGATCAGATAAAATCAGATCTCCGGTCGATTCAGTCGAGTAATATCGGTTTTCTGCCAAGTCAGACTCGGGTTCGAGTTCATTTCATTCGGATGCAGGTCGAGTTTCGGGTCCACAGTAACAGGTTCAAATCGTTCAGATCATTTTCGATCGGATGCAGGTCGAGTTCGATTACAACAGTAATAGGTACAAATCAGGACCGAGTCAACAACAGTTGGATACAAATCGGGTTCAAATCATCACATCCTCGGGTCAAACCAAGTTCTAACTCGAACAGGTTTCAATTGAGTTTTCTAGTCGAGTAAGCTTTTTACATCCTTTACTAAAAAGTATTTTGATATTATTTAAAAAACTGATTAGTTTTTTAATACATTTGAATTTTCCCAGTTTTCCTGCTTGAAACCCTTTTACTAATTATAACCCAAATTGATGATTTCAACCTTTCCCCTTTAGACATTGTTTCCTCATAATTCTCTTGTAATAAAGATCCTTGTGTTCCGCCGCCGATACTCTCTTTTTACATTACAACAACAATACTATTCAAGGCAACGACTGGTTGGATACATTGGACAAATAACTCTCCCTAGCCCTAGGAATTGTCAAGGTCCAAGGTAACACCACATGCAACAGAAAAAATGATGATCATTAGGAACATAATGAGGAGTAAACAAAAAAAAAGTAATGTATATTTATTTAAATGATACTCTTAAATTTATCTTGCACACGTTATCTAATTGGGTATCCATCATCTAACTTATACGTTTTTATATTTATCGGTGGGGCTTTGGACAAACACATTAAAAATGATCGCACAGGACCCCGAAAAAATAAGGGTCTCAAAATTTTGATAAGCTATATTTATTTGATGATGTTAATCTTAAAATTTATTATAAAAATTTTGAAAATGCTTTAAGAAATATGAATTGTAATTATTAAAATATTATAAATATGTTCTAAATGTGACAATGGATTATAGAATCTTATTCATTATTCTTACTCTTATTGTTTTCGTAGAACTAATAAGGTTCTGGACAAACGCAATAAAAACGACCGCATAAGGGCCCTAAAAAGGATAATTGCTTCTAAAAGCCACATTTTTAGAACTAGTGGAGGTTATGAACAATTACTCTTAAGGACCATATTTTAATTGTTGGTTAAATAGACTGCAAAACAGGGCGTTAGCACTGACAGGAAAAATTAAAGGAACGAACTGATAGAAAGTTTGACCGTATCGTGGTATGGAGGCCACTGCCTTAGAAACAAATCGCCCCGATGTGTGTACTCGCTACTTTAGGCGGTTGTCCCCCGAAGGTTAGCACGATCCTCCAAACAGTGTACACCCAAAGTTTCGAGTGGACTGTAGAGGAAATGATCGTCGGAATCGGAGTCGAACAGAATGATGCTCTCAAATTCTCTCTCAAGTAAGACAGATGAACTCTGAATGGGATGATTAAAAATAAGAGAAAAGCATCTTATTTATAGGTTGAAAGCAGGGGCAAATCTGTCCAAGAATAAAAAAAATCTGATTTAAATTTAAATTTTAAATTTTAAATTTAATATCAGATAATATCTATCCAAAAATAGTAGATTTGCTAACCGAAAATATCCATTTAAATCTCGGATAAAATCTATTCAAAATTAGATTTATTAACAGATAAAATCTAATTAAATCTCAGATAATCTGTTAATATCTATCTAAAAATAGTAGATTTTATAACCGAAAATATCCATTTAAATCTCGGATATTTTGTTATTAAATCTATTCGGTTAAGTATTTAAAATTCAAAGAGAATTTTAAATCAACTAAACTGCTCTCATACAACCTATAAAAACAGAGTGTGGGATTCAAGCATTACATATTTCCAACAATCCCCCACTAATGCGAAAGAATCCTCATGATGTCACAAAGTTCGACTATCACTAGACGAGCATTTGCGAGATTAGTTACTTAAGTACATAGTGAACGAAGCTTGAACTAGTACGTAGTAATGATGAGTAATCCTCCTCTTAGATAAGTGAAACTAGTCTTGAACTTTCTAAGATCGGGGTGAACTCATAACACATAACTAATCCCTTCATCCACCACAGTCCGCGCTGTGAAGATGTATATATACATAAAGTATATATATTTAGCCATCTTACCTCGGGATTTTGAGTAAGTGTACTAGAAAAATGGCCCATCGTTTTTCATAGAAGGCGGCTAACTCTTCTCACTTACATAGGTTATTTCATCAAGTTTATCTCAACATAAACCACCCAAAATTGGGCTATGAAATAATTAAGAGCTTTGTATAAAGCTCAACCTCACAAGAAAATAAGGTGATTTTCTTCAAGTTCATATTAAATGAACCACCCAAACTCTGGGCTAAGAAATCATTAAGAATAAAAACTCAACCTCTTTATTCGGTAAATTTTAGCATATTCAACCTGGGAAACACAGCTTCCTTTATTTTTAACGAGATGAGTGCTAGAGTCAAAAAGGGTTCGAGTATAAATGACATCTCAACTGTCAAACTCTTTAATATTTTTGAGTGAACCTTATAACTACTAGCCTTGCCTTACTCTGGATTGACCCATCTGGTATGAGTTTCTTCTTAAGAACTCATTTGTTGCTGATAAGTTTAAATCCTTTAGGCAAGTCTACCAATTCCCAAGCATGATTTAGACATTATTAACTCTAGTTTATCATTAACTCCTCCTCCAAAACTAGTGTCAATAGATCTCATAGCTTCTTTATAAGTTTTAGGATCCCCATCTAACAAGAAACTTAAACTATAAGATCTGATAAGTTGTCTAAATCATTTATCTCAAAAATAAAGGAAGTAACAAAGTCTGATCCAAAAGATATTTTTATCTTTGTTTAGGCTCTAACTCAAACTCTAGAGCATATCATACGATAGTGTTGGTAGCGTACTCAATAAATACTACATCAACAGTTTAGGTACCGATGGTGGACTTCTTAACGTCAGGCAAACATACTTTAGCCAGACACCCCCACACTTTTAGGTATTGCAAGTTAGGTGCATAACCTTTTCACAGTTCGTATGGGGTTAGTCTAATTTCTTATGAGGTACTCGGTTTAAGATTTACCGATAGAATGACTTTCCCCAATATGTTATAAGCTAACCCAGAACTTATCAACAATGAAATTATCATCTCTTTTGAAGTTCTATTTTTCCTCTCGACTATGTCGTTTTGTTGAGGAAATTAAGGGACAGAAGTTTTATGAACTATTTCATTCGTCTCATATACCTCTTTAAGAAATTTAGATCCAAACTCACTACCTCTATCGGACCTAACATTTCATCTTTTTCATAAAGAGAATTTTTATGGAGATTTCTGCACACTCCTAAGATAGACAAAACTTTTCTTCCTTCTTAATTATCTGAAGAAAAGAGCCTAAAGAGATTTAATAGCTACAAACATCTTTTAGTAGCATTAATGTCTATCATTTTCTCTTTATTTTAAACAAGGTTCTTACCTTAAAAGACCACTAGAAATATTCATCTACTATGACTAAAAGAAAGATATCTTAAAAATTATTAAGATTATTATTCTAACTTCTACACTAAGTATAGAATATTTATTTAGTCATAGTATTTTATAAATTGGAATAATGAGCATAGTAATGCACCAGGTAGGTTTAGAAAGAGAGGTGACGCATAAAGCATACTTAAATACCAAATCTTTCAAAAAACCAATCCTAGACATGCATTTTAAACTATCTCACTACTTTCCAATTAATCTCTTATGAATATTTCTCTTCTCATTTAGGTCTTTTAAAAATTATGCTTAATATATATATTCCCCACAAAAAAAAAATTATTAAGCATACTCAAGATAAGTTTTCTACTAGAAAAGGTCATCTAGCCTTCTTTTACAACCTAGTCTAAAAGATATCCATTAAGCTTACAGACTAGGTAAAGGCTTAAAATAAATTCATGTAATATAAATCATGAATTAAATAATCTGACCTTATAAGTAGAAACGCAATTCACGTAGACCTTGTCTATTTTGATCATGTCTGCAACTTCAATCCTTGTATCATGATCCCAAATTCATCGTGACTGATATTTCATAACCATTTTGAATCTACAAAATTCAAATAAAAATTATATATGGTTAGTCACAAAAATAATTTACTAACAATAATAATAAATAAATAAATAAAATTCACTGATAGTAAAATATCCTTATCTTTAGGATTTTGATTCTTATCTTCAAGATCACCACCATCTTCGATTATTGACCCGTTAAGTGCGTCAAGCTTGAACAAACCCAAAACCACCTTGACAATAATATCATTTTGCAGTAGATTTGTTTCTAAATTGTTGGTTAAATAGACTGCAAAACAGGGCGTTAGCACTGACAGGAAAAATTAAAGGAACGAACTGATAGAAAGTTTGACCGTGTCGTCGTATGGAGGTCACTGCCTTAGAAACAAATCGCCCCAATGTGTGTACTCGCTACTTTAGGCGGTTGTCCCCCGAAGGTTAGCACGATCCTCCAAACAGTGTACACCCAAAGTTTCGAGTGGACTGTAGAGGAAATGATCGTCGGAATCGGAGTCGAACAGAATGATGCTCTCAAATTCTCTCTCAAGTAAGACAGATGAACTCTGAATGGGATGATTAAAAATAAGAGAAAAGCATCTTATTTATAGGTTGAAAGCAGGGGCAAATCTGTCCAAGAATAAAAAAAACTGATTTAAATTTAAATTTTAAATTTTAAATTTAATATCAGATAATATCTATCCAAAAATAGTAGATTTGCTAACCGAAAATATCCATTTAAATCTCGGATAAAATCTATTCAAAATTAGATTTATTAACAGATAAAATCTAATTAAATCTCAGATAATCTGTTAATATCTATCTAAAAATAGTAGATTTTATAACCGAAAATATCCATTTAAATCTCGGATATTTTGTTATTAAATCTATTCGGTTAAGTATTTAAAATTCAAAGAGAATTTTAAATCAACTGAACTGCTCTCATACAACCTATAAAAACAGAGTGTGGGAATCAAGCATTACATATTTCCAACATTAATAAATTGCACAGGACCCCTAAAATATTTGAATCGTACCTGGTGCCCACTTAATCAGCAACCGTTAATATCAAATTATGTAAAAATAAATCATAGGTTTGTATAAATTTTACTTAACTACATGTAACTAACAAATAATGATAGATAATTGTATAGAATAGTTGTACTTTAAGATTTGATTAAATTCAATTACAATTAACTAACTAACTATAATTAACTTTATGCCGATATAATTTTTACTTAACTATATCCATCTAACTAATGACGGTACAAAATTATAAAAGATGTTTACACCTTACGATTTGGTTAAATTATAAGGCATACACTTTAAAATCTTAGGTTTTATAGAATAAGTTGTTAACTTATTCTTAAATTTATAATGGTCTAAAATTCATATATTGGATAAAATTTATATATTTGGCGAATGCGAGGTGGGGCGGGTGGATGCGAGCAAATATGTTGTGTGTAAGGTCTCAACTCCATCACATATCCACTATTTACAACGTTTATGATTTTTTATATCCACACTCGTCCATTACACAGCAAATTCGTACCATCACCATCTCAACTGGAACGGCTACAGTACAAAATTTGTAAAATTGTATTTATTTGTCATCCCTAGACAAACGTTTGATTTATTTGATTAATATTTTTTATTTTAAAAAATACAAATTAAAAGTGATCATTTAGATAAACGTTAAGGGATATTTTTTTAAAAAACTTTTTCACCTCTCTTTATAATACTATATGTGTCCTATTCAACCTATTTAATAGTAAAATAGCAAATCTCATATATATATATATACACATTTGCAACGAAAATTAGGTTTTAAATCCATAAATTATACTAGCAATTATCCTAATCCGGGTCTAATTATCCTATTTTCTAAATACCAGTCCACGTAAATCACATAATCTAGAAGTTTGATCCGTAGGAGAGATTATATCATAGGTCCAGTTTATTACGTCAGCCGTGGTCCCTAACGAATAAAAATCACTCATTCTACCACTAATCAGCCATGTCATTAATATAATTTTCAGGAATTATATTTTTAAAATAACGTAGAAAAGATGAGTGGATATTCATTGGTTGGAAAAAATGAGTTGGAAGATAGTGCTGAAGTGGGTGGTTATAATTAGATGGAACCATGATTGATGTGGTAAGCCAGGACCATGATATAATTTCTCGATTTGTAAGAAAACTTTAGGATGAGAAGCCCTAAAATGAGGTTAAAATAAAGCGCAACTGAAATACTTATAAAAATTAAAAAAATCGGAATTAATTTTTTGTATATATAAAATTTCTTATAAAAAATAAAAATATTGATATATATTAAAAAATCGATACTAAAATTCTTATAATTTTATAAAATTTTAATTATATTTTTTAATCGCCTCATATTAAAAATACAAAATTTGTAATAATCTTACATGAGCTTGAATTTTAGTAATTTGACCAACCAAGAGACGTGTTATTTGTACTAATATCTTAAACAAGGAAATACCCAAAGTTTAGTACCCCAGTGGAGCTTGGCAAACGAAGCAAGCAAACTGGATTTAATTTTCAAAGGTCAATGAATATACTGGATTTAATTTACTATTTCAACACTTTATGTTAATATTTTAATCACTGGTATTTGACGACAGATTAATTTAAATCATTAACATTACTTAAAAGACAACGTCTTAGCGTGTTAGACCAATTAATTCTCAGTACTTTATAAAAATAATATTTTATATTATTTTGATCGGTATTCAATTCATTTATTATTATCATTCAAATGTGCGATACGTATACATTAATAAGAAAGTTGACCTATAAACGATGGTTAAAAATTAACATAAAATACCGAAAATCAGGGTGATAAAATCTTGATATTATTAATGGAGAAAACTAAATTAGGAGGTCATTTTCGTATTAAACCTCTGAAAAACTTAACATAAATTAATCGATTGTTAAATACCGGTGATTATAAAATTATTTGGTAGATTCATAAAAATATATAGGTTCCAAACATTATTACATTGTTTGATAAAATAAAATTTTAATTTCTTAAAAATATTTATTTTATAATTTTGTTATTATAAATTTTAGATAAATTTAAATACAATAATTTAGACATTCGATTTTTGAATTGAAAAGATAATTAATTTGAGAATATAAATTCAAATAAAATAAAATCAACTTAATATATTTTCAACATTAAGAGATAAATATTTAACTACTCATATATCATATTCAACACATTTTTGTTGATTTTTTTATTAATTAAAAAAACATATTTTTTAAAAAATAAATATTGAATTCTTTTCAATGAAATGAAAATCTCCGATCGTTTATCTAGAAGTTTATTGTAAAATAATAAATTTAGAAGACTTAACCCTAGAAATAATAATTTTAAAGATAAAATTATAAATAAAAATTTAATTTTAAGAATTTAATTGTAAAATATATATATAAGAATGGTATTATTATAGATATCCTTACAAAATTAAAAAAATGTAAAATTAATCTTTGTTATTTTCCATCATAAACTCGAGCCTGGCATGATTTTACTCTTGATAAAACTCGAACTGAACCGAACCCAATATATATATATATAATCTGACACGATCAGGACAAGTAAAATTCTCATCTACTTTTTATGTCCCAACATTAAATATTTAAATTTTAAGTCATAACCTTAAATTTTAAACCTCAAACCCTAAACCTAATCTTAAAACACTAATCTTAAACCCTAAACCTAACCCTAAAACTCTAATCTTAAACCCTGACCTTAAACCCTAAACCTAAATATTTATTGTGAGGCATAAATAAGAGCACCGAAAGGGGTAAGAAATTTTTATTTCCCTAACATTATATTGAAAAACTATTATATGTATTGAACAAAAATCTCTTGCCGCTTAATCACGTGGTCTTCTATGTTTTATCTTAAAAAATTAAAATTAAATTTTAAACCTTAAACCCTACATCCTAAAATACACCATACTCTTAATTCTTTAAACCCTAACTTACAATCCCTAACATTAAATCCTAAACCCAAAATTTTAAAACGAGGACACTAAAAGAAATACGACAAAGAATATACGATTTATAATTATTATTACTATTTAAATACCATTAAGAATAAATATCAATTTCTTAATTAGAATAAAGTTATTTTATATAAAAAAATCCATCCATAGTTTACCTTTTACCAAGTACTCATCCTTAGCCAGATTACTGATTCGCTGAAAGATACATAGTAAGGACGACTTTTCCCTACATTTGATTAGTCGTCACTAATAATTACCTGAAGAAAATTTCCACGTCCAACGTAATATACAGTTACACGCCATGCAAGCCAAATACGAATGAATCAGGTTTAAAAAGTCATCCGCTGAAATAATTGAAAAAATCCTTAAGTACAGATAAGATATGGCAGAAAACAGTGACTAATACAAACTTTATGAAAGTCTAATCATCTCCAAATTACTTTATAAATAGAGCTTTAGCAACTAGATAATTTCATCATCTCACTTTCTCTAGCTTTCCTGTGTGACATTTCTTCTCAACTTAACTCAAAAAATGGTAGGAGCTGCAGTGTTTAGAGGTGCTGCTATGGTGATGCTGCTGGCCTTGAGCTTCAGCGCATGCCAAGCACAGCTTTCTCCTACGTTTTATGCTGAAACATGCCCGAATGCACTCAGAACCATCCGCACATCCATCAGATCAGCCATTGCGAGGGAACGTAGAATGGCTGCTTCTCTGATTCGGCTTCATTTCCATGATTGCTTCGTTCAGGTACATGTTTGGTACGTTAATTACAACAAATTGCATGCATGCAAGCATGCATGGTTTGTGTTTAAATTTTAATGGAGTTTTTCCTTTGCTTTATTTAGGGTTGTGATGCCTCAATCTTGCTGGAGGATTCCTCTACAATCACAAGCGAAAGGTCCGTTCTTCAAAATCGTAACTCTGTAAGAGGGTTTGAAGTTATCGAACGGGCTAAATCTGCTGTCGAAAACGTTTGTCCTGGTGTTGTGTCTTGCGCTGACATACTTGCAGTTGCTGCTAGGGACGCCTCTGAATACGTGAGTCATTACTATTTACTACACACATACTATACGTATATATATACGTATATGTACATGTATATGTATATGTATTAAGTGGTTAAAATTTCGCAGGTTGGTGGTCCATTGTGGACAGTGAATCTTGGAAGAAGAGACTCCCCCGACGCATACCCAACTCTAGCTGCTAGAGACCTGCCTCGTTTCACAGACGGTCTTCAGGCCCTTATCGACCTGTTCGAAACCAAGGGGCTCAATGAAAGAGACATGGTAGCTTTGTCTGGTTCCCACACCATAGGACAAGCTCGTTGCGTTACATTCCGTGGCAGGATATACAACAACGACAGTGACATCGATGCCGGATTTGCCAGCACGCGTAGACGCAACTGTCCGGCTACTGCTCCCAACGGTGATGGAAACTTAGCACCACTCGATTTGGTGACACCGAACCAATTTGACAACAACTACTTCAGGAATCTGTTGCAAAGGAGGGGTCTTCTGCAATCGGATCAAGTGTTGTTTAGCGGTGGATCATCGGATAGCATAGTGAACGAGTACAGCAGGAACCCTTCTATTTTCAGATCTGATTTCGCTTCCGCCATGGTTAAAATGGGAGATATCGAGCCTCTAACAGGTTCAGCTGGGTCAATAAGGAGGGTTTGCAGCCGTGTTAACTAGTTTGATGGTATAATTAAGAAGTTTCAAGTGTAAAGCAGCTGCTGTAATGCTTCTTTGCTATACATCCATGGCTGTACTTTCTTGCATACCTATATAAAATTTTAAATAAATAATTTCTGAAAAATAATATCTCAGAAACTTTTTTTCAACTTCGTGCAAATTAATGAAAGCTTGTTTATGTTTCTTTTCCTGTTTTGTCGTATAATATTGTGACCAGGCCCGTACCTGGGCCCGGGCAATAAGGGCACCGGCCTAGGCCCCCAATTGCCTGGGCCCCACTTTTAATAAAATAAAAATATATTAATTAAAATAATAATAATAAATAAATAAATAAATATAATATAAAGTGGGCCCAATAAATCATATTTTACCTGCTGTTGACCGTTTGAAATCTTTAACATTTAATGTGGGCTCCACTTCTATATAAAATAAAAATATAAAAAATAATAAAGAAATAAATAAAAAATATAATATAGTGGGTTCCACAAAATCAATTTTTGTCGCTGCCACAGTTTAACATTTTAAAAAAAAAATTGGGTTCGCTAACAATTATATAACTGTTCTAAAGTTTTTAATTATTTTTATATTTTATTAATTTATAAATTAATAGGTTTTAGGTTTTTAGGTTATCATTTTGAATTTAATAATAATTTAATATTTTTTTAATTTTTTTAATAAGATTAAAATTTTCAAATACACCACCTATAAAAAATCCTTATAATATTTTTACTTTTTATATCTCTATTTCTCTTATATTTTCTCTCTTTTTTATGTTATACTCTTAAATTTTGATTAAAATTTTTTATCTATTATTTTAATTTGATACTCTAAGAGGACAAAAACTCATATATTCAAGGAGATTGCGGTTTACATGATTTGCTGTTGATATACATACTACAATCGAATTTGAAGCATAAATTCAACGATAAAATTCCAAGACTATCATTCTATACCTTTTTACTTCATAATTTTTACAGTATGATGTTATCTTTTTCGGAACTGAAAGTATTGCAGATGATTTTGTCGGATGATTTAATGTAGGCACTTGAAATTTTCAAGTTTGTCAAAATGGTAGATTGTTATCCAAATGTTTCAATTGCTTATCGAATTCTTCTAACTATGCCGGTGACAGTTGCATCTGCTGAATGGTCTAGCCATTTTATGTATTGAGAAAAATATGTTAGACCATATTGATGTAGACACTATCATTAGTGATTTTGTATCTATAAATGCACGTAAAAATTGTTTTGTGTGATTATTTGAATATTCAATAAAATTTATTTATTTTTTTATTTAAATTTTGATATATTTTTAAATGATTTATCAACAATAATAAAAATAAATTAATTTATTTTAATATATTTTAAAAATTATTTATTTAATAAATATTTTAAGAGCCTAAAATTTTAATTCGCCCTGAGGCCACCAAAATCTCAGGAACGACCCTGATTGTGACATGGAAATCTTCAAGCAGACAACGCGTAAAGAGTTAGTCATATAGACAATAATCAACAATTTTGACTATAATCGTGAAAATCGTCTATCTTTTTTTCATACCTCTGTTTATGTTTTCGTTTTAAATTAGAGGATCTTAGGGTATAGGGTTTAAGGTTCTAGGTTAGGGATTGTGGTTGTGGTTAGGGTTAGAGTTTAGAGAATTAGATGAATGATGTATTTTTAGAGTTTAGGGTTTAGAGTTTAGGATTAAAAAATAAGGGTTAGGTTTAAAATTCAATTTTTGAAAAATTTTCAAACAAAGCACGTATAGAAACATGATAAAAAAGTAAAAGATTTCTACCTAATAATTGTTCTATTTCATTCGATATGTATAATATATAGTTAGTCGGGTGTTATATTATTATATACTATTTAACTTATGCTTGTTAAAATCTATAAAATGATTTCGGTGATAAAAGACGATGTATTTTATTAGGTGGTCTGAATTCTAACATTATGCATATATGATGTTTGTAACTTATTAAAAGGTTAAAAAATTAAACAAATATTACTTTATAATCCCATTAACATATTCGAAAAAATTTATGTTTATTAAAAAAATATTAGGTAAGTTGTTATTGCAACCAGTACAGTGTACAAAATGAAATGAAATAAACAAATCTCAAAAGTTTTAGAATCAAATTAGAATGGGTCATAAAATATAAAATAAGGTATAGACTTGAAACATTTAAAAATTGAGGTCAATCTATAATGAAAGATAGTTTAAGAATAAAATTAAAACGTATAAAAATTCATAGATTAATTTAAAATAAAATTAATAATTTTAGAATGTTTAATATAATAAGCTCATAATATTGAAATAATTAAATAACCCAATAACATGGGTAGTTGAATATGATATAAAATATATGAGAAAATTTTGGTCTATAAATTTGATGGTTATGCATGCTTGTGAAATTTATAATTTAGGGGTTTTTTAGGTTTAAAGAGATAAAAATTTATATCGTAAGATTTAGAATTTAAAATTTAGGATTATATTTTAGGGTTTTAAGGTTAATGATTATATTTTAGATTTGAAATAAGGGGTATGTAAAATTATTTTTACAGATGTCACGTGTTAAAATATAATCTTATATACCGACAATAGGTTGGTTGAGTGGGATAAGTCGTCAAGTTCCTTAAACAATGTTAGTGGCTTGAATCTTGGCGTCGTGGATGAAGAAAAAAAAACTTGATTGAGAGGATCATCTTCATAATGAGCCTCTATAAAATAAATCCGTATTATTCGACTGATGAGTTGAATACCATTAATTATACCAAAAAATAACCTTATATATTTTACTTGGCATAAAGATAGTTTAGCCCTTAACGTTTATAATTTTTATCGTTTTGGCTCTTTTTTTTGGATAAATTTAGCCCTTGATCTATATTTTTTTGACAAATAGCTTCTTTTTAACTACCATGATAACCGGACCGTTAAAAATTTAACAATGATGACATGTCATATGCATATGATAATATATTTCAAATAACATGGCATCTAACCTATTATATATATATATATGAAATATAATTTTATTTTAATATAAAATATAAAATAATTAAAATTTAAATAAAATATTAAAAAAATAATTAATTTTAAAATAAAATATTACTAAACATTCTCAACCCTAACCACGATAGAATCAAAGTCCTATCTTAAAAAAATGAACACAGTTCGAAATTAATTATTTTTTAAGGTAAGATTTTGATTCTATCTTAGTTAGGGTTGAGAATATTTAGTAGTATTTTATTTTAGAATTAATTATTTTTTTAATATTTTATTTGAATTTTAATTGTTTTATATTTTATATTAGAAAAAAATTATATTTCATATAAATGTATTTGATAGGTTAGATGCCATATTATTTAAAATATATTATCATATGCATATGACATATCATCATTGTTATATTTTTAACGGTCTAGTTATCATGGTAGTTAAAAAATAAACTATTTGTCAAAAAAATATAGGTTAATGGCTAAAAGTTTATCCAAAAAAAAAATGACTAAAACGATAAAAATTATAAACGTTAAGGGTTAAAATTATCTTTATGCTTTTAAATAACTATATTAAAAAATCTTATGAAAATAAAATTATTTTTAATAAAATAAAAAAATATATTTTTAAATATTAAAATCTTATAAGATTTTATCAAAATCTTAATGCATTGACACGGGAGAAATAAGATTTTATTAAATATTTAAATTTAAAATTTGGTGGGAGCGAAAATTTTATTTAATTAATATTTAAATTAAAAAAAACTTATAATGTTCTTACGTAATTTTAGGACAAGTTAACTGTTTTAATTTTTAAGAAATTTTTAATATATTATTTAACTTTTAAAATTTTCATTATAATTTTTTATTTATTTTATTACTATCATTGTCGTAAATTTTTATTAAAAAATCTGACATGACAAGTTATGACGAGTTAGTATTTTAAAATGTATCATTATTTTTTTCTCTCTTTTACATTTTTTCGAGTTTAAAACTTTCGAAAATACTGATACATATTAATTTTAAAAAATATATATAATAAATTAAAAAATTAATATTAAAATTTTATAATTTTTATAATAATTTTAATTCCATCTTATTTTAAAGGATTTTACCCTCATTATAACAAACTTTAAATTAAATGAAAAGTTAAAAAAGTGCCCATCCTCTTCCTAGGACTGACATGACAATGCAGTAGCTTGAGAGCTTTAAAACTGATACAACTGTGAAAAGGCTGCATGAGGGTGACCGAATTGGCCACCCGAACTCCTAAACAAAACTTAAACCAGGGTGAGCCAGGGACACTATGGTTGACAGGAAGGATAATATTTTGATGGCGAGCTCAGGGCGAGCAAAACTCGACTCGAAAAAAAATTATTTAATTTAATTTGAGACGAAAATATTTGACTTATTTTAATTATTCAAAATTTTATAAACTCGATTTGAATTAAACAAATTTTAAATAAAGTTTGAGTTGTAAAATGAAATTTGAATAACTTAAAATTTTTAGTAATAAAAGGATTAATTTTTAAGTTTAAGACGAATCTTTCAATTTTTATGATTTATATACATTGATATATAAAAATTTTAAAAAAATATTGTTACATATGAAAAATATATATATGTGCATATCTTATATGATTAGAGAGAGTCGTTTAAATTGGAATTAAATAATATTATAATATTATAAATAATTACAATTAAATATTTATTAGAACTCGAAAACTCGATTCGATTTGACTCGACTCGAATTTTTTAAACTCGATTCGAACTAAAAATTTTCAAATAAAGTTTAAAAATATGACTCGTCAACTCGAATAACTCGAAATTTTTTAATTCGACTCGATTCGATCGAATATTGACCCCTAAACACTATGATTGACAAGAAGGATAATATTATGACGGGGAAATCAGCTTTCCAAAAGTTCGTTGGTCATGGTAATTGGGGTGTATTTAGGGAGGTGCACTAAACCCGAACTCAACGGGTTTTTGATCTGATTTGGTCTGATCGGGTCGGGGTTTTGTGAAAAATTCGGTTTTGGGTCGGGCTTTTTCAATGGTGACTTCGGGTCGGGATCGGGTTTAAGGCGAAAAATATTTGATCCGACCCGAGACTAATAGTGTAATTTTCTCATATATGTTTTAGGGATATTTGCAATAATGACCACTCTTTATATATATTTTATACAATTATATCACTAAAAATATTTTTTTTACAATTAGGTCACTAAAATTAAATATTTTTATAATTAGATCTCTAAATTTTATTTTTTACAGTTTAATCCCTAAAAATTATTTTTTTAATTAAAAATATAAAAAGTTAAAAGTAGAATTCAATTTTAGTGAAAAATATTGTTCGTAATTATTTTAATTCTAATTCAAATTTTTAATAAAAAATATAAATATTACTTAAAATTAAAACCCTTTCGATTAATTTTACTTTTATTGTAAAAATATAATATTTTTAAAAATAATTTGAAAAGTACTATATTTTTTAAAAAAAAAGTTTGGGGTACCATATTTTAATAAAGTTGTCATAAAAGGGGAAATGCAATAGAAAAATCAACAATGCTGTACATTTTTCGATGGATGTGTAATAGTTTTACGCGGCAAAAATCTAACAAATTATTAAATAGATTCGGTTGATCACGTTATTAATGGTCTATCTAATAAGATTTATCTATTTTAGTATAATTTAAAACAATTATTTATTTTTAATAATTTATAAGAAAGATGTATAGATTCACCTTGGAGAAAATACGGGTGAATGTTTGACCGAATCGAGTAAAATTTTTTTGAGTTATTCGAGTTGACGAGTTTAATATATCATTTGAACTTTCATTCAAAATATTTTCGAGTTCAGCCGGGTTGAATTTTTGAGTTCTTATAAAAATTTAATTATAATTATTTATTATGTTATAGTACGATTGAATTATAATTTAAATAACTTTCACTAATCATATAATATAAATATATTTCTTCATATTTTATCATATACGATAATATTTTTTTTATATTTTTATATATCGGTATATATATTATAAGAATTTAAAGTACTCGTGTCAAACTTAAAAATAAATCGTCTAATTACTAAAATTTTCGAGTTATTCGAATTTTTAAAACTTTATTTAAAATTTTTTCGAGTCAATTCTAGTTTATGAAATTTTGAGTCGAGTTAAAACGAATCGAATACTTTCGCTTCGAGTTAAATCGAAAGAAAAATCGAAACGTCAAGTAGAAGATAAAAAATAAAAGCAAAAAGGATACGAAGAGACTTTTATAGTCAGCAGTCAGCAACAGTACGTACTAGAGAAGACGATCAGCCAGGACCCAGTTTTCCTTTGATTCTTCATTTTCATTTGAAGATATAAAGTCTACGAAAGTGTGGTAAAACTCAAGCTTGATAATGTATGTTAATGCTTGTACGACTGATCATCAGCTTTGTTCTATAGTTGCTTTACTTCTTCATTCTTCGTAGCTAAGAAACCCCCAAGACATTTTTATTTGGGTTTTACCTGGGTTTCTAACTTTTGTTTGTTTACAACACAGATTTTCAGAGAAAATCGGTGGTAAAGATTCGAGTAAGCACAGAGCATTGACTAAAAAATATGAGTTTCATTGATATTTTGTTTCAATGGTCCCTCGAAGATATATTCAATGATGATCTTTTCAAGGATCAGGTGGGTTTGCTTTGTTTCTCCATCATCATCTTCATCATCTTGCTTGAATCTGTGAAGTTGAAAGTTGAAATATTTTCTCTTAGATATTAAACTAGCTGTACTATTTAATTGGAATATGTTTTTGTATGTATTTTTTTACTCAGTCAACTATAAATATTAGCATATATGGTTGTGACAGTCAGTGGAACACTATTTTGTGTCATTTCTGATTATCTGTTTTAATTTGATGTCATTTGCTAGGTGGAAAAGATTCCTGTTTCATTTCAGTCTGTGGAACATTATTTTGGGTCATATGTTCTGCCTTTGTTAGAGGAGACACGGGCAGCAATGTGTTCATCTATGGAAATTATAGATAGAGCACCATATGCTGAAGTGACGTATCTTAATGAGGTGAAATCACGTGGAAGTGGAACATTGTTGTTTGATGTGAATGTTGATTATTGGAGAAACAGTTTGTGTGATCACGAGAAGGAGCCGTATAAAACGTTGCCTGGAGATGTTTTGATCATAGCTAATGTGAAACCTGAAACTGCATCTGATTTGCAAAGGGTAGGGAAAACATGGTTTTTTGCCCTGGTCACATATGTTGAAAATGATGACGATGAGGGCGGCAATAGCTCATCCATGCCTTTCAAAGTAAAAGCACTGGAAGACGTCGTTTCTCAAGGTGATTTGCCGAAATCACTGTATGTTGTTCATGTGACTAATGTAACCACAAACAAGCGGATATGGGATGCTTTGCACATGATGAGAAAATCGACGATTATCAATGAGATTCTGCACACTGATTCTGTGGTATGGTTACAATGGTATCACATTACTTATACATTTGAGATTTGTTTCTGTTAATGTGGCACTGTACTGGATAATTTGCAGTTGATTTTCATATTTAGTGGTTGTTTATGATGCAAAGACTATGTTTCTTAAGCATCATGCAACATGGTTATTCTTTGTGTTAACAAGTTGAGACCTAGCATGTATCCGGCTCATTTAATGTACCATGAGTTTTTCATTTGATATTTCCTTTAATATAAAATGTGTTTCAATGCGACTGCATAATCGGTTTTCATATATTTATTGTTATTGCTTTAATTTTATGTATTTTCAGGAATGAATTTTCTTAAATTTCATGTCATGTGCAGGTAGCTAAAAGATGCAGTCTTTGTTCCTCAGACATTAGTGACAACTTGAATGACATTTTTCTGAAAAGTTTGCTATCTCAACTGAATGACTCTCAAAAGAGTTCAATTGTTGCTTGTCTCAACAAAATGCAGTGCAACCACAAGTATCATGTGGAACTTATATGGGGGCCACCAGGAACTGGGAAAACGAAAACTGTTAGTGTGCTGCTGTTTGCACTTTTGAGAATGAAGTATAGGACACTCGCTTGCACTCCCACAAATGTTGCAATTACCGAAGTAGCTTCTCGTGTCTTAAAGCTGGTAAAAGAAGCTAACAGAACATGCTCTGCAACAGATGATCGGTTTTGTCCCTTGGGAGACATCCTCTTATTTGGAAGCAAAGAGAGACTTAAAGTTGATTATGAGATTGAAGAAATATTCCTGGATTATCGTGTAAAACAGCTGATCGAATGCTTTGGGCGACTAGGTTGGTGGCATTGTTTCACTTCGATGATTACTTTTCTTGAAGATTGTGTCCCTCAATACCATATTTTCTTGGAAAACGAATTAACAAAAAAGAGGGAACATGGTAGTGAAGAAGAAAACCAAGGGAAAGAAGATTGTTGTAAGGGGATACACAAATCATTTCTTGAATATGCAAGGGAAAGATTCGCCGCTACAGCATTACCACTAAGACAATGTGTGTCCGCTTTACACACTCATATGCCCAAAATCTACTTTGAGAGACATGATTTTGAATACCTTGAAACTCTTTTAGGCCTGCTTGATTCTTTGGAAACTTTACTGTTCTTCAATGGTATATCATCTGAAAAAGTGGAGCTCGTTTTACACTCAAAAGATGTTAAGTTGCTTCCTCAAAATCTTTGTGATTCATATCTCTCGTTGTTCTCAATAAGAAGGCAGTGTCTTTCTGTTTTGAAATCCCTTCGAAATTCTCTTAGTGAACTTAAACTGCCAAGTGCGATGGACAAAGATTCCATAGTACAATTCTGCTTTCAATCAGCTCGTTTACTCTTTTCCACTGCAAACAGTTCTTTTAAACTCTATAAAGTTGAAATGAAACCTCTGGATGTGTTGGTAATCGATGAAGCAGCGCAGTTGAAAGAATGTGAATCAGCGATACCCATGCAATTACGGGGCATAGTACATTCAGTTCTTATTGGTGATGAATGGCAATTGCCTGCTACAGTTCTAAGCAATGTATGCATATTATACTTGGTTTGATGTCGTCATTTTTCTCCAGAGTCCAGAGTTCCCTTGCAGTTTCCGCCCTCATTTGTTACTGGAAGTAACTTTATTAATTTCTTTGTAGGTTTCAAGTGAAGCTGGCTTAGGCAGAAGTCTATTTCAAAGGTTGTCTACTTTGGGTCATTCGAAACACCTACTCAATATGCAGTACAGAATGCATCCATCAATTAGTTGCTTTCCAAATGCATGCTTTTATAACAACCAGATATTAGATGCAGTTGATGTTAAGCATAAGAATTATGAAAAACATTATCTTCCATGGCCTATGTTTGGTCCCTATTCCTTTATAAATGTCTCTGGAAGAGAAGAAAAGGATGAATTGGGCCGCAGTTGCAGGAATATGATTGAGGTATCCGTTGTGCAGATGTTGGTGCAAACTCTGTTCAAAGGTAGTTATCATGGGCTTAATTTTGAATTATATATTTAATTAGTTTTCTGGCATAGCTTCATTGGTCTTAAAGAGATAGTTCACTTAGAGGGCTAGATGAGGTCTTTTCAATTATTTGATTGATTTATTTATTTCTGCTATATTTGTTGCTTTTGCATACAGCATGGAATAGCTCAAGAGAGAGGCTCAGTGTTGGCATCATATCTCCCTATGCTGCTCAGGTTGTTGCAATTCAGGAGAAACTTGGTAGGAAGTTTGAGAGAATTGATAACTTTGATGTGAAGGTGAAGTCAGTTGATGGCTTCCAGGGCGGGGAAGAGGACATAATAATAATATCAACTGTGAGATCCAATAGTTCTGGAGAAATCGGTTTCGTATCCAATTCTCAAAGAACTAATGTTGCTCTTACAAGGGCCAGGTATTTCCTTGGATTAACCTTTTCCATTTCTCTTCATTTTTTATAATTTTGTGATAAGTTGCAATATATTTTTAGTTTTTTAATGCTTTCTCAGGCACTGCCTCTGGATTTTGGGGGATGGAAGAACACTGGTAAAACATGAATCTGTTTGGCAGGGTTTAGTTCACGATGCAAAAATGCGTCATTGTTTCTTTGATGCCGACGAAGACAAGGGATTATATAAAGCTATTTTTGATGCCAAGAAAGCGTTTGATCAGCTTGATGACTTGCTTAATCATGATAGTGTTCTCTTCAAGAATGCTAGGTGGAAGGTTGTAACTTTTGCCGGTTTAAACTTGCTACCATTCTACTTGTTCTATCAAGTTATCGAAACTCCATTAGATACTATATGCAATTGACACTAAGAGCTAACCTTTTTTCCTTTCATTTTCCATGAACTCAGGTTCTGTTCAGTGATAACTTCAGAAAGTCATTTGGGAAGGTGAAATCTTCCCAAACTCAGAAATCAGTTTTAAACCTTCTGTTAAAACTTTCTTGTGGTTGGCGACCGAAGAGAAATGTTAATTTAATTTGTGAAAGCTCTTCTATGGTCTTGAAACAATTTAAGGTTGAAAGTCTTTATGTTGTCTGCTCGACTGATATCCTGAAGGAGAAGAGGTACACTCAAATATTGAAAGCTTGGGATCTTTTGCCATTAGAGGACATTGCAAGATTGGTTAAGCGCCTAGATGGCATCTTCAAACTGTATACAGATGATTTTATATCTAATTGCAATCTGAAGTATCTGGAGGGGTATGTGACCGTAATGAGTATTATGTCTTACATGCAGTAATTCTTCAACTTCTACATTGTATTTACTCTTTTCCCCCTTTTGTATATAGGCATTTGGAAGTTCCCAAAAGTTGGACCTCATTTGATGTTGTCAGGCATAAGACATTAAGCCCAGATGAAATAGAAAACACTTCAAGTGGTAGTGCTTCAGGTAGTAGATGTTACTTAGAGAACTCGAAAGTCAGTGAGAGCTTGCTCTTGATGAAGTTTTACTCGTTATCATCGGGTGTTGTGAGTCACCTTCTTTGTGATCATGATGGAAGAGAACTAGATCTTCCATTCGAGGTGACAGACCATGAACGAGAAATAATTTTATTCCCTAGAAGCACTTTTATATTAGGCAGGTCTGGCACCGGGAAGACTACTGTGCTAACCATGAAGTTGTTCAAGCACGAGCAATCTCACCTTTTAGCAACTGATGGTTTTGATGCAGTGATCTCAAATAATTTTAATGATGTCCATCGTAGAAGCAAAAATACAGGAGGTGTCGGGAGGACTGAAGCAACTCAATTGCGCCAGCTTTTTGTAACAGTCAGCCCCAAACTCTGTTATGCTGTGAAACATCATGTTCTTCAATTGAAAAGGTGTGTTAAATGCTGAGATAAAATGATATCTTCCGGCTAGGTTACTTCATTTAGATGCATGAGTTTTTTTACCCTATTTCCCTAGTGTGACAAGTCTTGTTTTACAGGTTTATCAGCAGAGGAAAATTTTCTCAAGAGAGTGCTTTACAAGATGTGGATGATATTGATGGTGCAGCACAGTTCAAGGGTATTCCTGATTCATTCGTGGATATTCTTCCTGAGTCATACCCTCTTGTAATCACCTTGCAAAAATTTCTGATTATGCTTGATGGAACAATAGGCAACTCATTCTTCGAGAAATTCTATGATGCAAGGGAACTATCAAATTTGGAAGTTGGAAATTCACCAAACTTGGTGCGAAATTGTATAAGAACAAGGGAGGTAAACTTTGAGAAGTTCTGTTCAATTTATTGGCCTCATTTTAATGATAGGCTGACAAATAAACTTGACTCATCCAGAGTCTTTACGGAGATAATGTCTCATATTAAAGGTGGCTTGAAATCAGGGGATTTCTGTGATGGTAGACTCAGTAAGGATGATTATGTAAAACTATCTGAGGGCCGGGCGTCTACCTTAACTTCACAGGAGAGACAGATGGTGTATGAGATTTTTCAAGATTATGAAAAAATGAAAGGAGCTAATGGTGAGTTTGATATGGCTGATGTTGTGAATGATCTTCATAGTCGAATACAAAATGAAAGATACGAGGGTGACATTATGGATTTTGTTTATATCGATGAGGTGCAAGATCTAACAATGAGGCAAATTGCTTTGTTCAAACATGTTTGCTTAAATGTCAGTGAAGGTTTTGTTTTCTGTGGCGATACAGCTCAAACCATTGCAAGGGGAATTGATTTTAGATTTGAAGACATACGAACCCTTTTCTATGAAGAGTTTGTTTCGGAATCAAAATGCGAAAATCATGGGAAGAAGGAGAAGGGTCAAATATCTAAAAGTTTTCACTTGAGCCAGAATTTCCGTACACATGATGGTGTACTAAGGTTAGCGCAGAGTGTAATCGATCTTCTTTACCATTTCTTTCCTTCATGTGTCGATAATTTATGCCCTGAAACCAGTCTTATATATGGAGAAGCTCCAATCTGGCTTGAATCTGACAGCGAAGACAATGTCGTCGCAAAAATATTCACCAACAGTGGTAAACCTGAGGGAAATATGGTTGGATTTGGAGCGGAGCAGGTCATTCTAGTACGAGATGATCCTGCTAAAAATGAAATATTGAAGCATGTTGGCAAGCAGGCTCTTGTTCTGACTGTAGTGGAATGCAAAGGTTTAGAGTTTCAGGTACTTTGTGTTTTATGATTATACTTGTTTATCTGGTCTGCCTGCATCTTTCTTAGAAAATGTCAAATGGTTTGTCCATGACATGATTAATTTTTGTACGTTATTTTCTGTAGGATGTATTATTGTACAACTTTTTTGATTCATCACCTTTAAAGAATCAATGGAGACTTGTATATGAGTACATGAAAGAGCAAGGCTTACTTGATGCCGGTTGTCCATTCCCAAGCTTCAAACAGGCAAAACACAACATTATGTGCTCTGAACTGAAGCAGTTATATGTTGCTATCACCCGCACGAGGCAACGGCTATGGGTTTGTGAGAATGTTAAAGAGTTTTCCGAGCCGGTGTTCAATTACTGGAAAAAGAAGTGTCTTGTTCAAGTGAGAAAGCTGGATGATTCACTTGCACAAGCAATGCAAGTTGCAAGCAGCTCTGAAGAGTGGAAGTCACGCGGTTATAAGGTTTGTTTTTTGTTGTTTTTTGAAGGTTGCCTATATAACTCATCTGGTTGTACTTTCCTATAAATCTTATTTCTGATTTCCATTAAATTTTTAAATTAACAATCTATTGTGTTAATCTAACAATTTTTTCTCCCGTTTATTTGTGTCCTGCAGCTGTTGCATCAGGGTAACTATGAGATGGCGACAATGTGCTTTGAAAGAGCGAATGACATATATGGAGAAAAACTAGCTAAGGCATATGGACTCAGGGCAAATGCTGACCGATTGCATGGTTCAAGTCCCGAAATGGCTTCTACTGCCAGGAGGCAGGCGGCTGAAATATTTGATTCCATTGGCAAGGCTGAGCTTGCCGCAGATTGCTTTTACATGTTGAAGGAGTATGAAAGAGCTGGTAAAATTTTACTTTCCCTCTTTATATCTTGTCTAGTATTATTTATGATTCTGAAATGATTGCTTTGAAATTCAGGACTCATTTATTTGGAAAAATGTGGGGAATCTGCGCTGGAGAGAGCGGCAGAATGTTTTGTTCATGCCGAATGTTACATGACTGCAGCAGAAGTGTATGCAAAAGGCAATAATATCTCCAAATGCTTGTCTGTTTGTATGAAAGGAAAACTCTTCGACACAGGCTTGCAATATATTCAATATTGGAAACAACATGCAAATGCAGATGAAAAAATGGTCCAAAGAAGTAAAGATTTGGAGGAACTTAAGCAAAAATTTTTGGAGAACTGTGCCCATCATTATCACGAGATTAATGATAAGAGAACAATGTTGAATTATGTCCGAGCTTTCGATTCCCTGAATTCAAAACGAAAGTTCTTGCGGTCCTTAGAGTATCTTGACGAGCTCATGTCTTTGGAAGAAGAATCTGGGAACTTCATCGAGGCAGCAAATATTGCAAAGTTGAGAGTTGACCTACTGCTTGCTGCTGATTTGCTTTGGAAGGGTGCACTGTACGAGGAGGCCGTGCATCTTATTTTGTGGTCTGTGTTTGCTAACTCTCTTTGGTTAGCCGGGAGCACTGGATGGCCGTTAAAGCAGTTTAAAGAGAAAGAGAAGCTTCTATCTAAAGCTAAGTTGTTTGCGAAGGATTTGTCAAACCAGTTTTATGGGTTTGTTTGTGCAGAGGCTGATATTTTACTGAACAAGCCTAGCAATTTGTTCTTGATGAAACAATATTTATGTGTTTCGCAGACACACAAGAGTATTCGGGGTGAAACGTTAGTTGCTCGAGTAATTCTAGATCATCACATTTGTTTAGATATCTCAAAATTTGAATGGACAGATGAATTGGTCTCTGATCTAGCAAGCTATGCAGATGAGCAAATTTCTAATAACCGGGCTTCAGCTGAGACTCTAGTCTACTTCTGGAATTTTTGGAAGGATAAAATCTTGAAGATATTCGAGTATCTTGATCATGCTGAAAACCAAGGTGGAACTAATGATTTCAGAAGATATGAAGAATTCTGCTTGAACTATTTTGGGGTATGGAGACAGTCGGATAATCTAAATACTGTCTATTGTCTTCAGAATTCTGATGCTGATTGCTGGAGAAAACTGGATAACAAACCTGTTTGCAGAAACACGAAACAGGTTTCTATTTCTATCCATCAATTTGTCTCAGCTGCAAAGGGTTATTGGTGTTCTGAATTGCTTTCTGTTGGCATGCAAGTCCTGAAAATGCTTGAGCTACTCTATGATTTCTCAAACACAAACTCTCTGTCATCTTTTAATCAAAGCCGGTGTCTTTCTCTTATCTATGAGGTTTCAAGTTTTTTCTTGAATTCCAAGTTACTGAACTGCAAGCATGCGGAAAATGATTTGATGAAATTCCTCAAGCTGTCAACAAATCTCTTTTTTGGCTATGTATTTCCTCTTGATTGGCGAGAATCATTGGGAGAAAACATGATCTCTCTGAGGGGAACTGAAATTGCAAGGAATTTGCTTGAAGAAGTTATATTCGAAAAGACCAAATATAAAGGTAAGAAATTGTCATATGGGGAAATCGGAAAGGTGGCTTTGGTCATTCTTGGATCTGGACAGCTTAATACTGAACTATATGAGAAGATTCTTGAATGTTTACAATGGAATGGAGCATGGAACAACTTCATTGCGAATCTCAGTAGAAGCTCAGGAACATCTGGATTTGCCGCTGGGAGTATTGATCTGGTTATTTTCAAGTTCCATGAAGCTTTACAAGATACATATAATGCAAACTGGAGAATATCTGATTATATGTCACCAGTTTGTTTCTTGTATCTTGTTGAGCGCTATATGATGTTGTTATGCTTCATTAAAGGATACTTCTTCACTACGAAGACGACTTTCGTGGAATGGCTTATGTACCAGGATGGGAGACCCTGCCCAACTTCCAGTTTTGTGGCTGTTGATCAGCAATTCTTGGAAGCCTGTGTTAAGTTTGTGATTGCAATGGTTCATCAATTCCTGTTTTGTAAGGGAGAGACCATAGGTTGGATCAGAAAGTCTGATATAAATGTGAAGCAGTTCCATCCGCTGCTGGTTTTGAGATTGGTTATCCTTGTATGTTTGCTGCATATGAACTTTGGTGAGGGTATTAATTTACTTTTTCACTTGCTGTGTCAAAATCTTATTGCAGACATGCTACCCTGGGAGTTCTGCGATGCTCTTCGGAGAAGGCGAAGAAGTAATCATATGGTTATAGATGTAAATATGCTTGCTGATGCATTCAAGAAGATCGGGAACCCTCTTGTAATCGTGAGCATGAAGGGGAACTGTCCTAAATTTGGATGCAAGGATTCTATATTTGTTGATATGAAGATTAATCCATGCAAGGAGGACATATTGAGAATCTTGTTCCCTAAAACCGGAAGTTCTCAATATCAAACTGCTGGTTTCTCTGGTGAAGTAGATCCTCCAGCTAGTTACAATGAAGGGACTAGCTCAGAGGTTGCTCTGTCTTCAAGCTCGGTTTCTCTATCGGATCAAGATATTAGTGATCTGCAGTTTAACCATGATCAGTTTTGGCAAATTGTTGCAACATTAACGACAATGGATGGTATCAAAGATCTAAGTACCTTTATCTCACATGCTTCAATACTGAGGGTAATGTTTATATGCTGTTCAGATCATGCTTATTGTTATTTCTGCTTGGTTAACCATACCATTATTTTCTGTATCTTGTAGGTATATCTAGGAAAATTCGTTCTCATCATCGATGCCGGTATAAAAGAATGTTTGCAGAAGACGCCTGATGGAGGTGAAGACGACATCTCGAGAGATGCAATCGGCATACTCGATCTAACGAAGCAACTGCATAGTCAACTAGAACCGAGGTCAGTACTTTCATGCATTGCTTTAACCTTGTGTAGTTGAAACATACCAGTTTACATGAATCTTAGAACTTCCTGCTGCATTCTCCATTTCTGTTTTCAGTAATCTGAAACTCGAAAGAAGCATTCCAATCATCAGTGCCCTTTGCGAGGAGCTACAGTCGGAGTGGTCTGCGATGGGGCATTTGCACCGGCAACTATTCCGTTCAGAAAAAGATGAAAATCATCACGCAGCTGGTGAATCTGGTAAAGCTGAGGGATGTAGCAAGGGTAAGCTTCCAGCTTCAGAAGCTACTGCCAGTTCCAAATCCCAAAAGAACAGTAAATCTAGGAAAAACAAGAATCGAGGCAGGAAACGCTAGTACACAGTTGTTCCTGTAATGGATAAAGTGAGTGCATTTACCATGCTTTTGCTTGTAACTTAAACCTTCCATGGCACTTCTGGTATCACTTTTGTTACATGAATTTTATTTCGGTAATATGCATGTTCGTCTTATTATTCATGTTTGGAATACGAGGTTGTCCGTTCCAACAATATCATTTTTAAAATTTAAATTCATATATTTTCTTTGAATATATAATACACCCTTACTAATATATCTAACACTTAGTTGTATTACACGAATATAATTTTTTAAATTTAATAATTTTTTGATTATATTACTTTATTTTATAAATTGAATGATACTAAAATATTTTATAATTTATGTTATAAATTTAATTTATTATAGGAATATATTAATTTAAATTATATTAATACATTCTTATATTATATCATAAGTTAATGTTATTATTAATATTCTTTCATAAGTATAAACTTTAGGCCATTCATTTTTGTGTTTTATATTTTCTCCAATAAATGATAATATGTATTATTATTTTAATCGGAAAGTATTAATTCATTAAAAATAAAAAATTATAATTATTATATTATTAAAAATTGAAATAAGAGAATGTAAAGATATAGTTTAGGTTCTTAATTTAGGGGGTTAGGTTTATGTGTTAGACTGTGATTAGAATTTAAGGTTTAGATTAGAATTTGGGGTTTATAGGTTAAAATATGAATATTTAATATATTTTTCAAAATTTAAATTCTAACCTTTAAACTTTAAATTCTAAACATAATTCTTAAATTCTAGAGTTTATAATTTATTTTTTAAGGCTTAAGGTTTAACATCTATGGGTTTGGTTCTAGTGTTAAAGTTTAGGGTTTATAATCTATAATTTAAGATATAAGATTTAGGGTTTTAGTTTTAGTATCGTTGTTTAAGGTTTAAAATTTGTTTTTAATGTAATTAATAAGATATTTTTTATAAGTATTTATTATATTTATATTAAACCTATTACTTTAAAAACTAAATCTTAACGTTTATGTAATAAATATAAGGTAAAATAATTGAAAGGATAATTTTATCCTTAAAAAATTAAATTTTGTTTTGTTAGAAAACTAAAGAAAGGGTAAAAAGGCACGGACCCTCTAGCTCAAGTGGTTAAAGGAACGATTGTTGTTCCTAGAGGTTACGGGTTTGAGCACCAGCGATGTCAGCAAAATGATTGAGTGATCAATTTCAAATAGTGGAGATTATATTTTAGAACAGATACTACTGTAATCACTATTAGTTTATTAAAAAAAGGATAAAAAGAAAAATATATTTTACAAAAGTTGTTGATTTTTTTAGGCTTAACTCAAAAATAAGTGCTTAAACTATATATTTTTTTGAAATATGTGCCTAAAGTTTCATTCCGTTAGTGTTTTAAGGTAAAACCGTTAAAAAATTGTTTAACTTATAAATAGGTGCCTAAGCTATACATTTTTATGATATAAGTGTCTAATATATTTTTTTGTTTAAAATAAGTACCTAATATTTTATTTCGTGAATATTTTAAGATAACACTATTAAAAACATATTTTATTTAATACACCTGATTTTCATACGTTATTAATTTATTTTAATACACGAATTATATATTTTATTTAACTTAGATCTCGAAAAATTTAAAAAAATTTAAACTAAATAAATTTGTATATCAAAATACTTTTAATATTGTATAAAATTTTGAATTCACGTTATATTTTTTAAAAAATCGTATCATTTTGGTCAATGTCTAAAATAGTTTGATGTGAACTTTACCTTAAAAGATTTTATTTTTTATATTGACCTTAAAAAATTAAAAGTTGTAACTTCACATTAATATTAAAAGTGACAAATTTTTCAATAATCTAATATAACTTATTCATGAAAAAATTATATAGATTGGACACTTATTTCAGTAAAAAATATTAGGCATCTATCTCAGAAAAAAATTTATAGTTTGGGCACCTATTCATAAGTTAAACAAAATTTTTAACGGTGTTACCTTAAAACACTAGCGGAATTAAACTTTAGGCACCTATTTCAAAAAAATATATAGTTGAGGCATTTATTTTCGCCAAAAAATATTATACTTATTTCAGACAAAATATATAGTTCAGACACTTATTTCTAAGATAAGTAATTTTTAATGAAATATTTTAAGTAAGATATTTTAAAACATAAAAATAAAATTTTAAATGAGACCGAATGAGTAATTAGAAAAATAAAATTTTCCAATAATAAGACCCAAACTGGTTTATTTTATGTTTTTCGTCCAACATTGTAAATTTCACGCAAATTTCGTGTATTTTGCAATAAAGATGAAAAAAGTCTGTCCTTTAAAGCGAGAGACTTTGAGAAGACGACCAAGACCTTTTAAAATTCAATTTAATATCAGTTTGATGATTTTAATACAAAGCATGCCAATGGAAAACACTTTCTATTCCTGTTGGTAAAGTCTGACAAATCGGTACAAAGGTTGGTGAGTGCTTGTACGACGATTTGCTTTCATATTTGATGTGCCATCTTCTCCTTCCTTCGGACCTAAGAAACTGCAATGGTTTTATGACTTTGTGTGTTTACAGCAGATATTCAGAGGAGAAGATGGGAGGCAAACGTTCGAGCAAGAAGAAAGCATTGTCTGAAACAAACATGGGTTTCATTGATATTGTCTTTCGATGGTCTCTAGATGACATATTCAATGATGATCTTTACAAGGATCAGGTGAGTTTGCTTGGTTCTCTGTTATAATTTTCATCACTCTTGAATCTTTGTTGTTGTTTTTATTGATCCTTTTCATGGGATGATTTTGCAACTTTTGGAATATCCTACATTTTTTTGGAATTTTTTTGTTACATTTCTCAACTCCTCAACCTATGGCGGCGGCGATGCCAATCGAACTAGACTTTCTTGTGTTGATTGTGTGTGTGTGTGACATAGCAAGACACATAATGCTTCTGCTAGCAGGGGAATTAGGAACAAATGAACTTAAGCTTGTTTGTTAGTGTGTTAGTTTCTTGAAAATGCTATTAAATTCTTCTGAATTTTCATTAATGGAGTCTTGTGTTACTATAATTGTTGTGAATGTGATAAAATACTTCAGAACATTAAAACCCCATGAATTGATCTTAAGCTTGTTTAGATATAAACTAAATAGCTGATTAAAGACTGAACATAATGAACTTGTTGAATGGTTGAGATTGGCTTTGAAAGGTTGAATTTTGCTTCGGTTTAAGATGACAATGAGAAATGTCTTTATAAAGCCGGTCTCAGACTGTCTCATACAGTTCTCATGCTTGTTAGCATAATGCTTAGCCTCAAGTATGTCGAATACTAGGAGAAAGGATGTTAACATTTTCTTCTTTCTCAGTTACTATCTGTTGACTGTTGGGAATTAATATGATCTGTTTCAATTTTATGTTGAATCCTAGGTGGAAAAGATTCCAGTTTCATTTCAGTCAGTGGATCAGTATTCTAGGTCGTTTCTTTCGCCTTTGTTGGAAGAGACACGAGCGGAAATGCATTCATCTATGGAAGTTATAGCTAGAGCACCATATGCCCAAGTGACATATCTTAATAAGGATAAGTCACATGAAACATTGTTGTTTGATGTGAATGTTGATTACTGGAGAAACATGTCCTCAGGTCCTGAAAAGAAATCATACAAAACATTGCCTGGAGATGTTTTCATCATAGCAGATGTGAAACCAGAAACTGCTTCTGATTTACTAAGGCTAGATAGATCCTGGGCTTTTGCTCTAGTCACAGAAATCCAGACGGATGACGATGACGGTGGAAATAGCCCATCTACATCCTTCAAAGTAGAAACATTGAAAGACTTTGTTTCTAAAGATTATAAGCAGACATCACTCTATGTTGTTCACGTATCAAATGTAACCACAAACAGACGAATATGGAATGCATTGCACATGAAGATAAACTTAAAGATTATCCAAGAAGTTTTACGTGCCGATCAAATGGTAAGGTATCAAATGACATATATATTCTAGATGTGCTTGTGGGAATGTGGCATTATATTGGATAGTTTGATATATGCTTTCCATCATTAATGGTTATTCTTTGAGTTAGATGTTAAATCTTATGTATTCACATGAATGAATTTTCTTAAATTTCATGTGTGTGCAGGTAGCTAAAAGATGCAGTCTTTGTTCTTCAGAGATTAGTGACAACTTGAATGACATCTTTCTGAAAATTTTTCTATCTAAACTGAATGAATCTCAAAGGAATTCAGTTGTTGCTTGTCTCAGCAAAATGCAGTGCAACCACAAGTCTCATACAGAACTTATTTGGGGTCCGCCAGGAACTGGGAAAACTAAAACTGTTAGTGTGCTGCTGTTTGCACTGTTGAGAATGAAGTATAGGACACTCACTTGCACCCCGACCAATATTGCAATTACAGAAGTAGCTGCACGAGTACTAAAGCTGGTAAAAGAAGCTAACAGAACATGCTCTGTAGCTGATGGTGAGCTTTGTTCTTTGGGAGACATCCTCGTATTTGGCAACAAAGAGCGTCTTAAAGTTGGTTACGAGATTGAAGAAATATTTTTGGATTATCGTGTTGATAGGCTTAGCGAGTGCTTTGGGCTGCTAGGTTGGCGGCACTGTTTTACATCGATGATAACTTTTCTTGAAGATTGTGTCTCTCAGTACCATGTTTTTTTGGAAAATGAAAGAAGCAAAGAGGGGGAAGGTGGCTGTGAAGACGAGAACAAGGAGAAAGAATGTTGCAGTAAAAATAGTTGTAAGAGGGGGATACACAAATCATTCCTTGAATATGCAAGAGAAAGATTTTCCAGTACAACATTACCACTTAGAAGATGTGTGTCAAATTTATATACTCATATACCTAAGTTATTCTTTCAGGGAAGTACTTTCCAAGACCTTGAAACTCTTTTAGGCCTGCTTGATTCTTTTAAAAATTATCTGTTTTTCGATGGTATAACTTCTGAAGAAGTGGAAGGGCTCTTTTTGCGTTCAATTGATGATAAATTGCTTCCTCGAAATCTTTCTGATCCGTCACACTTGTTGTGCTCGGTAAGAATTCGGTGTCTTTTTGTTCTGAAAGCCCTCTGTGATTCTCTTAATGAACTTAAACTGCCAAGGGCGAGGAACAAGTATACCATAAGGCGGTTCTGCTTCGAATCAGCTTCTTTACTCTTTTCCACTGCAAGCAGTTCTTTTAAACTCTATAAATTTGAAAAGAAACCACTGGATGTGGTTGTAATTGATGAAGCAGCGCAGTTGAAAGAATGTGAATCTGCCATACCCTTGCAACTACCAGGTTTAGCACATTCGATTCTTATCGGTGATGAACAGCAATTGCCTGCTACAGTTGTAAGCAATGTATGAACACTATGCCTAGTTTTGTTTTGTTTTATCTCGCAAGTTATTTATTTTTGGAAGTAACTTTATGGATTTGTATATTTTCTGTGTAGGTTTCTAATAAAGCTGACTTTGGAAGAAGTTTATTTCAAAGGTTGACTACTTTGGGTCACTCAAAGTACCTACTGAATATTCAGTACAGAATGCATCCATCGATCAGTTGTTTTCCGAATGCATGTTTCTATAATAATAATATCTTGGATGCAGCTACTGTTAAGCATAAGAGTTATGAGAAACATTATCTTCCATGGCCTATGTTCGGTCCCTATTCTTTTATACATGTCTCTGGAAGAGAAGAACAGGATGGTGTGGTGCATAGCCGTAGAAATATGATTGAGGTGGCTGTTGTGCAGAGGTTGGTGCGAACTCTGTTCACAGGTAATGAACATGAACCTTTTCACTTCTGTCATATTCTTGTTTTGTTCAGATTGATTTAATTTTTGTTATTTTGTTGCTTTTGATTACAGCATGGAAGAAGTCAAGAAAGAGGCTCACCGTTGGCATAATATCTCCTTATACTGCTCAGGTTGTTTCAATTCAGGAGAAACTCGGTAGGAAATACGAGAAAGTTGATGGATTTTTAGTAAAAGTGAAGTCAGTTGATGGGTTCCAGGGAGGTGAGGAAGATATTATAATAATATCAACTGTTAGGTCCAATCATATGGGAGCAATCGGATTCATATCCAGTACTCAAAGAACTAATGTTGCACTTACAAGGGCTAAGTATGTTTCCTTGGATTAACCTTCTATCTATCTCTTTCTATAGCTTCTGCAATTCTGTGACCAGTTGCAATATATTTCTTGGTTTTTAATGCCTTGTCAGGCACTGCCTCTGGATTGTGGGGGATGGAAGAACATTGTCCGAACGTGAATCTGTTTGGAAGGGTTTGGTTTGTGATGCGAAGGCGCGTCGTTGTTTCTTTAATGCCGATAAAGATAGGGAGTTGGCTAAAGCTATTTTAGATGCCAAGAAAGATTTTGGTCAGCCTGATGACTCGCTTAATCGGGATGATCCTCTCTTAACGAACGCTAGACAGAAGGTTGTAACTTATGGACTGATTCAAACTTCTTGTCATTCTACTTGTTCTATCAAGTTTCTCTATCTGCATTTTATAGTAAGTGGTAAGTTGTTTTCTTCTCATTTTCCATGACCTCAGGTTCCTTTCAGTGGTAACTCTAGAAAGTCATCTGGGAAGGTGAAGTCTGCCAAGACCCAGAAATCGGCAAAGAATCGCAGGGCTTCCTCATGGCAGGCCTTAGAGTGTCTTGATGAGCTCCCATCTTTGGAGGAAGAATCATGGAACTTCTTGGAAGCAGAAAACATTGCAAAGTCGAGAGGCGATCGTGATCATTTTCGGGATCTTGTTGAAGCATTAAAGGCAGTGGATGATATCAAGGATCAAAGGACCCTTACCTTACATACTTCATTGAGGGTAATGTTTATATGCATGTCATTATAGAACTCTGATATCTTGCTGCTTTCCTTGTATTTTAAATTTCTAGCATTATTTCACCATTTGGATCATGCTTATTGTTATTTTTGTTTGTTTCATCATATCACTGTTTGATGGATTTTTAGGTATATCTAGGAAAATTCGTGTTCATCATCGATGCTGGTATAAAAGAATGTTTGCAGAAGAAACCTGCAGGTGGTGAAGACTTTTTGAGGGATGCAATCAGCATGCTCAATCTAATGAAGCAACTGCATGGTCAACTAGAACTGAGGTTAGATTCATGTGTTGTTTCTACCATATATAGTTTGATAGATACCGTTTTACACGACGAGATTATTGAGATTTTTTCTCTGTTTCTTTTCCAGTAAGCAGAAACTTGAAAGTAGCGTTACAATAATCGGTGCCCTCTGTGAGGAGCTGCATTCAGGGTGGTCTGCAATGGTGCCTTTTCTGTGTCAGCAAGGCTACCTGGAAAAAGATCAAAACCATGTATCCGAGGAACCTGGTGATCATTGTGGTGTGAAAGAGAGTAGATGTAAGGCTGAGAAATGTAGCAAGGGAAAGAAGCCAGCTTCAGAAGCTACTGTCAATTCCAAACACCAAGGCAACAACAAATCTAAGAAAAAACAAGATGAATGGAGGCCAAAATCGAAAGTAGAAGAAGATGAAAATCATATATCCGAGGAACCCGGTGACCACTGTGGTGTGAAAGAGAGTGAATGTAAGGGTGAGAAATGTAGCAAGGACCAAAAGGCAGCTTCAGAAGCTACTGTCAATCTCAAACCTCAAGATAACAATAAATCTAAGAAAAAACAAGATGAGTGGAGGCCAAAATTGAAAGTAGAAAAAGATGAAAATCATATATCCGATGAACCCGGTGATCATTGTGGTGTGAAAGAGAGCAAATGTAAGAGTGAGAAATGTAGCAAGGACAAGAAGCCAGCTTCAGAAGCTACTGTAAATCTCAAACCTCAAGATAACAATAAATCTAAGAAAAAACAAGAAGAGTGGAGGCCAAAATGGAAAGTAGATAAGCTTTCATGAAATAGTAGAGTTGCAATGTGTTTTCCGAACTTATAGTCTGAAGTTGCAATGTGTTTTTCGAACCTCAACCTCTCTGAAAGTCTCAGTAGATTGTAAATCTTATTGCTGAAATGAAAGCTAGAAACTTTGACATATGTAAATCATCTACCGTGTTTGATAAGCCTAAACAAATGATAATCATGCTCATGAATTCATCCAACTAAAGAAAACAGAGACGAAATAACAGTAAAACCAAGCAACTTGAGTTGTATTATCAAAGCCAAAAGCTGCAAAAACAAGCACTTCATTTGAAAAACAAAAAACAATTCTCATCTCTTTATTTCTTTAGGTATCATTTGAAACTTCAAACTCACATAGAAGTTTCGATATCACTTGTACCGTTTCAACAATGCTTAAAGGCCTAATGAAACACACTACTCACCACCAGAATGCCAGAAGATTTCCCGAAACACCCGAAACCAAGCAACACTGCTCAGGAACTGTATACCACCAGAATGCCAGAAAATTTCCCGAAACCCCCAAAATTTAATTCCCCTCATTGGTGTCAAACAGTTTCATTTTTGATAAAGGTGACCTCAAGTAGCCTTCCACCTGATGCTTCCTTGGTGAAAGCTTCTTGTACTTTGCGAACTGTTCTTTGGCTTCATCATTCCTATCAAGCAAGCTATATATCATCCCTTGACAAAAATACGGCCTATAATCACTCGGATCTTCTTTGGCCAATTCTCGGTAACTCATCAAAGCTCTGTCCACGTTCTTTTGCAAGAAGTGTATCTGGGCAATTATGAACCGAACATCTCTGGCTTCTTTGACTTTCTTCTCTTCTTGGGCACGGGCTAAGGCTTCTTCCAACCTCTTGAGCACGGCTTCTCCTTCCCCACAGCGGTCCATCAACAAAGCATTCTCGAACAAAGCCTCGAAAGAGAAGGGATTCGACTGAAGAATTTCCTCAAACACTTTGCGTGCATTCTCCGGTTGACCCATGTCCCCCAACAACCTCGCCAACAAGAATTTCCAATCAGTAACCTCAGGTTGAGCAGAAACCAAACGGTTCAAGATACTAAGCGCTTCTTCGTCTTCGTGGTTTTCGAGCTTCTGGTATAAGAGCGACTGCAATGCCTTAACGGCTTCCTCATTAGATTCAAGAAACTCAGAAAGTGGGGAACTTTTCTTTTGTTTTGGGTGCTGGGTTTTCTCCCCTATTTCTTTCTCTTCAAGAAAAACAGATTCTTGTTCAATCACTACTGGTGCATCCTGAGAAGTTTGCTTCTGTTTTGAGTCCTGGGTTTTCTCCGCCACTTCTTTTTCTTCCAGAAAAACAGGTTCTTGTTCCACCATTGCTGGTGGAGGGTCAGCCTTGGCAGGAAACTTGGAGAATTTCCCAACCATCAAAGCGGTTGCACCGACCAAAACAGCCGTCTTGGCAAAGGATTGAAGCTTCTGATCGAGGGGTCGTTTCCTGCCATTCGACTCAGAAACAGGACCGTAATCCGGCTTTGCAGAACACGCCCTCAGCCTGAGTGTGCCGCGTGAAGGAAAAGCCATAAACGAAGCCGACGAAGAAGACGAAGAAAGTGATTTCATATGGAAGAAAGCAAGGCATGGTGATGAAAATGTGGCTAGTGCTGGATTCATGGGTGAGGGTTTTTTAGGGTTAAATTTTGCCTCTGGATTCTTTGATTTTCTCAAGATTGAAGGAGACGAAGTAGGAACGAAATGGGGCTTGAGGGTTCTACTGGGTTTTCTTAATGGCCTTTTAATTCGTTAAAAATTAGGCAAACAATTAGTTGAGAGTCGCTCCGGAGGTTGCAGAATCTGTCAAGCAGATATTAATTTTTAAATTTGAAAGTTATATTTATAAAAAAAATAATTATTTTAATTTTTGAATATAATAAATATCAAATTTAAAAATATATATAAAAATTAACTTTTTAAATTTTTGGATAATCCGAAAGTTAAAATATTATGATTCGTATCCGATTTAAAAATTTAAAATCAGATATTTCGGACCAAAAAATAAAAATCATATTAAATATTTAAATTTTCAGATTGATTTAACGAATAATCGAATCGGATTGAATATTTTTTAATACCCGAGTCGGATTTGATTCCAAGAATGGTCAAATTCTTTCATTAGTCCTTACTATGTACTGATTGTGGATTTAAAGGACCTAGAATGACGAAATTGAATAACAATAATCAATTTTATTGACAACTAATAAAGGAATTGATAGTAAACTATACATAACAAATTAAAAAATGATTATTAGAATTTGTGATAAAAATTGGATAAATAATATTCGAAGATCGTGGTGGTGGGATAAAAATAAACAAAACCTTTATCCATGATAAAAAAAAAAAAATTATTACCGAAACTCAAATGAAGATAAAACGAAATTATTATATCCATAACGTATCGATAATCAAACCATAATTATATAAATAATTACAGTGATCTTTTAAAAGCTATATATTTAACTTTCATTTATATGTATATTTATTTTATTATTAATATTTTTATCCATTAAAATATTTATATCTTTTATTTAATCCTTAATAAATTTGCATATCCGCTTTACTAATTATACTTTTTATTAATTAAGAGTAATATAATGTTTTATATCTCCATTTATGACGTTCATATTATCCAAAATCATATCAACTATAATTATTTCAAAATTATACAAAGACAAAATAATCAAATTAAAACATATTTTTGGTCCTTATTACTTACACAATCTATCAATCTAGTCCTAATTTTAATTAAAACATAATTGGTAGGATGTATAAGTAATAAGGACCAAGAGTAATATTTCACAAATTTGTTTTCCCATAAAACAACATATGTTCCCCCCTCCCAAAAAAACATCAAACAAAACTTTAGATCACATTAAGAATTAGCCCTAAAAAAACTGTGTATATATACAGAATTGTCCTCAGCTTCCTTTGCCAGACTAAACTACTCAATAGACAATACATTCTTTTTTATACAATGGAGGTCTAAAAATGATTTTCCAGGTTTCGAGTTCCGAGTTCCGAATTCGAGCTATGAGGGTATCTTTTCAGGAACAAACTATTTAAACTTCATGACTCAAAGATGATTGTTTGGAAACAACCAAAAACCAGCATTATACACTATTGACTCTGAGTATTCAAATAAGAAGCATATTGTAATTGAAATGCATCATATCCCTAACCTCTTTATACCACATTCTGAGCAGAACTTGGATGTTTCCCTCAGGTAAAGCGCCCCACATTCATCGCAGTATTTCGATGGGTTTGTAGGCTGAAATGTAAGCATTTCAAGGGAGTTCAGAGTATAAACATTCCCAAACCAGTGTTAAACATGCAACTGAAATATCGGAAAAGGCCAATAGGGACCCTCACCATAACATGTAAGCGTCCTCCAACATGACCTCCTGTTAGGGGTTGTAAGCAAGCTATGTGTTGAGACATGGTTGGCGATTGGTGAGCATGGTTAATTTCTGTTAAGTGTGCCGGTGGCCCACATTGATGATTCTGGGGGAAATGAGCGGTATGATGGTTTTGGTGAACTGGTTGATGATGGTTCTGGTGAATAGGATGATACTGGGGCTGATGCGACATTGTTGGTATATGATGCTTGGACGAAGTCTGCTGCTGATTCTGCAATAATTGAAACAGTTTTAGGCAAAAAAATCAGATATCAAATATCCAGAAGTCATTATCCAAACAAATTCTTCATTAAACTGTTCTTTGAATGTCTTAAGTTCAACTAACTACAAACATTTTTATAAAGTGTTATCTACAAGTCATTTTGATCCTCGGATACCATAGAACATGACATGATCAATTTAACTTCTGACACTTCTTTTCAGATGCGAGAGCTCATAAATTGATTATCGTATTTAATTACTAAAATTCTTCAACAACTGAATGTCTAAATTCAAAGAAAATAAAGGTCCAAGAACAGAAAGCCTAAATAGAAAATTCTTCTTATCCCTAGTGTTTTTCCCTTTTAAACTTCTAGAATATGCAAGAGATATTTTCTTCATGCTAAATTAAATGTTGTTGTATGGAAACTCCTGCCGAAACAAAATATACTTATTCGAAGGAGGGTTCTTACTTCATTGACAGGGTGAAACCCTTGAGCATTAGACAATGGAGAAGTATCTGAGTCAGAGTATGCCTGCAAAATTTTAAAATAATTATATGTAATCCTCAAACAGATAATGCACTATTATAGCATGCATTAAGTGGTTACGGTTTTATGTCCCGTAATATGGACCTACGCACTCATAAACTCTTAACATGTTTTAAGGCATAATGAAAATTAGATTTCAAGGAGTATCCAACTAGACTTATTGTTCAAAGATTAAGAATCAAGTCGGAAAGGAGGGTATGGATCTTACAGGCAAGGCAGAGATGTTGGACACTGTGTTTGATGGAGAACGCCTATACTTATGCCTTGGAGAATAAAACTTATAGTCTTGAGCGGAGATAGCAACCTCATTCCGACCTGTTAGTCGTTTAAACCTTCAGCAAATAGAAACATAGTCAGAAAGCAGGTCGCATATTGAAAAAATCTCTCAAAATCCTCAAAGTCCAAATGTTATGATTTGTCAGAGCAGCTATGCAAGCGTTTAAACATTAAAACGTACGATAATCCATGGAAATGAAATAAATATTTCTGCACCAACTCATGAGAATCCAGATAATAAATGGAAACATAAATACAACCAAGTGTGCTAACTTTTGAACAAACGGATTCTCCAGCAACCCCTGTAAGGAACATACACAGTGCTCCTTAGGGAGGATCAAATGGCCAAAAAAAATAAGAAATAGTACACACATGGTTCTGTAGACTAGTCAAAAAAGGAGCCATGCGGACGAAGAACAGGACATAAAATAATATGCAAAGAATATAAATCCATACGAATAACTTACCACTCAGCATCCTCGACAGGCACATTATTTGGTCTCTCAACAATATCCAAACCATTAACAACCACAAAACGAACTCTCTTTTCTTCTTGTATAACTAATTCTGGAAACCTTGTCCTTGTCTCCAGAGAAGTTGCAAGTTCTCTTCTTTTATACATATAAGAACCTACGATCAATAAAAGGGGCCGGGTTACTTTTTTAAGAAAAAGCGAGGAGGAGACATTATCCTCATAATGTTGGGGAAACATATATACTACCTTTCTTAGGAAACTTCTTAGCCAACTTTCTGTACAATCCACCAGCTGCTTCAAGGGCTACCCCAATGGTCTTATCGCGAATGCCATTCAAGGAAGCAAGCCTCAAGTTTACATCATGAACTAAAGTTTCATACAAATTGGCAACATACATTAAGGGCAAAGCAAACCTAGGATCACCTTCATATAGTACATCTCTTGTCTTTCTCTTATTCAGTTTGTCTTGTCCTGCCTGAGCATTATAATCAGCAGACGACTCATTATCAACGGCTTCAATGACATGGTCACTAATGAAGCTATCCACTATGATTTGTAGAAATCTGCCCCTAGCTGATTCAATAGGTGAAACATCTGTAGTTTAAAAAAATCAATTCCCATTCACATAATTTTATAATCAATTTTAAATGTAAAAAAGAGAGCAAATTGCATATTGGTTGAAAAAACAATAACACTTCCAAAGACTTAAAATTCTTGAACGTAATTCCAATGAAAAAATCAAATAAATTCATTTATAAGTAAGAGAACAATCATATTAGAAAACAGTATTTCATTTTATTTATAGCAAAGTTTTCAAGAAGCAGAAAGAATTAAATCGAAATATTTTTTATACCTTCAATTGTCAAAATACTGAAAGCTCCTCTGGAAGAGTCGCTATTGTCTATGCTAGATCGGTCCTCTTCCTCCGCTCCAACGCCATGAATTGTCAAAGAATTTCTATAAGATTCATGCAAACACTCCTGGTACAAAAAAAAATCAAGATCAAGATCTTTCATAAAACAATAAAAAAGAACAAGAAATGACAGTGTATTCATACAACGCTAGCGGAATCGGGATGCTCGTGATCCAAAGCATCATCAGCATCAACGGCCTCGATTTCAGAAGGGCGAGAATCAACGGTGTTGAGATCGTGAAGAGAAGTGGCGATGAAGGAATTACTGTAGTGTTGCACTGGAAGCCTACTCTCCATACTTCTAATTCAACACTTTCTTCTTTCGCTTCGTCGTTGTCGGCTGCCAAAGACAAAGGCAAAGAAACAGTATGAGAGAAAACGCCATGATTGTATCAATTAGCAAAGCTTTTAGGGTTTCCTGGTTTATTCTGTGATTGGAAGTGTGGGGGAAAGGGAAGAGGGAAGATCAAAATTTGACCTTTTAAACGGCTATTTACAGAACCAGAATTGGAAGAACACAAAAATCCAAGCCTGAAACCATACCTGAATCCCAAACCTCGCTCTTTTCTCTCCACACCTCTTCCCAAACCACTAGGGTTTGACTCTCGACTTTGCTTATTTAGCTCACGGCGCCGTTCTCCGTTGTATCTTTGCTTTACCGTTAAAATTTTAAATCTAATATAAGTAAAATTAATTTAAAATTTTATTTTTAGAATTAAAAATATTAAATTACTTAACATTAAATTTTATTTTGATAAAAAAATTATTTAAATTCTTCTCGATTTTGATAAAGATTAATTTGACTCTCTTAGAAATAAAAAAATAACTTAATTTTAGGTTAAATTTTAATATACAAATTATATTTAAAATATAATATATTTTTTATTTAAATTATAAAATTTAAATTTTCAGCCGATTTAAGTTTAAAATTTTAAATACTAAATCCTAAATATTAAATTGTACAACCTAAACTACTAAAATACAATCTAAATTTATATACTTTAAAATTATAAGGTTTATAAAATTTATACAAACTCGTATTTTAAAATATTTTTTAAAATTTTTATTGATTTCAGAACGAAAATTTTTTTTAAAAAAAAGATGATAATGTTAACACTTTCATATTTTTTCTATTTTTATTAGAATAAGACCAATGAGAAAAATATGTTAATATTAAAAATTAAATACATAAATAAAATAATTTTATTTTTTACTGATATGTTTAGCATGAACCCTCTAGCCCAAGCGGTTAACGGAACGGTTGTTGTTCCTAAAAGTCACGTGTTTGAGAACCAACGATGTTAGCAGAGTGATTGAGTGATCAATGTCAAATAGTGAAAATTATACTCTATAACGGATGCTACTGTAATCATTATTAGCTTGTTTAAAAAAAATTAAAAAAAAATCAAACTTAAAAAAATATATTTTGACTAACATATTTTTCCTTTTCTCTTATAACTTTAGGATGATTTATTTTTATACATGAACATAAAAAATAATTATCTCTCTATTTTTTTTCTTCTAACCTTTTTTTATTGAACACACTCAAAAATTATTTTATTTATACCTTTTCTTTTTCTACTTCCATTTTCACTCAAAGGATGTAAATTGCATTTATAGATGTATTTATATCTTGTTCGCTATCAGTAAAATTAAAAGTTTTCGTAAGTGTCTTAGTTTTAGAGTTTAGAGTTTTAGTTTAGGGTATAGATTTTAGGGATTTAGGTATAGTCGTTAGAGTTTAGCATTTAGAGATTGTAGTTTTATTTTTAGGATAATACGATAAAATTTAGGTTTTAACTTATAAACCCTAAATTCTAACCCATAAACCTTCAATTTTTATCATTATCTCTAAATTTTAAACTTCTTTCCTTAAATTAAGACGTATACCTTAAAATTAATACGTTTATAAAAATTTTTGGTTTTTACGATCAATATATAATATAATAAACCTGTATAGATATTACTTAAAAATAAGATACATTGATGAAAAAGATGAATGTTATCATCTATTGTATTCAATTGTTCAATTGAGCAAAGATTAAGTTACTTTTAAAAGAATCCAATTTACTTGTTATCAAAAGTAAAAGTACCTCATAAATCTTTTTCAATTCTATTTTTATCAAATATAATTATTTTACAACAAATTTAGATAATTATAATTATTTTAAAACCAACCAATAATTTTAGTAAAAGAATAATATTCGAAATTTAGATTCAAAAGACACATCTTATAATATTTTTAAAAAAATTATATTAATATATTAAAAAATTATGAAGTCAGGGTTGTTTGATTTGAATAAAATAGAGTTGGAGATTAATAAAATAATAATATTTTTGCAGTCATATATGGTGGGCACAAGAAATAAAAGGCCAGTCAAGCAAAGCAGGGATCATAATTCATATCAGCCAAGCTTTTACATACAATGAGATACAGGAACAAAACTTAATGTTCTCTCTACTTCTACAATGAAATTCCAAGATAGCTGAAGCTAACTCTTACTTGATCTGAAAGAAACAAAACCTAAATCAGCTTCAAAGGGTTCTTGCCATAAATCAGCATGAATCATGGGGGGTGGGGGTGGGGGTTGAAGCAGTCTATCTGAGGGGCAATCTCCATGTCTTCCGCCGGATCACGAAAACATGACACCGAGTTTCTTTGCAAAGTCATCATCTTCCTCCTCTATGTATTCCTCTTCAGCCTCCACATTTTCACCCTCCTCATAGTTAGATTCCCCTTCATCAACCTGCTCATAATAATAATCTCCATCCCCTTGATCATCTGCCTCGTCTTCATGATCTTCTGCTCTCTCATCTCCAATGATCTCATCCACGGCCTTGGCCTCACTCACGTTGAGTGGTTGAGAAGATTCACCATGAGTGACTTCAGTTATTCCAATATCTGCAGCTGCGGGGTTGGATTCTTCCTCTTTGTTTGCCTCTTTCCGTATCAGTGATGCTTCTTTGTTGTTGGAGCTGCTAATCAAACTTCCCTGGCTTTGTTTTTGTTTACCGTCTTCTTCATTTACGGATGCTATTCCATTCCCAGATGTTGCACCTTTTGATTGTCTCTTTCTCTTCAGAATCTCACTGAGAGGCATTGGCCCTTTGAATGAAAGATCACCTTCAGTTTGTTGATGATCTCCAACGCTCTTTCGCTTTCCAAGAGACTGGTGTTCCTTATTGTCAGTGTTCTTCCCAACTTTCAGCTCTGCAAGACTTTTTGGACCTGCAAAGTCAGCAGCGTTCCTCTCATCCATCACTTCTCTTCTAATCCTCGAGCCACCAAAATTTCGACCTTCATTATTGTTGAATTCCCCTTCCACCCTTCCTTTTATTCTGTCGCGAAGCCTCCCTTGGGAAGGGGTTTGAGGCTTTCCTGGTGAGTATCGTCCCAGATTTCGCCCCCGTTCTATATCCCTTTCAGTACGTAAACCAGATCCATGGCCAACAGATCTCCCAGGAAGCCTTATTCTACCCTGAAGACGACTGCTAAGGGACCTCTCATGAGAAGAACCCCGGTAATTTCGTTCCCCTTCATAATTTTCTAGGGCTTGATCATGATTGACAACAGATTTCAGGCCATTAACCCTACTACGCTTAGCCAAACGAAGTCGAAGGTCAGACTCCTTAACATGATCAGGAGTATCAACTCTTGAGGTACTCCTATCAAAAGTAGATACTCCCAGAGGTATCCTCTCAGATGAAGCCCTCTGCTGGTCCCAATCATAATTCCCTTGGACATGGTCAAATGAATCGTAGCCACGGGAACCATGAAACATTTCTTGGTCAACATCAGCCATGGCATCATAATTAGCAGATTGACCAATGTCATATTCATTCACATTCCTTCCCTCATGTCGTCTTGCACCAACATATTGATCTTCACCATGGTAGAAATCAGAATCTCTGTGCTCATCATCCACGAGAACATCAAAACCAGGAGAAGACTCCCTCAGAAGTTCATCGGTGTCCTTACCATGAAAACTCAGTTCATCAGAAGCATATGTCTTATGCATGCGATTAGATTGGACCATAGTGCCACCATTAACAACTAAAGTAGTTTTTGTTGCTTTGTGTTGAGGAAGTTCCTCATCTATCATACGTGACACACGTTTCTCAGTTCCAGTACCACTTCTAGTGAAAGCAGCTTTAACTTTTGCAGAAGCTATTCCAACAGTATTTGAAACACTAGTGAAAGCAGCTTTATTTTCAGAAGCTATTCCAACAGTATTTGAAACACTAGTTGGTGGAAACTTCTGTGGCTGAGGAGCTTCAACGGCACCACCAAGAGTCTTCTTCAAAGAATGTGGCTCGCTCGCGGCGGTAGTTGCTGCTGGTTGTGTGGCTTTATTGCTTGTAGTTGGACCATGCATAAAAGCACATCTTTCACCTTTAATGCAAAGTCCTTTGAGGAAAAAAATACATGGCACCGGTTGTTTGTTGGTGCTGTAAGAAGCACCCTGGTTGTAAGGCATATGACTAGCAGGTGCTGTAGTTGCTGCCGTGAGCAACGAAGGCTTGGAAGCACCTGTTGGAGTTGTTGCTTGGGTTCCCAACAAGCCATCAAGTGGCTGAAAAGGAAACATCAGAAGAACAAGAACTTCATCAAAACCAGTCCAATGCATATCACACTATAGATGAAATAGCAGGATATATCACTTGATTATTAAAATTAATATTTAGAATTTATATATATATATATATATATATATATATAATATAAAAGAGAAGTTGGAATAATTGCACATACATGTTTTAGCAGAGAAAAATTAGGCATAAAGTAGATTACTCAGCCCCAGCTTTTTAGGGGAAGACCGGGAAGTAAATGATAAAATAGTCCAAATATTATAATTGGATAATATGACAAGAAGATTTCCTCCGGAAACCTATAAGGCTAGCAATAGCATAACATGGAGATAGTAATATTGGTGCAAAAGAAGAGAAGAAACTTACAGGATGCCGAAATCCACATTTTGGGTTCAAGCAATTCCCATTCAACCAGTAATAACAATCCCTTGGATTAACACGGGCATATTCACTGTGTCGATACTCGCATTCACTTCCCTATTGGCAATGAAAAGAAAATAAATATTAGTTACTGTAACCCCGTAACGGTCATTGATGTCAAAAAGTGAATAGAAACACATTAAATACACTCGCAGCATCGTACAATTAATGAAGTAAATCATAAGACAGCTTGAGGTCATCTAAAACAATAGGCTCTTATCTATAAACAGAAAACGACAAAGAGGTATATCAAAAGCAACTTCACAAATGGCAAAATATGAACTTCGAAACTAATCCAAAAAGACAGCAAAATAGTTTACAGAGATTGAAAGTGAAACTACAGTCAGAAGAGGACATAAACGCTGACCGGATTAAAGATTATGCATCGGAAAATTCCATCATAGATAACAGAATAAGTGCATCACAATGAGATAACAACACACTCTAAAAGTACTTTTCTTTTGACAATTAGAAAGAGTTTATTGGAAGGAACATCAATGTTTCCCATCTTTTAGACGAGTAAGGGTCCGTTCCGCCGATCTGGTAAAACCCTGGTTTGGGTTGAGAAGCAGCATTTGGGGAGAAGCTGGAATTTCCAGCTTTTCCAAAAGCCGTTTTTGAGACCAAAATAGGCGCAACAGCAGGGTGTTCACGGAGCTTCGAAGCCTAACTTAAAGTCACAACGGTGCAAAATCAATGGCCCAAACTAACAATAATTCAGCCAAAAAATACACATTTAACAGCCAACCCTTTGGAGAAAAGACAATATTTTTCTTCAGTATATATATAAAAGGATGCCCTAGATTTCCAGATGAATTAACTAGGGCTTTACCAGTTAGCACTAAGAAACTGAGACAAATTAGCAAGATCGAACCTTTTAACAGCTCAAAACACAAACAAATAAATCCACTTTTCAGATTAAATTTATGTATTTTTCATCCAGAATTTAATAAATAACTAAACAAACATCAATTGGTGAAAGTTAAATCTGAAACCCAATTGAAGTTAAGCAAAATCCCAGAAACAACAAGATCTTCGTTTCAAACCCTAAGGGAAAAAAGGGGAAAGGAAAACCTTTTTGCAGGTTAAAGGGGAAGCGAGAAAGTAAACGCAATCTGTATTCCTCTTCAAAGCCTCTTCTTCGGCCGATGTTTTTGTAGCACCTGTCACCGTCACCGCCATCGCACCCGTCGCCTGTTGCTGTGTTTTATCCGCTACCATGGCTGATTCTTCAGGAAAATATAAAAAATCCCCAAAAAATAACAGAAGAAAAGATCCTTCCTTTATCAGATCGAATCTTGCAAATAGTGAAATAGAAGACAGATTTAAGATTGTGCGATAAGGGGTAGAGGAGCCGCCACCAAAGAGATTAGGGATTGAGGGGATGCAAAGAACTTATACAACGGGACTGAGAGGGTGGCTAAGCTAGAAACGAAGAGAGTTTAATGGCAGAGAGGAGATTTAAAAAACAAGACGGAGAAGGAAAAGGGAAAGAGAGAGGGAGATGGTAGGAAAGAGCGAAGTTGTAATAAAAAGAGATAGCTGGGTGATGTGTTTCCTTATGCCACATACACAAACTTTTAAGGGTAAACTGCAACAAATGTCACTCAGTTATAGATAAAATTACATTACATCACTTAATTATTAAAAATTATATTTAAGTTATTTATTTATGGGTAAAGTTACATTTGGGTCACCAATTATTAAAGGTTATATTTAGGTCACTTAATTATTAAAGGTTACATTCAGGTCACCCTTCATATTTGAAAAAGTACATTAATTTGGTCGTTTTTTCTTTTAAATCACTTATATACCCTTGTTAATATTAGAGTATTTTATTCGAAATCATTAATTAATTTAATATATGAATTTATAATTTTTTTTAAAATACGAAGGGTGACCCAAATGTAACCTTACCTATAATTGAATGATCTAAATGTAACCTTCATTAATTGGGTGACCCAAATGTAACCTTACCCATAATTAAGTGACCTAAACGTAACTTTCAATAATTAAATAATCCAAATATAGTCTTACTCATAATTGAGTGACGTCCATTACAGTTTACCCAGTTTTTAAATGATTTTTTTTATTGAAATTTAGTTGTTAGAGTTTAAATAATATTTAAATTAAGCTTTATATTTATAAATTTTTAAAATAAATAGTTAAATATATTGATTTACTAATAATAGGTTGATTTAATATGATAAGGACATTAAATTCTTAAATAAGGCCAGATGTTTAAATCATAATATTATGAATATAAAAAATTAAATTTAAAAGTTTATCTCGATAAAACTCGATCCAGATTAATTGATCATTGAATAAATACGATAACTAAAAATATATATATCAATTTAATTTTATACTCATTGATATTTATTTTATTAATTTACCAATTCAATTATAAAAATATATGAATTATAAATGAAAAAAATGGTATACAGATTTACCTAAATTTTAGGTCATACTAATTAAATTTAGAGTTTAAATTATATGGTTTAAAATTTTTAATTTAGATTCAGATTTTATGATTTTAGATTTAATAATTAAGAATTTAAGATTTATAGAAAAGTTTGTGTAATATTTGTTCATGTTTTATTTAATAATTATCAGATAATAATATCGAATAATTGACTCTACTAACTAATTCTATTATTTGATTTGATTAGCAAATTTATTATAAAAATACTTGATAAAATTAATTAATATACGATAAATATTTAATTATTTAAATAAACAAAATAGTATATAATAACATGATTATATGTGATATTTATTTAAATAAATATATTAATTATTAATATTTTGTACTATTAATATTAGATAAAATGTAAAAATAAAATTTTCTAATAACATTATTAATCCTATACGACTTACGTATAAATTAATTTCTTGTTTCTAAAATTATTTTTGATAAAATTTTAATAATTAATGAAGCTTGATATGCATATTAATTTATTACTTAGACATTTATATTTGAATATAATTTTATTAATAGGATATATTTTAATATAGAATTCAGGCAAAATCTCTAAAATATTGAAGAAAAGAAAAATATTTCCAAATATATTGATTTATCTTAAATATTTTCAGAAATATGGATGAAATTACAGTGAAAGGGAAGTCAGGCTCAGGAGAGCCCGACTTTGAACAGTGTTTATCCGAAAATCAAAAAAATAAATAAAAGAAGCAAAGTCGAACTCAGGAGAGCCCGACTTTGAACAATGAATATTACTGTTGGAAGTCGGGCTCAGCTGAGCCCTTCTCCCTTGGTGCAGGCGGTGCAAGTCAGGTGGCAGGGAGTGCATCATGCAGGCGGGGTGGGTGGGGGTGGCAGGCTGGTCATAGGGGTGCAGGGGTAGGGGTGCAGCATTTCAGAGGGGTAGTCACGGGTTATTTAGGTATAAATAAGATTAAAAAATACGAATTTATTTGGTATATATAATACCAATGGTCAGTGTAAAATCTCAAATGGTGTAAAAGATAATTGTTGATAAATAGAGAGTGTGTAGGAAAAAAAATTGAGAGAGTAAGCAGAAGAAATTTGAAACTTTATTTCAGGTAAGTGTTAATTTTTTACTGTTAGTTTTTTTTATAGATATATTTTTAATTTATAGTTCATAGAGTTCATTATGTTAAAATTTTATGAATAATTTTAAGTTGATATATTTTATGAAGCTAGTGAAATTGAAGTTATTTATATACGAAACTTGATATTTATTTTTATTTATTTATATGTTAAGTATATTATATTATTTTATTATATTTTGTTTTATCTTTGATATGTTTTATTTTTTTATATATTAATTTATTTTATTAATTTGATTTGAAACAGAAAATGAATCAGAATAAATTTCTGACAATTATCCATTATAATGGAAAAATTGTGAGAACGGATGTCGGGATTGTATTTGAAGCTGAAAACACCACAAAAATGCGATTTGAAAAGGAAATCACGCTTCGACAGTTGAAGGGGAAATATCTCAAAAGATTGGAAGAGATATTCATGGTTTGCGTTACAAGTGGCTTACATGTGAAAATCCGATAACATATTGTGCAATCAATCTTGAAGATGATGATGATGTTGCAATGATGATTGTTGAACATGAATCTGTAGGGACTCGATATATCGAGTTATTTGCGAAGATTTCTGATGTTCCGAATCCTTCTAGAACTTTTATTGGAGAATCTTCTCAAATAAATTACGTTACTGAGACTGAACTACCTGGAGGCAGTTTCCTCGCAATGTTGTCTAGTGGTACAGCTAATAAATTTAATCCAGTTGACACTTCAACAGATAATGTGAACAACCTACGCAGTCGATGGGGAGAAGCTCTTGACGATTCTAGCGAGGATAAAGATATTGATGATGATGATTTATTTTCCGGATGATGTTGGTAATGCCCCTAATTATGGTGTGGGAGAATTTGTGCCACCCGCATGAGATATTACATGTTATGAGCCTCCTACTCACATGGTGTCATTGGATTTTGATGCTATGGGAGTTGCTGAATTCCCGGATGTTTCCCGATTAACTTATACTGGCTCGGATGAATTATCGAATGACATTCAATTTGAGGATAAGGATCAAGCTACATTGGCAGTGAAAGAGTATAGCATCAAGAATCACGTTGACTACATTGTAGTAGAGTCCAGTCAAAAGACATTCTTAGCCTAGTGTGTCAAGTATGGGCAAGAGTGCAATTGGAAGGTTCGAATTACCAAACATAGATGGTCAAATATGTGGGAGGTCAGTAAGTACAGTGGAGATCATACATGTTTACGAAGTTCCATTGCACAAGATCACCGAAAATTAGATACGATTGTAATAAGCCATCATGTGAAGAACCTGGTCGAAATAAATCCAAGGGTTCCCGTTTCAACGATTCAGGCAACCATTGCTCAACAATTTCAATATCAAATAAAATACAAGAAAAGTTGGCGTGCTAGAGAGAAAGCATTAGACTCTGTTTATGGTGATTATGATAAGTCATACAACGAGCTACCAACTTTATTACTTGCAATGACGCATTTCATCCCAGGTACCATCGTGAGATATCAAACAAAAGATGCTTACGACCAACAAGGACAAGTTCATCAAGATTATAAATTTTTCCATCGACTATTTTGGGCGTTCAAGCCTTGCATAGATGGTTTCCCTTACTGCAAACGTATGATCCAAGTAGATGGTACATGGTTATATGGGAGATACTCTCATATATTGTTAATTGCTGTTGCGCAAGATGGTGATAACAATATCTTTCCGATTGCATTCGTAATTATGGAGTAAGAGTCGGCGGAAGCTTGGAATTTCTTTTTGACAAATCTACGTGAGCATGTCGTGAGAGAAGATGGTGTTTGTATTATATCTGATCAAGGGACAGGTATCAAAGCTGCTATTAATCGAGAAGGAAGTCGTTAGAAACCTCCCCCCGCGTACTGTGTTTGCCATATCGGGAAGAATAGTATGGAACAATTCAAAAATCCATACTTTCGTAGTGAAATTGTTAGCATGGGTAAGTATCTGGTATTTGATTATATTTTTTATTCTATTTGTATATAAGTATACTAACAATATTTATAAACAGGATATATACTAACACAGCCCGATTTTGAGAGGAAAATGGCAAATCTAAATAGGTATAGCGACCGACATTGGAATTGGGCAAACAGTCTAGAAAGGGAAAATGGGCTCAATGTTACGATGAATCTGGAAGACAATACGGCCAAATGACAACCAACCTTATGGAGTGCATCAATGGAGTACTAAAATGATCACGTCATCTTCTGATTGCAAGCCTTGTAAAAGCAACATACTACAGGTTGGCTAAAGTTTGGACCGTAAAAGGGAAAGAAATTGAAGCATTAATCAATAGGGGCCAAAGTTGGGCTACAGACCTAGTGAGGAAAATGCAAGAGAATATGACGAATGCAACGTCAATGAGAGTTCACAGCTTTGATCGAATGAATCAGACATTTGATGTTGTTGGTCCGAGACGCTTGAATCAAGCTGCACACGTCAATGTATTTAGACTTGATTTCCGACGAAGGTACTATGATTGTGGAGCGTTTCAGGCATGGCGATACCCTTATTCTCATGCAGTTGCGGCATGTATGTCTGTCGGCGTTGATCCATACACCTATGTCGATGAATGCTTCAATCTGTAGAGGATAGTTAATATCTACAGAACTGAGTTCCCACCAATTGCTAATTCAAACTATTGGCCACCAGTAGGGAATGAAAGATGGTTACCCGATCCTACCCTTCGTCGTACTCCAAAAGGAAAACCAAATTCAACTCGAATTCATACTAGTATGGATCTACATTATAGAGAGAAAGGACAACGCAAATGATGCACAATATGTAGAGCGGAAGGTCATTCCAGAACTAATTGTCCAAATGAGCCCCAATTTGAATCTATTCCTGAGTTTTGAATAAAGTTTATTTGTGTACAAAAAATACAAGTACAAAATGAAATTAAAAGTCTGAATAAAAGGAAATAATAAAATTACAAGAATGAAATGAAATTAAAAGTCTGAATAAAAGGAAATAATAAAATTACAAGTACGAAATGAAATTAAAAGTTTGAATATATAAGTCTGAAATAATAAAATTACAAGTACGAAATGAAATTAAAAGTCTAAATATATAAGTCTGAAATTAAAAGTACATCACTTCTTATGCAACTTTTGACCATGACGAAGTATGGTAGAAAGATAACGTCGCGGTGGACGTCTCGCCCGTTGTGGCCTATGTGATGTATCATCTTCAGCCCCTTCATCAGCATCCTCTTCAGCATCATCTTCAATCACAGAGGGATACGTAGGTGGTGTCATAAAAATAGAACTAATGTTCCCTCCCGCCAAATCTGGTGAATTCAGGATATTTTGCATTTCCTGGAATTGACTATTATCGTCATAAACAAAAGTGGGAGACTGATGCTGACTAAACTCAGGTCTGTATAAAGTTGCATCATCAAACACAAGATCATGATATCCACCATTGGAACCCGCAGCTGGAGGGATATATGTAGGAGTCGGTTCTGGTTCCCATACCGCATGTGGTGTTACGTTACTCATATCTGGCTCTCATGTTGTTGGCCAACCCTCTGTGTTTTGACTCGAAAGATTTGAACTTCGAGATGTTCCAGTTGAAGCTTTCCCTTTTCCACCATATTTTTGCCTATACCGTTCACATTCTTCTCGTCCTTCAACAGTGGTTAAAAATAGTTTTCCATGACGACGATACCACTGAATATACTCCGAACTCTCAAAATCAAAATCAACTCCTTTGATTGGGTATCTTACTGGTAAGGCTAGAGCTCTATTAGCCCACAAAGTAATATACTCAACATGTACGGCTTCCCAATCTGTCTCAGCTTTACCATGCCCATCATAAGCATGAAGAAAGTAATGGTCGCATGGAATACCCGGAATAGGCTGGTGAAATCCAAATTGTCTCAAGACTCTATCTGGAAAGTGGAACTCGATCGTAGAGAAATTGATCAAAGGTGCCACACTACACCATAATTGTGAATCGAACATCAGATAATCCGGTACAAAAATGCGGTCGTCATCATACGCCTTCCAAATAAACTGTGAAAATATGAAAAAAAAATTATAATCACTTACAAATAAAAAATATGAGATTGAAAAAAATTAACTTAAAAAATAACATCATTTACCTGGTCTTGACAATATAAATCAATAAGAGATCTGCATACTCTTACATTATTATGTGCTAATCCAGTATCATGATTTTCATCGCACCACCTATATGAAAAATTATAATTATTTATAAAAATATAAAATTCAAAAATAAACTAAAAAAAATTAAATTACCTCGCACAGAGCGGAAACTGTATAGTAGTTCGACTAACTGGAGTGAAGAATGGCAGTCGTTGCCAAGCCCAAGCCTGTAGTAACAAAAGACAACCGCCAATACCGCCGACTCTCTTCCCTTTTTCTAGTAAAGCGCCTTTGCATAACTCACGATACAAACACACTAAAATGGCGGATCCCCAGCTATATTCACCTCCAGACCAAGGTGTACTAAAAAATTTGAGGTATCGAACACTAACTAAATTTCCAGATTTATCAGGAAGTAGTATACCACCAATCAATTGCAGAATATACGCTCGACTAACCTGATAAATCTCTTCTATCGGGCTATAATCATTCAATTCAAACTCACTCTCTAACCAACTTAATTTAGCCCGAGAACCTTTGACGTTATTTCCATATGGGACTTTTCCAAGGTACCTCTCACAAATGGAAGCAGTGGACCCTTCACTACACTCAATCACAGGTCTCCCATTGACCGAGACTCCTATAAGATAAACTACATCTTCTAAAGTGATTGAGCATTCTCCACAAGGCATGTGGAAAGTATGAGTCTCAGGTCTCCACCGCTCGATTAAAGCAGTTACTAAGCCTAATACCAACTTATACCCACAAAGAAACGTAGCATAATAAAAACCACTGCTATGTAAGAAATTCAAAATCCTATTATCGAGTGGAGTTTTGACAATACAACGATGATGTCTAAATGTTTCAGTTGTATCCTACAATAAAAAAATATAACATGATTAATTAACAAATTACAAATTTAAAACATAAATTATATAAAAAAATATACCGGTTCAAAAACCGTAAGGCTAGAAATGTGTCGATCATCTAAATACAATAGAGGAGTTTGCTCAGTCATCCTGTAAAAATTTTAAACAAAAAATATTATTTTATTTTATAAAGTAATAAAAAATTATCATAAAAATAAAAATAAATAAAAACTATCATAAAAATAATTAAAAACTATGAACTTACAATATCATAAAATAATTCAACTAAACTAAACTATCAAAATAAACTAAAAAAATATCAACTTACAATATCATAAAATAATCCAAACTAAACTAAACTAAAATAAAATAAACTATCATAAAATAATTAAAAAAAATTAAATTTACAAAATATAAAAGATATACTTAAAATTTATCAAACTAAACTAAACGGCCAAAATAAAAAAAAAAATCAACTTACAATATAATAAAATAATTCAACTAAAACCAAACTAAACTAAACTAAACTAAAATAAATTATCATAAAATAATTAAAAAATTACCAACTTACACTATCATAAATTAATTCAACTAAACTAAAATATCATCAAATAATTAAAAAATATATAAATTTATAGAATAAAAAAAATACTTAAAAAATTTGAGGAATAAACTAAAATATCATTATATAATCTAACAAATTTAACTATCAAAATAAAATAAAAATATATCAAGTTACAATATCATAAAATAATTCAACTAAAACCAAACTAAACTAAACTAAACTATCATAAAATAATTTAAAAAATTATCAACTTACATTATCACTAAATAATTCAATATTTTAACCATCATAAAATAATTCAAAAAATATAAACAAAAAATATAAAATTACAGAATATAAAAAATTAAACTAAACTAAATTTTTCTATCAACTTAAAATAAAAACAATAACATTAAATAATAAAAATAAATAAAATACTTACAAATTTTAAACTTCTTCTAACACTTTCAACTCTATAAATCTCAAAACTATCTAACATTCTTATCTATTTATAACCAAATTTTTCTTCTTCCCACCAATTTTTTTATTCCAAAAATACCCTAAATTAATTTTTCCCACTACCCTATAAAATTTTCAAAAAAAAGCTTACACCTCCCTGCCACCCTATGACCTGACTTGCCCCGCCTGCATGCTGCACTCCCTGCCACCTGACTTGCACCGCCTGCACCAAGAGAGAAGGGCTCAGCTGAGCCCGACTTCCAACAGTAATGTTCACTGTTCAAAGTCGGGCTCTCCTGAGTTCGACTTTGCTTCTTTTATTTTTTTTTGATTTTCGGATAAACACTGTTCAAAGTCGGGCTCTCTTGAGCCCGACTTCCCTTTCACTGTAGTTTCATCCATATTTTTGAAAATATTTAAGATGAATCAATATATTTGAAAATATTTTTCTTTTCTTCAATATTTTAGAGATTTTGCCATAGAATTCATATAAATTTTAACCATTTATATTTAAATTATAAAATTTAAAATCTAAATCTTTCGCCCTAACTCCTTAACACTTAAATTGTAAATCCTAAATTATAAACTTTATTTTTAATCATAAATCTTAAATTCTATACTATACATATTAAAATTCTAAATCCTAAACCTTAATATAAATTCCTAAACCCTAAATTAAAAGAATTGTGTAAATACATTTATCTATCATTATTTTTTAAAAAATAATTATTTTAATTTGATTTATTTTATTTATAACAATATTTAAAGAAAATTACTTTGAAATACAAGTACAATATAACTTTTAAATTTAAGGTTTGAGGTTCATAGTGTAGAATTTAAATTTATAATTAAAATTTTTAGTTTAAGGTTCGGGTTTAAGTTTTAGATTTTATAGCAATAGAATTAGGGATTTAAGTTTTAGATTTTATAGTTTTAATACGAAATTATGTAACTTTTTATAGGGCAATTGACATAACTATAGATGATTTTTTTTAATATATTGTTTTTTCAAAATTATTTCTCATTTTAGTGATGTTTCTACAATAAAATGTAAGGCAGATTCAAAAGAATTCAACTATGAATAGTGATTTCAAAAAAAATAATAAAATAAACAAAGAAGGATTCCTTAAAATCTGACTCTATAACTATGTCCACTGCACTGTACTGTTCACTGTTATTTTATTATTTTTTTAATCACTGTTCATAGTCTGATTTTTTTAAATCCGACTCTCATTTTATTTTAAAAACATCACTAAAATAAAAAATAATTTTAAGAAAACAATATATTAAAAGTTAATTTTTCATTTATATTTATGTCAATTTACTTTTTTTTATATATTCATGTATCAAAATATAACCCGAAATTTAATATCTAATCACACTAAGTTAACTTATAGCTGATTGAGTAGTGAATATTTTAAGGGTGAATTACAAATTTATCACTCCATTTTTTCATATTCATACTTTGATCATTAAACCTTTAAAATTTTTAATTTACTCACTTAATTTAAAATTATTTTTTATCACTCTACCGGTATTTTATCTAACGTTGTTAACTATTCAACAGTCGAGTGATCAAGATAAAAATTATTCAATGGTTGAGTGAATAAATTAATTTTTTAAAAAATTTAATGACTACAATAAAAGTAAAAAGAAAGTTGAATGATGAAATTAGTATTTTACCCATATTTTAATATTCTTTTTCCTTTTAACTATTTCTGTTTCTACTCGTTTAGTTCCCGAAGCCCAAAGCCTCAAACCCTAACCCTAATAATCTATTCGGACCTTGACTAAAGCCATCGTCTCTCTTCCTCCTTGATTTGTCACCAATTGAAGGTTTCTTGGTAGTGGTAAGTCTCAGAATCTTGACTAAAGCCATCGTCTCTCTTCGTCCTTAATTTTTGTTTTGTTTTGATCAATGTTCAAACTTATTGTTCAAGAGGAAAAAGATTTGGTGAATAATCACGCAATCTAGTGATTCTGATCTCTTAATTGACCGCCGATAGTTTTTTTTAGTTCTATTTTATTTATTTTATGCTCTTTTACCGTATTTGATTCCGTTCCTCTTGTTCCTCCTCCAGGTATCTTTGCTTGTTTCATCGTTCGAATTCTTCCTACATCTTTTTCACCAATAATGCAGCCTCCGTTTCCAGTGCCGCAAGGAGCCTTGACGAGTTCTGCAAGTTTTTCCTTTTCTCCAAATCCTCAGCTGGTCCAGAATGCTCAAAATCAACCCGCTAAATCCGTAAGACAATGATAAAAGTACTGAATTCTAATTCTACTTCGTCGTACTTGGCTTAACATTTCAAATATTGCAATGCTCATTTTTTTTTGACCTTACAGTAAGGTTGGATTGTTTGTATCAACCTTTTAGGATGCTTTGCGGTATCAAGAATAATTGTATTTGTGTGGAAAAATGAGGCATATACAGCTTGTTTCAAGATTTTGTGTTTACAATTGTTCTTGACTTTATACATCACAACAGACAATCCAGGATATGCCTACAAAATTATATTTTGATTGTGTCTTAGATTAAACAGTTTGCCTCAATTTTAATCTCTAGCTGTTGGAATTAGATTTCATTGAATGGATTCTGAATGCAGTTATTGCCATAGGTGATATTAGTTCCTTACTTCCTAACATGGTTCCGGTTCAGCCTTTGGAATTCCATGCAATCTATATCAATCCCATTTTCGATTTGATACTTCACTGTTTGCAAAATGATGTCTAGCAATTGCTTTTGCACCTGTGGAATGGATTTTGATACAGTCTTTTGCATTCCATTGTCTTACGAGTTGAATTTTTTTGCTGATTGCAGGATACACCAGCCCCTGGTACACAAGCTGCTACTGTATCATCTGCATTAACTGTTGTTTCTCAGCCTGGCCCATTGTTGGTCCATAACTCTTCAGATTTTACAATGAATGCATCTATCACTCCCAATTTTGCTCCTGTAACTTCATGGATGCCCACCACTCCGTCTTTTCCCATGTCTAGTGGATCTTCTGGAACTTCAGGGGCACCAGCACACCCTGGGTTAGTGCCATCTGTCCAGATGATTAATGCTTCTGGTGCTGTTGATTCTCCCTCTCCTGCAGTTCCTGGACCCAGTGCTCCAGTTCCATTAAATCCAGCTGTTCAGCATCAAGCATACCCTCCCTATACATCATTACATCCTATGGTTTCTTCCCCACAGGGATTTTGGATGCAACACCCTCCAATGGGTGGCTTTCCAAGGCCTTCGTTTGTGCCTTACCCTACTATTTATCCTGGACCCTTCCCTTCAACATCAGGTGGTATGCCTCTTCCTGCACCATCAACTGATTCTCAACCTCCTGGTGTTAGACCTCTGGGAATGAATCCATTTGCATCATCTACAGCTGCTACTGCTAACCAGCCTTCTGCAATTCAGACAGGATTACATCAAGGAATTGGTATGCTCAAGGTTTCCATGCTAGATTATTGATCAACTAACAATGTAAGAGTTGTTTAACCTTCATTAATGCATCATGGAGTTAATTTTTTCTTCATTCGTATTTCATGGGGTTCTGCAGATAATAGGAAACTTGTCCATGATGTTGGCACCAAAGCTGAAACTGCTGTCAGTGAACAATCTGATGCCTGGACTGCCCACAAGACTGACACTGGGGTTGTCTATTACTATAATGCATTAACAGGAGTGTCGACTTATGAAAAACCTGCTGGATTTAAAGGGGAGGTAAATGTGGAAATGCATGCATATGTTTTCTATTAGTAGCGTTTTGGGGTGCACCGGTATTTTACTGCAAGAATTTTAATTGACTGGTGGTACCATTTTCACCAATGTTCCCAAATATTGTCTGATTAGCATTCTTTAATGGATGCTATGTGATGCTCTGTAAACTAATCCGAATGTTCCACTTTGTTTAACTGGTATAAAATCACACCGATATGCTTGTTGGCATTTGTGTGTACTTGTGGAGGATATCATATTTCTGACTCCACTATTGAAGTTGAAAATCAGTTTTGTGGTTCTTGTATAGAAACTTTTCTATAATTGTTTTGTCCTGGCATCTGTATTTTCCTGTGCCTTCTCAGATGCTATTTCAAATTAATGTCAACTTATTTTTTCTTTCACTTTCTGTGCAGGCTGATCAAGTTACTGTGCAGCGAACTCCCGTTTCTGTGTAAGTCCTTTATTTTCACCTTCACAAGTTGCTATGTGGCCTATCTCAGCAGTCAGCCTCAAAACTGTAATATTAACAAAGCTGGATGGGATATACAGTTAATTACTTCAAATGTTCATTTATTTACTGTTCTATTGTTTGATAATTTTGTAAATATCATCTAAAATAACTGTAAAAATAACTGTTATTTGAAGTATTCCCTAAGAATAAGTTGTATTTTATATTTAGTATACTTTTGAAGTTTACAAGAATATTATGTTATTCTGGAATTCTTTTTAATACTATTTATCATTATTTACATGGGCATTATTGCATAAAGTATATTAGCTATATTTCAGTCAACGCTTTGGACTCCGGTTATCATTTTAATGCCTTGAGGAAGTGTCGTTCTTGGTAGAATTTCTTTTTAACATCTCATCTCTTTTTTATAGGGAGCAATTGACGGGAACAGATTGGGCACTAGTTACCACCAATGATGGCAAAATATATTACTACAACAACAAAACCAAGGTAGTGTGTTCAGTTTAATTCACATCTCTAGCCTGTTTTATTGCAACGGGCATGTTTAATTGAATTGTTTGTGCGATTTTTTCCAGTTAGTAGAATAATGACATGTTCTTCTGCCACACACATATTCTGTCAACTCTTAAGTCGGTACAAAACACATTCGCTCGTAGGATATGAATGAGTTGTGTCTGGAATTCAGAGTCAGAAATGAAATTATAAGGGGCTATGTTACTTGTACTCGGGTGCAACTGTTGAACACGGGTGTGGTTAGATTTTTCTAAGCTTTTCCATATATTTGAAGGATTATATCCTCGTATCCAAGTGTCTGACACGAGTACTTCATGAAAAATGAAGAGTCCAGTCAACATAGATAAGAGATTTTATTGTTTATGATTAGAAGCGAAAGAGTTCTGTTTAAAATTATTATTTGCATGGGTTGGGCCTTAAGAATTAAAAATTTCTGCAACAAGGATTGTGGTTGTTGTAAGATTTGGAAACTGAAGATCCAGGGCTATATTGCTATAGTTGCTGGAAATGCTTTGGAAAAATATTGCTGGTATATGGCCACCGGGAACAATATTGTGCTGTTCTTAAACTTTAAAGAGTAGAGAAAAGAGAGGCTTGCAATAAAAAATGAATTTATCTCGGAACATTGGGTAGTTGTTCAAACTATTTTTATAAATGTAATATGAAATAAGAGGAGTTGTATATGGATTAATCATTAATTGCTTTAACAATAAAATGCATTGCTGTCTAGAGACAAAACATAATAACTAACACCTAATGGAGTTGAGTTGACTAATGGCTAAATGACCATATTCATCAAGCCTTGTGCATTTTCAAATGACCAGATAATAATGTTTATGTGCTGTATTCCTTTTATCTCCATTCCGCTTCTGATGATGTGTATCCCTGGTTTGACGTTATCTTCATGCTTATAAGCCTAGTTTTATAGTCACCTTTTAGGATTCGAGTGAACTTTCAAGGAAACAAATATTCAACATTGCTAACACTGTTATGCTCAATGAACTCATTTATATTTCTTAGTTGTTGATATTTTCCCACTTTTCATTTTGTTTTCATCTATCAGATTAGTAGCTGGCAGATCCCTAGTGAAGTAACAGAGTTGAGAAAGAAGCAAGATAGTGAAGTATCAAAGGAGAATGCTGCGCCAGTTCCAGCTACTGATGTAGTTGGAGAAAAAGAATCCACTCCAGTAAGTTTGAGTGCCCCTGCTGTTAACACAGGTGGCCGTGATGCCATGCCTTTAAGAACTTCAGTGGTGCCCAGTTCCTCCTCTGCGCTGGATTTAATTAAGAAGAAGTTGCAAGACTCGGGAGTTCCATCTTCCTCACCTGTTCCGGTTACACCAGTAACATCAGCACAAGAGTTAAATGGCTCAAAAGCAGTTGATGTTAAGGGGTTACAGAGTGAGAACAACAAAGATAAGCTAAAAGATTCCAATGGGGATGGTAACATATCTGATTCCTCCTCAGATTCTGAGGATGCAGAGACTGGGCCTTCTAAGGAAGAGTGTATTATGCAATTTAAGGTACCTATTGTTCCATATTTTGTTGAGTATTCTCAAATTTGGTTGTCCTTGGTTTTATTACTGCTATCCGATCTTGTAGCTGGAGTGAATTATTAATCATGCAAGTGAAATTCACAGGAAATGCTCAAAGAACGGGGAGTCGCACCATTCTCAAAATGGGAAAAGGAACTCCCGAAGATAGTGTTTGATCCACGTTTTAAGGTTTGTTGAGTCTAAAGAGTATCTGTTATTTTCTCTTGTTTGTTATAGGGAATTTACCTGCTGTTAGAATTCCTTGAACAGTTATCATATGAATGTTATTGAATGAGAAAAAGGAATAAAACTAGCCATTGGAAAATATGCCAGTCTTAATTATAACAAAATGATGGCTTAAGTATTCAAATGTGGAGATCTGAATTTGCTGTTAATTGTTAACTTGTGCATGCTCTCTGTTTACTGCTCATTTGGTTGGTAACAAATTTAGTTTTCCTCTTTGATGTGTTTCATTATGAAGTCATACTATTGAGTTTTAATTTCTAAAAGTGCATCCTGTTGCAGGCTATTCCAAGTCATTCTGCTAGGAGGTCCTTGTTTGAACACTATGTTAAAACACGAGCTGAGGAGGAACGCAGAGAAAAACGAGCAGCTCAGAAGGCTGCAATAGAGGGATTTAAGAAATTGCTGGATGAGGCATCAGAGGTTTCTTTGATTGTACAAAATTCAATGTCATTTTTTGTTGCATCTGTTGAAAATCATGTTTTGAAACGGCCTAACTGTAGATTTTTACAAGCTGGTTTTATAATCTTCAGGATATTGATCACAATACCAATTATCAGTCTTTCAAAAGAAAATGGGGAGGTGATCCACGATTTGAGGCTTTGGACCGTAAGGATCGGGAACTTCTATTAAATGAAAGGTAATGTTACTAGGATAGACTCATAATCATTATTTTTATTTAGTGTTTATACTTTATGCAGAAAGTTGTGTTTTCTATCTTTTTAGTGTGTGCTGCTTTGCCTAGTTGTAACATCACATGTGCTGGCTATTGGCTAATTGGTTATAGCAGCCAAGATACACCTATTAATGTGTAAATGTAATGCTCAATGAAATTAGTGCTTGTGTCTTCATGAGTTTTTAATGGATCATATGCGTTAGTAACTTGTTAAAATTTTCTTATTTCACCATAGAAAAGAATCTATGACACTAATGTTAAAGATCTGCTTGGCTATTCTCCTATTCCTCTTAGGCATCATTGAAAAGCTTTTGGCCTTCTCTACTTTTAGCTTCTATTTTTTTGGTTTCTTTGATAGATTTGTTAGAGTACAGAACACCGTTTTCTTTCTTTTTCCCTTGTGCCTTCAAATTATGTGGAAATAAGTTAAATGTACCAGTTATATCTGTTGCTTATATCCAGTTTGTGGTGTTGATCTCTCCATGCATTGCAATACGTGTTGTGCCATTATAATCACATGTGATATGCTTTGATTCGAATGCCTGTTTAAATTTATGTTGTACTTGTCCGGTTGTCTCTAGACAGATGAGGTGTTCTAATGATAACATTGAAAGCAACATTTGTCAGCTGGTAGTAGGCTAGAGACCAGATTCTAAGATTCAATTTTGGGTGTGTCTTTTAGCTCTATATATCTCTTGGTTTGAATGGTGAATGCCTGGATTTTTTTTCCTGTCCTTTTATCGAACCGGTTAAGAAATATCTATGCTGTCTCAGGGTTCTTCTTTTGAAGAGAGTGGCTGAAGAAAAGGCTCGAGCCCTACGTGCTGCTGTTGCTTCTAGTTTTAAGTCCATGCTTAAAGAGAAAGGAGACATCAATGTTAATTCCCGTTGGTCCAGGGTATGTTTTAGATTAGGACAATTGTTTTTTTTCTTACCTTCCGGAGAAAGTATGTTCCTCAACATTAGGCATCTTGCATACCTTTTGTATCTTTATTGAGTAGCTCATGTTTGAGAGTCTGCAAGCGTATAAATGATAGAGAGAATTTGTTCCTATTATCTTTAATAAATGTGATGGAAAATATGACCCATTTTCTTGCCTTTTATTTTTGTTGTTTCAGGTGAAGGATAGCATGAGGGATGATCCTAGGTATAAATCAGTTAAGCGTGAAGATCGAGAGGTTTTGTTTAACGAGTACATATCTGAACTCAAAGCCATAGACGAGAAAGCAGAGCAAAAGGAGAAAGTGAGAAAGGAGGAGGAGGTATATACTCTCTCTCCCTCTATCTTTTCTATCATAAACAAACAAGTCTTTTAAGTTTGTTTTGATGGTATTGATTATGCGTGCTAAACAAACTTCTTTGTAATCTCACAACCCATTAGTTCTTGTTATATCAGAACTTTTCTGCCCACTACTAACAAATTTTGTTATCTGCTTCACAGATGTTGTGTGTATAATGGTGTGATAGAAGTATTGCTTGGAAATTTCTCTTAAGAGATCATTTTCCAAGATTCTTTACATTCTAATATCTCAAATTCGTTTCACCTAAAAATTGATAAAATTGGCTTGTTACTGAAGTCATTTTTATTGGTTGTTTTATAGCCTTACATGCTTGTGTGAAAAGATGTACAAGGTATTGACATTTCATAATTCCACATTAGACACGTCCTGGTCGACCATTCCTGATAGACATGTGTCATTAAAATGGATGAAGGGTTGATATATATAACTCTCATAAAGACCTAGCCGTTAGCTGATCATTCCCAAGTTCTGGTTTTCTCCTCTTATGCAAGCTGTTGAACCTTTTGCTACCCCGATTTTCAACGAGATCATATTTGCATTTCCCTTTCAACTTCCATAATTTTTAAGTTCTGTTCTCTCAGTTACATCTTTTGCAGTTTATACTGATTGTTTAGTTGTATGTATGGCTGTACATTCTAGCAAGTGCAGTTTGATGGTGTCTACTCTATATGGGGATGCACAACTATGATTATGAAATGGCTGAGCAATGAACACTTGAATAAAAGGTTTTAAGGTTTTTGAGGTGTTCCGAGATTATATTCTAGATCATCGGGAATTCTACTTGTTGCATGTCTTATTCCATTCATTTCAACTCTCTTTTCATTTTTGGAACCCTCTTCCATGGCTTAAAATATCTTTCAAGAATTGTTTGAAATGTCAATGGAACCCTCCTCAAGTGTTTGAAATTTTGTACCTTTTATTGAACATTTATAGGAGAAATTGAAGGAAAGAGAGCGGGAGTTGCGGAAAAGGAAAGAGAGAGAAGAACAAGAAATGGAAAGGGTGCGACAAAAAGTTCGCAGGAAGGAGGCTGTTGCATCTTTTCAAGCTTTGCTCGTGGAAACAATTAAAGATCCCCAGGTATGTACTTTTCTCTTGACGATTTTCCAGAGGATGCAATACCAAAACAGCTGCTTTTTTAAATTTATTTATATTTACTTTGTATAACCTTTTATCTTTTGTGGAAATCTCACTTGCTTTTGTTTCCTTGTTTTGTAACTTCGATAAAGTCCTGAATCATTCAACATTAAGGCTAAAATTCGTAAATGCTTGCTTTTGTTGGTTCATCTAGAATCTGTCAAGCTGATGACTGTTTCTTTTATTAATCTGTCTAGGCATCTTGGACTGAATCAAGGCCTAAGTTGGAAAAGGACCCTCAAGGACGTGCAGCGAACCCTGATTTAGATTCATCTGATATGGAGAAGCTCTTCCGTGAACACATAAAAATGTTGGTTGAGGTAACTTTGCAACTACACGGGAAGTTCTAGGGTGGGACACCTTAAAAATTAAAATGAGGCTAAAATGAGGTTTTGATTTTTCAGTATATACTAAATTTCTTACAGTAAGTTTAAAATTTTTGAAAATGTAAGAATTTTGATATAGATCGAATTTTTTACGAAGTGTAAGAATTTCGGTATATACCGAAAAGTTGATATCGAAATTCTTACAATTTTTGTAAGAATTTATGTTGCGCCTCTTTTTAGCCTCATTTTAAGACGCCTCACGTTAGAAAAACTCGCAACTACAGTATATGAATAAAGATGCTGTTTGTTCCCAAGTTGAAGAAACAAAAGGATGGAGATTGTAAATTTTCAGGGATTTATGCATATTAGTGAACTGCTTTTAACCAATCATGTCTGACATAACTCTTTGATTCGGCCTCCTGTAGAGATGTTCGAATGACTTCAGAGCTCTATTATCCGAAGTCATAACTCAAGATGCAGCTTCTCAGGAGACTGAAGGCGGTAAAACAGTCCTCAATTCATGGTCAACGGCCAAACGACTTCTTAAGCCCGATCCCAGGTATAATAAAATGCCGAGAAAGGAGAGGGAAGCACTATGGCGCCGATATGCGGATGACATGTTTCGTAAGCAAAAATCAGCAACAGATCAAGAGGAAGAGAAGCACTGTGATGCTAAAGTCAGAGGCCCTGCTGGTGATTTTGGAAGATACTCGTCAGGTACAAGGAAAGTCCATGAACGTAGATAGCTTGGTTTCTTGTGAAAAAAAACCCTAGCATTTGTAGGATTTATGGGTTTCTAATGTATACATATACATATATATAACTGATTATGCTCTGATTTAGTTTCCCCCAATGCTTAAGTAAACCTGATCCAAAAATGAAATTCACCCAGATTTTGATCGGATGATCCATTGATTTCTAATGTTGTCTGCGATGTGTTTACAATTTTAGTTACCGGAATTTGTTTGAAATGCTTGATGAGGTAACTTTTCTGACCATGTGGGGTTGTGTAAGCCTAAATCTATTGAAGGAGAGGCCGGCCAAGAGTTTTTCAATTGAAGGTGGTTTTTGACTGAAAACTGACGGTGTCGGAGCTCCGATGAGATCGATAGTTGAGTGTGATTTATTCCTCTATACTAATAAGAATACTATTCGACGAGAGAAAAATGTTTTATTCTATAGCATGGCACTTAAATAATAATTTTTTTATAACTGTTATATATATTAAGTTCAAAAAATAGTTGAGCTACAAATTACATTGTCAGAAAAGATCTAAACTACAATTAGATCTTTCAAATATTATAAAATTGAATATTAATAATATTTTTATGATTTATTCTTTTACCTTTTGGTTTAATACTCGTATCAAATCTAACCGTAAGTAAGCACATGTTGAGTATGAATTTTTAAGCTGTTATAGAATAAACACACATTAATAAGTAATTATAGACTACTTAAAGGTGTGAAAACGAAACTAAAATATCACACACTCCATTTTCAGTGGCCTATCATTTATGAGAAGCCTAACAAAGACGACTATCTAAGTAATTATAGACTACTTAAAGGTGTGAAAACGAAACTAAAATATCTTTTAATAAGTAACTAATTATACTTCATCTCATAACTAATTTGATTTAATCTTTTCCATCAAAAATATTTCTAAAAAGATAATTGTTTTAACTCTCAATTTTAATTGTTTTTTACTTGTCCATTAAAAGAAAATTAACAGTTCCAAAAGGAAACCTTTCAACAAAATATTTTATAAATACTTTTTAAAACTTTAAAATATTTGTTTTAAAAAGTTAGTCAATAAAGAGATAAATTATAACTAAGTTTCATGTTTTTATTATTTAAAGTAGATTTCTTTTTGTTCTTATACTCTTTTTTTTATTTAAATTTATAAAGTATTTAATGATATTTATAATAATATTTATTTGTTAATAAAAAATATATAATTTAAATACTTATTTATCTGAAACTATTTGTGAGAGACGGGTATCCAAGGAAATAGAAAAAATATTTCAAGATATTTAAAAAATTATCATTTTTGTCACTTTCTTCCTCTGATCCCTTGTAGTTGTCCATGGCATCCAAAGTTCACAAATTGAAGCTCAAACCATACTAATTATTCAAAAAGATGTTTATTTTCCTTTATTGCTGAGGAAATTTTTCAGTTTATAGAGGAGAAAGAGAAACATCTGACGAACTTCATCGCCTTCACTCGGTGATTTTAGCTGCAAAGCATGGTAGTAGTAATAATAATAATAGATGCAGCATTTCCAGTTCAGTGATTTTAGCTTCTTCTTGTTTTGTAATTTTGTTTTTGGAGTGTTAGATTGAAAGAAAATCGATTGTCGTTTTCATGGATTATGAAAGAATCAAGAAGCCTCAGGTACTTGTTCTTCTCGCAAATCTTCTTTTTTATGGCTTTATCTTCGTGCAATGCTTTGTTTCTTTGTTGTTTTTGGTAAAGTGAGAAAGCGAGCGAGCAAGAAAGAGGAGATTCCAATTTCGTTTTTCAAAATTTTCATTTGCTGATCTGTTGCTCAAATCTATTAGTAACTGAAGGGAAAAAAATTCAAATCTGTGTTTGAGAAAATGCGTAGGGCGGAGGTGGATTTTCCCCAGCTAAGCTAAGGACTATGCTACTTGGAGTAGAAAAGAAAAGAAAACAAGAAGAAGAACAAATTGAATCTTCAATAGATTTAAGATCTCAACTTTCTCACCTTGATGATGATTCAGGTATTTTTCAAATTTATTTTAGTTATTGCATTTTTGACATATTTTTCATTTGATTCATATGAAAATAGATTCAGTGGAAAGAGAGTGGAGACTGTTGATTTTGATTTTTAACTTTCTTTTTGTGTGCAGGGAAAAGTGGTTCTGATAGTTGCAAAGATGTAGATGTGGTGAGTGTTCTTCCAGAATGTTCCACTTCCGCAACAGCAGATTCCATGGCTGCTTTGCAGAATGGTAGTGACAGGAGATCAAAGGATCATTCAGTAGGCACTACTCGGAACCGGTTCATCGAGGATCATCCTGGTTTAGATTATGATAGTGGACACGACAATATGAGTGTGTCTTCATCAATCTTTGAGTTTCAGAAGACTGAACGGGCGCCACAAAGGGTTCCCATCGGTCCGTTTTCTAAGCCGGCTCCATCTAAATGGGATGATGCCCAGAAATGGATAGCTAGTCCTACTGCGAATCGGCCAAAAACAGGGCAGGGTGGCCAAGGGGTGGGATCAAGAAAAGGGAGTAATTTTGGTTATGGGAGACAGTCGTCTACTAAGGTGGTTGTTGAAGTTCCAGATCAAAGGATGGTTCTTTTCGAAGAACCAGATACAAAACGAATCGATACGAATCATGTCAAGAAGGATGATGGGTTGCAGAAGTTTGTGAATTGGGAGAGTGATTCATACCCGGTTATGGAGTCATACGGGAAGCCTATACTAATGATTGAGAACTCTGCTGCAGAGTCAGCTAGTAAGGATTCACTTTATGTTCAAATTAGTCTTAGTTTCATTTGCACGTTTATATTACAAGAATTAGCCTTTATATTCATAATTATCAAACCCACTCATGCTTTTAATCAAAGAAATTAGCCCCATTTGAGCACAAATCATGTATTGATGAACTTTTGGCTGATTTGAAACCAATATCATTTGAGGGGAGCCTTCTGTTTGAATCTTTTGTGCATAAAAAAAAAGTTTCTTAATGTTACTGACTTGCTGATATTATTTAGAAGTATTATGTTCCTCTTTAGTCAACTTTTTGTGATTAGTTTTTATATTTTCAAGTAAATGTGCAGTTTTGGTTTTTCTGTCACAATAACAAAAATCTCAGTTATGACCCTTTTAATGCCAATACTTAGCTTATAGGGATTGACAAACCGTTTTTCCTTTTTTGGTTTCACTCAAAGAGCAGACATGGTGAACTTGCAGTTGTTCTATTTGAATGGAATGACTCAACTTCTATGCTTTAAATGTGTCTAACATGAAGCTTCGTTCTAATTGGTGATGTACTAAGAAATTAATTATTGATTTCCTTGCAGTTAATCTTAGTCAGCATGATTCATCAATATCAATACATAGTGCTACGACGTTTGTTCCTCCTCCTTCAACAGCTAGATCAGTATCCATGAGAGATATGGGCACAGAAATGACTCCTATTGCTAGCCAAGAACCTTCAAGGACAGGAACTCCTGTGCGGTCAACAACACCAATTCGGAGCCCGAATTCATCCAGGCCATCAACTCCCAGCAGAGCTTTGCCGTCTGCATCCCCGGAAAACTCAGGTAAAGACCACTTAGGTCTGAACATGGAGTTGTCAGAGAAAGAGCTCCAAATGAAAACAAGGAGAGAAATTATGGTTCTTGGGGCCCAGTTGGGTAAAACAAACATAGCTGCATGGGCTAGCAAGGAGGAGGAGGATAAGGATGCATCCACCTCACTGAAAACTGTAGCTCCAGAACGACCATCTAAAAGTGTAATTGAAACCCGTGCAGCAGCATGGGAGGAGGCAGAGAAAGCCAAGTATATGGCCAGGTATTCCTTTTTATGAATTGAGCTTATGTTTTTGGAATATTGACACTCAAGTGCATGGGTAATTGATTCATATGCAAATATCGGCATACCACTTATGCATCGGTCGATTTTTAGTTAACACTCCATCTGCAAACTTGAATTGTAAAGTTCTGAGGCTATTATCCAGGTTCAAACGTGAAGAAATGAAAATTCAAGCATGGGAGAACCATCAAAAAGCAAAAACTGAAGCTGAGATGAGGAAGATAGAGGTATTATATATAGCAATTTATATTTTGTTGTTACTATGTTTTTTTTCCTGTATTGTGGTATTGCCTATTGAAAATTTCAAGTCCTAAAACTAATAAAATCATGTTTTCCCCCCTTCCTTTTCTTATTCTCATGTTCATTGTGATCAAAAGGAAAAATTTACATACAAAGTGTTAATTAACTTCTGGTACTCGTAACCGTATAGTTGAAAGAACATTTAGGCGAGATAACACGGATTCAAATTCTTCTGGGTCACTCTCTGTTAGTTCATACTTCAATCCCAAGTCAAGCTTGAGTTACACGTTAAACAACCCATTTGAGCTCAGCTCATACACTTCTTGCCAAGCTAGCTTAGGCGATTGGTTATCTTCAGTACCATCATAACCAATCTTATATTTCATATATAGATGGGGATGGACAGAGGGAGGTGCTAGGGGCAGTCTTACTCCCTGGAAATTTCAAATTTCTATATATTTTAGAAAATTTATTTGTATTTTATATTGATTGATCTAATCTTGTACCCTGAAATTTTGGAATTCTCATATAGTTTTACTAGGTATAAAAATCCACACACCAATATAATATTCTGCGTCCGTCCTTGTATATAGTGATAAAAGGCTACTGGTTTGTGATTTGTGAGTATAGGACATTGAAAAGTTGCTAGCAGCATAGGCTGAAGATACCAATCTCCTCTTTACCTCTCTCTTTTTATGTATTTATAATTTTATTTAAATATTCATTACAAATCCAATAATCTGCTGTTGCTAAATCACATATTTTGAAGATAATGAAAAAAGGTTCTATTGTTACCAACTGGGGATTGAATTCATATATGGACTGTGATTCTCACCTTTTAGGTTGAGGTTGAAAGGATGAGGGGGCGTGCTCATGATAAGCTCATGAATGAACTAGCCGCCGCAAGGCACAAGGCAGAAGAGAAGCGAGCAGCAGCAGAAGCCAAGCGAAACCAACAAGATGCAGAAACAGAAGCCAAGCGAAACCAACAAGATGCAGAAACAGAGCAGCAAGCCGATTATATTCGAAGAACTGGTCGTATCCCTCATTTCCGATGCTGGAGTTGGTGCTCCTGAAAAAAAAAAACAGAATTCTTTTATGCAGATCAATCTTCTCCACCCACAATGCTGCACTTCCAACTTCAAAACTCCCACTGTAAAGCTAAAGCTTTTGTAGCAACCCTGACAGATTGATCAATGCAAAAACTCAGTTCTTTTGCCTCTTTTTTCCTTCTCCAACCCCCAAACCAGCCACCCGGCGAAGTGGGGGAAAAGTAGCAGAGGGAAGAAGTTTATGGAGATTGAAATTCAAGTTTTTTTAGGTTTTGTTGTATGCATTGTTTATTTATTGGATACCAACAATTTCCAAGTGTTTTGGATGTGGTCTGATTCTATGCTGAACCCTTCTGGTCTTGGATGAGCAAGCAAGCTAGTTTTTTGACAAAGAATTTGCATTCTCATCGAATCAACGCCTGGATGTTCTCCCCGGCGATGGATTAATAAGTAAAGAATCTAAGTAATGGGATATGAGTTCTTGTGTCGAGGCCGAGAACGAAGCATTGAAGTTTACAGTGAGCCAACCAGATGATATAAACCCTATCCATACCAGTTCATGATGATGATCCTTGTGTAGTATTACAATGGTGGTTGGAACAATCTTGACTACTCGTAAATCCATTCGTTTGCTCGACCTCCTGATTCGTCCATGTCTATAAATACGCTTACAGCCTGCATCATTCAAACGAATACCTTATGCATATAAACGAATGAATGCCGAAGGTGATGCAAATCGTTACATTGAATGTAGTATTCTGTCAAACAATTGATGAACAGAGCTGAACAGAAACCTTACCTTCCCCGTTCGACGCCGCTCTTTCAGCTTCGTCAAGCTGTTTCGAGTGTGCGAGACCGATCCCCAACATTTCAAAGTTTTTGCAGATCGAAATACCTGCTCCATGTACTTCCACATGACATTCACTGCAAGGAGATTTCTTACCATGAACTGCTAAACTAAGGCAGGTAAAGGTAAACTCTGAAGTGATGCATTCAAAATGGTGATGTGCTCAACATTCCACCTATTTAGGACAAGTTAGGTGTATTGTCTTATGTAATAAGAAAGTCTTAAATCATAATCTAGCTATGCAATAGGAAAAAAACATATTTCTAGTAACAATATGAATCTCCTATAATTAAAACAACAAATCAGTTCTAAAAAAGCCGATGGCGGATCAGAAAAATATTTTAGGGTGAGCACAAGCCACACTATTTTAAAAAGTATACACAAATAAACATTAAAAAATTTAAGATAAATACTGGTTCATCCAATCCTATAAGTTGATACGTCACTGCACGAAGCTCACACTAAAACTTTATAGTATAAACGAACAAAATTCGTCTATCCTTTTTATGTGTCTTTTTATATGTTTCACCAATAATTTTATGATACATATAATTAATAGAACATATAAAAATAACATCTAAAAAGGACAAAATCGAATTCTATTCTGAAGTTTGGCTCTTGCATTGTATTTTAGTTACAAAGCCATGTGTTTTTGCCTATAAAGGACATAAAAATCTTGTCCAACCAGAACAATCTGAGAAAGAACGTAATATTTATAAATTAAAGTTAATAAAATTTAACGATATTTAATATTTAACGATATTCGATACACGTAATAGACTTAATCTTATAATTTTACATTTACAAACATTAATTTAACAATCAATTATAAATAATAAAAGATAAAAATGCAATTTTATTTTCAAATCATCTTCGACACGGTAAAACTAAAAAATCTAACCTTTTGATTTTGATGAAAATTTTACTATTAAAAATCAAGTATTTTATATTGATTTTGATTTAAAAAATAATTATAAATTGCTAAAAGCAAAAAAAAAAATTATTTTTCTATAACTTAAATTTTATTTAAAATATTTTCTTACAAATTTAAGTGTTTAAGTTATAAATAATTCTAGTCTTTTACTGCTTATACGTAACTTAAGAAAAGATGACAACTTTAATGAAAAATTAAATCTTGAAGCTTCAAATTCAACAGTTTTGCCCAAAATGTATAAACTTGTTGTATGGATTTATTGATCATCTCTGTATACGATACTCCATATCCAGGAGCAGCAGCTCAGTCCAGTCAAAGCACCAAATTCCTCAAAAGATGATTCGACCAAAACCCTAATTTCAAACCCTATTCCTTTTATTGTACTTGTTTTTTTCCAGAAATGATCAATGGTAGTGATGATGATGCAGCAGCCGCATCAGGCGACAGCGCCGAATCCTCCACCACCGACTTCCGACGCTTCTCTTAGATCACCTACACCAACTTCCACGCAATCCCCTCTTCCTCTCCCTCTCCGCCCACGTCAGCCTCTAGAGCATGTTGCTGTTCCAATCTCCACCGCGCATCCTTCCGGCGAGCATCTCGTAACCATGGGGACCACCCTACTTCCACTTGCCCGGGTTAGGTTATCCGATATTTCTCCGTATGATGGTGCCCCTTCTGCTTCCTATGTGAGGGCCGTAGACACTTTTTCTGGTTCTTTGATGCGGCATAATGCGGCGGTGATAGAGTTTGGGAATGAGGATGCCGCATTGATGCGTTGCGCGCTGGAAGCCTCGCGGTTGTACTTTAGGAGTAGGGTAAATACTGTTGGAAAAGGAAGCCGTGGGGTTTATATGTATAGAGCCGGAAGGTATGTATGTATATATATTCCTTCCTCTCTTCCCTGTTGGAAAACAAAAATTAATGCCTGATTCCCTAGTCTGTTTAAATGTTGCTTCAGTGTTTAAGCTAGCTAAAGTTTGTTTCTTTACTCCGTATAACAATAATTCTTCAACTCGAGCAATCAAGCTTATTGCTAAAGCTCGTTAGTCACTGAAACAGAATACAACAATGGTTTTCCTTGTGCAATTTTATAATATCACTATGAGTCAGATTGCTTATCAAAAATTGAATTATTTTTTTTCTTTATTTAATTCTCCTATGTCTTTCCTAGTTGCTATGCAATTTTGCAGCATTGTTAGTAATAACTAGAAGTGGTTTTGGTGTGGACCTTTTCACTTAAATCGTTTTTGACACAATAGTTGTACCCTTTTTCCATAGGGAAAAGGTTGTAAGTTGTATTCTCTTAATTGCTGCCACTGCCTTAAAATTATGTGGTTTTTATGCAATCGTTTATATATATTATTTATTAGTTTTTGGCAAATTGGTGACAAATCATTAGCCTCTTCTGGTAGGGCTTTGGAAGATTGGGACTCGTCTCCACCATGCATGGCTGATATATTTAGGTGCATGGGGAAGGCAGCTCGTGTTGCTTTATGTGCAATAGCAAGGCACCTGCGTTTACAAAGCGAGTAAGGGTGGTGATGTTGATGGTGAATTATTATACTCATTAATTTACTTATGTTTACCTTTCTGCCTAGCGCCTTGGTATTGATACTCAGTTACAAATTATGTATTATACAGCGTGTTCAATCATTTACTTGATGATACTCCATTACCTGCTAATGAGGTGTCTTCATCAATGGTTGTTGCTACTTACTCTCACATGTCTTTGCAAAATGGAAAGGGGGCTCTTGGAGGAGGGAAGCCAGGAGCAACTGCTGAAGTTGAGAAGGGGCTGTTGACATTGATTTCCTCAGATGGTCCTGGTCTACAGGTCTCTTTATTTTTCTCTCTTGGCAGAAGGAAAAAAATGATTCTTTGATATAGGGATTTTCATAATCAAGTATTTTTTTTTTGCATAAACGTAAAGTAGGGAATATATACTTGCATGCACATGGATGCATAATTTGTTTGGGGTGTTTGATTATACGATCCTTTTGGGGAGTATCTGTTAAATATTTTCTGCCTTAGGTTTGTGACCCCAACGGTCGTTGGTACCTAGCAGATGCTGGATTAGCTCCTGGGGATATGTTGCTTATTACTGGTAAGGCACTTAGTCATGCCACTGCTGGTCTTCGTCCTGCTGCCTCCTATAGAGCTTCTCCTGAGTACATGTCAGGCATTAATAATGGTGGCAGGTAACATGTGGTCATATTTTGTTCATGCTTTGCTGCTTTTACTGTGATAGCAAAGTTATTTAACTTTTACTTCTTGACCTAAGTGAGTAACCCTTTTCAGCACTTGGTATCAGGACATCACTTGCATTTAGGCTCATGCCGCAAGGCAATGCTATATTGGATTGCTCTCCAGTTGCAGCTGCTGGTCATGTAATTCCACAAAACTATGTACCAGTATCCGTTAGCCAGTTTATGGATGAACTCTCTGCTGAAGAAGATGTAGTGTGCAATCGTTCTGATAATACTTGTGTAAGTCCTGACTAGTTGCATTTCATGCAATAATTATTAGGTGCAAAAGTAGAATGTAGAAAAAACAACTGCTGGTGAATAACACTCTATCACATATGAGTACTTTTTATTCTTTTTAACTGATTTTAAGGTGTTTAAAATAGTCCTTTGAAGAATTTGAAAAGTGGTTGTGTATAAAACTATTCTGTACCATGCTGAGTTACATCTCTTCTTATATAGGAAATTTGAGTTTGTTTGTATTCTTTTTATTGGAAAAGTTTCAACAAATGTGATGGACCTGGTGGTTGATTGAAAATTTGAAATTGAATATTTACATTTTTTATTTGGTCCCAAGTTTATTGGAAACACTTCACTGGTTTCAGAACATATTCCCCTTTTTAATGGTCCTGCTTTATTTTTGTTGCATGCATATTGCAATTTGAACTTCATATTTTAGCTGCAATTCTTGTTAGAAAACCTTATCATGAATTGTGGATTACCAGGGAGCTCGAAACAATTTGAATAAGCAACCTTCATTAAGAAGTGTTCTCTCAGACCCCTTGTCGTAAGTTCTCAGTTTCACTCTCCTTCTTTTGTCCTTTGGTTAATCTATTTTGTATCCTTCTTTTAAGTTTTGATTGAAATGAATCCCTAGCATGTCTTAGATTTAGTATCAATAAAATTGCTTATAATCATATTGTGAGTGAATCACCATAACTCACTCATTTTTGAGTCTCAACCCCTGTTTTCTCTAGTCTTTCTCTCCACCTTTGAACTCGGGCATCTTCCAGTAACTCACCTTTTTTTATAGGACTTTCCAGACTATTCCTCATGTATGATAGACCTTAAAATTGCTTTATCTCATTTTGTGCTTAATTGGCATTGCATCCACCTTTCTTAAGACGCACTATCTGTTTTAAGCCTTTCTGAAATACAATGAGCTGAGGTATATGCATAAAACTAGTAAGAAAAAGGAAATGTTTATATCAATACATTTCTCTTTATTTTGTTGGTTTTGTCTTGATGCTTAGTGGTGCATTCCTTGAAGATGCAATGGTTGTTTCTTGTGGACATTCATTTGGTGGTCTCATGCTGAGGAGGGTCCTTGATATGGTAAGCAGAATATTGCAATTAAGAAAACTAGATATGTTTCGTTGTTTCCAATCTGCATGGATTTACATTTGGAGAGTTCCAATGTTCCATTCTAAAAGCATTTTGGGATAACCAGAATCACCTTCAAAGGATAGTTAAAGTGGGGTTAAATTCCTTTTTTCTTCTTTTATTGCCAAAAATGGTATCAAATTCTAATCAGGCAATCTGCAAACTCATATAAATATTGAAGGAGTTAAAAATATAAATCTGACATGCCAAGAGGTCAGCTAAGAACTTTTGAAGGAAAGGAGATGTCATTTTGTGGCACATAGACTGTTTTTGTGTTATTGCACATCTATCATTTTATGTATGCTTGTACATAGACGTGCAAAAGATTGTCTGGTTTTATTTAAATCTCTGACTAGATCACGGCTGCCCTGTATGTTGAGGGTATGAGGCTCATCATTGATTGTCACTGCTGTTTTCTTTTCATTACTGTTTACAATGGATTTGTTACCTTTAGATAGGAAGAGACAAGAATCATGACTACAATTGTTGTTTGCATCACAGTCAAGATGTACGCTTTGCAGTGCAGACATCGACTCTGGATCATTGATCCCTAATATCGGTACATTCTGATAGCTTCAATAATTAGTTTTCTCCAGCCTTTTCTTCCTTCTCTTAAATCATTTTCTCCCTTTTGTCGTACAGCTCTAAGAGCTGCTGCAGCAGCTGTGAAGCAAGAGGATAATCGAAGGCTATTCCATAATGCAGCTCTCCGTAAACGACGAAAGGAAATGGGTGACCAAATTGATTTATCAAAGAGATTGAGCAGGGTATACTCTCCGTAATTTTCTTGACAGTCCTTTCAAACTTTTGTTCAGCATGCACAAACTCTCATAAGCATAATGGGGATAGTAAACTCTCAGCCCATTTGCAAATGCAACTGGGAAGAGAGAGATGCATGAGTTTCCGTATGAGCAAAAAATATTGCTAGATGTTACTAAGTTTAGCAATGTTGCTTCTTGAAATCTGGTTATTCCAAATGTTTTTAGAATTGAACTTTACATTTTTTAGAATTGAACTCTCCAAATGTAAATCGCTAAAGTGTTGTTTTCAACTTCAAATTTGACACTTGTTTAAATGCTTCTGTAGGAGAATGGAGAACTTGGTGCTGATGATGGATTGATTAGGGGTGTGCAATATCCATTTTCGGTGAACGAGAAGGTCTTAATTAAGGTGTGCATTTTGCCATCTCTTTATCGCAAAATCTTGATTATGACTTTTCTAACTTAAAAGTTAGATTGACATCTGACACAGAGCCTATACTGATTTGTATAGGGAAACAGGAGAACACCGGAAAAGTTTGTCGGAAAGGAAGCCATTATTACATCCCAATGTCTCAATGGCTGGTAAGTTGGACTGTGCCAAGATCTTTACACCCAGTTGGATAAGGAATACAAATTAGGATACCAAATCCTAATGTAAATGTAGAAACCAAAAGTAAGTCTAGATTTGTAAAAGTATTAAAATTTAGCCTCATAGATACAACAATAGGAACAAAATAAAAGATTAAGTAAGCTAATCCCTCAATTAGTAGCATCATAATGTTTAATGGTCGAATATAACCTCTTTCGGAACCTTAATTCCTCAATTAACATCCATTACTGATTTTCTTCGGAACCTTAAGTAGGACAAGATATTAAATTTTTATTTCCTTCTCTTTTCTCTATTATTTCTTCTACCTTTACAAAGATTAGATTACAGTGAGATGACATTTTCAAGGTACACATTCAATGTTTCTGTCTCAACTCATTCATTTCGTTTATTTTGAGCAAACTTTTGTTCCCTCTTTACGGAAAATAGCTAAGTAGACATTTCGGCACATGAGAAGAGGATTGTAGCTTTAGATATTAGTGTTGAACGTTCAAGTTCCCATGTTTTTTCATGAAATTCTTGCAGGTATTTGCTTAAGATCATTGGAAGTGGTGAGAATGTTCGTCTACAGTATCGGTCTCTTTGTAAGATCACGAACCCTCAATCCACCATTGAAGAAGATAGATGTCCTTCGCAACCGATTCAGAACAGTAGCTCGTAGTCATAGATGTAATTACCTTTTACTCACGTCATTAAAAGAACAAACCCCTCAAAAGATCCAAGAGGAATAGTAACTTGTCCGGCTGCCATAGATGTGTTGTTTACTGTTGCGGACTTGTGGTGTTCGAATGTTGTTTATTTATCCGGTAAAAGGCGGTTGTTTCGCTCCCGATATCGTGTAAGAAACTCCGGTTAGAAAAGAACCCTGGAAATGGAATATCTGTATAATACGATCAGCTTACACGTTTTTGCATGTTTGTGTTCTCTTATTTTTGCTCAATGTTTATTGATCATTTCAATATGAAGATGATATGGTATTTCTAACATCTGGTTAGTAGTTTGATCCCACTTAAGGTTCAATATGGGGGAGACACTCTTAACTCGTTTTTTTTATTTATAACGTCAGGATTCAAATCTTCAATTTTATTTATGAGATCTAACATTTTATTTCGTCATACAAACCACCGGGAATATGTTTAAATTTTTATTGAATTTATTATTTTGTTGAATCATTGTTTTGAAAAGATAATTAAAAGTTTTAATTAAAAATTTATTTTTTAATATTTTTATTAATATTTGTTTATTTATTGGCCAAAATAGAGTGCTTAAAATTTATTTTGAAATTTAAACTATAGTACAGTTTAGATAAAAGAGTATTACCTACAAATAGTGATTAGGAGGAGGACGTCACTTACAAGTGATATTATCCATTTTTTTAGTATCTTTCATAGATGTTTTTCTACTTGTACCATAAAATCTAATCTTAAATCTAAAATATAATTAAAAATTATTTATATTCCAAATAAAATTTTAAATTTTATTAAATCTTCCAAAATTTTCACAAATTTTAATTAAAATTCTAAAATTCAATTTTTTTATTAGATTCCTCAGACTACCTGCCAAGAACAGTCAAGTGTGGTACTTAAAATGTTTCATATTTTCTTTTCATAAAACTTTTTTAAAGTTCCTCACGGGTATTCTATCTGCTCCATTTGCTGTTATAATATTTCGTCCCATGCAGTTGTTGGTTGGCCAAGTGGGGGTTAGAAAAACCACCGAAGCAGCCCCAAGGTTTCCTCGGGACACTCTGGGCTGGTTCATCCAACCAGGACATGTTGTTAGTTAAAATAAGTTGAACTATCAAGAGGGGAATTTCATTTTGTACTTGATAGAATAATTTTATACTTACAAGGGTGTTATTCAACAATTATATTTTATTCGACTCATCCTCATTAAAAAGTTATTATTAAATTCAATTAGTTTCTTATTAAGCTCGTTATAATTTTTACCTTATTTTTATTAGATATAAAATCTAATAATACTGTACAGAAAGATTGTCAATTTTAACCAGAAAAATTTAAAATAATGTACGAAATAATTCAAAAATCTAAATTCTAAAACTAATACATTTAATCAAAATTAATAATCTTTTCATAAATTTATCGAGTCGAATTAGACTTTACTTGACTTGATTCGTTCAAGTCTTGAATCGAGTCATTCAAGTTTAGCATTAACCAAATTTTCGTTGAATCGAGTATGAACTGTCAAGGATTAGGATTTAATATTGGGAGGGGCAAGAGTCTATTAAACCTTTAAATTTAAAAATTGGGAAGGACAAAAACTCTATTTAATTAACATTTAAACTAAAAGGGACAAAAAAAATACAATTATACCAAAAATTTTGAGAGGAACAACGGCCCCTCCCACCCCTACACAACTCCGTTCCCGTAAATTGTTCACGAGCTGCTTAATTAACACTCTTATATAATTTTTTTAATAAAATAATCAATAATTTTTTAAACTTGGTTATTGAGCTTTATTATTGTTTACATTAGTTAAACAACTTTTCTAATTTTTAATCACTTTAATAAACTGAGATTATGAGAAGTGACACAATCTAAGGTCACATCATCAAAATTACCAAAATGATAAGTTCAGGACTAATGTGTAAAATGGATTAAGTTTAAAGACTAAATCTTAATTTATCCCTAAAAGTTTTTATGTAAGGGTAAAATATACAAATAGGTCCCCCAACTATTTTATGTAAAGATCTGTATTTTCTTTGGTTAATGTGTAACTACTTTACTTTCTTGTAAAGCTCTACATTTTCTTTGGTTAATGTGTAATTTGATTTGGTGTTGAGATATATTTTGTAGATTCCATACTGACAAAAGAAATATTTGATTTAATAATTTTTGTACTTGTAATGAGTTGAATAATTTAAACTTAGTGGGTGAGATTAATAATTGATATATTTTAATTAGAGTATTTTATCGAGTCGAGTAAACATTAACAATCGAAGTTGAGTTGAAGAGTTTTATTTTATATCTTAAATTTTATTTAATTTTTTATTTGAATTGATTAAATTTAAGTTAAATTCGAGTTTCTGTTCAAATTTGATTATAAATATTTATAATATTATGGTATCAATTAATTTTAATTTAAACAAATTTTTATAATCATATATATCATGCAGAATTAAGATACTCAACTCGAACTTGAAAACTGATACACCAATTATTATAAATTTTGAATTATTCGAATTTTCATATCAAGACAAGTGATTAAAATTTCGAGTTTTCATTTAAATTTCGATTCGACTTTATGAAATTACAAGTTGGATCAAGGCAAATTAAATATTCTCGTATCGAATTTATAAATTTGAATATTTTCATAAAATTTCTATCACCATATAAAATATTTTTCAATAATTTATTATAGTTTAAACCCTCGTCAAGTTTTTATCTAATTAATAATCGGTCGATAAAAATTCAATATAATTTAAAAAAATATATTCAATAATCTGATAAATATCATTTTGCACAAATATTTTTAAAAATAAAAATACAATGAAAATGTAATAATATTTACTTTTTCAAATTTATCATACATTTTCTCAAATAAAAAAAAATTAACAAAATCTAGGCAAAGTTCCATTGTAGAAAGGTGTACTAATGCCAGTGTTATGACTCACCAACTTTGACATCTGCCCCTTCATTTCTTTACATGCTTTCTCCAACTCCACCACTCTCCATTGCATCTTCTGCAAATTGAGTTTCATATCTTCAGTCCCTTCTGATGATGATGAATCCATGCCATTGTCATTGAACAACACCATATGGCCATGTGAGTTCTTGCCATGGCTGCCATTGGGAGTTCCCTGATACAAAAATTCATTCTGGGGGACTTTAGATTGCTGGGAAATGAGTGCTTGGACTGAAATATTTGGTGGGATTCTGGGATTTTTGGCAAGCTCTTTGCTTGCTTCAAATGAGAGCTTTTCATAGTTCAGACATCTGCAGAGCTTTGATCTGTCCTCAAATGAAAGTGTTGGATGGGACTGCAATGGCCAAAGTATTACTAAATTAGCATGAATTAATGGAAATTAGAGGGGAAAAAGGGTCTTAAAATGGTGACCTGAAGATAGAAATCAATGGCTCTATAGACTCCATCAAAGCAATCTCTTGCAGAATCTGGTAAACTCTCTGCAACTGCAAGGAATTTGGAGATGTTAAGGTTCTGGTCTGGAGATATTTCTCTCAAGTACTTATCTATCAATCTTCCAAGCTTGTTCATCTTCTGTGAATTCACCTCTTCACCATTGGCAAACACTCTAATCAATCTTATTACAAGGTTAACATCATAGACACCCTTGTTATTATGTCCCGAAACCAACAAGTCATCTACAGTTGCTTCATCAAGATTCTCACCAATTAATCTCTCCAAACCAGACCTATAGTCTTTGCTGAGGCTAAAACCAGAAACAAGTCTCAAAACCCAGAAAAGTTTCCTGCAAGAAAATTTGGTTTTCCCCACTAGCATAACCCCATGAACAGCTGTGTCAGCCAGGCCACTGTATTCAGACTTTGAGCTTGGGGAAGAAGAACCTTGGGGTCTGCTTTTGAGGTAATGGAGAAGGAACCTTGTTAGTGTAAAGCTGTTGTTTTGGCTCCCATAAGCACCCAAATTCTTAATGATTTTTTCAATAATCTTTGGACTTAAACATGTCAATTCATCAAACCACCAATCCTTGCCTGATTTAGTACATGGACTGGCTGAACCAGGTGAGGCTTTTGGTGTTGAAGAGAATCTGAAGCCAAAACTAGTCTCTGGTGAAGATGATGATGATGAAGAAGAAGCCATGAAGTTCATATCTGAATTCTGAGCAATCTTTGCTAAAAGTGCAAAGATCAGCTTTTGAATTAAACCATATGAATCTGCATATGAAAAGAATGGTTCACAGCTCCTTAGAGACACAATTATATCATTCCAGGACCAATAAAACATCCCTTCAAGGAACTTTTCTGTTTGTTTCAAGAGATTGTTGGTTGAGGTTTTCTCTGTCATGCCAAGAAAAAAAGCACAACAATAAAGAAGAGACACATTGGAAACTGTGATTTCAACTCTGCCATGACTGTAACAGAACCTTAAAACTTGCTCAAATCCATATGGTCCACCAGGAAAATCATTGAGCTCAATAATAGAATCCTCAATCTGGGGTTTTCTCTTTTGTTTTCTAATGATCTTCTTCAACCTTCCTGAGAAAGCTGACATAATATTCTGGGAAAAATTTTCATAGAAACATATTCACAAATAGTTATTCTACTTCTACATACATAAATGAAAAAAACACAGAAAATGAAAGAAATTTACCTCATGAAGAAAGAAACTTTGTTCATTATCAATGATAATTTGAAGATTGATAAACTGAGACATGCTATTGCTATCTTCTCCTTCTTCTTCTTCTTTTCCTGGCTTTTACCTTTGCATTGAATGAATCAAAGAAACTAAAAAGAAACGAAGGGTTTTTGTTGTTATGTGAGTGTGTTTATATGTAAGAGAGCAGCCATAGCCTACAGCTTCAATCAGAAATTATTGATGCATTTAGGTATGGATAAAACCAGAAGTCTTATGACATACTGCCAAACATGCTCCGCATTCTGCGCTGCAAATATATATATTAATCAATCATCTTGTCGAGCTTATGCATAATCTTGTCAAAAAGAATCCTACAACTGTTACGTTAAAGACAAAATCTTCAAAACCCTTCATGCATGCATACAGTACCTATATATATATATTCATATATATATAAACATCCTTCTGTTTATTGATCTAAGTAAAAATTAATCTTATCCAATGAGAACGGAGTTACGATCAAATATTTAAAAAATACAAAAATTTATGAAATCTTTAGATTTAAAATTTGAGAAACCAAATATCTTTTTAACTAATATTTATAGTAGAGTTGTATAATTTTTTTATATAATTTATGTTTAAAATATAATCCAAAAAGTATTTAAATACTATAAAAAGAGTATTTTTTTAGAATTTCACAACTCTACATATTTACTCTTTAAAAAATTGTAAATTACTATACTCTAAAACTAAACCCTACAAAATAAATCTATAACCCTTAAAAGTTTATGTTATTTAAAAGGGTTAACTACCGAGATAGTCTCTTAAGTTTTCCACTAATACGAAGTCGGTCATTAGTTTTCAAAAATGATTAGTAAGGTTAGTTATACCTTTAAGATGTAATCTTTTGGTCACTTAATTATTTGTTATCGTTAAATATTAAAAGTTTGCTGATTTGGCAATAAAAAAGATAAACTACTGCAATAGCCTCTTACGTTTATCATATGTATATTTTTTATCATTAATTTAAAAAATTAAATGTTATAGTCGCTAGTAAAAAAAATTTTTCTTCTAATTTTGCCCTTGAATTTTTATAAATTTATTTTCAACCCTAAAACTTTGGTCTACTTACTTTTTACTCCCTAATTTTCAATTTAAGATTTTTAAAAATTCTTTTCCTTACTCCTACGGTAAACTGAGAAAACTTCTACTGCAATGTCAAATTAATAAAGAAAGTATAAAAATATAAAAATTTCTCTTACGGGAGAAGTTTTCTTAATTTATTATAGGGTAAATTATCCCAGTGACCACCCACCTAATTGGAGATACCTATTTTGGCCACCTAACTAAAGAACTTGTCAATCAGGTCACCTAACTTTAAAATTTTACCTATTTTGGCGACTGCCGTTAAAATTCTGACGGAAAAGTTAATAACAATAACAGAAAAGTTAACAGCAGTAACATGACAGTTAAATAAAATTTATATAATTACACATTTAATCTTGTAATTTATTTATTATTTTAATTTAATACTAATTTTAAATTAATAAATAAAATTAATCACCCAATCGATTGACACGCGTCATTATCGGGTTGGGTGATTAATTTTTATTTTCATTTTATATTTATTATATTTATTTTTTTCCAATAGGATTGTGACACATGTCACCACCAGAGATGACACGTGTTACAATCGAATGAAAGAAAAATTAAGAGAATTGACTTGCTTTTGTGGGATTTGAACAGACCTCTTGAGAGCAAAAACAAGGGGTTTACCACTGAACAAAGCAAATATTTATAATAAGTGCAACATAATATATATAATTCGTATAAAACAAAAAATGTTAATGAAAAAAAATAAGAAACATTAAAGATGAATTATTTTATTCGAATATTATATTTTCAAATAAAAGTATTTCTATAATAAATATTTGAATAAAAATCATAAATATTCGAATATTTAAATTTAGAAATATTCAAATAAAAATATTTAGATTTTAAATAATTGAATAATAAATATATGAAAATATTCGTATAATAAACATTTGAATAAAAATATTTGAATTAAAAATATTTGAATAAAAATATTTAAATGTTAAATGTTCAAATAAAAATATTTGGATATTCAAATAAAAATTATAAATATTTTTATTCCAATATCCGAATAAAAATCATCCGAGTAAAAACTAAAATAATTTAAACCTTCCTAAATCTTTTAAATTTTATTCAAAACTGTAATATTTTTGGCATTTTGGCATAATAAATTAAATACCAAAATAATAATACAGTTATAGTTAAAGTACTAAATATGTGATTTTCCCTAATAATAATAATTCTCCCTAAGCATTTGCCTTGGCCGTTGATTTGTGGATCTCAATGTATGAGCACTAACCTTCGTACTTTCTGAAGTAAAAAAACCAGCCTCTGCCTCTGCCTCTCCTCCTACGCTTGTAGTCTTCTTCCATTCAGACGCTAATCTCTCCCGGTTCCTCCACAATCAAGCTTAGAGAAAGAAGAAATGGAGTCGAAGTATTTTGGACATGAACATCCGCTAGTGTTGGATGAAGACAACAGCAACCGGAGTGAAGCGGATCGCTGCTCAAGGTGCGGTGAAGTGGTTTCGGGCCCATGTTTTAGCTGTGCCGAGTGTGGGTTTTCCCTGCATAAAGCATGCGCGGAGGCACCCTCACAGATCAATCATCCTTTTCACCCGGATCACCCTCTGTGTCTTTTGCCAAGTCCATCATATGAGGGAGGAAGGTTTATTTGCAATTTTTGTGGTGAAACAGGTAAGATGTTCGTTTATCACTGTTCTTGTGACATGGATTTACACATCAAATGTGCTTTGTTCACCTTAAACATTGCTGAAAACAATTTTAGAGATGTTGAAGATATTGCCATCAAAGATCCGTCTTTTCCCACCCAAAATAGTAACAAAGAAGATGAAAGTTCCAAGTGCTGTTGGTGTTGGGAACCCTTGTCTGATTCTGCTTATTACTCTTTGGATGGTGGATTGAATCTGCATAAGAAATGTGTTGAACTGTCTTTGGAAATTGATTATCCACTTGACCGAAACCATCTTCTTACACTACAGTTCAGTGTTGAAACACTCCCATGCATTGTCTGCAGTGACACTGATAGACTGGGACTTGGTTATTGTTGTTCACTTTGTAATATCTCCATTCACGTGGGATGTCTGTCACCTCTGCCTGTGGAAGATGTAGGTCACAAACACTCATTCACGGTTATTCTAAGACAAATGTCCTTCACTTGTGATGCATGTGGAGTGGAGGGGAACTCTGTTCCCTACTTGTGCTTGAGTTGCAACCTTTTGGTCCATAAGAAATGCATTTCATTGCCACCCATCATCAAATTCATTTGGCATGAACACCCTCTTTTTCACTCCTATTTCATTAGAAGAGATAACTCCAAGTTAAAGAATTGGGATTGCGTATTTTGTCTTGATAAGGTGAATACGAACCATGGGAGTTATTACTGTTCAGAGTGTCATTTTCTTCTTCATGTAAATTGTGCTACAATGAAAGACTATTACTACGTAGTAGAGTCGATTGAAAAGTTTGATGAGAACCGAGTATTACTTGAGGATTCTTATATTATCATCGAAAGAGACGAGGATGAAGTAGCCACTAAGATCAAACATTTCAGTCATGAGCATAACTTAATGTTCAGTGACAAGGTCCTACAGGATGATGAGTTTTGTGATGGGTGCACATCACTCATTTTGGATTCATTTTATCATTGTTTGGAATGTAATTTTTTCCTTCACAAGAAATGCGCAGAATTCCCTAAGAAGAAGTATATTTGGTTTCATTACTGCGAAAGATCGCTCATCCTTGTTACAAATAAAATCTTCAAATGTTTATTTTGTGGCCGCATCTGCAATGGCTTTGGCTATGAATGCCAGGAATGTGCGTCTCAGATCTGCCTTCGGTGTCTAATTCCTCTTACTCTCACATGTGAAGTACATGAACATCCTCTCTCTTATTTACACTATTGTCAAGGGTTGTGCAGCAGCTGTAGTGACGAAATAGATGGGGCATACACATGCAAGATTTGCAAATTTTCTCTGTGTTTTAGCTGTGTTAGGCAACCAGGCAAAGTTCGAGACAAATGTGATGAACATCATTTGTCTCTTACATATAAAGATGACAATACTTATTCAGAAAGTCATTTTTGTGATATCTGTGAAAAAGATCGAAACCCAAGCCGTTGGTTCTATTATTGCACAGTTTGTGACACTTCTGCTCATCGCCCTTGTGTCAATGGAATAGGAACATATTCATACGTCAAAGCTGGAAAAATCTACAATGGAGGAGAGCATCCCCACCCTCTCAGATTTGTGAAGAACGTGTACTATTATCCGGAATGCTCGCATTGTAATGCTCCTTGTAAAATTTTGGCTCTTGAATGTATGGAACCTGGATGTGGATACGTTGCACACTGGAAATGTATTTGTCCGTCTGATTTGTCAGAATATTTAGATGTTTAGATATAAAACGATGATAATAGTTGTCTATGGACATATATTTGTATCGTTATCGTTTGTAATTTACCTGCCTTGATTGTATGTACTCTTTTCCTCCGTTTAAGATTAGGGAGGTTTTTAACGAGGCATACAATTCAAGTCTTATTTTAATAAAATTTTGCTGAAAAAATGGTCGTCTATGTAAATATCTTTGTACCATTTGCAACGCTTTGCTTGCTGTTGGTTTGTATTCAAAATTTTCTGCATACCCGTGTTCATATATATTTTAAAAATGTATAGATTATTTTTAATCTTATTTACTTTATATCCTATAAAATAAAGATGGAAATCGTCTATCTCCTAATAACGTCTTCCTTAATGACCGTAAATACTCATGTCTTCGGTGAGAGTGGTAAGGTTCAAGAACAAACATAATACGCCTGAACTAATACTGTTGTACTCATCTTATCTACTTCGATCGTCATATTTATTGCGGCTATCCGCCCTAAGTCTATAGGGATGAACCCTTTGAATTTGTCGTCTCCACCTCCCTTATTCTGTGTCTTTCTCTCCATGTACATGTATATAGATATCATTTCCAGGAGACACTCATGTCCAGCTGATCTGTAAAGTCCAAGTCTTTTGGCAATTTGGGTTCTTGTTGGTTGGAATGTGGTTGCATAGTTGCTGGAATGACACTAAGTTCATAATTTTGAATACAAAACCTCCTGAAGCATCAACAGAACCTCTCCCCTTCCACCACCACCCCATCCATGTCCTTAGCTGCATTGCCCTCCAACCCACCACCATCAGCAGCCAGAGTTGGAAGATCTGCACCGGCATTACTACTCTTACTCTCCGCCATAAAAACACCAATTGTGCTCCCATGGAAGACCTTGTCATTAAGCCATTCAACAGCAGCCAATGGTTCCAAAATTTATATATACCTTTAGCAAGCCAATGGTTCCAAAATCTTCGGCTAACCTAGTTTCATCGGTTCCCTCAGGTAAATTACACACATAGATGGAACCATTTGTAGGCGCTCCTCTTCCTGAATTGCTTGCCATAGTTTCTTCACACTCATCAAAACTCCTTCTACACAGCCCTAAACAGATTTAAATGCTTAGCTAAATTTGTAATCAGCACTAATTTCTGAAAATTAGAATTAGTTCTAAGAACTGATCTTGTTACTGACGCGAGTCGATACTAATACCGGACGCGTCGATACTAATAACGGATTTCAAGTCAATTGATTCATTATTAAAAAAAATTAACAGCAGAAAAAAATCACCACCACCAATAATATTACTCCCTCCGTCTCAAGTATAATGTCTATTATTGATTTTTTTTGTCTATTTTTCTCAACTTTGACTCTTAATTATTTAAAATTTATTATTAATAAAAATATATTTTAAGAATCTTTTATCAAGAAATTTTTAAATATATATCTTATAAAAATTAATTATTTAAAATATTTAATATAAATAGGTTTAAACTTTAAAAGATTTAACTTTAAAATATCAATAATGAACATCTTAAATGGCACGGAGATAGTATTAAATAACAAAATTAGAATATTATAAACTTAAAAATTAAAGTTTTAAAATGAGTCGTACACATAATATTTATACATGAAGAGAAAGTTTGATAAAAAGAAATAAACCAAAGAACATTGTCTAACAAACCTATACTGAATACTTGGTATTGATCCCGATCTCATTGAGTACCTAACAGGTACCAGGTCCAGAAAATCAAAATCTAATTCCGACCTAATTACAACCAAACCTAAATTTTAGATTCAGTCTTGGTCTTATTAAAACTAATTTTAAATAAAAATTTATCGAATATAACCGGGTCTAAAACCAAGATCGAACAACCGTTTTTTTTTCCACCCCTACTCGTTATGATACTACTTGTAAATGGATAAGGCTTCCTTCTGTTGTAAAAGACCTGTCGAAAGTGGAGCCACTCCTGTGTTATTATTGATAGAATAAAAAAATAAGTATGATACAATTTATTTAAAATTTAAATAAATAAAATTATTTCAATATCTGTTTGTTGACCGACCTAACCTCCTCCCGATTGGTCACTTAATCTCCACACTGGGTTCAATAAGTATGGTTAGAACAATAAAATATATTCTTATAATGATGAATAAATATTTAATTACTAATATTTTATTTTCAGATGGAGTGGAATTATAATAAATTTTTAGTTTAGTTTAATGGAGACTCAATTATTTTTTGGAAATATTTTGAGTTATTTTTTAAAAAATATTGATGTGATTAAAACGTAGTATTCGTTTAATTATTAATATTATATATTATATTATCATCGGTCGAACATAAATAATAAAATACGATGATTAAAATATGATTTTATGTTTGTTTAGATTATAATCTTGGGTGGGAAATGATATCACGTTTGTTGATTGACTCGATGTGTACCTAATCTGCTCCCGATTGGTTGGTTGCCTTGTAGACTGTGTTACCTAACCCTGGTAACAGAAAGGAAACTTGTATAAATGTTAAAGAAGCAAGAAAAGCAGCAGATACTTAGAAAATCCAATAAAGAATCCTCAGCCGGCAGTTGTTGAATTGCTTTCACGTTATGAGTTGTTTTAATGCAACGTCATGCATTACACCAGCGGGGAATTTAAAAATGTCGATTGAATTACAGCCTCAGCCTCAGCCTCTGCCTATCCTGCTTCACTTGTAATCTTCTTCCATTCAGACGCTGATCTCTCCCAGTCTCTCCCCAGTTGAGCTTACAGAAACACGAGATGGAGTCGAAGCATTTCGGACATCAACATCCGCTGCTGTTGGATGAAGACAACAGCAACAGGAGTGAAGCGGATCGCTGCTCAAGGTGCGGTGAAGTGGTTTCGGGCCCATGTTTTAGCTGTGCCGAGTGTGGGTTTTACCTGCATAAAGCATGCGCGGAGGCACCCTCACAGATCAATCATCCTTTTCACCCGGATCACCCTCTGTGTCTTTTGCCAAGTCCATCATATGAGGGAGGAAGGTTTATTTGCAGTTTTTGCGGTGAAATAGGTACGATGTTCGTTTATCACTGTTCTTGCAACATAGATTTACACATCAAATGTGCTTTGTTCACCTTCAACATTGCTGAAAACAATTTTGGAGATGTTGAAGATATTTCCATCAAAGATCCATCTTTTCCCACCCAAAATAGTAACAAAGAAGTTGAAAGTTCCAAGTGCTGTTGGTGTTGGGAACCCTTGTCTGATTCTGCTTATTACTCTTTGGATAGTGGATTGAATCTGCATAAGAAGTGTGTTGAACTGTCTTTGGAAATTGATTATCCACTTGACCGAAACCATCTTCTTACTCTACAGTTCAGTGTTGAAAAACTCCCTTGCACTGTTTGTGGTGACACTGATAGATTGGGATTTGGTTATTGTTGTTCACTTTGTAATATCTCCTTTCATGTGTCCTGTCTGCCACCACTTCCTATGAAAGAGGAAGGTCACAAACACCCATTCACAGTTTTTCTAAGACAAATGCCCTTCACTTGTGATGCATGTGGAGTGGAGGGGGACTCTATTCCCTACGCCTGCTCAAATTGCAACCTTTTCGTCCATAAGAAATGCATTTCGTTGCCACCCATCATCAAATTCGATTGGCATGAACACCCTCTTTTTCACTCCTATTTCATTAGAAGAGATAACTCCAAGTTAAAGAATTGGGATTGCGTATTTTGTCTTGATGAGGTGAACACGAAACATGGGAGTTATTACTGTTTAGAGTGTCATTTTATTCTTCATGTAAATTGTGCTACAATGGAAGGCTTTTACTACGTAGTAGAGTCGACTGAAAAGTTCTATGAGAACCGAGAATTATCCGAGGATTCTTATATTATCATCGAAAGAGATGAGGATGAAGTAGCCACTAAGATCAAACATTTCAGTCATGAACATGACTTAACATTAACTGACAAGATCTTAGAGGATGATGAGCTTTGTGATGGGTGCACATTACTCATTTCAGATTCATTTTACCATTGTTCGGAGTGTAGTTTTTTCCTGCACAAGAAGTGTGCTGAATTTCAGAAGAAAAGATATTTTTGGTTTCATGTATGCGACAGACCGTTCATCCTTGTCACAGATAACATCTTCAAATGTTCATTTTGTGCCCGCATCTGCAACGGCTTTAGCTATGAATGCCATGAATGTGGGGAACATTTGTGCCTCCAATGTCCAGTTCCTCTTACTCTCACATGTAAAGTACATGAACATCCTCTCTCTTATTTACACTATTGTAAAGGGTTGTGCAGCAGCTGTAGTTACGAATTCGATGGGGCATACACATGCAAGATTTGCAAATTTTCTCTGTGCTTTAATTGTGTCAGGCAACCAGGCAAAGTTCGAGACAAATGTGATGAACATCATTTGGCTCTTACATATAAAGATGACAATACTTATTCAGAAAGTCATTTTTGTGATATCTGCGAAGAAGACCGAAACCCAAACCATTGGTTCTATAATTGTAAAATTTGCAACACTTTGACTCATCCCCCTTGTGTCAATGGAAGAAGACTCTATGCAAACATCAAAGCTGGAAAAATCTACAATGGAGGAAACCATCCTCACCCTCTCAGATTTGTGAAGAACGTGTACTATTATCCGGAATGCTCGCATTGTAATAATCCTTGTGTTAGTTTGGCTCTTGAGTGTCTGGAACCTGGATGTGGATATGTTGCTCATTGGGACTGTATTTGTCCGTCTGATTTGTCAGAAATATAGTTGTTGTTTAGATATAAAACGATGATAATGGTTGTCTATGGACATATATTTGTATTGTTACCGTTTGTAATTTACCCGGTTGATTGTATGTACTCTTTTCCTCCATTTAAGATTAGGGAGGTTTTTAATGAGGCATACAATTCAAGTTCTATTTCAGTAAAACTCTGTCGAAAAAAAAATGGTTGTCTATGTACATATCTTTGTATTGTTATCATTTGTAATGCTTTGCTTGCTGTTGGTTTGTATTCAAAATTTTTAGCATACTTGTATAATATATATATATATATATATATATATATATTAAAGATGTATAGATTACTTTTAATCTTATTTACTTTATATCCTGTAAAATAAGGATGTCTTCTTTAGTTACAGAAAAAACTCCTGCTTTAAATGAAAGGCGGAGTCTAAGAACAAACATAATACGCCTGAAGATGACTATTCTAAGAGTGTTGCACTCATCTTCTCATCTTATCTACTTCGATCGTCATATTTATTGCGGCTCTCCGCCCTAAGTCTATAGGGATGAACACTTTGAATTTGTCGCAAACACCATAGTTTGTCGTCTCCACCTCTCTTATTCTGTGTCTTTCTCTCCATGTACATGTATATAGATATCATTTTCAGGCGACAACATCAATCTCATGTCTATCTGATTTGTAAAGTCCCAAGTCTTTTGGCAATTTGGGTTCTTGTTGGAATGTGGTTGCATAATTGCTGGAATGACACTAAGTGTATAACCTTTTTTTAACCAAGTTCTCTTGTGCTACTCACTTTTTTTTAATAATAAAATGGCCTAGTTAATAAGCCCCTTTACGGATGACGTTAGAATTTTAATGCTAACCCCTAAGGAAGAAAGAGTACCCACCTAAATTATACATTAATTACATCATCGGTTACGATATGTTCAATACAACCATCGTACTTAGAATCAAAAGAAAAACATAATTAATTGTTCGATAAGTACCTAGTGTGCTAAATTATGGGTTGTCCTATTTGATGTATGAGGAATAAACTTAACATGAATATGATGATGCCGACGAAACAAGCCTTTCGCCTCAACCAAGTTTTGTGCTGCTCACTTAGTTTAGAAACATATGGCAACTTCTTTAGATTTGATTGTAATTGTTTCTTTCTTGAGAATTTAGACTAATTTCTAAGTCTTGTAGTAGGTGAAAGTTGGTGGACTTTTTGACTTTATACTTGATGTCTTTATGAAAAAAAAATTGTGAATGCTTTTGCTTCTAACCAAATCCTCATTTTCTCTTGATTTCCGGTATTAGATCAAGGAGAATAAAGTTTGGTGTATCGTTTTGGGTCACTTTATAAATATCGATATATCAGTAAGTGTAGGTATAGTCTAAAAGGATATGTTACCGTCTCATTTATTATTATATGAATTTTGTTACCATGTTGTATATAATGATTGAATGTATGAAGCTCGCATAGTGCAAGGTTGGTGACCTTCATGGTAAAGTTAAGTTTGGTAAGCCTATTTATGTTTTTTGGGGGATAAGTGTAATTTATTATCCAAGACAAAAGAACAACTCCTATAGTACACTAAGGCATCTATTCCTAAAGAATTCCCTAAGATGTACATATGTTCCTATTTACATTATCAAAGTTTATAATTTTATTTCGAGATTGAATATGAACAACCTTTTCTACACAATCCAGAATACTATCAGCCGGCCTAAAAGAATGTCTAAACAATCTTCTATTCCTCTACTCCCAAATGAAGTACACATAGGCACTCCATGCAACCTTCAAAACATAAACCAGCAAGGATTTCCCTTTCAATTTTGCACTCAGCCATTGCACCTCCACATCCCAATCAAACATACCCCTACACAGTCCACACAAATCCAATACAACAGACCATATAGCCCGCGAATAACTACAACCTGCAAAGAGATGATCCCTGGTTTCATGTGAACTTCCACATAGCACACAACATTCCTTAATCTGAAGCCCCATTCTCCGAAGTCTATCCTTCGTTGGCAACCGATTAAGTATTCTCATCCAAAGAATAAAAGCATACTTTGGGACATGAAGGCTAAACCACACCAAATTATGCCACTGAACTCTGTCCCGTGATTCACGAATCGCATTCCATATTGCACCCATGGTCCATTTGTTATGCCCCCTCCTCAACAGGCTTTGCAACGTGTCCCTCTACCGCAGAATTTTCCTTAGGTACCAACTATGACTTTGCTTCAAATCCAAACTCTAGATGTCTTCCTCTTTAATAACATACTTATGCACCCAAGCCACCCACAAAGAGCCCTCACTAGCCAACAATTTCTTCAACAATAGGACTAGACATGTCTGGTTCCAAGTCTTCACATCCTTGAGCCCTAGTCCCCCCTCATTCTTGGGACCACAAACATGCTTTCAACTAACTCTTGCACCCTGTCCAGTACTATCCTGACCCCTCCAAAAGAATCGCAAACACAATTGTTCAATCTTTTCAATGACTCCTTTAGGAAGTACTAACTGCCTACACCAGTAGTTAGTTAAACTACATAGCACAGCTCGAATCAACTTCATTCTTCCTGCATAACTTAAATTTAATTTTGACCAATGCCCCAGCTTAGCTTTGATCTTCTCAATTAGCACTAGACAATCTTTCTCACGCAATCTTCTCGTTACTAGAGGAACTCCTAAGTATCGCATAGGGAGAGATCCAATCTTAAACCCAATATCATCCTACCCTGCTCCTCCAAAGAGACTCCAGCCACAAAGAGTTCGGATTTTGACACATTTAACTTCAACCCAGACATCTCACAAAACTTCTCCAAAACACTTTGTATACCAATTAAAGAATGCAGATTTCCTTTGCAAAATATTAACAGGTCATCAGCAAAACAGAGGTGAGTAAGGTTTACCTGTTTGCACTTAGGATGATACTGAAAAATCCTCATTTCAGCTGCTTTATCCAACAAATTAGATAATGTATTCATCACAATCACAAAGAGATAAGGGGAAAGTGGGTCCCCTTACCTAACTCCCCTTTTCCCCTTGAAAAACCCTACTAAACTCCCATTCAAAGAGATTGAAAATCTACTTCCAGTGAAACAAACTCTAATCCACCCCCGAAATTTCTCAGGTAGCCTCATTGCCTCTAACAAATTCAAGATAAAATCTCAACTAACAGAATCAGACACCTTCTGCAAGTCCACTTTTAGAGCACACCTAGGGGAAATAGTCTTCCTACCATACCCTTTTACTAATTCTTGAGCTAACAATATATTATCAATAATACTCCTCCCCCTAATAAAAGCTGACTGATTCACAGTAATTAAATCAGCCAACACACTATTCAGTCTACCTACCAAGATCTTAGTAATGGTCTTATAAACAATAGAACAACAAGAATTAAGCCTAAAATCCTTCACCATACATGCATTCGGGATTTTAGGAACTAAGGTGACAACAACGACATTAAATTCCGGCAACAAATAAGAAGAGGAAAAGAAATATCTCACAGCTTGCACAAAATCACTGCCTGCTATCTCCCAAGCCTGCTTAAAGAACCAAGAAGTATATCCATCAGGACCAGGGGCTTTGTCCTTACCTTGAAAAAAAATTGCATCTTTAATTTCTTCAACAGACACTTCTCGAACCAAAAGAGAACAAGACCCTTCAGGTAGAGTCCCTTGCAAGAGCCCCTTCAAAACCTCCACACTACAACCAGACACTCCAACATCCACTGAACCAATTTGTTTTGAGAAAAAATGAATCACTTCAGCAGCCATATCCTCAAAAGACTCTAATTTAGTACTCTCAACAGTGTGCAAAAATCGAATGGTGCCTTTGCTCTTTTTTTAGCAACAACTGAATGAAAGAATTTAGTCCCCTTATCCCCTCTTGGAGCCACTGGACCTTGGCTTTCTGTTGAAGAAACCAGGTTTCAGCCCTTTCCAGCTCTAGCAACTCAGCCTGCAATTGCATCTCAGTGTCATCATCCCTACCACCATGATCCAGATTAGCTAGTTGCACCACTTCAAGTTGTTTCCTCTTATCCTCCACTCTTCTTGAAATTTTAGCATAATGCTTCTGATTCAGAGCTCTCAGAGAGATTTTTAATCTTTTTAGTTTTTCAAACAAAACTTGCATAGGGTTACCTACAATAGCCTCCCCCATGATCTCTCTACAATTTTCTTAAACTCATTATGAACAGTCAAGAAATTGAAGAATTTAAAAGGTTTAGGCTGCGATACAGGTGCATCAACGATCTATCGCAACTAAAATCAAAAGTTTAATGTTTTTCGTTTTACTCATTCAATCAAATTATATTATATATTATATTATCATCGGTTGAACATAAATAATAAAATCTGATGATTAAAATATGATTTTATGTTTGTTTAGATTATAATCTTGGGTGGGAAATGATCTCGTGTTTGTTGATTGACTCGATGTGTACCTAACCTGCTCCCGATTGGTTGGTTGCCTTGTAGACTGTGTTACCTAACCCTGGTAACAGAAAGGAAACTTGTATAAATGTTAAAGAAGCAAGAAAAACAGCAGATAATTAGAAAATCCAATAAAGAATCCTCAGCCGGCAGTTGTTGAATTGCTTTCACGTTATGAGTTATTTTAATGCAACGTCATGCATTACACCAGCGGGGAATTTAAAAATGTCGATTGAATTACAGAACCAGCCTCAGCCTCAGCCTCAGCCTATCCTCCTTCACTTGTAATCTTCTTCCATTCAGACGCTGATCTCTCCCAGTCTCTCCCCAATTGAGCTTACAGAAACACGAGATGGAGTCGAAGCATTTCGGACATCAACATCCGCTGGTGTTGAATGAAGACAACAGCAACCGGAGTGAAGCGGATCGCTGCTCAAGGTGCGGTGAAGTGGTCTCGGGCCCATGTTTTAGCTGTGCCGAGTGTGGGTTTTCCCTGCATAAAGCATGCGCGGAGGCACCCTCACAGATCAATCATCCTTTTCACCCGGATCACCCTCTGTGTCTTTTGCCAAGTCCATCATATGAGGGAGGAAGGTTTATTTGCAATTTTTGCGGTGAAAGAGGTACGATGTTCGTTTATCATTGTTCTTGTGACATAGATTTACACATCAAATGTGCTTTGTTCACCTTCAACATTGCTGAAAACAATTTTGGAAATGTTGAAGATATTTCCATCAAAGATCCATCTTTTCCCACCCAAAATAGTAACAAAGAAGTTGAAAGTTCCAAATGCTGTTGGTGTTGGGAACCCTTGTCTGATTCTGCTTATTACTCTTTGGATGGTGGATTGAATCTGCATAAGAAATGTGTCGAACTGTCTTTGGAAATTGATTATCCACTTGACCGAAACCATCTTCTTACTCTACAGTTCAGTGTTCAAAAACTCCCTTGCATTGTTTGCGGTGACACTGATAGATTTGGACTTGGTTATTGTTGTTCACCTTGTAATATCTCCTTTCATGTGTCCTGTTTGCCACCACTTCCTATGAAAGAGGAAGGTCACAAACACCCATTCACAATTTTGCTAAGACAAATGCCCTTCACTTGTGATGCATGTGGAGTGGAGGGGGACTCTATTCCCTACGCCTGCTCAAATTGCAACCTTTTGGTCCATAAGAAATGCATTTCGTTGCCACCCATCATCAAATTCGTTTGGCATGAACACCCTCTTTTTCACTCCTATTTCATTAGAAGAGATAACTCCAAGTTAAAGAATTGGGATTGCGTATTTTGTCTTGATGAGGTGAACACGAACCACGGGAGTTATTACTGTTCAGAGTGTCATTTTATTCTTCATGTAAATTGTGCTACCATGGAAGGCTTGTACTACGTAGTAGAGTCGACTGAAAAGTTCTATGAGAACCGAGAATTATCCGAGGATTCTTATATTATCATCAAAAGAGATGAGGATGAAGTGGCCACTAAGATCAAACATTTCAGTCATGAACATGACTTAACATTAAGTGACAAGATCTTAGAGGATGATGAGCTTTGTGATGGGTGCACATTACTCATTTCTGACTCATTTTATCATTGTTCGGAATGTCGTTTTTTCCTTCACAAGAAATGTATTGAATTTCCAAAGAAGAAGTATTTTTGGTTTCATCTATGCGAAAGACCACTCGTCCTTGTCACCGATAACATCTTTAAATGTTCATATTGTGGCCGCATCTGCAATGGCTTTTATTACGAATGCCATGACTGTGGGGAACATTTGTGCCTCCAATGTCCAATTCCTCTTACTCTCACATGTGAAGGACATGAACATCCTCTCTCGTTTTTGTACCATTGTAAAGGGTTGTGCGGCAGCTGTAGTTACGAATTGGATGGGGAATACACATGCAAGATTTGCATATTTTCTCTGTGCTTTAATTGTGTCAGGCAACCAGGCAAAGTTCGAGACAAATGTGATGAGCATCATTTGACTCTTACATATAAAGATGACAATACTTATTCAGAAAGTCATTTTTGTGATATCTGCGAGGAAGACCGAAACCCAAACCATTGGTTCTATAATTGCAAAATTTGCAACACTTTGACTCATCCCCCTTGTGTCAATGGAAGAAGACTCTATGCAAACATCAAAGCTGGAAAAATCTACAATGGAGGAAACCATCCTCACCCTGTCAGATTTGTGAAGAACGTGTACTATTATCCGGAATGCTCGCATTGTAATGGTCCTTGTGGATATTTGTCTGTTGAGTGTTTGAAACCTGGATGTGGATATGTTGCTCATTGGCACTGTATTTGTCCGTCTGATTTGTCAGAAATATAGTTGTTGTTTAGATATAAAACGATGATAATGGTCGTCTATGGACATATATTTGTATTGTTACCATTTGTAATTTACCTGCGTTCGATTGTATGTACTCTTTTCCTCCATTTAAGATTAGGGAGGTTTTTAATGAGGCATACAATTCAAGTCTTATTTTAATAAAACTCTGTAGAAAAAAATGATTGTCTATGTACATATCTTTGTATTGTTATCATTTGTAATGCTTTGTTTGCTGTTAGTTTGTATTCAAAATTTTTAGCATAAGAGTGTTGCCCTCATCTTCTCATCTTATCTACTTCGATCGTCATATTTATTGCGGCTATCCGCCCTATGTCTATAGGGATGAACACTTTGAATTTGTCGCAACCACTGTAGTTTGTCATCTCCACCTCCCTTATTCTGTGTCTCTCTCCATGTACATGTATATAGATATCATTTCCAGGCGACAACATCAATCTCATGTCTAGCTGATTTGTAAAGTCCCAAGTGTTTTGGCAATTTGGGTTCTTGTTGGAATGTGGTTGCATAGTTCTCTATTCTGATTCTATAGAAACAAGGGATCATTTATTTTTTGACTGTAGGTTTATTAAAGAAGTTTGACATCTCATCCTATAAGATTGTGCTATTAAGCCTATTGTGGGAGGATGAGAAATACAACTTGACTGGATGCAGAGGCATGACAAGGAGAAGACACTGCAGGCACCATTATTCGCATAGCTTGGGGGGCGATGCTGTATTATATTTGGCAGGAAAGAAATAACAGATTGCATGGGAAAGGTAGTAGGAGTGCTCGAAATATTTTGATGCAAATTAAATCTGATGTTGGTATGAGGTTGCGAGGATGTAGTAAACTTGCTCATTCTTCTCCTTCTCTTCTTGTTTCTTGGAATTTAGTTTAAGTTTTTTTATTTTTTGAATTTATTGTAAAGTGAATTGGTTATTTTTTGATGGTTTTTTTATGGCTCTTTGGATGAAATAAAAATAAATATTTATCCAAAAAAAAACCTCTACAGTCGATATTAGAATTTTAATGCTAACCCCTAATGAAAAAAGAGTACTCACCTAAATTATACATTAATTACATCATCGGTTACAATATGTTCAATACAATCATCGTATTCAGAATAAAAAAATATAATTAATTGTTCGATAAATACCCAGTGTGTCAAATTATGGGCTGTCCTATTTGATGTATGAAGAATGAACTTAACATGAATATGATGATGCCGAAGAAACAAGCCTTTCGCCTCAACCAAGTTTTGTGCTGCTCACTTAGTTTAGAAACATATGGCAACTTCTTTAGATTTGATTGTAATTGTTTCTTTCTTGAGAATTTAGACTAATTTCTAAGTCTTGTAGTAGGTGAAAGTTGGTGGACTTTTTGACTTTATACTTGATGTCTTTATGAAAAAAAAATTGTGAATGCTTTTGCTTCTAACCAAATCCTCATTTTCTCTTGATTTTCGGTATTAGATAAAGAAGAATAAAGTTTGGTGTATCGTTTTGGGTCACTTTATAAATATCGATATATCAATAAGTGTAGGTATAGTCTAAAATGATATGTTATCGTCTCATTTATTATTATTATATGAATTTTGTTACCATATTGTATATAATAATTGAATGATGAAGCTCACATAGTGTAAGGTTGGTGACTTCCATGGTAAAGTTAAGTCTGGTAAGCCTATTTATGTTTACAAATACAATACGATGATATATGATTAGGGGTGTAAACGAGTTGAGTTGAGCTTGAGTAGTACTAAGCTCGCCTTGACTTGTTAAGATTTTGAGTTAAGTTCGAGTTTGAGTAACTTAAAACGAGACTGGAAAATCTAAGCTCGGTTCGACTCATTAAAAACTCGAATCGAGTTTGAGTTTTTTTCGAGCATAATCGAGCCAAGTATTGATCTATCTTTGCTCGTGTTAAACTCGAGTAACTCTTATCTCTCAAGTCTCATTTAAAGTCTAATGGAGAAAAAAACTTTGATACCCAAGTTTGTTAATTTTAGGTTTTAGTATGTTAATTTAGGATTTAAGGTTTATGCTTAGAGTTTAGATTTTAGGGTTTTATGTTTAGAAATTTAGATTTTAAATTATAGAAAATAAAAAATAGTATATTTATATTTTTGAGTAGCTTGTGAGCTTTTCGAGTTAGGTATCATGTAGCTCGACTTGTCAAGAACTCAGAGTTCGAGCCGAATTCAATCGAGTCAAGTTGTGATCGAACTTTAACCGAATCGAGCTCGAGTAACTTGCGATCTGTCCCGCCTCATTTACAACCCTATATATATGATAATACAAGATATGGTATGAATAGGAGCTTGCAGCTCTATTATGTTATGAAACATATAAAATGTGAACCATGGTTTTAAATGACTACTATGATAACAAGTGATGAGTGTTTGAATTTACATATATTTTATTAATAATTATTTTCCGTTGTCGATTTGATATTACTAATTTGGTTCTATTTTGATCATTTTCAGTGTAGGAACTTATTTTTCAGAACCAACAGAAAAGAGTGAATTCTGCATTTTTTTATCCATCATGACTGGAGTCATGGGCACGACATGGGGCACGACATTTTCTGACCTTGGTAGATTTAGATCGTCCAGTCAGCAACAACTTCTAGAAGGCAGTCCAGTCAGCATCTTCTAGAAGGATGAATTAAATTATCTCGGGAAATTATCTTAGGATTATCTTAGAAATTTAAGTTTAAAATTTGAATTATTTATATTTTAGATTATTTTTAGGATTTATCTTTTATTTATTTTTTTATTTTTAGGGTTTTAGAATAGTATAAATACCTCATATAGGTAAAGCTTGAGATGTACCTCATATTGTAAGAATCGTAAAGCACTTAACACCTTCAGTAACATTCTTGATTTTCTGAAATCAAGTATTGACAATCGGCTTTTCCTTTAATGATCTCGACGCCTTCATTTCAAAAAGTGCACGTTGAATTAAAGATTGTTTAGATTTATTGTTGGGAAAAAGAATCGGCTGGTAGCAAATTCGGCTTCCTGTGAACAAACTTAGTGGCGGTCCACTAAGGGAAATCAAGATCGGGTTTGATTCTCTATGAGACGCTATAACTCGAGTCAGGCTTTTCCAGTACTTAAAGTTGTATTGGCGCTAACGGCGATAGACGTGATTAGTCCAACAAAGACCAAATTCCGGAGATAGACTTGGGAGTATTGGTTTACCGAAGAGATAAGCAAGGTACAAGGGTTGGGCCTTGTAGACTGTAACTGGCATGAATCTTGAAGTAAAATCTATTTCAATGATCAATTTGGAATTGAGGCGAAGCGAAGCTTGAGGCTATATTCTTTAAATTTGTTACTTTCGAATATTTATTTAATTTCAGTTATTATTAGATTAAGATTATTTTTAGTTTTATAATATCAAACCCCATTTTCTAATTTATTGTTTTTTTTTGGATCAGGATCAATTCAATTCAACGTTGGAAATTTCTTAGTCCCTGTGGATCGATCCTACTTTCTCTATACTATTCTTTTATTTAATTTGAGAAATAAGAATTATTTATTTGACAATTCGACGCTTGTCAACAAGTATGAGAAGAAAAAGTAAAATCATTTATACAAACAACTACGATTGATTTGGATGGTTGATTTCTTTTATTCGAATTTTAATGATATTTATGATCTGATTTTCTTTTGGATCGGATAAGAAATTATAAAAAATGAGGATTTACCTCCAGGCTTATGATTTGTGGGAAGTTATTGGAATGGATAGGGATCGATCCACCACCCATTCTTACATTGGTTCGAATTAGGCAAAATAAAAAGAGTACCTAGAAACACAAAGTCATGTCTTGCACTCAAAATAAAGTTTCTGATGTCATTTTTATAAAGATGTCATTTACACATGACTTTATCTTTTAATTTATTATTATTTCTACGATGTTCGATAAAACTGAGTCACTTTTATAAAAAAAAATAATAATAGTTTAAAGGATAACGTCATATGCAAATGATATTATCTCAAAATAATTATAATTTAAGGAATAACGTCATGCGCATGTGGTGTTATCCTCAAACACTATAAACAATATCGTATTTTACAAAATAAACTCTCCTTCCCTTTCTATTCTTAATTATTTTATTAGAATCCAAAATTCTACCAAATTTGCCTGACATATCGAACAGTTGAGAAAATACTTTCTAATGATAAAATTTCCATCTCCAAAACCTTAACCACCGAGCTCAAGCATCAAAAGATCTATGGAAAATCTCATGAATATTGATATTTGAGGAAAATTTTCTCAAAATATTGCTCCTCTCACTTTATTTTTGAAATATTGATGATTTTACGGTGAATGAAAAATCAACACCTTTAGAATTCGACTTTAAACAATATAAGGGTGAAGACGAAACTAAAAGGCTTCAACTTTGACATCTCTACATGAATATTGCATGCAGTGCTAACACTGTTTCATCCTTACATTGTTTAAAATCGGTTTTTGAAAGTACTAATTTTAAAATTTATAATTGAAATTGTAATATAAAAATATCTTCTACAACTTATTTAAACTTTAATTTACATGATTTAAAATTTATAATTTTAAAATTTAAAATTATTTAAACTAAACTTTACGAGAGATTATACGGTGAACCTTATTCACCACGTCATCCATGGTCCAAGCAATCAGGACCATTGATCTTTAAATAACCACCTAATAACTACCCATCTACTAAGTCCATGTAAGAAAAAGGTGATGATTCACTTGGAAAAAAATTAAAATCAACGGTCCTGATTACTTGGGACCATGGATGACGTGGTGAATAGGGTTCACTGTATAATCAAACTTTACGCACATACAACTCAAATAATATTGAGAAGAAACTGATACAATATGATGATTAAAATATGGTATTTTGTTTGTTTAGATTATAATCTTGAGTAGGAAATGATATCATGTTTGTTGATTAATTCAGTCTATCTAATCTGCTCCCGGTTGCTTGGTTGCTTCCTAGAATGGATTGCAGAACATAACCATGGTAAAACGAAGGAAAATTGTATAGATATTAAAGAAGCAAGAAAAAAAAGAAGATGAATAGAAAATCCAATAAAAAATTTGTAGCGTGCATCTGTCGAATTCCTTCGTTGAGCGTCGACCTTCATTTGGTGGTTGATTTGTCGATTTCAATGGCTGAGCGTTGACCTTCGTGCATCGATTGAAGTACAAAACCAGCCTCTCCTCCTGCACTTGGAATCTTGTTCCATTCAGACGCTGATCTCTCCTGGTCCCTCCCCAATCAAGCTCAGAGAAAGGAGAAATGGAGTCGCAGCATTTCGGACATCAACATCCGCTGGTGTTGGATGACGAGCAGAACAACCGGAGTGAAGCGGATCGCTGCTCAAGGTGCGGTGAAGTGGTTTCGGGCCCATGTTTTAGCTGTGCCGAGTGTGGGTTTTACCTGCATAAAGCATGCGCGGAGGCACCCTCACAGATCAATCATCCTTTTCATCCGGATCACCCTCTGTGTCTTTTGCCAACTCCATCATATGAGGGAGGAAGGTTTATTTGCAGTTTTTGCGGTGAAATAGGTACGATGTTCGTTTATCACTGTTCTTGCAACATAGATTTACACATCAAATGTGCTTTGTTTACCTTAAACATTGCTGAAAACAATTTTGGAGATGTTAAAGATATTTCCATCAAAGATCCATCTTTTCCCACCCAAAATAGTAACAAAGAAGTTGAAAGTTCCAAGTGCTGTTGGTGTTGGGAACCCTTATCTGAATCTGCTTATTACTCTTTGGATGGTGGATTGAATCTGCATAAGAAGTGTGTTGAACTGTCTTTGGAAATTGATTATCCACTTGACCGAAATCATCTTCTTACTCTACAGTTCAGTGTTGAAAAACTCCCTTGCACTGTTTGTGGTGACACTGATAGATTGGGATTTGGTTATTGTTGTTCAGTTTGTAATATCTCCATTCACGTGGGATGTCTGTCACCTCTTCCTGTGGAAGATGTAGGTCACAAACACCCATTCACAGTTTTTCTAAGACAAATGCCCTTCACTTGTGATGCATGTGGTGTGGAGGGAAACTCTGTTCCCTACGCCTGCTCAAATTGCAACCTTTTGGTCCATAAGAAATGCATTTCGTTGCCACCCATCATCAAATTCACTTGGCATGAACACCCTCTTTTTCACTCCTATTTCATTAGAAGAGATAACTCCAAATTAAAGAATTGGGATTGTGTATTTTGTCTTGATGAGGTGAATACGAAGCATGGGAGTTATTACTGTTCAGAGTGTCATTTTCTTCTTCATGTAAATTGTGCTACAATGAACAAAGATTCTTACTACGTAATAGAGTCAGTTGAAAAGTTCTATGAGAACCGAGAATTGTCCGAGGAATCTCATATCGTCATTGAAAGAGATATGGATGAAGTAGCCACTAAAATCAAACATTTCAGTCATGAACATGACTTAATGTTAAGTGACAAGATCTTAGAGGATGATGAGCTTTGTGATGGGTGCACATTACTCATTTCAGAATCATTTTACCATTGTGTGGAATGTCGTTTTTTCCTTCACAAGAAATGTGTTGAATTTCCTAAGAAGAAGTATTTTTGGTTTCATCCATGCGACAGACCATTCATCCTTGTCACAGATAACATCTTCAAATGTTCATATTCTACCCGCATCTGCAACGGCTTTAGCTATGAATGCCATGAATGTGGGGACCATTTGTGCCTCCAATGTCCAACTCCTCTTACTCTTACATGCGAAGGTCATGAACATCCTCTCTCTTATTTATACTCTTGTAGAGGGTTGTGCGGCAGCTGTAGTGACGAAATAGATGGGGCATACACATGCAAGATTTGCAAATTTTCTCTGTGTTTTAATTGTGTCAGGGAACCAAGCAAAGTCAGAGACAAATGTGATGAACATCATTTGGCTCTTACATATAAAGATGACAATACTTATTTAGAAAGTCATTTTTGTGATATCTGCGAAAAAGAACGAAACCCAAGCCATTGGTTCTATAATTGCACAATTTGCGACACTTCTGCTCACCCCCCTTGTGTCAATGGATTAGGAGTATATGCAAACATCAAAGCGGGAAAAATCTACATTGGAGGAAACCATCCTCACCCTCTCAGATTTGTGAAGAACGTGTACTATTATCCGGAATGCTCGCATTGTAATAATCCTTGTGTTAGTTTGGCTCTTGAGTGTCTGGAACCGGGATGTGGATATGTTGCTCATTGGAAATGTATTTGTCCGTCTGATTTGTCAGAAATATAGTTGTTGTTTAGATATAAAACGATGATAATGGTTGTCTATGGACATATGTTTGTATTGTTACCGTTTGTAATTTACCTTCCCTGATTGTATGTATTCTTTTCCTCCATTTAAGATTAGGAAGGTTTTTAACGAGGCATGTAATTCAAGTCTTGTTTTAATAAAATTTTGCTTACGCCTGATTTTGTATTTTTAGTATCTTCACTTTAAATAATAGGTTTAAGGTTTAGGGTTTAGAGTTAAAGGTTAAAGATTGTGGTTAGGGCTTAATAATTTTAGGGTATAGAGTTTAGAATATAAAAAATAAAGGTTAAAGTCTAAAATTCAATTTTTAGTAAGGGATGTAAAAGAAAAACGATTAGGGAGTAAATAACTTTTACTTGGCATTGTAGTACCTGATTACTGGTTGACTGTTGTGTTGAACGTCCTAACAGAAGAAGCAACTTCTTCGGTTGCATTTGGCGCCAATGTTAACAGATTTGGTTCTCCTTGCTTCTTCCAACTTTCACATTATACTCTTGTTCATTCAACTATAAATAATGACCTTTGTATCCAATGTAATCAGGCTTTTCATCAATAAAGATCAGTTGCATAATTTTTCTATTTTCTCAATTCTTTATAAGTTCTATCATGTTGTAGTTTAATATATATAATTTGTGTGACCAACTTAACAAAAATACAAGTAGAGACAGATTCATAATTTTATGTAAGGAGGCAAGCTATCAAGAAATTATATTAAAAATATAAAGTGTAAAATTATAAAAATTTAAAGAGTGAAAAATTAAATTATCAATAAAAAAATATATAATATTAAAAAAAAACTTAAGATTTTTGAATAGTTTTCGCCTATCCTAACATCGTACCCTCTAAGTCCGTTCTTTGTCTTTGCATGATTTTTTCATCTTTTATTTCGATTTTTTTGTAATGATTTTTTCAATAAACCTCTACGTTAACGATTATCTGTTATATCATCATACCATTAAAGAATTAACAACAAAATATTGAAAACAAATTAATATTTTAATATTAAATTTAGACTAATTAAAAATCTAATACCAAAATAATTTATCTATATTTTAATGATATCTAGTTTATTCATATTAACAAAAACTCATCCAACTAACGTGACAAGGTGATCGTTTAGTTAATGATAAGTTGCAGGGCCGACTGTGAGGGGAGTACCCGAGCGGCCACTCAAGGCCTCCAATCAGTTTAGGTACCTAAATTTAATTATTTATATTTTTAAAACTTATTTTTATAATTTATTAAATTAAGTAATTTAATAATTAAAATTATTTATTTAGATAAATAAATAAATAAATATAACAAAGAAAATAATGTGTTTAAAATATCAAATTAATTGTTTAAACTAATGATATAAATAAAATTCTTTTTATGTCATTTTTGATGCCTAAAACTAAAAAATAAATTTTAAGCCTTAATTCTAAACCATAAATTTTAAACATTACACCAAACCTTAAACTTTAATCTTAAAATACAATTTTAAATTCTAAATCTATTTTTTATTGTTAGTTCATAAATAAGACACTAAAAAATAAAAACATTTAATTTTCGTTAAAGGTCCCGAAAATTTTTAAGATGATCCTAATAAATTATAAAACTAAATAAAAAAACATTTTTTACTTGCTGACGTGTAATTATCGTAATCAATTTAGATTTTTCACTTAATTGATTTTTTATTTAAATCTCTCGTATATTAAAATATAAATATTTTATTAAATCCACATACTATAATTAGTGACATATTAAATTATGTTTAAATTTAATATGATGGAGATTTTTTTATAAAAAAATCATCTTATATTGATTGATTTTGTTTTTAGTATAATTAAAGAGTTTATTTTATTCAAGTCTTAATCAACTTTTTTAATAGTCTTAATCAAATTGAGATCACAATAGTGAGGAGGAAACAATGTTATGCTTGTTGACGGACGCAATGCCTACCTAACCTTCTAGAATTTGTTAGACATAGATGACAATATGACCCGAAATTGTTAGGTTTTGATCCGACTTAATAAAGGTAAGTTTTTTTAAAAAATTAAGTTTAAATTGGGTCGAATTATTGAAAAAATAAAATTGTGTCAGTTCAGTGTTAAGTGTTATAATTTACTGTTTTTAGTTCTTTTTTACTCATGTTTATTGCTTTACTTAAGCATTTAATTAGTTACAATTCCATATTTTCATGCATTTTCATTAGTTGTCACCTTAGATCACTGTTTTGTTATTTTTGGTTAATTTCGGTAGAAAAGATGTTGCTGTTGGGTTTATTTCTTTGTTTTGCAGAAAGAGTTCTTTGATGGAGAGCTATCCATAGAAAGAAATTATGAAAGATGGAGTCAATGGAGAAAAATATGAAAAGCTTGGATGATTGAATAAAGAAGGAAATAAAGGATTTGAATAATATATAATTTGGATTTATTATTTCATAATTATTTTCAATTATAAATTATTCTATCATCAAAGAGTATCCATCATCTCCATATAAGGAGTTGGCCGATCACCATAGAAGATGATCCGATCGTGGGAGAGAAGTACACAAAGGGGTTGCCGAATTCTCCTTTTTATTTTCTTGTTTACTCGAGTGATGAGAGATTATTTTAGGATATTCTGCCCAGCCATGAACTAATCTTAAGTTGGTTTGGGTTATTCTTATGTTATGAATACTTAGTTTGATTTTTATCAAATGTTTGGTGTGTTCTAAATTGAGGTTTACCTACTCTTGGCAATTAAATTTGTTTACGAGAGAATCGAGAGAGGACTCGATAAACGATTTATTTATCCAGATTCAAGAGGATTGGATTCACGAAACGAGTAGGTATGGTTCGATCCAAGTGCGAAAGAACTAATCCGGCTTAGGGATAAGTGCAGGATTTCAACGGCTAAGAAAAGTTATGCTTTGCCAACCTCAAGGATAGTCGCTCAAATTGCCCAGGTAATTCCCTCGTCGCCATTTCCCAAACAATCTACGAATTGACAATTCAGAGAAATACCATAAGCAATCGATTGGGCCCAATTGCCGGAGCAAGTTGGGTGGTGCGAGCACCCATTCACGAAGAAGAAATCATTCGACAGACATTCATAATTCGGAATAACCTAGTCACGCCTCTCTCATCGATTGCTCCAATCTATTTTACTTATTTGTTTTGTTATTTTAATATCAATTCTATAAAACAATTGTGTCTTTATTTTCAGTGCAAGAAATTAAAGTTCGGAAGAAGCACCAATCTCTGTGGATACGACACTTTTTATACTATAACTTGAACGTGTATACTTGCACGCAATTGCGAAGTACTTTTACAGACAACACTCGGGTTTAGATTTAAGATCAAAATTCTTCAACTCAATTTAATATATATATATATTATTTTTATATGTAATATTTAATATTTTTATAATTTTTTTAGTCAGGTCAGATTTAGTCATATTTTTTATTAAAATATTAAAGTCGGGTTGGATTATAATTCTTATTAAATTATATCAGATCAAGAATAAAATATATTAAGATCGAATTAGGACAAATGATTTAAATTTCGGGACAGAATTAAGACAACTAAAAATTCACTTTGACCCAACCCGTTGCTATCTATAATCTTAAATAACTATGATTAGCATCAGGGATTTTGATGATTACTCATTATTGTATTTTGATTAACCATAATGAGATGAACACGTTATTTCGATTAATTATAAATATAATTTTAATATAATTATTATATTTTTAGTTATATCAGTTTAATTAAATTATCAAACGTTAAAAATATTTTTTTATAGTACGATGATCAATAAAATTTATATAATTATATATCTTATTGATACAATTACATCGCAATCAAGAAGCAAAATAATTGGATTAATCAATCTAAAGATTTTTAGAACCCAAAACAAAGAGAAAAAAAATTCTATGGAAATAAGCATACCAATAAAATTCAGAAGCTTCTTGTCTTTGTCCAAACGAGAAGCATAACGAAGAAAGAAAGAAGTTGTAGACGATCCAAACTGTCGTGCAAAAAGTATCGCTACCCAGGACTGATTTCATCGGCAAACGACCATCAACCGAGTGTGGATAAATCTTTTCAAGTGACCACCGACAAAAAACATAAATCAGAAAACTAGCATCAATTGAATATTTGTGTGAACAATAATCGATCACTAGGGTATGCTGAAACATGCCACAAAGACAGATGAATCAAATCACAAAACAAAAACAAAAACCTGTCTTTAAAAGAAAAACGTATCACAAGGACAGAAACAATGTGCTATAAAAGCAGAGATTCTTATTAAAATACAAAACAAAAACAAAAAAAAATAATAGATTCTAACAATCAATACTAAGATTGATTGCCGACCACCGATTAAAAGGATTGATCAAAGAGGAGCGGCTATGAAAATTATTTTAAGAGAAGATGAGCGGCTAGGGTTTTTCAATGTAATTATTTTCTTTAATCATTCAATCAAATTATGATCGGTTGAAAAAAATAATACAATATGAAGATTAAAATATGGTATTTTGTTTGTTTAGATTATAATCTTGAGTAGGAAATGATATCATGTTTGTTGATTGACTCGGTCTATCTAATCTGCTCCCAATTGCTTGGTTGCTTTCTAGAATGGGTTACATAACATAACCATGGTAAAACGAAGGAAAATTATATAAATATTAAAGAAGCAAGAAAAAAAAGAAGATAAATAGAAAATCCAATAAAAAATTTGTAGCGTGCATCTGTCGAATTCCTTTCACGTTATTAGTTATTTTTAATGCAACGTCATGCATTACCCCAAGGGGGAATTTAAAAATGTGACCTTCATTTGGTAGTTGATATGTTGATTTCAATGGCTGAGCGTTGACCTTCGTGCATCGATTGAAGTACAAAACCAGCCTCTCCTCCTGCACTTGGAATCTTGTTCCATTCAGACGCTGATCTCTCCAGGTCCCTCCCCAATCAAGCTCAGAGAAAGGAGAAATGGAGTCCAAGCATTTCGGACATCAACATCCGCTGGTGTTGGATGACGAGCAGAGCAACCGGAGTGAAGCGGATCGCTGCTCAAGGTGCGGTGAAGTGGTTTCGGGCCCATGTTTTAGCCGTTCCGAGTGTGTGTTTTACCTGCATAAAGAATGTGCTGAGGCACCCTCACGGATCAATCATCCTTTTCACCCTGATCACCCACTTTGTCTTTTGCCAAGTCCATCATATAAGGGAGGAAGGTTTCTTTGCAATTTTTGCGGTGAAAGAGGTACGATGTTCGTTTATCACTGTTCTTGCAACATAGATTTACACATCAAATGTGCTTTGTTCACCTTAAACATTGCTGAAAACAATTTTGGAGATGTTGAAGATATTGCCATCAAAGATCCATCTTTTCCCACACAAAATAGTAACAAAGAAGTTGAAAGTTCCAAGTGCTATTGGTGTTGGAAACCCTTATCTGAATCTGCTTATTACTCTTTGGATAGTGGATTTAATCTGCATAAGAAATGTGTTGAACTGTCTATGAAAATTGATTATCCACTTGACCGAAACCATCTTCTTACTCTACAGTTCAGTGATCATAAACTCCCTTGCACTGTTTGCGGTGACACATATCTGTATGGACTTAGTTATTGTTGTTCACTTTGTAATATCTCCATTCACGTGGGATGCCTGTCACCTCTGCCTGTGGAAGATGTGGGTCACAAACACTCATTCACGGTTATTCTAAGACAAATGTCCTTCACTTGTGATGCATGTGGAGTGGAGGGGAACTCTGTTCCCTACTTGTGCTTGAATTGCAACCTTTTGGTCCATAAGAAATGCATTTCATTGCCACCCATCATCAAATTCATTTGGCATGAACACCCTCTTTTTCACTCCTATTTCATTAGAAGAGATAACTCCAAGTTAAAGAATTGGGATTGCGTATTTTGTCTTGATAAGGTGAGTACGAAGCATGGGAGTTATTACTGTTCAGAGTGTCATTTTCTTCTTCATGTAAATTGTGCTACAATGAACAAAGATTCTTACTACGTAATAGAGTCAGTTGAAAAGTTCTATGAGAACCGAGAATTGTCCGAGGAATCTCATATCGTCATTGAAAGAGATATGGATGAAGTAGCCACTAAAATCAAACATTTCAGTCATGAACATGACTTAATGTTAAGTGACAAGATCTTAGAGGATGATGAGCTTTGTGATGGGTGCACATTACTCATTTCAGAATCATTTTACCATTGTGTGGAATGTCGTTTTTTCCTTCACAAGAAATGTGTTGAATTTCCTAAGAAGAAGTATTTTTGGTTTCATCCATGCGACAGACCATTCATCCTTGTCACAGATAACATCTTCAAATGTTCATATTCTACCCGCATCTGCAACGGCTTTAGCTATGAATGCCATGAATGTGGGGACCATTTGTGCCTCCAATGTCCAACTCCTCTTACTCTTACATGCGAAGGTCATGAACATCCTCTCTCTTATTTATACTCTTGTAGAGGGTTGTGCGGCAGCTGTAGTGACGAAATAGATGGGGCATACACATGCAAGATTTGCAAATTTTCTCTGTGTTTTAATTGTGTCAGGGAACCAAGCAAAGTCAGAGACAAATGTGATGAACATCATTTGGCTCTTACATATAAAGATGACAATACTTATTTAGAAAGTCATTTTTGTGATATCTGCGAAGAAGAACGAAACCCAAACCATTGGTTCTATAATTGCACAATTTGCGACACTTCTGCTCATCCCCCTTGTGTCAATGGATTAGGAGTATATTCAAACATCAAAGCTGGAAATATCTACAATGGAGGAGAGCATCCTCACCCTCTCAGATTTGTGAAGAACGTGTACTATTATCCGGAATGCTCGCATTGTAATGCTCCTTGTGAAACTTTGGCTCTTGAGTGTCTGGAACCTGGATGTGGATATGTTGCTCATTGGAAATGTATTTGTCCGTCTGATTTGTCAGAAATATAGTTGTTGTGTAGATATAAAACGATGATAATGGTTGTCTATGGACATTTTTTTATTGTTATCATTTGTAATTTACCTACCCTGATTGTATGTACTCTTTTCCTCCATTTAAGATTAGGGAGATTTTTAACGAGGCATATAATTTAAGTCTTGTTTTAATAAAATTTTGCTTAAAAAATGATCGTCTATGTACATATTTTTATATTATTATTATTTGTAATTTACCTACCGCGATTGTATATATTCTTTTCTTCCATCTAAATAGCAAAACATCCCCCCCTCCTCAAACCATGTCATTTGAGTGATTGAATATTACCAAGTGGGTTTGCATTCTTCTCTGGTTTTGCATGAAGCTTCCCAACACAAGAACATACTAGCAGCCAGCAGGGACAATATTCACTGTCATGATCAACTCAACGGACTAAATGGATGACAAAACCAGGTTTATAGTATCAGCAGGCAGCAGTTCTGGGATGATGGCGAAGTAGTGTGCTAATCGTCTTATGCCTGATTTTGTTTTTTTTAGTGCCTTCACTTTAAATAACATGTTTAAGGTTTAGGGTTTAAAGTTAAAGGTTAAGGGTTGCGGTTAGAGTTTAGGAAATTAGGAGTAGGTGATAATTTTAACGTATAGAGTTTAGAATATAAAAAATAAAAGTTAAAATCTAAAATTCAATTTTTAATAAGAGATGTAAAAGAAAAAACGATTATGGAGTAAATGACTTACTTGACAATGTAATACCTGATTACTGGTTGACTGTTGTGTTGAACGTCCTAACAGAAGAAGCAACTCCTTCGGTTGCATTTGGCGCCAATGTTAACAGATTTGGTTCTCCTTGCTTCTACCAGCTTTCACATTATACTCTTGTTCATTCAACTATAAATAATGACGACCCTTGTATCCAATGTAATCAGGCTTTTCATCAATAAAGATCAGTCGCATAATTTTTCTATTTCCTCAATTCTTTACATGTTCTATCATGTTGTAGTTTAATATATATAATTTGTGTAAACAACTTAACAAAAATATAAGTAGAGACAGATTCATAATTTTATGTAAGGAGACAAGCTATCAAGAAATTATATTAAAAATATAAAGTATAAAATTATAGAAATTTAAAGAGTGCAAAATTAAATTATCAATAAAAAATATATAATGATGAAAGTAAAGAATATAACCTAATTGTTACGTCGCATTCTTCACCAGCATTGGTTTCGTTTCTACCTGGTCTTGGTCTCCAAGTCCAGTGTTTCGATTTTTCGTTTCAAGACATCCAATTGTCTCATCAGATTTCGCTCAAGTGACCTTCTGTGATTGCCGATCGGAGAGAGTTCTTTCTACACGAGAGGCCAAGACGACGAAATTTATTTATGTCTGACAATGGGGTTTCAGATATGAGGAATGGTCCTGGGTCAGAGATGGCAGTTCACCAAGGAAGAGATTTAGCGCATATGGATCTTGATAGTGGGGCGGACATGGAAAAAACAATAGGGTTATCGTCTAGAGACGGTGATATCATGTTACCGTCAGTGGTGGCGTCTGGGCTGAAAAGTAGACAAGAACCTATTGATATTGGGAAGAGAGTTTCTTTTCGAGATGCTGCGATGCGTTCCGCTGAAAGTAATAAGGAGGATAATTTTCTAAAGTCGTTGGAAGTGGAATTAGCCAATGACGATATTATTATTAGCAGAGATGGTCCGGTTCCTGATATTCGATTTTCCGATAGGGTTCATAAGCAGATTGATTCAAAGTTGGCAAAGGCGATGATAGTAAGACTCTTGGGGCACTCAATTGGACTCAGGGCTTTGAAGAATAGAATACAGGCACTATGGAATCCGATGGGAGATTTCTCGATCATTGATCTAGATAACGATTATTACTTGATCAAGTTTAGTCTTGATACGGACTATGACAAGGTAATTTCTGGTGGCCCATGGATGATTTACGGAAGCTACTTGACTGTCCAGCCTTGGTCGAGGGAGTTTTCGACAGCTGAAGATCATCCTAAACAGATTTTGGCATGGGTAAGACTGCCTGGATTACCCTATCGCTATTATTCGAAACATTTGTTTAATGCAATTGCAGGACTAGTTGGAGAGGTTATTCGGGTTGATTTTAACACGATGGAGGGTCGTCGAGGGAGGTTTGCACGGCTTGCGGTTATGGTGAGGCTGGACCAGCCACTACTACCTGGTATGTTAATTGATGGTAGGTTCCAACGGATAGAATATGAAGGTTTGTCGTTGATTTGTTTTGGATGTGGGAAGTACGGACATACTAAGGAATTATGTGCGGAAGTTCAGAAGCAGGAGGCACAACCCAAAATTGTGGAACCAACACCAAAAGCTGCTGAGATGTATGGGCCGTGGATGCAGGTGGAGAAACGACGACGGGGAACCCAACGAATTGCTAAGGGAAAAAACTCTTCTGATTCGAGGGCTGCTAAGTTGACGGGTTCGCGATTTGCTGTGTTGAATGTTGGAATAGATAATATGACGGTAGAAGAGCAAACTTCGACGCAAGGGATTGGCCAGGCCCCAATTCCTAGGGTCGATCATAGTCCTAGTTCAAAGAGGGTAATGAAAGGTAAAGAGGTTGTGGTGGTTCATGAGCCATCTGTGAATAAGGGTACACAACAGGTTCAAATCATCGCGGACATAGCAAGACCATCTAATGTTGTTCCTCTTATGGAAGCTACTGGGTCGCAAATGAATGCGGATGAGATGATCACAAAAGCAGTGATTGACAATTCTAAGGCAAATAATGAGCAGGAACAAGTTAAGAGTTTGCAGGTCACCAGTATTGGTAATGAGACACAAAGCACGGTGCAGAATGTTCCTTCTAAGTTGCCTACGGAAAAACATACGGTTATTCGTATTGCGGATGAAAATCAGAAACGGGTCTTAAAAGATAATAATGGAAAACCAGCGTTAGGTTTGATTCGTAAAATAAGCAAGACATATGCTCGTAGTGGCACTATTCCAAGCCCTTTGGTTCGCAAGAACGGAAAGGCGAAAAAGATTGATGGGAAACACCAAGCGATGGAAGTTACGCAATGGATAAATATAGTCTCAAATGAACTATCTACAAAGCAAGCAAGTCTGGATCTGTCCGTTAGGTCGAGGGGTTCAGAGACAGCTAAGAAGGGTGAAATTCGATGGACTACGAACGAGTCATTTGAGGGAACGATGTAAGCGGGGATTCAGTGAGTTTGAGCTTCTTTATGCTTATTTTAATGATTAAAATCATGTGTTGGAATACTCAAGGCACTCTTGGCCTTGACTTTAATCGTTATTTTAGATTATTGGTTAGTGTGCAGTTACCGGATATGATTGCAATCTTTGAGCCTCGAATAAGTGGGGATAAAGCTGATAGTTTCATTCGTCGCTCGGGGTTTGATTATTCATACAGAGTAGAAGCAAATGGTTTTTCAGGAGGCATATGGGTCCTTTGGAAGGAGGGGATTATGTTTGATGTTCTTACTGTTTCAAACCAGTTTGTACATGGAATTGGTGTGGATTCTAGATCAAATGTACAATTCCAAGCTACGTTTGTGTATGCAAGCCCAGAGTGGGGTAAACGTCGATTCCTCTGGGATCAACTTGAGGTCCTGGATCCAGGGCCTGGAATGCCGTGGTTGGTTGGTGGAGACTTTAATGCTATAGTAAGTTCTGATGAGCGGTCAAGTGGATCGACTCGGAGAGTGGGGACTTACGCGCAGTTTAGTGAGTTTATCTTCCGGACGGGGCTTATTGATATGGGTTTCAGTGGTCCACGCTTTACTTGGCAGAGGGGTAACTTGAGTCAAAGGCTTGATCGCTTCCTTTGTAATGCAAAGTGGTATGATTTTTTTGCGTCTTCAAATGTCCTGCATCTACCTTTGATGGGGTCTGATCATCGTCCAATTTTATTGGTGACTGAGGCGGATAGGAATCGAAATGGTCAACGGCCTTTCCGGTTTGTGTCAGCATGGAATGATCACCCAGATTTTAAGCGGTTATTACATGAGAGCTGGGATAGCAATATAAATGTGTTTGATAGCCTTTTTTCATTTCAGGAAAAAAGTCGTCAATGGAATAAGGATGTGTTTGGCCATATTGGGAAAAAAAAGAGGCGACTTCTTACCCGAATCGGGGGAATTGAGAGAGCTATTGATAGAAGACATAATCCGTTTCTCTTAGACTTAGAGATCAAACTGAAATCTGAGTTGAATGTTGTCCTTGAGCAGGAGGAAAGCTTATGGTTTCAAAAGTCTCGGAGTAAATGGCTTGACCAAGGTGACCGTAATACAAAATTTTTCCACTCCACCATCCTTAATCGGAGGAGGCGCAATACTATTCGCATGCTTCGCCTAGATGACGGAAGTTGGTGCTCGGAGTCAACCGTTTTAAAGGATCATGCTACCGATTTTTTCTCAAAGCTTTACACTGCTGAACCGGTTGTCAATTTGGACCGTAATGATTTGAGTGAACATTCACAGGTGTCCGAGAGCCAGCAAAGGCTATTGTTACGGGATGTATCGCCAGCTGAAGTCCGTGCAGTTATATTTTCGATGAATCCGCATAAAGCACCAGGTATTGATGGCTTTCATGCGGGGTTTTTTCAGAGGAATTGGGATGTTGTAGGGCAGTCGGTGGTGTCTTTTGTTCGAGAGTTCTTTGCGACTGGAAATCTAGGCGACATCACTAACCAAACCTTACTTGTATTAATTCCTAAAGTTGCTAAACCAGAGAGTATTAAACAATTTAGACCTATCAGCTTGTGCACGATATTGTACAAAGTTATTACTAAGATTCTGGTTAATAGACTTAAGCCTCTGTTACCGAACTGGATATCTTCAACTCAGTCAAGTTTTGTACCAGGACGTCATATCACGGATAATATTATTCTAGCTCAAGAGGTAATTCATACGATGGGAAAGAAGAAAGACTCCAAACCTTGGATGGCGATTAAGGTTGATTTGGAAAAAGCCTATGATAGATTAAGTTGAGATTTTATAGAAAGCTCTCTTTATGGGTTAGGACTTCCTGACCGTTTTATTTGGTGGATTTTAAAATGTATAACTTCGGTTACTACAAGAATTATCTGGAATGGAGAGATGACAGATTCGTTTCAGCCTTCCCGCGGGGTGAGACAGGGGGATCCGCTTTCACCTTATTTATTTGTCATTTGTATGGAGCAGTTAGCGAAGGCGATTGATCGGCGAATCCTTGATGGACAATGGAAGCAGATTCAGCTTTCTCGTGGTGGCCCAGGCTTGTCGCACTTGTTTTTCACAGATGATCTGGTATTATTTACGGAGGCGTCGTTGAAGTAGGCTAAAATTGTTCAGGAAATCCTCCAGGATTTCTGTATGTCGTCAGGACACCGAGTTAGTGTTTCTAAAACCCAAATATTCTTTTCTAATAATTACAGCTTAGAGCAAAAACAAAACATAGCGAACCATTTTGGGTTTGAGATAGTGGATGATTTGGGAAGTACTTGGGTGTGCCGCTTCTACATAAGCGCGTTACATGGGCCACTTACCAATATCTGATAGAGAATATTGATCAACGTTTATCGGGTTGGAAAGCAAAATCATTGGCATTAGCCGGGAGAATTACTCTAGCGAAGGCTGTGTTACAGGCTATACCAATTTATACAATGCAAACTACCTGGCTGCCTAAAGGTATTTGTGATGAAATTGAGAAACGTGTTCGTCGTTTTGTTTGGGGTATAACACCAGACCATAATGCTATTAATCTTGTAAAATGGGATATTGTAAAAAAGCCATCAAATATGGGAGGTTTAGGTTTTCGTGATGTGCAGAACCAAAATTGTGCTTTCCTAATGAAGGTAGGATATCACTTGGTTTGTAGTAAGGACAAGCTATGGGTCCAGGTACTAAGGGATAAGTATAAATGGATTGGAGAATTGCCTAGTGAAATTTATCGACGAAACTCCTCGAGGCTTTGGCAAGGTGTGAGTCATTGTTGGGAAGCAATAAAGCAAAGCATGTGTTGGCAAGTTTGTAATGGGTGGAAAGTTGATTTTTGGTGGGACGTGTGGTTAGATGGAAGAGAGCCTTTAGCGACAAAATACCTTCTACCCGGTGATCCTCCTCACGTGAGTGTTGCTAGCATGCTAACGGTAACAGGGGCTTGGGATTGGAGCAAGCTTGCGTTGGCATTGCCTCGCGAGTCCTTGGATCAGCTGGCAAGCGTTGTTCCGCCACATGCTGGATTTGGGAATGACTCGCTAGTTTGGAGATGGACTGAAACACGTATATTCTCAACCGCATCAACCTATCATACTCTAGGGCCAGAGGTGCTCCTTGAGGAGGATTCATGGAAGTTCATTTGGCGTCTTCCGGTTCCACAACGGATCAGAACTTTTTTATGGTTGTTAAACCATGATAGGTTGATGACGAACAAGGAAAGAACCCGTCGACATTTTGGTAACAGCAGCCTATGCCCTGTGTGCGGTGTAGAAGATGGGGATATAAACCATGTGTTGAGAACGTGTAGACGGGCGAGGCAGGTTTGGGATAAGCTGGTGCCGCAAAACCTATGGCGTAGCTTTTTTAACGGAAGTAATCGCGATTGGTTACAAGCCAACTTAAAGAGTAATAGTAATTGGTGGACGATTTTGTTTGCAACAACTTGCTGGATCCTTTGGAAGAGACGATGTGTTTTTGTGTTTGATAATGGAAGAGAATTAGTTGGTAACGTTGTGGATTACTGTGTATCGTATGTAAAAGAAATTATGGTTGCTATGGAATTCGCAAACAACAGCAGCGAAGAGGGTTGTGTAAACAATGGTGCCGACCGGATGAAGGATGGGTTAAAGTTAATACGGATGGAGCGGTGGGAGGAAATCCGTTGGTTGCAACCGCTGGAGGAATCATACGGGACGCCGACGGTGAATGGATTCGTGGTGTTGGGCGGCGTATTGGTCGTTGCTCGGTGATCTGCGCAGAATTGTGGGCTGCTTTTGACGGTTTAACATTAGCATGGGAATTAGGGTACCGTAAGGTGGCGCTTGAACTTGACAGCACTACAGCCGTGGCCTTGATACAAGGGTTGTTGGTTGACATCGCCCATCGCAATCTTGTTCTTCTGATTAATGAGCTGATTGTACGTGCATGGGACGTTAGGATTGTGCATGCGGGAAGAGAGGCTAATGGAGTAGCAGATATGTTGGCTAAGATCATGCGAAATACTGAGGATTTAGTGCGAGTGTTCTTGGAACCACCTAATGCAGTTCGGATTTTACTTGATCGGGACAAGTTCATAGGTTTGGCTTGATGTTTTAGGGGTTTAAGTTTTGCTTAAATTTGTTTAATGCCGTTACGAGTAATCTTTTCCTCCATTTAGGTTTAGGGAGGTTTTTAACGAGGCTCGTAGTTGCATTCCTTTTTACATCAAAAAAAAAATAAAAAATATATAATATTAAAAAAAAAACTTAAGATTTTTGAATAGTTTTCGCCTATCCTAACATCGTACCCTCTAAGTCCGTTCTTTATCTTTGCATGATTTTTTCATCTTTTATTTCGATTTTTTTGTAATGAATTTTTCAATAAACCTCTACGTTAACGATTATCTGTTATATCATCGTACCATTAAAGAATTAACAACAAAATATTGAAAACAAATTAAAATTTAATATTAAATTTAAACCAATTAAAAATCTAATACCAAAATAATTTATCTATATTTTAATGATATCTAGTTTATTCATATTAACAAAAACTCATTCAACTAACGTCACAAGGTGATCGTTTAGTTAATGATAAGTTGCAGGGCCGGCTGTGAGGGGAATACCCGAGCGGCCACTCAAGGCCTCCAATCAGTCTAGGTACCTAAATTTAATTATTTATATTTTTAAAACTTATTTTTATAATTTATTAAATTAAGTAATTTAATAATTAAAATTATTTTTTTAGATATATAAATAAATAAATATAACAAAGAAAATAATGTGTTTAAAATATTAAATTAATTGTTTAAACTAATGATATAAATAAAATTCTTTTTATGTCATTTTTGATGCCTAAAACTAAAAAATAAATTTTAAGCTTTAATTCTAAATCATAAATTTTAAACATTGCATCAAACCTTAAACTTTAATCTTAAAATACAATTTTAAATTCTAAATCTATTTTTTATTGTTAGTTCATAAATAAGACACTAAAAAATAAAAACATTTAATTTTCGTTAAAGGTCCCGAAAATTTTTAAGATGATCCTAATAAATTATAAAACTAAATAAAAAAATATTTTTTACTTGCTGACGTGTAATTATCGTAATCAATTTAGATTTTTCACTTAATTGATTTTTTATTTAAATCTCTCGTATATTAAAATATAAATATTTTATTAAATCCACATACTATAATTAGTGACATATTAAATTATGTTTAAATTTAATATGATGGAGATTTTTTTATAAAAAAATCATCTTATATTGATTGATTTTGTTTTTAGTATAATTAAAGAGTTTATTTTATTCAAGTCTTAATCAACTTTTTTAATAGTCTTAATCAAATTGAGATCACAATAGTGAGGAGGAAACAATGTTATACTTGTTGACGGACGCAATGCCTACCTAACCTTCTAGAATTTGTTAGACATAGATGACAATATGACCCGAAATTGTTAGGTTTTGATCCGACTTAATAAAGGTAAGTTTTATTTTAAAAAATTAAGTTTAAATTGGGTCGAATTATTGAAAAAATAAAATTGTGTCAGTTCAGTGTTAAGTGTTATAATTTACTGTTTTTAGTTCTTTTTTACTCATGTTTATTGCTTTACTTAAGCATTTAATTAGTTACAATTCCATATTTTCATGCATTTTCATTAGTTGTCACCTTAGATCACTGTTTTGTTATTTTTGGTTAATTTCGGTAGAAAAGATGTTGCTGTTGGGTTTATTTCTTTGTTTTGCAGAAAGAGTTCTTTGATGGAGAGCTATCCATAGAAAGAAATTATGAAAGATGGAGTCAATGGAGAAAAATATGAAAAGCTTGGATGATTGAATAAAGAAGGAAATAAAGGATTTGAATAATATATAATTTGGATTTATTATTTCATAATTATTTTCAATTATAAATTATTCTATCATCAAAGAGTATCCATCATCTCCATATAAGGAGTTGGCCGATCACCATAGAAGATGATCTGATCGTGGGAGAGAAGTACACAAAGGGGTTGCCGAATTCTCCTTTTTATTTTCTTGTTTACTCGAGTGATGAGAGATTATTTTAGGATATTCTGCCCAGCCATGAACTAATCTTAAGTTGGTTTGGGTTATTCTTATGTTATGAATACTTAGTTTGATTTTTATCAAATGTTTGGTGTGTTCTAAATTGAGGTTTACCTACTCTTGGCAATTAAATTTGTTTACGAGAGAATCGAGAGAGGACTCGATAAACGATTTATTTATCCAGATTCGAGAGGATTGGATTCACGAAACGAGTAGGTATGGTTCGATCCAAGTGCGAAAGAACTAATCCGGCTTAGGGATAAGTGCAGGATTTCAACGGCTAAGAAAAGCTATGCTTTGCCAACCTCAAGGATAGTCGCTCAAATTGCCCAGGTAATTCCCTCGTCGCCATTTCCCAAACAATCTACGAATTGACAATTCAGAGAAATACCATAAACAATCGATTGGGCCCAATTGTCGGAGCAAGTTGGGTGGTGCGAGCACCCATTCACGAAGAAGAAATCATTCGACAGACATTCATAATTCGGAATAACCTAGTCACGCCTCTCTCATCGATTGCTCCAATCTATTTTACTTATTTGTTTTGTTATTTTAATATCAATTCTATAAAACAATTGTATCTTTATTTTCAGTGCAAGAAATTAAAGTTCGGAAGAAGCACCAATCTCTGTGGATACGACACTTTTTATACTATAACTTGAACGTGTATACTTGCACGCAATTGCGAAGTACTTTTACACACAACACTCGGGTTTAGATTTAAGATCAAAATTCTTCAACTCAATTTAATATATATATATATATTATTTTTATATGTAATATTTAATATTTTTATAATTTTTTTAGTCAGGTCAGATTTAGTCATATTTTTTATTAAAATATTAAAGTCGGGTTGGATTATAATTCTTATTAAATTATATCAGATCAAGAATAAAATATATTAAGATCGAATTAGGACAAATGATTTAAATTTCGGGACAAAATTAAGACAACTAAAAATTCACTTTGACCCAACCCGTTGCTATCTATAATCTTAAATAACTATGATTAGCATCAGGGATTTTGATGATTACTCATTATTGTATTTTGATTAACCATAATGAGATGAACACGTTATTTCGATTAATTATAAATATAATTTTAATATAATTATTATATTTTTAGTTATATCAGTTTAATTAAATTATCAAACGTTAAAAATATTTTTTTATAGTACGATGATCAATAAAATTTATATAATTATATATCTTATTGATATAATTATAATTTTAATTAATTAATTAAGTTAGTGACAGGAAGAATTTAGATCATTTTATTCGAACCGAATTGAATCCGAGAAATATAAGTCTCCCAAACCATTAGTTTTTAAGATATTTTATTAAATTTTGTAATCGCTTCGTAAAAACGAACTCTACTTGGGTTCGGTTCACATCTAACCCAATTTATTTTTATTGTTTTTATTTTTATTTTGATTAAAATTTATTATTTTATTTATTTTAATCAAATGACATGTGATATTGATAAAAAAATAATTTATAAAATTAAATACTTTTTAAAAATTCAAATAAAATTATGACATATATAATTAAATTAATAAAGTAAATATTGAGTTTATGATTACATAAATTATTGTTAATTATTACGTCACCTTGTAAGATTTTATAACGTTTAATGATCCTCTTATAATTCTACCCTAACTAAAAACAGAAGAAATCAAGAAAGAAGAGGGAAGATATCGAGCGGAAGAACCCTGTGCTGCTTCGACCTCGCTTCCAGGTAACCCTCCTTTCTCAAATCTTTTAGATGTTTAGTATTTGTTTCTTCTTCTTCTTTGCATTCCTCCAATTTGTTTCTCTGGATTCGTCGTGACCTAGGTTTTTGGGATTAAGGCCTTTTCCTTTTCTCTATCGTTCCCTTCTCCCGAAAAGCTTTATTGAATAAAAAATTACGTGTTTTGAGTTCTGAAATCATAAAATTATAGAGCAGTTACGAAATTTTCCTATGTTTTGAGATTAAAACATCTTTTGTATTTGCGGGTTTTTTGTATTTTATATATTCGATGTTGTTTGTTCTTTTTAATGAACCTTTGGTTTTCTTAGAAATTGAGTGACCAGAGAAAAAAAGAGAGCAAATCAAGTACCAGAAGAAGTATTTGTGATATATTTTGCTCAAGTTTGAGGTCGAGTTGAATGGTCCGGAACTTGACTTGAGTTTGATAGGGTTTTGTTTTCGGAGTTTGAACTTGACTTGGGTTTGATAGGGTTTTGTTTTTAGAGTTTGAACTTGACTTGAGATTGAAATATGATTCAAGTTCAATTGAGTTAGAATTTTCAGGAAGAAAAAGAAAATAGATTTTGGACGCCCTCGTTAGTTTATATTACAGTTACTAAGTTTTGTGTATAATTTTTGTATAGGTATCTCATTGTGCATTTGACGGACATTAGTAATACCCATTCGTTCAAATTCAAAAACCATCAGTTATGGGATCCAAAGATGCAGATCCGTCACTCGGGTACTTGACTCGAAAAGACACGGAGGTCAAACTCCCTCGACCAACCCGTGTCAAGAACAAAACTCCGGCTCCAATACAGAGTACTGCGGAACAAATCCTCCGAGAAGCTCGGGAACGGCAGGAAGCGGAAATCCGGCCACCTAAACAAAAGATTACGAACCCGACTGAACTAGCTGACTATCGGCTACGTAAACGTAAAGAGTTTGAAGACCTAATCCGCCGTGTTCGGTGGAATACCAGTGTTTGGATCAAGTACGCCCAATGGGAAGAGTCCCAAAAAGACTTCAACCGAGCACGAAGTGTTTGGGAGCGTGCTCTGGAAGTCGATTATCGAAACCACACTTTATGGCTGAAATATGCAGAAGTGGAAATGAAAAACAAGTTTATCAACCACGCAAGGAATGTTTGGGACCGTGCCGTCACGCTCCTCCCGCGTGTGGACCAGCTTTGGTACAAGTACATCCACATGGAAGAGATGTTAGGGAATGTCGCTGGAGCTCGCCAGATATTCGAACGCTGGATGTCATGGATGCCAGACCAACAAGGTTGGCTTTCTTACATTAAGTTTGAGCTTCGTTACAATGAAGTTGAACGTGCTCGTGCCATTTATGAACGGTTCGTTCAGTGTCACCCCAAAGTCGGAGCTTGGATTAGATTTGCGAAATTTGAGATGAAGAATGGGGAGGTTGTCCGGGCAAGGAATGTTTACGAATGTGCTGTGGAGAAGCTGGCAGATGAAGAAGATGCAGAGCAGTTATTTGTAGCTTTCGCTGAGTTTGAGGAACGGTGTAAGGAAACAGAACGTGCTCGTTGTATTTACAAGTTCGCTCTTGATCATATACCCAAAGGGAGGGCAGAGGATTTGTATAGAAAGTTTGTGGCTTTTGAGAAACAATATGGAGATAAGGATGGGATTGAGGATGCAATTGTAGGGAAAAGGAGATTCCAATACGAAGATGAAGTGAGGAAGAATCCATTAAATTATGATGCGTGGTTTGATTATATAAGATTAGAAGAGAGCGTGGGGAATAAAGGGAGGATTAGGGAGGTTTATGAGAGGGCTATTGCTAATGTTCCACCAGCTGAGGAGAAGCGATATTGGCAAAGATATATTTACTTGTGGTGAGTTTTAGTGTGCCTAATGGTTTTATGTGTAATTTAATATTATTGTTCTTAACTAACTGACTTATGGTTTATTTGTATTTAGGTTAATTATGCTTTATATGAAGAGCTTGATGCTGGGGATACGGAACGGACAAGAGATGTGTATAGGTATCTTTTGTTTCCTTCAATGGATTTATTGTTTTGTTTGTTGCTACTGTTGCCAAATTGTAGTGAAATCAATGATTTACTAATAAATCTTGCCAACTAATCACTTCTAGAAATTTGCCAATTGTAACTATTTGAATGTTTTAATGTCTGTTTCATACTCTATTTGCTTGTCTGTTTCATTATGCTTCTGGTGAAACATTTACCTCTCTCAGGAATTATGCTGATGAAAAGGGAAAAAGAATTAGGAAAATCTCAAATATTTACAGCTATCTTTATTGCACTTTTTCTTCTCATCGAGTGTTGTATTTCTGTGTTCTATCAGCATCTTCATTATTTCCATGGTTGTCTTTCTGTTCCATTTTTCCTTGCTTTGCATCAGTTCATATCTCTGGGTTTGCACACGGACAGTTCTTTATACCTAAGGCTCTAGAAGAAATGACCTTGTTCAGAATACTCATTGTTTACCTTTGACATAAGCTATACTATGTTTTCTTATGATTTGATGAATTAGCTGGTTTTATAATAGTTAGTAGGATGTGGCTTGTTGTTACAAATTTATGGAATACATCAAAATTTATTTTGATTGTTGTCTTGCCTCCCTCCTCATCCTCATGCATAGACAAAGGATGCACTCTAAAGAACGAGTGAGCGACTCATGTTTTTGGTATTTTTACCCTTTCAGTTTTGTGTTTACAATAACAGTTCTCACTACTTTAAAATTTTTGCAGGGAGTGTCTTAAGCTTATACCCCATCAGAAGTTTTCTTTTGCGAAGATCTGGCTTCTTGCTGCGCAATTTGAAATAAGACAACTCAATCTCAAGGGTGCACGACAAATTTTGGGAAATGCAATTGGAAAAGCTCCTAAAGATAAGGTGGGTATCTAACTGGTGCTGAAAGTCTATATAAATTATACCATTTCAACCTGAAGTTTTCTCATTATGTTGTTTTGTTAACATTCAGATCTTTAAGAAGTATATTGAAATTGAGCTGCAACTTGGCAATATCGATCGTTGCCGGAAATTGTATGAGAAGTATCTAGAGTGGGCACCTGAGAACTGCTATGCATGGAGCAAATATGCTGAGTTAGAAAGATCATTGTCTGAAACAGAGCGGGCAAGAGCTATTTTTGAGCTTGCCATCACACAACCAGCTTTGGACATGCCGGAGTTATTGTGGAAGGTATTGACCCTATGAACAACTATTATATATTGTTTATCTTTGTGATTATATTTACGCCAGTTTATTGTCAAGGCAGAAACACTTCTACTGAGTTTTGGGTCTGAATGAGTGATTTCCCCCTTGTATTTTCTTTGTCGACTGATAGCTTTCGGCTTTTGGGGAATATTATTTCTGATGATGTTATGGCTTCTTATTCTTTGATGACAGGCATACATAGATTTTGAGATTTCTGAAGGTGAATATGAACGAACCAGAGAGTTGTATGAGAGACTTTTGGATCGTACAAAGCACTTGAAGGTGTGGATTAGTTATGCCAAGTTTGAAGCCTCTGCAATGGAAGAGACTGATGGGGATAGGGACAAGGATGTGGAGGAAGATGGGGTTCGGGAACATGAAGCGAAGAAGGAATGTGTTAAGCATGCAAGAAGTGAGTTCAGACCAATTCCTATACCTGCTGCCTGTTATACATCTTTGATCATTTATTACTAGAATAAATTCTTACCTTTCTATCTTTTTTTCCCTACCAGGAGTGTTTGAAAGAGCAATCAAGTACTATAGAACCACGGCACCAGAATTGAAAGAAGAGCGTGCTATGCTCCTGGAAGAGTGGCTTAACATGGAAAGCAGTTTTGGCGAGCTTGGCGATATTAGCGTAGTCCAGTCCAAGTTACCCAAGAAACTGAAAAAGAGGAAGCAAATTACCAGTGAAGATGGTGTATCCGGGTACGAAATTCTTATCATTACACTTTTTCTTCTACCAAGCTTGTCATCTCTGTATTCTGAAAACTCCTTTGTGTTGTCAGGTATGAAGAATACATCGATTATGTATTCCCCGAAGAAAACCAGGCGACGAACCTCAAGATCTTAGAAGCTGCCTATAAATGGAAAAAACAGAAACTTTCAACCGACGATGGTTGATCTTACACGCCAGCTGAATTGCATGATTCTTTAGTGCTTGGATTTAGTTATGCTGTATTTGTGCTCTGGAAAACAAGGTTTTGCAAGGAAAGTTGACATTAGACTGTTATGGACGTGAGAACTTGTATCATATGGAACGGGTTAGCAGTCTTTAAGAATTTGATCATCGATCGCTCGAATTTTGATTCTCATTTTGATGATGATTAGGCTGACTAAAATTCAGTTGGACTTATTGGAAATATTTTCAAATAAACTTTTGAATTATAGAATAAAAACTTGAATAATTAAAAATTTAATAACTCAAAGTTTTAAATAATTAGTAAATCAATTTTTATATTAGAGTTGAGTTAAGTCTTTTAATTTTGTTTAACATATAATATATATTACACGAAAGAATGTAAAAAAATATACATATATTGTATAGGATCATAAAAAGTTATTTAAATTAGTATTAACAATCGTTTACCACTGAGTTTGAATAGAAATTCAAATTTGATTCGATTGGATTTGAATTTTATAATCTCAAACTTAAAATTTTTTAAATGAAGTTTAAGTTATAAAATATTATATCTTTTAATTCGTCAAGAACAAATAAAATAAGAACGATAAATCTTTATACGATAAAAACAAAATATTTATTATAAATCGAAAAACATGAAAAAAATCAAAATGTTGCACTATATAGATTTTAAGTCCATTTCATTATTTTTTATATAAAAATTAGTCAACAAATGAATAAATATTTAATATATTTTAATTTCAGCCTTCATTTAAAAAAATACACACACAAACTTGTTTAAATCTTATAGTCATTTTTTTACAATAAATACTTCAAAATTTATGTTAAAAAAATTAAACTCAATTCTGTATTTGTTTAATTAACCTAAATAAGGCATGTAGTCTGTCTCTCCTTGTAAGGCCATTCAACGGATCTTATTTTTGATTTTCAAATATCAGACCGTTGGTCTGTCTCTCCTTGTATGGCCATTCAACGGATCTTATTTTTGATTTTCAAATACCAGACCGTTGGTCTGTCCTCTCCTTGTATGGCCATTCAACGGATCTTATTTTTGATTTTCAAATATCAGACCGTTGGTCTTTCTCTCCTTGTATGGCTATTCAACGGATCTTATTTTTGATTTTCAAATATCAGACCGTTGCTCTAAGACGTCTTATTTTTGAATTTGGAAAATCAGACCGTTGCAATCCGACTTTGCCCCCTCTATAAAACCAACAAATCTCTGTTCACCGATTCAATCCATCCCAAATCAAAGAAACATTTGTTCTTTCTTAAATTTTTCTTCTTTTTCAAAAATAGCGGATACAGAGGTTGTCGACGTGCCGAAGAAATCTAGAAATAATGGAAGAAAAGCCTTGAAGCAGAAGAACCCATCGTCAAACGAAGCCGATATTTTGGCACAAAAGCTCTCCCCGGAACCGTCACTTCCTTCTCTTATGGAAACCGACTATCCCTCCAAAGAGAACTCTCGAACTCTCACTTCTCCCAAGAAAGGAAAGGCCGCAGCGGTCAAATCGAAACAGAGAAACAATCTTTCGAGAAAGACTTACAAGAAATGCAAGATATGCTTCAGCAGTTGAGGATCGAGAAGGAGAAGACCGAGAAGTTGTTGAAAGAGAAAGACCAGATGTTGAAGCAGAAAGAAGAAAAGATCGAGACCAAAGGAAAGGGACAAGAGAAAGCCCACCATGGTACCCTTTTCATCGATTTTCTTGATTTCTTTTTCCTGATTCAATTTTTGGGATGATTCTTGATTTCTCTTGTTGATTTTCCTTGTTCAGACTTTTGCGATTTCCCAGTCTCCGAAAGAGAAGAAAAATGGAGGATCTGAAAAGAAAAAGCCGTCGCCAACTTACTTTTTATGGTCCAAAGATCAATGGAAAGAGGTAAAGAAGGGATAATCTAGAGGCAGATTTCAAAGAGGTATCGAATATTTTGAGTGCAAAATGGAAGATCACCACTGCCGAAGAAAAGAGGTATACCAAGAAGAAGAAAGAGAAGCGTATTTGCAGTTGATCGCGAAAGAGAAGCGCCAGACCGAAGCGATGAAGCTCTTGGAAGACGGACACAAGCGAAAGACAGCAATGGAGTTGCTCGAACAGTACTTACAGTTCCAAACAGATGCAGAGAAAGAGACCAAGAAGAAGACTAAGAAAGAAAGGGCTCCCTTGAAGCCAAAGCAACCCATGTCGAACGTGTTGTAGATTGTTTCTAAATGAGGTTTGTAGATGTACCTTAATATCTTCACCATGTTGGTTCGATTAGCCGAGAATGCTTGATAAGATTTTTCTTGTTAAACCATTATAATGATTAATGAGTTATCTATGCTCTGGTTGAATTGATTTTCATTTGAATAATATGAAATTGTTTTTAGGAATTTTTGTGCGTCAGATTCTTAATTGAATCCATGTCCTAACGCATTAGGTCGGGGTCGAAATGTCCGAACGTGTGAGCGAACCACATGAGCACAACCAGATGGGCCACGACATCCATGCTCAGCAACATGTGGCTAGACATGACTTGACCAAAAGCACGCTTAGTCCAAAGACCCCGAGCCATGGCATCCATGCTATGCAGCAACGGAAAGGAAAAGAAGATGAAAGACTAGGAGCTTTTAAGGGAAAACGACCGAGAAGGAACAGAGTGAGCGCAAGAAGATCAAGACAGCGACAGTAAAAGCGATTAAAGGTAAAGACCGTTCTTAGAAAACAAGCCCAAGGTATTGATTTTTTGTGTTAAAACATGATCTAACTTGTCTTGATTTCTGCAGAAGAGATATGAGAAGCATAAAAGAGATGGTGTGCCTGGTAACTATCAGGTTCAATGAATTTATCAGGTTCGGACAAATAGAGTGAAGTTACTTTAATTTATCAGGTTAGAATTAGCTATATTCTCACAAATAGAGAACTTCACTCGGTTCAATGAATTTTCTTTACTTTCTATATCTTTTTTTCTTCAAATGTCCTGCAGTGTTAAGTTACTTTCACTTGTTTGCAGAAAGACCTAGCTGATGTCTTGTCCGTGTTGGCACTGACCATGTCTGCAGAAGGCGAGTGGGTAGCCCTCTCAATTCTTTTACTATACTTGGAGAATCACGTAAGTTTTGCTTTATCTTTCCCTTTGCCTCATTTTTTGCTTCCAATAATCGATCATTTCTATTATTTGACAATCATATAGGAGAGTTTAAAGTACATATTGTTATGTTCAGGAGGCGACATTGGGTCATGGGGCCATGAGTATGTGAGGTGAGCTTTAGTTGGTTTGATAAGATATTATGTTTTACTTATTTTCTACTGGAAATTTTATATAACCAGTTCATCATTAGCTATTGCTGGCCAAACCTTTTTCATACTGTTGTTCATAGTTTATGTTTACATTTCTAGCTAATCCAACCTTTATTTCATTGAATTCTTAACCTATGTGAATTTTTTCTTTCTCATATTGCTGATGAATTCTAACGGAAATTTATTTGTTCGATCTTGCTGATTTATTTGTCATTAGGAATTTGGCAAGAGAAATTACATTCACGAGTATATGACTGAACGGGTTAGAAATCTAACAAATCTTTAGACATTTGTTGAGTTATGCACTTCAAGACAATTCTCTCTACTGTTTTTTCCTGAATGGTCAAACATTGTATTTACATGCTTTTCCGCCAATACAGGGAGAAGATGGATAATTCCCGTTTGATGATATAATGGATCTTGTGCAACAAATGGTAGCTATTCTCATGAAGGTTTAGCTATATTCTTGTCCTATGTAAAAATCTGTTGATCTATTGCGAAAGACATTATTCTAAATATTTTTCCATGTTTTTTCTGTTTGTAATAATTTGTAAATTCTTGTCCTATGTAAAAATCTGTTGATCTATTGCGAAAGACATTATTCTAAATAATTTTCCATGTTTTTTCTGTTTGTAATAATTTGTAAATTTTGCATAGCACAATGCAGAATCTGAATCTGAATCTGAAGATCTTTTGATGGACGTATCTGTCTATAGCTCGATGGACGTATTGTTTGTAATAATTTGTAATTTGTAAATAATTTTCCATGTTTTCCCATTTGATGATATAATGGATCTTGTCCAACATTTTTTTTTATCCTTCAGGTTTTGTGTTTAAGTTCCCTCTGCTTTTATAGAGCTCGAAACATAAGATCTACAGAAAATTGCAGGGTTGAAGATCTTGAACTTGTAATTCATCACTTTGATTGTATAAATTTCAGAACTTGTCTATACCTCTGCTTTTATAGAGCTCGAAACATATGATCTACAGAAAATTGCAGGGTTGAAGATCTTGAACTTGTAATTCATCACTTTGATTGTATAAATTTCAGAACTTGTCTATACCTCACTAGTGCTGTGACATAAGGGAAATTGAAGCTTCTGAACAACATGTTTATCACAGACAACTTACTGAAAGTGTTATCTGTTGTTCACCTACTGTGTACTTCTTTGGCAAATTCTAATTGAGTATTCCCCATCAATCGTCTTTGAAATTAATAAAATGTTAAATGCTGAACTAAAAATTTTCAATCGGATATCAGATATCATGTAATGTCATGGATGTTGTTATTCCTATTTCTCACCCTGTGTTGACATTTAACTCACAACACTTGGCAGATATCTTGTTGAATCAGATGACATTTACTAATTATGGGTGATTGAACTTTTATTCTCATTGTCAAATTTGGGTACTTTTGATTTTAAGTTCAAATTCCTATAGAATTGTAAGCCTATGTATGCTGTGTATCAGTAAGGGTATTTGTTTGTTTCTGGCAGGGGTTTTGATTTCGAGCTTGATGATGGAAGTGTAGGGAATGATGATGACAGAATACTTTTACAGAATATAAGCACTGTTAGGAGTTGGGTTCATCAACTGTAATGTTTCAAGTTATCCCGATCCTGTGAGTTTATTTATCCTTTTCATCTCTAAGTTTGTGCACAGAGTATAATGACTGCTATGACCTTTCTTTCTTTCTTTTTTGGCAAGGGGAATTCTGCGTGAATACATAGTCAATGAAGATTCTTCGATCTGAGTTGGTGCAATTATGGGTTTGGGAATTGCATATTCAGGTTCCCAAAATGAGCAGGTATACACCTCTTCATCCTGTTAGTGAACCCTGGTAGGTCATGGATCTGGCCATTATGCCCTCTTACGAGAAATGCAGTCCCACTGCTATTTTCTCATTGGATGCGATTCATCTAACAATTCTATCAATTTTTTTTGGAGGTGGGGTGGGGGAGCTGAGATTGTGGATAAGACCTTTAATTCTAAAGAAACCTTACCATTGTGATTTATGACACGCAAGCAACTGACTCCTATACTTAACGATGGAGAAGCCCCCCTTGATATGATAGCATTTACTACAATTTCATTGAGTTTGATATATGTGGGTTCCAGCAATGAGGAGGTTGAACAGGCTATTGTAGAAGCTTTAGTGGTCAGAAGCGAATCAGAATTGGGGGATCACCTAACTCGGCTTATATCCCTTGGTCATGGTCTTCTATACCTTAGGAAGCAGGTAATAGTTCTCAGGTATATAGGGTTCCGGATATATTTGTTTCTATGAAGTGAATTGCATTGTCCTTTTTCAGTTTGAGAGAAAAGTAGTCTGCTAGACTGCTCTATACCTGACTATTCAGCATATGCTTACTCTAACAGGAGGAAGGTTAGGGGGCTGCTTGTGACGTCTCCAAAATGTTTGATAAAAGGATAAGGAAGTACTGTGATATAACACTGCTTTCTTTTGGGAATATTCAATGCTGAAATTAATGTAGAATTTTGGCTAAACTGTTTTATATACAGGTCCAGGAACTTCTCGGTCATTGTGCTGAACATCTCAATAAGAGTGAAACCCACCAGAGTCTTGTCGTGCTTGGAATTTCCATGGTAGTAATGGTTGAGGAGTTGGGTCATGAGATGTCAATTCGTTCACCGGAGCATCTTTTGCAGTAGTGTGAGGTGATTATCAGGCGTGCGATTCTTTTGGCTTTTGGTATTTTGTGTATATCAAACCCAAAGGTACTCTTGTTACATTTCTTTTGAACAACTTATTTCACAATTTTACCAATTTTAAGTTCAAGATGTTCGGAAAGTTGCAGAGGGATTATTGATCTTTTTTTTCTTTTCTTTTTAGAGGTCTCTATTTCACCATTTTACTGGTTTTGCAGATATTCTACAGGTTAATGTAATGTACATTTTAAGTAGGCTTAGGCATGATACGGATTAAGTGAAAGTTATCTCACCCTTGCTTGTGATGTCGAGGTGATGGAACCTAAATCTCCAGAAGATATCTATAAGGTTTGGACGTCAACACTTGGTAAATATTTTGAGATAGTAGATAAAATCTTGCGCTGTATATTGCAGTGGTTATTAATTCACCCCTGCCCCGACCCCCTTTTTTCGCCATCTCATTCTTATTGATTCCTTCTCCTAATGGAAAGTGAGAAGTTCTAGCTTGCTTGTTTAGTTATTACAACAATGGCACCTAATTGAGAGTGTGCATGGTTTTGTCAGGTTCAATTGCTTGAGGGTCGTGCTATTGTTGGTGCAAGTGTTGGATCAGCTAGATAGAACTTAGATGCTACATTCTTGAATGCATTTGTTAATGCAGGCTTTGGCTACATTCTTGGTGCAAGTGTTTGGAAACATAAAAGTATGAAAGCATGTTAGCTTAGTTGTTTTGTATCTGTTAGTAATTTTCCCTTGATGGATACGTTAATTACAGTCCCAGTAGACTCTTCAAATGGTGGGTCATCTGGAAATTGGGTTTTCAAAAACAAGAAAAATGGGAAGACCAGGGCTGCAGCAAGTTTGGCATGTTTATCGAACTGCAAAATTTGCCTCGGTATTTACTGTTTGGAATTTAGTTTAAATTAAATTTCCATCTCTTCATGACAAGGCATGATTTTATTGTGGGATGTTGACATTGGGCTTGCTCAGATTGATAAGTATATCCATAGCAATGATAACTACATGATTGCTGGAGCACTATTAGGTGTTGGGCTCGTCAACTGTAACGTTAACAACGATCTTGATCCTGTTTCTTTATCCTCTTTCTTTCAAAGTTTGTGCAGAGTATAATATTTGCTATTATCTGTCTTTCTTCCTTTTCAGGCAAGGAGAATTCTGCATGAATACAAATACACAAATAATGAAGATTCATCTATCGGAATTGGTGCAATTATGAGTTTGGTAATTGCGTATGCAGGTGCCCAAAATCCGGGTACATCACTCTCTCTGCTGTCAGTGAGCCTGGTTGGTCATGAATGCAATCAATCTGAAAATTCTATTGATATACATATTATATTTTTTGGTATGTGTGTGGAGGGGTAGCTGAGATTGTGGATGAGACATTTAATTCTAAAGACGGATGCTATTTATAGGTACGCAAGAGACTGACTTTAATCGCTTATGGAGAAGCTCCCTTTGATGTGACTGTATTTACTCCAATTTCATTGGGTTTGATCTACGTGGGTTCCCGCAATGTGAACGTTGCACAGGCTATTGTAGATGCTTTAATCGTCAGAAGTGAGTCATAAATGGGGGAGCCCCTAACTTAGCTTATAGCCCTTGGTCAAGGTCTTTTATACCTTCGTTTGCAGGTACTAACTTGTTCTTTGCATCTGGATATAATTGTTTCTTTGAAGTGAATTGCATAGTCCTTTTTCCGTTTGAGAGAAAAGTAGTCTGCTTGACTGTTATATACCTCACTGTTCAACAAATTCTTCCATGTTGTCACCGGTACAAATTTCTCAAGGATTAGTGCATTTACGGAAGCGTTTATTGACTCTTGATCCCTATCATTCTGATGGATTTTTGCTATCACCCTAAGTAGTTCATCTACATACAGGACGATCCTTCAATGAATTGATAAAATTCTTTCTGTAAAATGTTCTACTATTATGTGCTTCGTTTTAGTTGACCTTGTAAAATGTTATGTTTCTTCTGTTATCAACTTATCTTGCAGAACGACGCTTGCTGGTTTGGTTATAACGTTGCATGCATGCCTTGATTTGAAAGCTATTGTAACGGGGAAATACCATTTTGTTCTTTACTTGTTTTGGCATTGCAGGTTCGTTTCATTATACCAATATGGAACTTGCTTTCCCAGTGTTTGTCAAAGCAGTTTTCTTGTTCTCATATAATATCTTTTATGTTCACAGCCAAGGATGCAGATGAATTTGGATGAAAACCTCAAACCTCTGTCCGCACCCGTTCGGGTTGGCTAGGCCGTTGAATTGTAGTGTGTTTGTGTGTGTGTGTGGATTTAACTGTTAGTGAGAACAGTTGCAATGCCAAAATACAACATCATATTTTAAAGTTCCATTTTATATCCTTTTTAGGCAAGAAACCCACCCCTCTGCAACCTCCTTGACTTTTGTTTCGAAGCCATTGAAATTTCTCCGTCCTCATTATGGAACCCTAAAGGCTTTTAATGAGACAATGCCTGATTCAGATTTTAAGGTATTGCTTTTTTGCTTTAATGATCCTCCATATATCTTTTGTAAGTTTAGGTAGGTTTGTTTATTCATTAATTTAAGTTTTAAATTAATTTATCAGGTTAGAATTAGCTATATTCTCACAAATGGTGAACTACACTCGGTTTAACGGACTTTCTTTACTTTCTTTATCTTTTTTCTTCAAACGTCCTTCTTTGTTAAATTTCTTTCACTTTTTGCAGAAAGACCAAGCTGATATCTTGTCCGTGTTGGCACTGACCATATTTGCAGAAGGCGAGCTGATAGCCCTCAATTCTATTACTATACTTCGAGAATCACATAAGTTTCACTTTATCATCCCCTTTGCCTCCTTTTTTTGCTCCCAATAATCGATCATTTCTTTTATTTGACAACCATATAGCAATGCCAATTGATCTGTTGCAAAAGAATTTTTCATGGTTTTTCCGGTTTCTAATAAATTGTACTTTCTGTGTAGCACAATCCTGAAACTGAAGCCGCTGATCTTCTGATTGAGGTATCTGTCAACATTTTTTATCCTTCTGTTTTTTTGTTTGCGTTTCCTCTGCATTTATAGAGCTTGAAACATAAGATCTACAGAAAATTGCAGGTTGAAGATCTTGAACTTTTAATTTGCCGCATTGATAGTATAAATTTCTGGAGAACTTGTCTATACCTCACCAGTGCTGCGAGGTAATGGGAAATTGAAGCTTCTGAACAATATGTTTATCACAGACAATTTACTGAAAGTGTTATTTGTTCCCCACCAATCGTCTTTGAAAATTAAATGTTAAATGTTGAACTAAAAATTTTCAACTGGATATCAGATATCATGTAGTGTTTATACATAGATGATGCTATTCCTCTCTCCCTGTGTTTACATTTTAACTGACAATACTTGGCTGATATCTTGCTGAATCAGGTGACATGTTCGCTTTGGATATTGCATATACAACGTATCTTAAGTTTGCGGAATTTGCAAATGCATTTCAGATTTGCTTACACTAAATAAAATTGACTTACAATCTCTACAACAGTCAAACATGGTGTGCCTTCGTATCTTTCACTTTATAAAATACTCAAACCTAGCAGAAACATGTCTATAGTACTCTATATTTAAGGAAAGCTGGATCAAATCAATGAATGCTATAACGTGTACAGACAGATTGATATTTCAGGAGAAACAAATTGAAATGGATCCGCTCAAACAAAGGCACTCAGCTTTCATCAAGAAGTATTTGGGTTACAGGTACTCTCAAGAACGGTAAGCTTCTCGAGAACTCGCATCCTGCTGGTCCAAAACTTGAAAAGTTAACAAAAATTCTACTGCTTTTGGCAGCGGCTTCTTTCATGGATTAATATTTTAGTTACTAAAAAATTACTGTTGTTCCCTGTTCAGACTTTTGTCATTCCCAAGCCTTTGAATGAAAAAATGGAGGGACCATCGCCGCCTTACATTTTATGGTGCAAAGATCAATGGAACAAGGTAAATATTACTTTGGTTGAAGTAGAATATTAAAGATTTTGAGTTATTTTTTTGTATTCTTTTTAATTTGGGAATCTGGGTGTGATTTTGTTTCAGCTTAAGAATGTAATACCCAAATTTTGGCTTAGATTTATAATCCTAATTCGAATGCTACTAAATTTTTTTATATACTTTTTGATGAATTGATTAAGTGAGCTAGGACTAAAATTAAAGCATTGGAAAAGTGAATAGCCAATTAAAGAAGGGCTAAATTGATAGCTAGATGAAATTAGAGGTTTGCAAGCTAATCTTGAAATGCATGGGGAACCTATACACATGTCAATTCTTGAGAAAAGCTAATCTTGATAATGATTTTCTAGCTTAGTGAGAGAAAAAGCTCGCAAAAATTTAGAAGTTTCATTTGAATGGTTGGTCTTTGAGGGTAAGAAAACTTCCTTTCCTTCCATAGATTTAGAGACATTTTGAAAATTCAAGTATAAATCGTTAAGTGTGTTATGATCCATGATTGATTGATTAGAATGCTTAGGTATATAAAAGTCTTACCTATGTATAATTTGAATAGACTTGGATTGATTGACATATTTGTTATTTGATTTATCATGAGGAAGAGTCTAGGAATCTTTTTGTATTTATTTATAGTAACATTGCCATGTTGAATAAGGATATGTTAGAAATAGATTGTGGCTTGCTTAGATGATCCAATACCCAAACTTGGCAATAAGTAGACTTATATATTCAAAAAGGTTATAGTAATAAAAGAGTCTCCTCCTTAAACATCCATATACTTGTATATGATTGTTATGGTATTCTTTAGTACTCGGTGGTAGTTTATGTGACTGAAACATGGTTGGCTTGTTTTGTTAGTATGGTTTGATTAATTGATAGGTTATGGCACTAAATGAGGTTTGTAGATGTACCATAATGTCTTAACCATGTTGGTTCGATTAGCCGAGAATGCTTGATAAGATTGTTTCTTGTTAAACCATTATAATGATTAATGAGTTATCTATGCTCTGATTGAATTGATTTTCGTTTGAATAATATGAAATTGTTTTTAGGAATTTTTGTGTGTCAGATTGTCAAATGAATCCATGTCCAAACGTGTTGGATCGGGGTCGAAATGTCCGAACGTGTGAGGGAACTGCTTGGGCTCAACTAGCTATGCCACGACATCCAAGCTCAGCAACATGTGGCTTGACATGACTTGACCAAAAGCACGTCGAGTCCATGGCATCCATGCTCAGCACATGCAGCTCAAGGTTTGGAGAATGGAAAGGAAAAGAAGATGGAAGACTAGGAGAAAAACAAGGAAAAGGAGATCAAAGACAGTGGCAGCAAAAGCGATTAGAGGTAAAGACCCTTCTTGGAAAACAAGCCCAAGGTATTGATTTTTTGTTTTAAAACATGATCTACCTTGTCTTGATTTTTGCAAAAGAGATTTGAGGGGTATAAAAGAGATGGTGTGCCTGGCACATAGAGAGTTATACTACACTAAATAAAATTCGGCTTACAGCCTCTACAAAAGTTATAAAATACTCAAACCTAACAGAAATGTCTATAATTCTACATTTAAACAAAACTAGATCAAATCAATGACTGCTATAATGTGTACGGGCAGATTGGTATTTCAGGCGAAACAAATTGAAATTGATCTGTACAAACGAAGGTGCTGAGCTTTTCATCAAGAAGTATTTGGCTTACTAGTACCAAAACTTGAGAAGTTAACAAAAATTCTGCTGCTGCTGCTGGCAGCGACCTCTCTCATGGATTTATAATTTAGTTACTAGAAAATTACTGTTGTTTCTTGTTCAGACTTTTGCCATTCCCCAGCCTTTGAAAGATAAGAAAAATGGAGGATCTGAAAAAAAGGCCATCACCACCTTACATTTTATGGTGCAAATATCAATGAAAGGTAAAGATTTCTAGTTGAAGTTGAATATTAAAGATTTTGAATTATTATTTTTTTTTAAATTTGGGGAACCTGGGTGTCTTTTTGTTTCAGAATAATGATCTTCTTCAAAGAAACCGATGGCCATATCTTTGAGGTTAAGAAAACTTCCTTTCCTTTCATAGATTTAGAGACATTTTGAAAATTCAATTATAAATTCTATGTGTGTAATTCAAGGATATGTATTCAAGCCATGCAAAAGTATAATTAGAAGGGACTGTTGTGCTTGCTATTCAAATTTAGAAATTTCATTTTAATGATCTACTTGCTAGTGACTGATCATCTTGATTTTCTCACATGATCATGATGGTTCCCATAGTCGGGGTTTTCTAATCAATTTTATTCATTCCTTTTGGCAATCCCTGTTCAAAGTAAAATCATTCATGCTTGAGTTTATAACTCCTATTGTGATCACAATACTGACTAGAATTTGCATGTTGAATATCTTGCAGCCTTCTTGTTATTTATGCTTTTGTTTTTAGAATAAGTTTCACAAATGATAAAACTGATCAGGAAACAGAAGGAACAACATGGTAACGACAGAGCGAAGAATGGAGTTGGCAAGAAGGCTGTGAGATAAGCATCTAAAACCCAAGGAAGCCGACTAAGAAAGACCAAGCTGTTTCAGAAGCCTTAGATGTTTCACCCATCTGTGGGGTTTTTTCAATGCTCTTATTGACAACCATGCTTTTGATTCTAACACTAAGGAAACTTTGACACTTTGTCAGAGCAGTTTCGGCACTAAATGTGAACTTTCGGAAGAATTTTTGAAGAAAGGTTAGTTAAGATAGCTCACTTATTTAGGTTTTTGTAAGTTGTACTAAAGTGCTAACTAATTTGGTTCTTGGTTGGTGAAATGCATTGCAGTTTCAAAGTCGGGAATTGTGGATAGTTTGCTCCGATGGGCAGAATTCAAGCATAGCAAAGATCCCCAATCTTGGTGATGCTAATGATGCTATAGGAAGGAATTTTAAAAAATGCACATTGATTTTGACTGAAGGGGATTCAACAAAATCTCTTGTGGTAAGTTATTGTTTATAACTTTTTCAATTCCGTTTTTTACTTTTATGTGTTCTAACTGGGTTGGGCTCTATTATAGGCAGAAACTACTATGGTGTCTACATTTTGAGAGGCAAACTTTACAATGCGAGGGAAGGCAGCCGGATTATTGGACTCCAACAGAACAAGGAGTATATGGATGTAAGATCCTTGAGATACGAGTATTTGATGAGAATGACTGATCAGGTTTAGTGCTGCTGAAGCACTTTTCTCATGGAGTTTTCTTTTTTACTTAATTTCCTTGCTGGTCTTCTTGCAAGTGACTAGTCTCCTTGCTTTCCTCACATGATCTTGATGGTTCCTATATTAAGGGTTTGCTGATCAATTTTATTCATTCATGGTTGATTGAAGGGAATTCCAAAAAATCTCTTGTGGTAAGATCTGTTTTTTAACTTCTCCAATTCCATTTTTTACTTTGCTGTGTTGTAGCTATATGTGTTGGGCTCTCTGTTGTAGGCAGAAACCACTATGGTGTCTACCTTTAGAGAGGAGGCAATCTTTTCAATGTGAGGGAAGACAACCTTAAGCAGCTGTGTTGTAACTATATGTGTTGGGCTCTCTGTTATAGGAAGAAACCACTATGGTGTCTACCTTTAGAGAGGAGGCAATCTTTTCAATGTGAGGGAAGACAACCTTAAGCAGCTAGTGGAAAATGCTGAATTTCCAAATCTTAATCGAATGCGTGGACTCCAGCAGAACAAGGAGTATATGGATGTAAGATCCTTGAGATACGAGCATTTGATGATAATGACTGATCAGGTTTAGTACATCTGAAGCAATTTTCTCATGGAGTTTTCTTTTTATTTAATTTCCTTGCTGGTCTTCTTGCTAGGGATTGATCACCTTGCTTTTCTCACATGATCATGATGGTTCCTATTATTAAGGGTTTGCTGATCAATTTATTCATTTCTTTTGGCCATCACTGTTAAAAGTACCATGAGTTTATAACTATATGTGTTGGGCTCTCTGTTATAGGCAGAAACCACTATGGTGTCTACAGTTAGAGAGGCAATCTTCTCAATGTGAGGGAAGGCAGTCTTACGCAGCTAGTGGAAAATGCTGAAATTCCAAATCTTAACCGAATTCTTGGACTCCAGCAGAACTAGGAGTATATGGATGTAAAATCTTTGAGATACGAGCACTTGATGATACTGACCGGTCAGGTTTGGTGTTTTTTGTAACACTTTTCTCATGGAGTTTTACTGATCTTCATGCTAGTGACTGACCATCTTGCTTTTCTCACATGTTCATGATGGTTCCCATAGTCAGGGTTTTCTGATGAATTTTATTCATTCCTTTTGGTTATCACTGTTCAAAGTAAAATCATTCATGCTTGAGTTTATAACTCCTATTGTGAAGGCAATACTGGCTAGAATTTGCATGTTGAATATCTTGCAACCTTCTTGTTATTTATTCTTTTGCTTTTAGAATAGGCTCACGAATGATAAAATTGATCAGGGAGAAAAAGAACAACATGGTAATGACAGCGAAGAATGGATCCGGCAAGAAGGCTGTGAGATAAGCATCTAAAAACACAAGGAAGACAACTAAGAAAGACCAAGCTGTTTCGGAAGCCTCGGATTGTTTCACCCGGTTCAATGGAAACATGTTAGCTTGTGATTATAATTTCTATTCCTTTTTCATTCTGAACATTTAGCAGTTGTAACTGTGTTTGACATTCATGTCTGATGTTGGTACGAGAAATAGTGTATGTTACACTAACATGGAAATTGATAATGTTTTTCTTCCCCTTGGTGTAACCAGAAAATGTTCCTGATGTTGTGAAACCCAAAGGGCTGAGGTGGTGCAAATAAGGCCAAGGTTTGGTTCTTGTTTTTGTATTGTTTTGTTTACACAAACATAATGCATTTGTATATACTGTCTTTCTCAAGATTGGTTTATCAACTGATTGGTTTTTGTTACCTCCTTTTTTATTTACAGGATGAAAGCGATGACGACGATGACTTTGATATTCCCAATCTAAGGGAGCATCTAGCCAAGAACAATATTGATTTCTCTCTTGTTCGTTCTACTGGTACTTTTATCCTAAATTTATTTGCATGTTCATTGACCAACTTGGATAATGCTATATAATTCTGGATGGTTACATGGTCCTCGGAATGTTTACCTCGAAACAGAAATGCTTTTGATAATGGAATGGTTATATCATCATATTTTTCAGATATGGAAACGGAAGTGGCCAATGCACCTGCTGGAAAGAAAGAGCCTAGCGGAAAGGCAGCTGTTGCTAAGAACCCCTTCTAATGCAAAGGTTTGCTATTGGATTAACATATGTAGCATTTCAAACTGCCGAAATAATGTTTTTCTTGGATCTCTTTTTTGAAAAAAACTACCAACTAAATTTGTCTATTTCTTAATTATGTGAAATTAATTTCTTTTCTAATTGCTGTCTCAATTTTCTGGTATTTACAAACAACATGGGAGATAATACCGAGCCTGCTTAAACAAAGACGCTCAGCTTTTCATCAAGAAGTATTTGGGTTACAGGTACTTACAAGAACGGTAAGCTTCTCTACTCACATCCTGCTGGACCAAAACTTGAAAAGTTAACAAAAATTCTGCTGCTGCAGCTGGCAGCGGCGTCTTTCACGGATTTATATTTTAGTTACTAAAAAACTGTTGTTCCTTGTTCAGACTTTTGTCATTCCTCAGCCTTTGAAAGTTTAAATTTTATGTGGTTATTGTATTATTAGATTGTGCTTGGATAATGAATTCAAAGATATGTATTCAAACCATGCAAATAGTATTATTTTACTGATATATCATGTTGTAAATTTGTTGAAAGAGTGGTGATATAAAGCAGCCTAGAAATCTTTGAAAATGCTAGAAATAGTTAAGATACTAAGCTTGTTTAGGAACCATTAGACAATTTTGGGAACATTGTTGTTTTGCTGATAAATATTGTCGGAACCTTGTGTAAGATAGAACTGCTCTGCTTGCTTTTGGTTGAATGAATAAGGGTCTGTTTTCCAACTCAATAAGGGATTGGGATTGTTTTGTAAACACTGTTTTTAAGGGGTCTGTTTTGTGAAAAATAAAGAATTGTATTGAACTGTTTTGATAAAGGAAAAATGGACAGATTTTCAATTATTCAGGGTTGTTTTAAAAACTAAATTAAAGAGCTGTTTTGCAACTCAAAACAGGGTATCATGTAAGCTAAATTTAAGGAGTGTTTTGCAATGAGCTTGGACTGTTTTGCATCGAAAAAGGACTGTTTTACTGAAACTTAAAATAGGGACTGTTTTATAAGTTTAGGGGCTATTTTATAAATAAAATTAATGGGAAGATTTGCACCTTGAAGGAGGGCTGCTTTGTGTCAATTTAGAGACTGTTTTAGAGCTAATTTATCTTTTGCACCTGAAGTGTGTCAAAGCTTGTCTAATAAAGTGTACATGATATAGTTAAGGTTAGAATGAAAATGACTGTAACATGTGATTGTATTTTTTTTATATATAGACCCCAAAAGAGCTGAGGAAGTAAGATCCAAGGTGGACTGAGTGGTAGAAATGTGAAAAGGGATCGTGATTCAGGAGCATATTTAGCTTGGATAAAATAGTGAGTGTAGTTTAAAGTCTCGGGATTTATATTTTAGTTACTAGAGAATTACTGTTGTTTCTTGTTCAGACTTTGCCATTCCCCAGCTTTTGAAAGATAAGAAAAATGGAGGATCTGAAATGAAAAGGCCGTCACCGCCTTACATTTTATGGTGCAAATATCAATGGAAAGAGGTAAAGATTTCTAGTTGAATATTAAAGATTTTGAATTTTTTTTTGTTTTGTTTTCTTTTTAATTTGGGGAATCTGGGTGTCATTTTGTTTCAGGATAACGGTCTCCGTCAAAGAAACCGATCATCATAGCTTAGTGAGAGAGAGAGAGAGAGAGAGAGAGAAAGCTTGCAAAAATTTAGAAGTTTCATTTGAATGGTTCATCTTTGAGGGTAAGATAACTTCCTTTCCTTTCATAGATTTAGAGACATTTTGAAAATACAAGTATAGATTCTATGTGAGTACTGTATTATTAGATTGATTGGAAAATGAATTCAAGGATATGTATTCAAGCCATGCAAATAGTATAATTAGAAGGGACTGCTTTGGTTGCTATTCGAATTTAGAAGTTTCATTTTAATGATCTTCTACATAGAAACCGATCACCATGGAAGCTTTATCCTAAGCTCAAATTTAGAAATTTCAATTGAACGGTTCATCTTTGAGGGTAAGAAAACTTCCTTTCCTTTCATAGATTTAGAGACATTTCGAAAATTCAAGTATAAATTCTATGTGAGTAATGTACTATTAGATTGCTTGGAAAATGAATTCAAGGATATTTATTCACGCCATGCAAATAGTATAATTAGATTGATATATCGCAGGATGACAGCGATGACGACGACTACTTTGATATTTCCTATCTAAGAGAGCATCTAGCCAAGCACAATAATGATTTCTCTCTTGTTTATTCTGGATGGTTACATGGTCCTCGAAATGTTTGCCTCGAAACAGAAATGCTTATGCAATGGTTATATCATCTTTTTCAGATATGGAAACTGAAGTGTCCAATGCACCTGCTGGAAAGAGAGAACCTAGCGAAAAGGTAGCTGTCGCTAAGAACCCCGTCTAATGCGAAGGTTTGCTACTGGATTAATATTGTAGCATTTCAAACTGTTGAAATAGTGTTTTTCGTAGCTCTGTCTTTTTTGGGGGGGAAATTACCACCTAAAATTGTCTATTTCTTAAATATGTGAATTTATTTTCTTTTCTAACTGTTGTCTAGATTTGTAGGTATTTACTAAGAACACGGTAAATAAAACTGAGCCTGTTATAACTAAATGCAAGGAGGGTGAGAATTTGACAGGTTAGTTTTAAGTCTGACTTGGCCAAGTTTAATGACTCACTTGGAGGAGGATGTGGTTGCATTGATGACTCACTTGGCCAATTGTGATTCTCTAGGATTAGTCATATGCTAACTTATCTCAAGTTTAATAGGACCCTACCAGGTTTTGAAATAGAAAATTTGACTTGGGTTTTGTAGGCATTTCAGGTGCTGCCATTTATTTGATCAGGTAAGCCTTGCTTGACTTTTTTCTTACCATCCTACCTGATAAATAATGCTTTCTTTCAAGGCTTCTTACATGACAAAGTATTTTTAAAACAACTCTTTGGCTCTGAGGATTCTCTGTTTTCCGGTTTTATTTGAACTAAAAACAGCATTTAAACATTTTCTAATTTAGTCTTTAGCTTTGTAATTAAATTGCGGGATATCTCAATTGGGAGAGTGTCAGACTGAAGATCTAAAGGTTATGTGTTCAATCCATCACCACGTTATTCTAATATATTGGTTTTCTGAAGCTCAATTTGTTTTTTTCCCTTGCCCTTGTGATATTGTTGACACTTATTAGTTATTACCACCAAGATTTAGGCACATTTCTATGTAGATTTCTCCTAATATGCTTCAGATGAACTGAATTTCCTTGATTATCTTTTGTGTTTCGTATTAATGTTTTATCAAAATAAACTTTAGTGTTCCCCTGGATATCTTTCTAAACTCTTGGAATAATTTCTCTGGTATGGAATTGACCTGATTCCAAATTGAAGCAGATTTTTTAGCTTGTGAAACTTCATTTGGTGCTAATGTTCCGGGCATTTCATTTGTATATTCCAATAGGCAAAGGGTTGTTTGACTTTGGTTTCATGTTTCTATAGCCAATTTAATAAAATGATGGAATCCTTGAAATGTTTCCCTGCTTAATCCAATAGCTTTGTTTTCCTATGGGAGTAACCAAGATGCGCAGAGCTAAAATTGTAGCACAGATACTTGGCTCTTTTTTTATTGAAATTTACTCTTAAATTTTGAACATGGTTTGAGGCAAAGATCAAATTGTTTGCTCGTATTTGATTTTGTCTAGTTACCGAGAAAAAATGAGCTCGATTCACATGTCTTCATGTTCAATTATATCTTACATGACAAAGTATTCATCAAACAACCCTTTAGCTCCATGGATTTTCAGTTTCCAAGTTTTGTTATTCTGAAAAACATCATTTAAATCCTGACTAAACTATTATTTAACTTTCTGAGCAAATGCAGGGATAGATCAATTAGGAGAGTGTCAGACTGAAGATTTAAAGGTAATGTGTTCGATCCACATTCATTGCATAATTAGTTATAATAATGTGGTGTTATGGAGAGAATTAGCTATATCATTTCATTGCATTTTCTATCATGTAATCTCTTTGCTCTTTTGTGCAACCTTTGGGCCTGGTCTTGATTTAGTGGATCGTTGGATGTGATATGAATGCACCACAAAAAAAATGAGTTAATGTCGGGGGGGTTCTTTATCCGGTAAACAATGCACAAGAGTTGAAGATCTGACTCAAAAAATGGGTGTTGAGGAAATAAATGAGCTTAGGTGGTTTAAGGTGGTTAACCATGATTGAGTAGGGTGAACAGATTGAATATATCAAATGATTTTGATTGATGAGGTTGTACTTAGTGTCACACCTCTTGGAGTTCCAACTGGGACATACAGCCTTAGACGCTAAGTGATTTGGCGTTTAAGTTACGCTTATCTGATCAAAATCAAAAGGCTTGAGCTTAGGCGAAAACATAAAAAATAAGAGATAATGGACGAAGAAAGAGAACATGGGGAAAACTCGAGCGACAGCTCGGTACCTTTCTATTGAATGGTGAAAACGTCAAGAAAAACAAAGTTTAATGCTTAAGAGCAAAACTCAAGACGAAATAAGTAATGAGATAGGAGGCATAAGCCTCTTTATATAGTCTGACCGGCGCCCACGGTGCGGACAACCTCGGCCCCATTGGTGCCGAGGGACTTGGCGCAGACAACCTTGGCCCCCATGGTGCCGAGGGATTGGGTCCTCGTGGGATTTCTTAGCTAGTTCAAAATTGTATTTCATATATATATATATATATATATGTATCTGATAGGTTAGATACCATGTTATTTAAAATATATTATCGTATGCATATATATATAAATAAAATACTATTAAACATTCTCAACCCTAACTACGATAGAATCAAAATCCTACTTTAAAAATTAATTAATTTTGAACTGTGTTTATATTTATTTTAAGACAAGACTTTGATTCTATCTAGTTAGGGTTGGGATAGTTTAGTAGCCTTTAATTTTAGAATTAATTAATTTTTTAATATTTTATTAGAATTTTAATTATTTTATATTTTATATTAAAATAAAATTATATTCATATATATATATAATATTTGATAGCTTAAATGCTATGTTATTTAAAATATATTATCATATGCATATGACATTTCATTATTGTTAGACTTTTAACGGTCCAATTATCATTATAGTTAAAAAATAAGCTATTTGTCAAAAAGATATATAGAGGGCTAAATTTATCCCAAAAAATAATAACGGCCAAAACAGTCAAAACGATAAAAAATATAAACGTTAAGATTTAACAGCTACGGAAGATTTTTCTGTTATCAGAAGTTAAGTAGACAGTTTGGGCTTTCCTGCTAGTAGGGTGATGGTGAACTTCTAATTCCTTTATATTTTTATATTGTTTGTTTCGATTAGAACAAAGTGTGTCACTTGTGGGTGAATGCGTATTATATTGGTACATTAAAGATGTAATTGTCAAGACTCGAACCTCGAACCTTAAGGTGTTAACATAAAGCTTGAACTGTAACGATCTGGACTTGGGAGTCCGAGAGTAAGGTTAAACTGAGATATGGGCCTCGAGTTTGAGCTTACAAACCTTTGTGGGTTTGAACCTTGAGTAGTGATTTGGGTCTTGAGTCTTGGACTTAGGGGAATTTATGGTTTGAGACAGAGGTGATATCATCATACCATATTTTTTTTATCTCACATCTTTTCTTCTTTTAAAAAGCTCATCATCAAAGTTGGGATTTTAGAAGTTTTGTATTTAGATTCGCGTTTGGTTAGTTGAGGGAGGCTTCAACAACATCCAAGGATAAGGATGTCTATATTGATGTTTTATGAACATTATGATATTATCACGATGTTTGTCAAGTAAAATGTTATGTGTTTAGGCGGTTATATTATCGCCAATAATTCTCTTTTATTACATCCTGTTACATTTAATTATGATTTACATAAATCATGATTGAATAAAGGTGACGTTTTGTTTTGAGGTACACCATCTATGGCATGTTTCAGCATCGATAGTGGAGTACATCACTTAAATAGAATGTGTTATGTATTCTATGACATATTTAAGTTGTAGTAACTCTTTTAAACGTATTTGTATTTGATTAAATGATAATATTTTAAATTTAAAACACAATTTACGTTTTAATTATAGGGATTTAATTGGTTTGAGTTTTTGGACCTTTTAAAAATAATAATTTTTTATTGGACTTGAGGCCAAAATATTGCACCTAAAATCGAGAGTGTTACCTGAACAATTTGTTCCTTTAGTTTGTTGACATTTATATATCTAATATTGATATAATTAATTTTTAAAGTTATATGTAGGACAAAAGTAAAACTTTATGTTCCAATCTTAATCTTTAAAAATTTATTATAAAAATTAAAAATATAAAATTAGATCATCAATTATGCGAGAAATTTAAAAATTTTGATCCATATTTCAAAAAATATAGTCTAAATGGTGTAGGCTTGTCATCGGAAATTAAAGAATTGAGATTTTAAAAAAATAATTCAAATTTTATAAACTTTTAAAATTAAATATTAGAATTTAAATACATATAATAAAATAATACAAACATTTTTAATTGTTAAATTTATTCATGGATTTTTATTTGACATATTTTTAATTTTGTTTTATTATGATTTTGGATACCCATTCTGCCCATAGGTAAAGCTAAAAGCCCTTTATTATTTGAGCCTGAGGTGTCCACTTCATTTCTTATCTACTCCTTTTTATATACATGTTAAAGCTGTGGAGGCCATCACTCCATTAAAAAAATATTTTTTTATTATTTTGTATGAAATAATTTAATTTTTAATATTTTATTTTGACTCGAAATTATTTTATATTTTATAAAATCATTGTTTGACTGATAGTTTTTATCCGTAAATAAATTATTTTGATTTAAAATAAGATATTAAAGGTTGAATATTTAAAAATAAAAATTAAAATAATTATTTTATTAAATATTGAGAGAATTTTTTCTTATAAAAAAGAAAATAGTGTATGTAACAACAAAACATCCAGCCCAAACTTTGATAGCATTTTGGATGTTTGTGCTGCCCAACACAAAGCCTTGATAAGATTATAATGTAATTTTATTAATGAGTTGTACTTTGATATATAATTTAAAAGTAATAGAATAAATCTTAAAGTGTAAATTAAAATTTATTTAATTTCTGTATATTTTTTATTAATTGAATATTATTTATTAGTTAAATAATTCTATGTAATCAGATTAAACTGGTGAGAATTATTTTTTTACAAATATTTTAATTTTAAAATATTTAAGTTTAATAATAAGGTATAAGATTTAAGGGTTTAGATGTAAGAAATTAAAATTTAATGATAATCATCGAATAATATGAAAATTTTAATATTATTTATATTTCTAACATTCAAATAAAGTTATTTTTTACAAACTCATTGTTTTGTTTTGCGCCGAAAATTAGGTGACAAACTTGAATTATATATTATACTATTAAGAATAATATGATAATAATTTTGAGACGAATGTATAGTTTTATATTAGATGATGTTAAAACATAAATAATTTTTAAAAAAATTAGGAGTGATTGGAAAGATTAGAAAAATTGAAGACACGAGATTTATAGTGATTCAAGCTTCGAATAAGTTCTACATCCACTACCTTAACTCCTACTAAGGATTTTTTAATAATTCACTATAGAATTCATCCCTTTTTTAGACTAAAGAGGCAATTGTTACAACCGAATCAATCTTTCTACTCAAATATTGATTCAACCTCACAAGGTTACAAATGAAAAAGAATTGACAAAAGAAAGTTTCTCTCACAGAATTATGTTGCCCAAATAATATAAAGACACTCCCCAAACTCAGAAATAAAGATTACAATCGAAGAACAATGAACTGAGTGTAAAAGATGTAGTAATTGAGTGCTTGGAGTTGGATTGGATGCTTGGATTTTGCTTTGATGATCAATAATTGTTGTTGCTGCTCTTAAGATTTGTTTTTATACTGTCATTAAATTCTAATCGTTTGGGTAATTAGGATCATCAATATAGCCATTGAGATATAATCATCCCACTATAAATGCACTTTTACAATCTGTTATTTTGAAACACGAAACCTCATTATCAAAACGGTGCTAAAATAGAAAGAGTCGTTATGTGTATTTGAAAAGGGAGTATCGAAACGCTTAGTCCGCGTATCGAAACAAATTAGTCTTTAAAATAGGGGAGTATCGAAACGCTTAAAGGGACGTATCGATATGTTTTGAATTTGCCAAACACCGTATCGAAATGCCTTTAGAGGTGTATCGAAACAGGTCAACTACCTTTTAAAAATTAACTAACAAGTAACTGTCAAATTATTAAATGCTCAAAAGATTGTAAAAAAATAACCTATTGTATCAAAACGGGTACATGCTGTATCGAAACACCTTAATCAAAATATTTAATTTTAAATGCAGGGTTGTATTGAAACGTTTCAAAATCAGAAATCATAATTTCAAAACGTATCGAAATGGTCCAAGATCATATTGAAATGCCTGTGAAATTTACTTTGAAGATAAGACAGTTGTATCAAAACGTCCGAGAAAACTTGAATGTTTTGACTTTGAAATTGACTTAGGAAAATATTGATTGATTATTATTTTGACTTAGAAAAATTCTTTGACTTCTCAATTGAATTATGAACTTCAAAAATTATTTATAAAATAGTCCTTGTACTTTTTTGTTATATCAAAATCAAATTAAATTTTACAGAAAATAAAAATATAAAAATTATAAGTACTACTTTTTTGATAAATGGAACTTCATTTCAACCAAGAACTTCAAAATATCCAACAAATTTGAATAAAGACTTCTAGCTACTACAATAAGTAATTATACAAGTATATTAAGTATGATCAGTTTTATCTGTAATTTTCGACCTCACATCTTGCTTTATTGTAGCAAGAATAGCTTCTCCAAGTTTGGATTCTTCTGTGTAATCTTTTATTTTGTTCTTGTTATATATAGTAATTAAATCCCCTCCATACCATTCCTAATAGTAGCTGCCCTCAATGATTTGTTTTTGTTGATCTGCATAACCCAATCAAATATTTTCTCCCAACGATAATAAGAAATCAACTTTCATTCTAGTAAAATTTGTCTCTAAAGATTCAGAGAGAAAACCTGCAATCTCCAAATATATGGTCCTTGGTTTCTACATCATCCTCACACGATAAGCACATGGTGTTAACATTGTTTCCCCATTGAATATAAACTCTAATTTTTATTCTCTATAAAAGGAGATTTTATTATAAAGGAAACTAGGTTCCTTATAAAAATCGATACAGATCCGTCCATATTTACATTAATTGCATTTACGTAAATGCAATTATTGTAAGTATAGACGGGTTTGTATCGATTTGCTTATCCTCTCGCTTTCATGTAAACAAATGACAAGATGCCTACGTTGAATTATCAAATTCAAGTTGTAGCATGAAAGCGAGAGGGATAAGCAAGGAGGTGTTGGATTCCTTTCATTATTAATATTTTAATGCAACAGAATGCATTACCCCAACCGGCAAGTTATAAACGTGACACCAACTGCATTACAAAACCAGCCTATGCCTATCACTCTCCTCCTTCACTAGGAATCTTCTTCCACTCAGAGAAGAGAGTAATGGAGTCACCACATTTTGGACTTCAACATCCGCTGGCGTTCGATGAGGAGCGGAGCAACCGGAGTAAAGCGGCACACTGCTCAAAGTGTGGTGAAGTGGTATCGGGTCCGAGTTTTAGCTGTGCCGAGTGCAGGTTTTACCTGCATAAAGAATGTGCTGAGGCACCCTCACAGATCAATCACCCTTTTCACCCGGATCACCCTCTGTGTCTTTTGACAAATCCAACATATGCAGAAGGAAGCTTTATTTGCACTTTTTGCGGTAAAGGAGGTACGAAGTTCGTTTATCATTGTTCTTGCAACATAGATTTACACATCAAATGTGCTTTGTTCACATGCAATATTGCTGAAAACAATTTTGGACATCTTCATGGTACTGACTCCAAAGACCCATCTTTTCCCACTAAAAGTAGTAACAAAAGAGCTTCAAGATCTAAGTGTTGTTGGTGTTGGAAACCCTTGTCTGATTCTGCTTATTACTCTTTGGCTCGTGGATTGAATCTGCATAAGAAATGTGTTGAACTGTCTTTGGAAATTGATTATCCACTTGACCGAAACCATCTTCTTACACTACAGTTCAGTGTTGAAACACTCCCATGCATTGTCTGCAGTGACACTGATAGACTGGGACTTGGTTATTGTTGTTCACTTTGTAATATCTCCTTTCATGTGTCCTGTCTGCCACCACTTCCTATGAAAGAAGAAGGTCACAAACACCCATTCACAGTTTTTCTAAGACAAATGCCCTTCACTTGTGATGCATGTGGAGTGGAGGGGGACTCTATTCCCTACACCTGCTCAAATTGCAACCTTTTGGTCCATAAGGAATGCATTTCATTGCCACCCATCATCAAATTCATATGGCATGAACATCCTCTTTTTCACTCCTATTTCATTAGAAGGGGTAACTCTAAGTCAAGGAATTGGGATTGTGTAGTTTGCCTCGGCGAGGTGAATACGAAGCATGGGAGTTATTACTGTTCAGAGTGTCATTTTATTATTCACGTAAATTGTGCTACGATGGAAAAAAGTGCCTACACCGTAATAGAGTCGATTGATAAGTTCTACGAGAATCGAATTTTATCCGAAGATTCTTATATTGTCATTGAAAGAAACGAAGGTGAAGAAGTCTCTAAGATCAAACACTTCAGTCATGAACATGACTTAGTGTTAAGTGACAAGACCCTAGAGGAAGATGAGTTTTGTGATGGGTGTACATCACTCGTTTTGGATTCATTTTACCACTGTTCGGAATGTAATTTTATTCTTCACAAAACATGTGTCGAATTTTCCAAGAAAAGGTATTTTTGGTTTCATTACTGCGACAAACCGCTCATCCTTGTCACAGATAACATCTTCAAATGCTTTTACTGTGAAAGCATCTACAATGGCTTTGGCTATGAATGCCATGAATGTGGGGTTCATCTCTGCCTCCAATGTCCAACTCCTCTAACTCTCCCATGTGAAGGACATGAACACCCTCTCTCTTATCTATACTATTGTACAGGGTTGTGTGCTTGTTGTGGTGTGGAAATCAATGGAGGATACACATGCAAGATCTGCACATTTTCTCTGTGCCTTCAATGTATTCGACAATCAATCAAAGTTCGAAACAAATGTGATGAACATCTTCTGTCTCTTACATATACCGAAGATAATACTTATTCAGAAAGTCATTTTTGTGATATCTGTGAAGGTGATAGAAACCCGAACCATTGGTTCTATTCTTGCACAATCTGTGACACTTCTGTCCATTCCCTTTGTGTTAGAGGAAGAGGAATCTATGCATACATCAAAGCTGGAAAGATCTACAAAGGAATAGAGCATCCACACTGTCTCAGATTTGTGAAGAACGTGTACTATTATCCGGAATGCTCTCGTTGCGGTGCTCCTTGTGAAGATTTGTCTGTTGAGTGTATGGAACCTGGATGTGGATACAATGTTCACTGGAAATGTATTCGTCCTGATCTGTCAGAAGTATAAGTGTTGTTTAGCTATAAAATGAGAATAATGGTTGTCTAGGGACATTTCTTTGTATTGTTATCAGTTGTAATGATTTGTTTGTTGATGCTTTGTATTTAAAAGTTTATCTAAGATGTGTTTATGTGCGTAAATCAGTTATTTCTTTATTGTATATGTATTTGTGTCTTGCTTTAAAATTGTAAGTTTAGAGTTTGGGGTTTTAGGGTTTAGGGATTAAAATTAGGGATTGTAGTTAAGGTTTAGGAAATTAGAGATAGAGTGTGTTTTTTTGAGTGTGGAGTTTAGGGTTTAGGATATAGAAAATTAAGGTCGGGTTTAGAATTTAAATTTTAAGAATTTTTTAATAAGGGCATAGAAGGAGGCATGATTAGAGACAGATGATTTTCTACTCTGTGTTTATACGTTAATAAAAGAATGCCTAAGGACTTCTTTAGCATTTTGAAAGTTATTTGACTTTTAAGTCATGAGAGTATGAAAGTTTTTTTTTTTTAAAGAAAGATGGTTTAATGGTTTAAATGACTAATTGATTTGTTGATTTATGAATTTTTTTTGACATTCTATTTCCATACATAGACATAATTTTTAATTAATTATTTTTTCGAGTCGTACGAGGATAAAACTTTTTATACGTTTTTAGGGGTATTATTTAACTATATCTATCTCAAATTCCCAATGAACCGTTTATTAAATTGTTGTAATTGATGTTCGATCCCAGAAGAGATCTTCGAAAAATAAGTTTTTATGATCCACTAAATACCAAACCTATTTAAATATTCTCGCAATTCTCTATTTTCTTAAAATAAATTACCGTCTTTTCTTGGTGCTCATTTTGTATGGAATTTTAGTTTAATGTTTCTATTCCGCGAACATGATTATTAACAAAAACTTATTAAATTCATCGTTTGGGCTCATAATAAACTAAAAATTGCTCCTGCTAATCAGCCTAGAGACTAGAGCATTGTACAAGGACGTGTTGTAGTGGTAACCCATTGCTGAACTTTAAAAAAACCAAAACGTATATATAATATTTCTTATATTATTTATGATATATTTTATTTCATAAAATAAATTGAATTAATCTTAGTTCGAGAAATATAATATTTTATTTAAAATATTATATAATATTATGTTAGTTTAATAGTTAAGGTTTAGCTCTTATATTTAAAAAGGTTATGAGTTTAAACATTTTTAAGTACACGGTTTTAATATCTTTTTCCTCTAGCAAAACATATTATTTTGAGTTAAGTTAGGCTTTAAAACAGACACACTAAAACGACGTCGTTTTCGTTTTGATTTAATTGGGGGTGTTGTCGAGAGTTAACAGCCGAGTGTATTTCCGAATCACAAACAATTCGTTACCGAAGGAATAAAATTAAAGGTTAAAATTTATAGTTTAGGTTTTAAATTTTAGATATTAAAACTAGATTTTTAATTTTATAACTTCAATATAAAAAGTTGTAAAAAAATTATAGAACCTGTATATTGAAATATAATTTCTTTTTTCTCATTAATTAGACTCGAACCCAAAAGAGAATTACGTTAGCACACAAGCACAAGCCTTTTTAATTTTAGTATTTAAAAAATTAAGTTATAGGATAAGATTTAAGGGTTTAAGTGGTAAAATGTACAAATAAATATTTATGATTAAAATTTAAAGTTTAAGGTGTTAATACTATAAATTTAGAGTTTGAATATTACGCGTGTATAAATTTTTACATAACTTTTGTATCAAAATATTACCCTAAAATAGTTATATTTTAATACATAAATTGTGTAAAAATATTTACACGACCTTAAACTATAAATTTAAAACTTAAATTCCTAATGTTAACGCCCTAAATCCTAAACCTTAATTTATAACCATAAATTTTAAATTACATCTTGAATATCTAACTCTAAAATTTGTGTAAACTTTTCGTGATTATTTTCCTTAAAAAAATCCACAATGCACATGACAAAACACCATATACACGTAGTATTCTACCTAAAAAATTTAAAAGGTAAAAATATATACCTACAAGTAGGGGTGAACAAAATTCGACTCAAAAAATCGAACTCAACTCAAAATTTCATAGACACGACTCGACTTAAAAAATTTTAAATAAAGTTCAAGTTGTAAAATAAAAATTCGAATAACTCAATTTTTTTAATAATTAAAGGATTAATTTTTATATTTGAGACAACTCTATCAATTTTTTATGATATATATACATTGATATATAAAAATATAAAGAAATATTACTATATACTATATATGAATATATATATATATATATCTTATATGATTAGATGAAGTCGTTTAAATTTAAATCAAATTATACTATAACATAATAAATAATTACAATCAAATATATGATAGGAACTCAAAAAATCGACTCGATTCAACTCGAATTTTTTAAACTCGACTCAAACCGAAAAAATCAAATAAAGTTTGAGTTGTAAAATATGACTCATCAACTCAAATTTTTTTGACTCGACTCTATCGAATACTCACCCCTACTTACAGGTGGTATCTTACTCCTAAATCATCATTTGCATGCAAATTTTCGCATGTGTACCATAACTTTTAATTTGAATATCAAATAAATTTCAAAGACTATTTTTCAAAATAAAAACTTTAAACAACCTATACGGTCAACGTAGCCTAAAAAACTGATCACATTTGCCTTCTACAAAACTAAATTAGAGGACAGTTCTAAGTTTTAATCTAACCTATTTGCTATGCATTTTCCTATAGCAGGTTTAAGACTGAGCATTCTGTTTTTTCCGGGTTCGATATTCGACCGCTAAAACTAAGAGTTCAAACACTATACCGCGGCCGACGGTAGTTCTAGGGAACGGCAGTCTTAAAAACTCATCATTCTAGCTTACAAGCAAATCATAGCTATTAATGAGGAAAACACAACCCAACAGCAGAATAAGATCTGATTACAAGAACATCAACAAACTTCATTTCTTTTAAAGAGACAAATCACACTACCTGCACTGCAGATTATAAAGCTCAACTATACAACCAACATAACCACTGGACACTCCATAGAAAACATGACAAAAGGTTAGCCCTAAGCAGAGGGAAATAATAGCACTCTATGTCAGACGGGTGCATACCGGTTCGGCAAATTCTTCCTCGGATTTACGCTTTTTTTTCTACTTTCAGATTTCTTCTCAAATCAATATCAGTGAACATAGGTTCATCGGCATGCAAGGTTTATAATCTTATAATCAATCACCAAAGTAGAGGTAAATATATAAAAAAAGAAATATAAAACAAAGGAACGAGGAGACCTATGCAAATTTTGCTCCTTGGCCTTGCCACTGCTGCAACTAAAATTTGTTGTCATTGAGTGCTGCGGGTCAACCCACTTCGAGATACGTTTCTGCATAAATTTGAGAAGTTCAATGTTCAGAATATAGTAATATACTACCAGTGTAATCAATGGAAGGTAAACTATCATATGAACATCTATCTATTTCAGCCCCTTGACTTTAACAAGTCATCCAAAATTGCAAATAAAAATGATTTAACGAGATTCATCAGCTGTCTTCATGTACCGTGTATCGACAAGTATGTAAAATTCTAAACAGGAGGGAATAGAGTGGAGACATGCAAACCATTGACTAGATAGAATTATACTCTTTTAAGTATTAATTAGACGTAGGGACGTAACTAAGATTTGAGGTTCGGGACAAAACATAAATGCTTGAAAGTAAGAGACAAATTCATAAATAAACCAATTTTTTAAAACGTACATACGAGTACAAAGGTGAAAAAAGAATTTGAGGGGTGGGAAATTGCCCCTCGCAATCCTCATATAGCTGTCACTGATTAGACGTTTTCTTACAATTGATTATGTGACAAACAATGGAACAACTCAACACTGCAGTAGAAGACAGAAAAGCAATAATAATCAATTGTACTTTAGAATAGAGGAGAGCATTGTTTGATTATAACTTATAACCACTCAACCAACCGATTCAGTTAAGTCAGTTTTTGCAGTCGGTGATCAGTATAAATTAGAACATGAGCAATGTGCAGGTTGACACCATGGCTGCTTACCCCCACAAAACAATGGGGAAAATGCAACAAAAGTAATATAGAGATGGAAGAAATATTTAAATATAAACAACCAAATAAACAATAAAAGCACCTTCCAGTAAGCAGCTGTGCAGCAGATCCCTTAGAGTTAGAGTTACCAAACCGCTTGGCCCTATTCTCGTGTTCTTTCTCCACACGAATGGCAGCAACCTCTTTCTCCATTGCAGCTACTTCTCTTCTCATCTTTTTAGCCTCAACTTCCATTGCTTTTGTCAAGGTTTCCACCTTCTTAGCAAGCATCTGAAAATACAAGGATTACTTGAGCATATATCCTGAAGGATAAATTCCAATGGTATTGAACTTAAAGAACAAAACATAAACCTCAATTGCATCATCCTTGTCCTTGAGGCTTTGATCTTTCTCGTGACCAGCTTTCCTCAAAGCTATGACCTCTTTCTGCAGCAAGTCATACAATACTCCTGGAACATTATCTTCTGCATCCACAGGCTGGAAATCAGTGGGTTTTTCATCATTTGGTGCCTCACTCTCCTTGGTTTCTTCGGAAGGCTGGTTGAATGAACTATTTGAGCCTGCTCCATTTAAAAGTGATTTAGCTCTCTCTAATGATCTTGTGCCTCCATCAAATGACTTGGATGTTCCTTTGGCATGCTTCAAGACCATACTAGAAGACAAAGAGGATCTCAATTGAGAGCTCGGTGATCTCTTGGATAAAAACCCATTGGATGCAAGTTTTGAGAAGTTATCAGCTCCACCCAAAGACTGGCGCCTAGAAGGCCCGTTGCTCATGTTTCTTACATCTGATGTACTGCGACTAAGACTGTTAGGAGTTCCTCTCAAGCTCGTTTCAAGAACTTTAAGCCGCAACTGGTATTTCTCCTGGAAAATCCAAATAAAAGCCCTTATTTCAAAAGCAGCAGCAGCAGCATAGAAAACACAATGGTAAGTGTCACAATCAGATTATTACTTTCAATTGTGCTTCAGATTTTGCAGTTCGTTCAGTTATAGCAAGCTTGTCGCGAAGTTGCTGCATTTCTCCCTGTAAGAAATAAAATCCACAATGAATCAAAAGAGTTAAAGTTAAGGGCCAATTAGTACTGAATGAGAGAAAGTGAGAAACCATCAACAAAAACCTGCAAGAATCTCCGCTCTTCGAGCCATTGTTTTACTGGCATCACTTTGTCATTAGCATCTTTCCACTCATTTGCTACAACCGTGGCCACTCTATTTGCTGTTACTTTTGCACGTGCCAACTCCCGGTCAAGTGTTTTTCTTTCCTCCTAAGGAACAAAATCAATCATTTATTCAAGAAGAGTTCTAAGAGTATTTCAACATAAAAAGCTATGGAAAACATGGACAATAAATGCTAGGCAGATTACATTCATCTCCTGAACTTTCCTCTGGTAATCCCTAACTGCATTTGCAGCAGCACCGCCAGCAAGAACAGCCTCCTCCAGCTCTCTTACTGTTTGTGTTAGCTTTTCAACCTCTGCAACCTTCTGGCGATGCATTTTGTCCAAAATTTTGTTTTCTTCCTACATAGACAAGTCATAAACATGTGACTTTCTTCATTATATAAAAAATAGACTAAGAACAAAATATTTGGCTCAACTCCTAAGTCCTACATTTAATGCACCTTAAGAAAGGAAACACCAAGAACAACTACCATACCTGGCAAATTTCTATCTGCTTCATCAACTCCTGGTTTTTATTTTGGAGATCATCCACCATGGACGCTTTGATCAGCGCAACATGTACAGTCCTTTCAGCTTCAAGTAGAGCTGCTTCTTTGGATTTAGTTAAACGATCAAGGGCTTTATTGTCATCTTGAAGTTTTGCAATCTGCAGGGAACCAAAAGAACTAACCAATGAGAGAATAATCAAATAATCAATCACATATAAATTATAAAAAAATCTCCATTATTTTTGTGAGACAGAATCAACAGTTGAAAAGTCGCAACAAAACCTCTTGCCGAGCAAGCTTTAGTTCAGCCTCCAAGGGTGCAAGAATTGCTTCAATAGGAGGCATATCATCATCCTTTTGGGCGGCATGAACCCTCCTCAGTGTGGCCTCAGCAGCAAACTGAGCAGCCATCGATGCCTTCTTCTCATCATTTATTTTCTTGATTTCAAGGTTCTGCAAAACATGTTTGTTAACTAATTATAGCAACATAACAACATAAGGTAAGCTTGGAATTTTTCCCACAGCATTACCTTGCTTTCCAGAAGAGATTCAGTCAACTTAAGCTTCTCCTCCATCCTCGAGAGTTCATCAGTGAGCTATTGATCAAAAGAGAAACAATGTCAGTATCCATCGCAAATTCGCAATCAAAAAATATTATAAGAATGCGAAGTCAGATAACCAATTTTAACCCACATTTTAGGTGTTTCCAACATTGCAAACATACTTATATGGTATATTCAATTACTACAAAAATGTTGATAAACAAGAGTGTTCAATGCAAGAGCATTGGAAGGTATGTAGAAGAGCAATAAATTACATAAAGGTAAGTTTCCTGAAGAAGACAAGGGGATCATACGTAATCCAGAAATAGTAAGAAGATAAAGGGCATTTAACCATGTGAATCTCTTAACAACAAAACAGCCCATTCAATCATAAGATTGGGATAGCTAAAACCCATTACACAATTAAATATAGGAAGTAGAAAACATATATGGAAGAATAACATTTAATCTAACAGGAAACTATGACATAAGTTCTAGAGTAGGTATGAAAGCAATCTTATGACAACTTTGACAGACCAAATGACACTAACAGACAGGACCAAAGCAACTTATGAGATGGAAAACATTGAAATTATCAACGATTCTAAGACCAAATCATGCAGGTACTACAAAGCAACCTGAAAATGAAGTTGGATAAAGCATCATAAAGGATTCATGCTGTTAGATGAGACAGACCATCAATGACTTTCTAAAACTACTAAGCAACAAATCTCAATGATGAAACTTCCAACCAACATGACTTTGACAGGAACAATACGTATTTCAGCAAATTACAACCCCAGAGAACAAATAACTAACTTTCCAATCATCAGAAGTTTAACATAGATTTACTATCACCAACGGAGACGCAAGCAAACACAAAAAGTTTACTCATAAAATTGCAGGATCTACTTTTCTTCAGTAGAATAACAATATGCATTTAAAATCTGAAATACAAACAGTCTCATCATTTTTTATCCGTTATTATCATCTGTAAACAGTAAACTTTCCAAAAATAAAAATAAAATATTCATTTATGTGGAACAAATTAAGCAATTTTCCAACATTTTCAAAATAAATTACTACTTAAATTACCACCAATGCTAAAGTGTTTCAACCAATCAGTTAAAACTAATTTCTTAAATAAAAACCAAGATTTTTTTCAAAAAAAAAAAAATCAACCTCTTCAACAGCCTTTTCTCTAAGCCTTTCAGACATCTTTAACGCCTTAATTTCAGCTTGTGCTTCCCCCAATTCTCTATCTTTATCTGTAACCCAATCAAATAATAATAATCAAATTCAAAACTACAATAAGAAAATAAAAACAAAAAAGGTTAATGTCAAGTAAAAAACAGCTAATTGAGCCGAATCAAGGGGGAAAACAACTAGATCGAGCTACATTCCTCACCTCTAACTTCATTCTCCAACCGATTTAGCTCTAGTTTCACTGGATCCGATCCGTGAAGCAACGTAATGAACTCATTATCCGCATCAAAGCTTGGCCTAACAGGTCTCCTCCTCGACGAACCTCTCCCTCCGCTCTCCTTAAACGACGCCGACATCGTCAACGGCGGAGGAGCTCCCGCCGATGTCGACGTCATCCTCACCGGCGACTCACTCCTCGCATTGCTTCCCACCTCCACTTCTTCGCTGGAAATCTCCGACATCTCCGATTCAAACACTCACTCTCACCTCTCTCACGCCCAAAATGCAACCAAAACCAAAAAAATAAAAACTATTTCCAAACAGAGAAGCTTGCTTCACATCTAAGACGTCAAGTGGATCCAACTGCTAGGGTTTCAAATCATTTGAAATACAGGTGTTAAACAGATTCTCAGATGTAGGAAAAAAGAAGAAGATTGAGAGAATGAAGATGGGAGAAAATAATGTTTAACTCTTCTTCTTTCTTTATCTCTCTCTATAGATTGTGGATTTAAATCTGGTAACAGTGACTGACAGTGAAGATTTAATTAGCAATGGAGATTTAATTAATTAATGATGGATTAAATTAAGGGTAAACTTCACTTGAGGTACTTTTTATTTAGGTTGCATTTTATTTTGATCACTAAATGTAAAAGTTGCTATATTTAATAGAAAGAATGACAGGAGCAAAAATAAAATATTTAAAAGTTTAGAGTTTAAATTATAATTATTATTTTTTATTAATATATCACATAATTATATTAATATGTATTAAAGGATGTTAATTGTTGGATGATTAAAATAATAACAATCAAAAATATAAGTGATAAAAATATTTTTTAAAAATTTGATGACCAAAATAAAATACATTCTAAATAAGAGGTGCCTTTATAGAAGTTTACCCTTAATTTAATAAGTGTTTTCAGCAGAGGAAAAAGCACGTAAGCTGAGAGATTCCGTATTATCGGACGGTAAAGCTTCAACTTCTAGTCGGATTTTTTCTTTTTGTTTCAGTCTTTGAACCATATTCTTTAAACTCTGAAATTATTTTTAACTTAATATTAAAATAAATATTTGAAGTTATATTTTTATTTTTAAGTGTTTAATTATTTTTTTCGTTTTAAATATATAAATTATTTTTTATATGTTTAAATTTTTAAATTTTTTAGATGTTGAAATTATTTTTCAAAAGGTTAAATTATTTATTTTAATAAAAAATTATTTATTATTTAAATTAAAATATGATAGTTTAGATACTTAAAAGAGAAATAAATTTATATATTTAAAGGAGGAAAATAAGATAGCTTGGTCCTTAAAAGGAATAAAAATAATTTAAGTCAGTTAAAAAAAATAAGATAATTTAAATATTTATTTTGCTATTAAATCATATTATTTATCAAAACAAATATTTAAAATATTATTTTTAATTACTTTAAGTCTTTAAATTATTTTTTAATCAAAATAAATACTTAATCATCTCACTATTTATTTTCAGTCCTTAAACTCTATATTTGTTTTAAAAAAATTATGACGTCTTAAAATCTTATTGGTCAAAAAATTTAATACAAATAATTATTAGATTTAAAATATAAAGAATAATATTTTAAATACTTATTATAAAAATATAATTTAAAGAAAAAAAGATAAATGGTATAATTCATGGTTGATTTCTCACTTAAGTTTTTTTTTTTAAATAGGTTTTAATTTTATGATAAACCGTGTGTACAATTAGAGGTGAGTATTCGATCGAGTTGAGTCGGGTCAAAAAATTTTAAGTTATTCGAGTTGATGAGTCATATTTTATGATTCAAACTTTATTTAAATTTTTTACGGTTCGAGTCGAGATTAAGAAATTTGAATCGATTCGAGTTTTCGAGTTCCTATAAATATTTATTTGTAATTATTTATCATTTTATAGTATGACTTGATTCTAATTTAAAAGATTTTCTTTAATCATATAAGATATGTATATATATATATATATATATATATATATTTATATGTAGCAATATTTCTTTATATTTTTATATATCAATATATATATCATAAAAAATTGATAGACCCGTCTCAAACTTAAAAATTAATCCTTTAATTACTAAAAATTTTGAGTTATTCGAATTTCCATTTTATAACTTAAAATTTATTTGAAAATTTTTCGATTTCAGTCGAGTCTATGAAATTTTGAGTCGAATCAAAACGAGTCGAATAATTTTTGCATCGAGTCAAAACAAATTATTCGATTTTTTCGAGTCGAGTTGAGTTTTGTTCACCCTACTTATAATGCGCATAGGGTTTGCTAAAAAGGGTAAGGGTGCGCAATATGCATCATGTTTAATCGAATCAAAACGTATTAATATTACTAAAACTATTTATTGTAAATAATTACTTAATAAAAATAAAAGAAATTTATTAAGGGTTTCTAATAATAAAATAATATAATTATTTTTAAATGATTTGAATTTAAACAGCGTATGATAAATTTGAAATCGAATAAAAATACTACTTTATAATCGTAAAATAATTTATTTATTAAATATTATTATTTAGTCCCTTGAAATTAAAATAAAAACAACTTGTTCGTTTAAAAAAATCAATATTTTAAACAATTTTTTCAATGTTTATTTTATTTTTGAAAAACTATTTTATCTTCTTAAATTAATTATAATTAATACTCCATATATTAATGTGGCAATAACTTTTTAATGAAAATATTATTAGCCAAATTATTGGCTAAGTCTTCAATTTCTATGTCACATGGTCCATTAATTAATTGATTAACTGAACCACAGCACAACTCAATAACCAGGCGCGAATAAAATTCGATTTGAAAAAATCGAATAATTTGATTCGTTTTAATTCGATTTAAAATTTTATAAATTCGATTTAACTCGAATTTTTTAAATAAAATTCAAGTTATACAATAGAAATGCGAATAACTCGAATAACTAGAAATTTCTAAGAATTAAAGGGTTAATTTTTAAGTTTGAGACGAGTCTATCAATTTTTTATAATATATACATTGGTATATAAAAATATAAAAAATATTACTACATATAAAAATCGAATCGTAATCTATTTGTTTTTTGATTTGAACAGTAATATACAATATTATTAAAAATAATTTTAAAAAAACATATTTTATATATAAAAAATTAAAAACAACATTTTGATAATTTCAATTGACTGCCTTATTAAATCTAAAAAAGACTCTTTGAAATATTTATATATTTGTATTTTTATTAAGTTTAGGATTTTTTTATTTTCTCGGCAAATAATACTATTAATTTAATTTAAGATGATTGTTCATGATAGTTGAAGAGTACAATAAGTGACACAAAAATTATCTTTTGTATGAATTATTGTTAAATTTTTAGAGTTTAAAGTTTAGGGTTTAGATTTTTAGGATAATATGAATTTTTAAACTTAAAACTAGGATATTTATGAAAACTTTTTATTTATTTATTTTTAAATAAACTAATAGTAATTACAGTAGTATCGAAACTAAATAGTATATTTAACCTACCACGAACACTCTGTCATAAACTTTATAAGGATATATATTGTATGTTTATTCGAATAGTAATACCGATCAATATACTCTCTTCTCTTAATACGATCTAGCATCGAATCCGATTTTAATATTGATTATGAAATAAACTTATTAACGAGATATTTTTAAATTTTAAAAAAATATATTGATATATTAATATTTTAGTTATTATCTCAATTTTGTGCACTTTATAAAAGCATAAATTGAGAATAATTTAAATAAATAAAAGCTGCAATCTTAACTTTATCGTAAACTTTGTTATCCCTTTAAGAATCAACATGGAAGTGGACACATTGAATTTGAGCCATGCTTCATAAAAGGGCATAAAAAGGGAAGAATATAATATAATAATTTATATATTTATTTCATGTTCATATATTATTATATTCATTACAAATAAAAAACTATATATTCATGTAACTCTTAATATATTAATAATTTATATTATATAATTTTTATATTTACATGTATAGGTAAGATATAGGTTGGGTTTAATTGGGTTGGATTCGATCTTGTTTTTTTATTTATTTACCTATTACTTGACTCGATCTAATGTATAAGAAGATTTCATTCGACCCGAGTTCGATCCAATTTTAAGAGCGTAAATTCGACCCAACCTAATTTTTCCGTCAATGTAAAACTAAATGAAAACAAATTAAAAACACAAATCTAACAAAAAAGAAAAAAGTTCAAATAAAATGCAATTAAAAATATAAGTAATAATTAAATATTCGATAAAAGAAATCTCTTATTATAGAATCGTCTTCATAATCTTTAATCTTATCTAACTAATTCAAATCCTATAAAATAAAAATTAAAAACCCTAAATTAAAACGATCGAAAAGAATAATCAAGAAAGTAAAATTAAAAAGGAGAAAAGTTAAAAGTTAAAAATATTAAATTACGTAAATTTTTATGAATCAAGTCAAATCGAATATTTTCAACTCTAAAAGTAAACCCAACCCGGACACTTTTATATACAAAATCTAACCCCAACTCAAATTTCCTATTAAAAATCCAACCTAATATGATTAAGCTATTCGAGTTTTTGGTCAGATTTAATTATAAATATTTACAATATTATGATATTAATTATTTTCTATTTATAAAATTTAAGTAAAGATGTTCGAATTTATATTCAGATTTAATTTATAATGTATACAATATTATGATATTAATTACTTTCAATTTAAATAACTATTTTATAATTATATGTGATATATATATATATTCTTTCGTATTTTTTATATGTAATAAACATATAGCCGACAAAGTTGGAAAACTCGACTCAAATTTAAAAATTAATCCATTAATTACTAAAATAATTGAGTTATTCGAACTCTCATTTTATAATTCAAACATTATTTGAATTTTTTTGAAATGAATCATATTTGTAAAATTATAATTCAAGTCAAATCGAATTTTTTTAGCATCAAATTGAACAAGTCAAATTTTTAATGAATTTATTTTTTGCTCACCTCAACTTAAAAATCCATGAAAACGTACGTACATATTGTTGTTTGGTACTCGAACTTGTTGATATCGACATTTGATACCGTATCAACTTAATTGATTTCAGAGATAACGTAATATTTTATATTAGGGAATGAATATGTAAAATTCTACTGACAAATTTATAACATTTTAAGTGGATAAAATAGATTTTTAACAAAATTTATAATTTTTTTAAAAAATTTAAATTATATATGAATTTTAAATTTCAAAAAATAATTGTTCATCTATCCCTGAAAAATTATTTAGTGAACCCTGTTCACCCACTAATTAGGATCGTTCATCTTAAATTTATCCAAGATAAATCAGCATATTTTTCTTACATGTAATTAGTGGATGAGCAGTTTTTAAATAATTATTTAATAAGAAACGATTTTGATTACCGTAAATGATGTAATGAATAGGACTCGCCTAATAATTTCTCATACCCCTCGTTCCTTCCGTACATTTGACAATTGACATCACTACTAAAAATGTTGAAACAAATAGTTAAGCCTCTCATTATTATTCCTTTTTTAGTCATTGAAATTTAAAAAATTATAAAATAATTGATAAATATTTGATATGGTTACAAAATGGTCATATCACCGATAAATTTTTGGTGTTGATAAATTTAAGGACTATTTTGATAACAAAAAAAAGTTATATAGTTTAATGATTAAAAGTGTTATTTTTACATAGCTCAATGATATTTGTATCACAAGATCTCGAGTTCAATACTTGCTTAATTTTTTTTTTGTTCTTTAGATATTATATGACTTTGTCCTAATTAATTCGGATAAACTTACGTCGCTTACCTGATTTTAGTGGTGAGTCTCACAACTAGAATTTTATGTATCACAAGTAAGGGTGATAATGAGCCTGACCAGCTCGCGAGCTACTCAAGCTCGGTTCGGTCAAAGCTCGGTTCGAGTGAATTCGACTCGGGCTCAGGTTCGGCTCGAGATCTTAATGAGCTGAGCCGAGCTTACCCAAACTCGGCTCAAAAATCTCGTAAACAAGCTCGAAATAATTATATTATATATATGCTACATATACATTAAAAGTAATCTCTTTTTTACAAGAAAAACAATAAAATAAAATAGGAGAAATCCACTAAAAATAAATTAACTAAAATAAATTGAGTATTTTTTCCTTTTTCAATATTGAATTTCGTTCTGTTGTTGGTTATGGAAAGAGTTTTTAACGAGATCTTATCTATTTTACAGAAAAATATAACAAAATTATCTATTTTGAGTCGAGCCGAGCCGAGGCTAAAATTTCGAGCTCGTCGAACCTCGAACCCGAGCTAAGCCCAATAACACTATTTTTCGAGCTAAACCGAGCTTGATCAGGCTCAGACTCGACTCGTTATCACCTCTAAATTCGATACATATTTCAGTAGTACCAAACTATTTATCTTTTAGACCAACCTCGCAGATAAACCTTCAATAATTTTGAATGTTGTTATATTATTTACAATGTTAGGTAGAGCATTCCCATCTTCTAAAGCTTTGTTTTGATTAAGGAAAGTGTTTGTTTTGACATAGTTTGAAAGGTTACCTTAGCTTAGCACCAATCTATTTTATATTCGACAGAAAGGTCTTCGATTGGTCCGAAAGTATGGGCTTTTTGACCGTCAGATCTAAGATAATCACTAAACATTGTTAACAAATACTAAACATGCTCGATTTGCTTAAGCAATCATTAAGCTTTTTGATCAAGAGCATTAAGTTTTATTAATCAATGATAATAATCGATTTTCGATACTTTATAATTAATAATATTCAATTTCTTAATTAATTATTTAAATCAAATATTATATAATTTATTTATAATATCATAATTAAAATTTTTGATATTACTTAATAAATCAAATATCTCATCCGATTATATCAATTAATTGTTGATGTACGTCTTTATATATTGCTTTAAGTGTTCTAAATGTCGAAATAGTACTCTAATTTTTATGTAATGATCTAATTTTATAAAATAATTAAATATCGATTTTACGTTTGATGTTCAGTTAATATTCAGTTCAAAATTTTTGGTGACATCGGGTTGGAAAAAATAATCATTTAGATCAGAGATTAAAGGGGTGTATTCAAAGATGGTGATCGATGATAAAAGTGATGAGAATTTAAAGTTTAGATTTATTTTTTTAAAAAATTATTTTTTTATATAATTAAAAATTACTTAGATTTTCTAAAAAATATTTCTTGTTATAATTTTTTTTCAAATTTTGATTTTAAGAAAAAAATAAATGTCATTATTTTAAACACTTATTTTTAGTAATATATACTTTAATCACCTAAGCCTAAAATAAATAAATGATGGTAATAAAAGAAACTGACACATCTTAAAACGCCGCCGTTCGGTTCTTCTCCATCCTCCCTCTAGGGTTTAAGATTTATGTCCAGGGTTTAAGAGCCAATTCAGAAAAAAGAAGAAAAAAACCCATTCAATCCCCAATTCCCATGAATGATAAAAAACAGGTTCAAGTTCTTCTCTCACCTGAAGAAGAAGGAGAAGAAAGCCTCGAAAAATTTCCCAAACCCCATTTCTTACATAACATTTCCAGATTCCAACTTTGGTTGTCCCCTCAAATTCGTCTCTCATTTGAAGAAAACTTCAAATTACCCAGACCCTCGTTCCTTCAACAAGCTTCTCCACAAGTTGACAGCTTCCGGCGGTGGCGCACTCTCTCTCAAGTTACTGTCTTTCTTCCTCTCCAAAGGGTACACCCCTCACCCTTCTTCTTTCAATTCAAGCATATCCTTTTTATGCAAGTTAGGGCACTCCGGCTATGCTCAAAAGCTTGCAAATTTGATGCCTTTGTATGGGTGTGAACCGGATATTGCAACTTATAATTCTTTGATTGGTGGGTATTTTAAATGTGGTGATGTTGTTAAGGCTTGTTTGGTTGTGAATGAAATTAGGGTAGGTAATTGTAAGCCTGATTTCGTTACCTTCAATGTGTTGTTTAATGGGTTCTGTAAGATGAGGATGAAGAAAGAGGCTTTTGTTTATATGGGTTTCATGTGGAAATGCTGTTTGCCCAACGTGGTTACCTATAGTACTTGGATTGATATGTTTTGTAAAGTGGGGGATTTGGATATGGGGTTTAAATTGTTTCGGTATATGAAGAAGGATAAGGTGGTGTTGAATTCCATCTTGTTTACCTGTTTGATTGATGGCTGTTGTAAGTTTGGCGATTTCGAAGCCGCATTCGAATTGTGTAAGGAAATGAAACGGGATGAAATTGCACTGAATGTGGTTACTTATACTGCGCTCATCGATGGTCTTTGCAAGAAGGGGATGCTGGAAAGGGCTGAGTGCTTGTTTTTCAAAATGATGGAGGATGAAGTTAAGCCTAATTCCTTTGTCTATACTTCGATCATTGATGGGCATTTCAAAAAGAGTAATGTGACTAATGCCTTGAAGTATTTAGGTAAGATGTATGTTCATGGAGTCGAGTTTGATATGACAGCATATGGGGTGAGAATAACCGGCCTTTGTAATAATCGTATGTTTGATAAAGCATCTAAATTTATGGAAAATATGGTCAAGAGCGGATTGCAGCCTGATAAGTTGTTGTTAACCACAATAATGGATGCCCGTTTCAAGGCCGGGGATGTAAAAGCTGCACTGAATGTGTATGGTGAACTATTGGCATGTGGTTTTGACCCTGATGTTATAGTTCTTACGAGCTTAATGGATGGCCTCTGCAAGCGTGGTCATCTGAATGAAGCTGAAAGTTATTTTTGCAGAGAAAAGGCAAACGAAATATCTTATACCGTTCTTATTGACGGGTTGGCTAAGAAAGGGGATTTTACCGAACTGAATAGGCTTTTAAGGGAGATGTCGGAAGCAGGATTCACTCCGGACAAATATGTATATACTTCTTGGATTGCGGGGCTTTGTAAGCAAGGAAATTTGATAGAGGCCTTTAGAGTAAAAAATAGAATGGTTCAAGAGGGTTTTCAGCCTGATCTTTTGACTTATAGCTCCCTTATTTTCGGTGTAGCGAAGAAGGGTTTAATGATAGAAGCAAAGCAAATATTCGAGGATATGTTGAAAAGGCAAATAATGCCTGATGCTGCAATTTATGAAATTATGATCAGAGGATATCTACAGCAGAATAATGAAGTTGCTGTTGCTGGTTTGCTCGAGGAAATGGGAAAGAGGGGTTTCTCAACAGCATCATGCAAAGTAGGTGGGGAAAATGTATTTTGATAACATGTAACGCCTTCAATTTACGAGTTCGTTCGAGCTTGTCTTACCATTATCCGAAATTGAAAAAAGAACTTTCAATTTGGGTTGCTTACTAGCTACTGGAACATGAGCTGCCTTAGTAGTTATCTGTACCCCGTTTCAGCGTTCTGCCAAGTGGAGACTTTAAGTGTATAATTCATTTGGGATTGCAACAGAAGGAGAAGATCATTGACTACTATGCTGCTTTATGCAACACTGATGAACAGAAAGGAGGTGATCAATCTGATAATGTCACTGAGTAGTACTAGTACAGCCTTTGTAGTTGCCAGATGTCCTAGTTTGGGTTTTTGGCCTTTTTGCAGTGGATCTTAGCTTTGCAGAATACCTGCCACCATGCCGTCTCGATGTTTCAATACTGAACCCAACTAGAGAAGGAACTTAGATGCATGCCTTTCGGAATCATCTCATGTGACGGAGAAAAATATTGGTAACAGATCTGTTGTGTTAATAATTGCTTCTTGAAATTGGGAGATGTGTTCTAAACTTAAAAGTGCAATTAAACGTTTGCCAGCATGAATCTAATCGGTTTGAATTATCAACACGCATATTCCTATCCGGTGAGTGAGCACATGCATGTGGTTTCGTTGAACTTCTGAGTACACAAGTCCCTCACAATATGTATATTAGTCCGCACCGGGATATTCAACGCGCACATTTTTCTTTTAAATTATGGGTGTGGGGTGGGATGCTATCATTCACTATGAGTAATAATTGATTAGTTTTTAACAGATCATTTCCATGTCTCGACACCTTCAGATAACTCCATTTCTGTTATATTCTGAGGAATATGTTTACAATTTAGAATCATTGTTGACATTTTTACTCGAATGCCTAATGCAGTTACATCAGATAGATTCTGCTTTATAGTTTCCCTAAACTTCGGTTCTGAATTGCAGATTCACGAGCAATCTTTCAGTCTTCATGCAGATGCCTATGGAATTTTGGATCTTGCCAAATTCCTCTTCCCCGAGCATGCGATATTTGTACTCGACGACTGAGTTAGAAGCCTAAAACGGCTGTTCTTAAATAAAAGATCCAGTCTGGACTCGGAAATCTAGTGTTATTCTCCTGCAAACAATGAATCAGTGATCATTCTTTCAACACACCATGTGAAAGCGGCTTGAATCCAAATTTCGAGTTCTCAATGTATGGTTCAGTGGATAAACCTTATTGGGTTTGGAACAACTCAAAGGCTGCTTCAATACTGCAGGTAAGTGATGGATGAGGAGGAAAAGAGAGGTTGCACCAGGATGAGCTTATGCACCATGTCGGGAGAAAACCAACACGAGGTTCGGACATGCAATCCCTTCTAATTCTCTGTGCATTCCTGATCGGTATATTATGAACATTTGGAGAAAAACAATTTCCATTGTAGAATATTTGATAATGTTTCAGAATGGTTATGAATCAGTGTTGTTTTCATGCTATTTAGTCAGCGGTGGATTTATATAATTAATATATATTGTCACGCATGAGAAGAGGCAAAGAACATTAATCTCACGTCGGAAAAAAAGAAAGTCTTGAAGTATATAAATAGTGGTTTAGACATATCTTTTAGAAAGAGAGTAATGACCCGTGACAATATGCATAAGAATATTTAAGCTCGAATTATGGGTTTGGTCCTTCAATTATTTATTTTAGTAAAATGATATCAGAGATGCATATTTCCGGGAATATAAAATAAATAATTTTTAATATATATAAAAAGACAAATTTAGTAAAACGTTTAAATACAAACAACAAACAAAGCATTACAAGTGGTAACAGTACAAATATATGCCCATACACAACCATTATTATCGTCTTACAGGTACACAACATCTATATTTCTTTCAAGTCCGAAGGACAAATACATTCCCAGTGAACAATGTATTCACATTTAAGGTCCGTACACTCAAGGGCCAGATCTACACAAGGAACATCACAATGAGAACATTCTGGATAGTAATGCATTTTCTTCACAAATCTGAGAGGGTGGGGATGTTCGCCTTTGTAGATTTTTCCAGGTTTGATGAATAAATATGCTCCTATTCCAATAACACAACTAGAATGAAAACCAGTGTCACAAATTGTGCAGTAGTAGAACCAGTGGTTTGAGATTCGATCTTCTTCGCAAATATCACAAAAATGAGTTTCTGAATAAGTATTATCATCTGTATAAGTAAGAGATAGAAGATGTTCATCACATTTGTCTCGAACTTTGCCTGGTTGCCTGACACAATTAAAACACAGAGCAAATTTGCAGATCTTGCATGTGTATGCCCCATCCATTTCGTCACTACAGCTGCTGCACAACCCTCTACAAGAGTGCAAATAAGAGAGAGGATGTTCATGTCCTTCACAATTGAGAGTAAGAGGACTTGGACATTGGAGGCACAAATGAGCCCCACATTCCTGGCATTCGTAGCCAAAGCCGTTGCAGATGCGGCCACAAAATGAACATTTGAAGATTTTATTTGTAGCAAGGATGATCGGTCTTTCGCAGTAATGAAACCAAATATACTTCTTCTTAGGGAATTCTGCGCATTTCTTGTGAAGAAAAAACCTACATTCTGAACAATGGTAAAATGACTCCAAAATGAGTAATGTGCACCCATCACAAAACTCATCATTCTGTAGGACCTTGTCACTGAACATTAGGTTATGTTCATGACTGAAATGGTTGATCTTAGAGGCTACTTTACCTTCGTTTTTTTCAGTAACAACATAAGAATCCTCGGGGAATTCTCGGTTCTCATAAAACTTTTCAACCGACTCTATTACGTAATAATCACTTTTGTCCATTGTAGCACAATTTACATGAAGAAGAAAATGACACTCTGAACAATAATAACTCCCATGCTTCGTATTCACCTTATCGAGACAAAATACGCAATCCCAATTCTTTGACTGGGAGTTATCTCTTCTAATGAAATAGGAATGAAAGAGAGGGTGTTCATGCCACAGGAATTTGATGATGTGTGGCAATGAAATGCATTTCTTATGGACCAAAAGGTTGCAATTTGAGCACATGTAGGGAATAGAGTTCCCCTCCACTCCACATGCATCACAAGTGAAGGGCATTTGTCTTGGAAAAACTATGAATTGGTGTTTGTGATCTACATCTTCCATGGGCAATTGTGGCAGACATGCTACGTGAATGGAGATATTACAAAGTGAACAACAATAACCAAGTCCCAAAACATCAGGGTCACCGCAAACAATACAAGGGAGTTTTTCAACACTGAACTGTAGAGTAAGAAGATGGTTTCGGTCAAGTGGATAATCAATTTCCAAAGACAGTTCAACACACTTCTTATGCAGATTTAATCCACCATCCAAAGAGTAATAAGCAGATTCAGACAAGGGTTCCCAACACCAATAGCACTTGGAACTTTCAACTTCTTTGTTACTATTTTGTGTGGGAAAAGATGGATCTTTGATGGCAGTATCTTCAACATCTCCAAAATTGTTTTCAGCAATGTTTAAGGTGAACAAAGCACATTTGATGTGTAAATCTATGTTGCAAGAACAGTGATAAACGAACATCGTACCTATTTCACCGCAAAAATTGCAGATAAAGCCCCCCTCATAGTCTGCTGGTGGATTTGACATAAGAGAAAATGGGTGATCAGGGTGAAAAGGATGATTAATCTGTGAGGGTGCCTCAGCACATTCTTTATGCAGGTAAAACCCACACTCGGAACAGCTTAAACATGGGCCCGAAGCCACTTCACCGCACCTTGAGCAGCGATCCGCTTCACTCCGGTTGTTCTGCTCGTCATCCAACACCAGCGGATGTTGATGTCCGAAATGCTGCGACTCCATATCGTTCTCTGAGCTCGATTGGGGAGGGAGATATCAACGTCTGAATGCAAGAAGGTTACAAGTGAAGGAGGAGAGGCGTAGGCTGATTTTATAATTCAGTCCAGGCATGAATGTCAACGCTCATACAACCAAATGAAGGTAAACGCTTAGGGATAACCATCATCATCATCACATTATTATTAGTATTATTAATACTAGCCGTATAAAATTCAAGTTTGTCACTTCAATTTTCGTAGGCATAACAAAACAGTGAGCTGCTAACCATAGTTATTAACCCATTCTAGAAAGCAACCAACCAATGGGGAGAAGGTTACGTAGACGTTGAGGCAGTAACAACCATAATACAGCTTATCTTGATAATTTTATTGAACCATCAAATTTTATACTGTTTGCATGAGAATACCAGAAGTATACAGTGAAAATCATCTTCGTAAACGTCGCCGTCGGGCAATTAAATTAGTTGACAGAAGAGGGTGAGAAGCATTTTTTTTTTATTAATTGGCTTATTCGGGTAGTCTGATCGAGGTAGAAGATAAAGAAATGCTGCAGTTTCATACAATCTGGACCAGTCTTTGCTTTGAAATTGTAAGCTACTACAACCCTTGCTTTGAAATTGTAAGCTACTACAACCCAAGTTATGAATTCCTTACCGTTAAACATGTTTGGGAGCTTTATTTGCAGCTACCGACCATTCTTTAGTAACAGTAAAAATGTTGTTTTTTTATCGTGTCTTCATTAGTGTATCACTTTTAAGATAGCGAGTTTAAAGTTTAAAAGTTAAGGTTAAAGTTTTATGATCAAAGTTTACGAAATTAGAGGTACGTGTAGAATTTAAAATATGAAAATTAGGACTAGAGTTTAGAATTTAATTTTTAAGAAATTTTAAAAGTAAAACATGAAAGGGGTCATGATTCACTGCATCAAACTTTGTATATAGCGACATTTTTTGTGGTATTTTAAAAATAAATGCCACTACAAAATAATATAAGGCGGTATTTAATCACAAACGCCTCTAATATTAGAAAGCATGAGATTTTTATTCTTTCGAAAGGGTACAAATCAGTTGCATGTTCTTTTATTATGCCTCCATTTTAAAATTGTAGATTTAAGATTCGAGATTAAAAATTATGGTTAAGCTTTAAAAAATTAGAGGTAATGTATATTTTTTAGGATTTAAGATATAAAAATTAAGGTTATAGTTTAAAATTTAATTTTAAAAAATTTTAAAAATTGGGTATGAAAGTAGGATTAGGTGGGTGCAAATATAATTTTATTATTATTATTATTATTATTACTTTAACTATTATGAATAAAATAAAGAAGAACAATAATAAGAACAGAGAGATGAGAGAAAGAGGGAGATTCAATTATATAATACCTTTACTAAATCATATATTTATCGGTATAAAAAGTATATAATATATTATACTTTAATCAATGAAAATAATATTCTTAATGATAAAATAAATCAAAATTTTCGGATAATATTTTCATTAAACTGTTTCGGATATTATAAATTTATCATCAAATTTTTAAAAGTTATATAATTAGTAATAAATTTTAATTTTTGTTATAAAATGATCACTGAATCGCTTTAGCATAGTGGTTAGACACATGTAATCTTCCCTCTCCCATCAAGGTTTGACATATCGCTATATCTGATCTGATGAACAAAGTATAAAATATTTTTGATTAAAAATATAGTTAAATCGTAAGAATGCGTAAATAATAAGATTTAAATTTATTAGACGATTATTTTATAGTTTTGAGTTGAATGCTCACACTATTGGATTTAATTTATTGAATTTAATTCGTTCAATTTAAGAACCTAATTATAAAAAATATATAAATAAGATATTATTATAATTATTTTTAAAAATTTTAAAAAAATTACATAATTAATCTTAGTCGATTCAGATATTTTTACCCTAATCTCAAATTCAACCGAATTTTACCCTTAACAAAAACCTAATTCGACTCAAACTTAATTTTTATATAAAAATTAATCCGATCAAATTAAATAAAAATACTTATCCTGTAATATGGGTACAAATATATTAAAACTTATTATAATATTAAACAACGTCATAAGAAAATGCTTCATAATAAAAATATATTTACAAAATTTTATCTTATAAATGAAAGTTAATTACATCGTACATCTTCGAATCATAATCTTTATTTAAATTAATCGGTATATTTCAACACATTCTAGCGATCGATTTTTATTCTTATCGAGATTCAATCGATGTTAGTTTTTTATTTTTGTTTTGTCGGTGGTCACTTGAAAATATTTATTCCCACTCGGTTGATGGTTGTTTGCCGATAAAATCAGTCTTGGGTAACGATACTTTTTGCATGACAGCTTGGATAGCCTACAACTTCTTTCTTCATTATGCGTCTCGTTTGGACAGAGACAAGGAGATTCAAGAAGCTTCTGAATTTTATTAGTATGCTTATCTTCGTAGAAATTTTAATTTTTCTTTATTTTTGGTTGTAAGAATTTTGAATTGTTTAATCCAATTATTTTACTTTTTGATTACGATGTAATTATATTTTTTTTTATGAATTTAATAAAAATTCAGTGGCATTTATAAAAAAAAATTAATCTATATATTTTTATATATTTTAATTTTACTTTAATTCTAAGCTGACTAACAATTTTTTAAACATTCAAATTTTATCGTAAATTGTATTCAGGTGTGTAAACAAACCAAGCTTAAACGGATAAGGGTATGTTCGTGTTCGTTTATTTATTTTTGAAGGTGTTCAAACTCTGCTCGTGTTCGTTTAAATTTTTAATGGTATGTTCAAGCTTGGTTCGTTTATTTTTTGTCGTGTTCGGGTTCGGTTCGTTTAATGTTCACGAACGTGTTTGTTTAATGTTCATGAACGTGTTCGTTTATATATTCGATAATTTGTTCGTTTAATGTTCGTTAAGCGTTTTGCGAACGAGTTTGTTTGTATATATTCATCAACTTGTCTATTTAGCATTTACAAACATGTTTATTTAGTGTTCATGAACATGTTTGTTTAACATTTGTATATAAAAGAACATAAACAAGCTTATAAACTAACTTATAAATGAGTATATAACCGAGCTTATAAATGAACATAAATGAGCCGAACGCACTTATGGTCATGTTCGTTCGTTTATTAATCAGACATAAAATATTTGTTCATACTCGTTTATTTAACTTAATAAACGAACATAAACGAACATTATATGATTCACGAGCAACTTGTCGAACACCCGATCATTTACGCCGCTAATTGTATCCCTAAACTTTTAATTTTATATACTAATTAAATAATAAAATTATAAATATCATTTAAATACTAATATATATAATATAATATTATAATATGGTAATTTAACAATAAAATTAAAATATTTAAAAATCTAAAATTAATTTAAAACGAAGAACATACTTTAAAAATAAAATCGAATTCGTTAAATATTTAAAGCTCAATTTAGAAGAAGAAAACAAACAATCTGGGACGAACCCTTTTCAAGTTTGAACGAACAAAAAACAAAAATCCTTTTTACCATCTAACAGTCAACAGATCAAAACTCTAAATTTTGAAGATTAAACTCGAAGATTTGCATCCAAACATTCTCTGTTGTTTTCCACAACTTTCCATTCAATTTTCCTCTACTTTCCCGTCCTTTCTTTCGTCTTTTTCTGTGCTAAGAATAGTTCAATTATGGTCGATTTCCCCTTCTAATCCCCCCAGAGATTTCAAACAAATAGAAAAAAGGGAAAAAACCCATTTCCAACATGTCTTCTATATCTTCATCCGAAGCTGATACGCCGGCGACTGACCCTCACGCGCCTCTCCTCCGTTCCCGACAACCTGATACCTTAACGGCTCGTCCCTCCATGCTGGCGCTTCTTTTGGGGCGGGTCACGGGACGTCGTGGCTCGTCGATGCTGGTGAGGGAGACTGCGGCACGTGAGCTCGAGGAGCGGAGGGCGGACTGGGGGTACTCGAAGCCGGTGGTGGCTTTGGACATGCTGTGGAACACAGCGTTCGTGGTGGTTTCGGCGGTGATGTTGATCTGTACGGTGGATGAGAGGCCTAATACTCCTATTAGACTGTGGGTTTGCGGGTATGCTTTACAGTGCTTGGTGCATGTTGTTTTGGTTTGGTTGGTGTACAGGAGAAGGAACACAAGAAGATCATCTGCTAGTGCTAGAGATGAAGAGAGAGGAGATACTGCTGCTGCTGGATATGATAATGATAGAGAAGACGAATTATATGGGGTTGAAAGGAGTCCTTCTGAATCAAATCAATCAAGGTCAGTTGTGGGTCTTACTATTTTAAGCTAAATCACAGATCCTGTTTAATTTCATGTTTTGTATGGTTCATGATTGTTTCAGTTCAGTTGAATTTCGATGTGAATTGAGGCCTTCCTTTAGTAACAAACTTGTATTGGAGCATGATTCTTATGCCTTTAGTGCTAATCTGGATGAGGGTTCAAGCTCAATTGGGATTTGATTGGATTTTGAGATGAACTAGATTAGGGTTTGGCTTTGAGTATGATCTTCATAGTTTTCTCTGGGAATTGAGAGGTTTTCTTTTGGTGTTATGGCACTTTTCGAGTGTTCGCCGGAAAATGGTTGAATTACCACATCTTTTAGGGTTGCTTTCAAGGTGAGTGAAATTTTTGAAATTCGAGTGGGGGCAAATCGATCCACTTTATGTATTTTACTACTTCCACCAACTCAATTACAAGAACCAGAGTCATAGAATCTGAAAAGTTAGTGCTAATAACTATTGAAAGGCTAATCATTGAGCTTTAGATAATGGTAGAACAACTTGTATTAAGTATGGAACCTTCTCGCTTTCGCACAAGATGCAGAACATTGAGAAAATGATGTGCCATGTTCGTCTGGGTTAATGATCTAATCGTTGAACCTGATTTTTGAAGCATGTAATTGTTTGATGGAAATCAATGACTTAATTGTAGAATTCCATTTCAAGCTGTGAGTGTCAAGTCCTGATTGTATGAAATGAGTTTATATCTAACTATCCTTATTGATTTTGATTACCGCATAATCCAATTGCCGAGATATAAAATTTGTTTCTATGCTATCATTTGAGTGAAAATTTATTGTATTTTCCATCTTGGTTTTGCTTATCTTTTCCTTTTTAGATACTATGATGCTAGATACTTGAATTATTATTCTCATTAATGGGCAGTGTAACTAAACGATGCGAATCAGTTAACACCATGGCATCGTTTATTTGGTGGATAGTGGGCTTCTATTGGGTAGTTTTGGGTGGCGACATCCTTCTGCAAAGTGCTCCACGTTTATACTGGTATGCCTTTTACCAATCTTGTCATTTGACAAGAAACGTACTGTTCAGTTCTCGACATATTTGCATCATTAGTAGCATGTATCGACTTTGACCTGATGAAGACCAAAAATTTATACACGAGATTTCTGCCTTTGTTTACCAAGTTACTGAAAATTTTCACTAGAGTTATTATCCGACTCTTATGTAATTAATGTTCAATATTGTCTCCATGAATCAAGTTTAGCTGCCACATATACATATCATTCCTTTTTTCTGGATCTGCGCCATAAATAAAGTTGATATTTTTTGGTTTAGCCAAAAGAGAAGTGGCAGAAAGCCTTTACCGTTAGTTAACCATACCGGATTTTCATATACAGTTGTTATGTTTTGGCTTTTCATGTGTTTGTGGCATGTATTGTACTATGGTGTAATCGAGATCAACTTCAGGATTTATATCTCTGGTATCTGCAGGTTGGCTGTGGTTTTTCTGGCATTTGATGTGTTCTTTGCGATCTTTTGTGTTGTTTTGGCATGTTTGATTGGAATTGCTTTATGTTGCTGCTTGCCGTGCATCATCGCAATTCTTTATGCTGTTGCAGGGCAGGTATGAAAAAAAACACTTAATAGTTATACCGACACGGAAATTTTAAACAAATCGGTCATAACATGATGGCATCTTCATTTCTTGCTATTTGATTAGGAAGGTGCATCGGAAGCAGATATTAGCATCCTTCCGAAATATAAATATCAGATTATAAACAATGGTGAGAAGCCTTGTGTAGTGGCAGGAAAAATGATTCCCATAGAAACAAGCAGTGGATATTTGGCAAACGAGCGCGTACTCCTCCCCGAGGATGCAGTAAGTTACGATTTCATCATGGAATTACTCTATTTTTTCAAAACGATATTGATCAATCACCCTCGAGTCTTATGTCTTTGGTCAAGTTTGTTTTGGATTTCCTTAATGCCGATGTCCACCGTGTCAATACATATCCGGTTCCCTCGGTTGATTACTTCACTATCATCGTCCATTTTCTGTTTTCTTTGTAGGAATGTTGCATATGTCTCAGCTCATATGAAGATGGGGTGGACCTCCATGTTCTTCCATGCAACCACCATTTTCATTCACCGTGCATCGTGAAATGGCTGAAGATGAACGCTACGTGCCCTCTTTGCAAGTACAATATTTTGAAGGGAATCGAACAAGTATGAAAGAAAAACAGAGACTCGAGCCCCATGTGTCGGAATCCGATTCTGTTGTTTGTATACTTTCTGCATATGTACAGTAGAGAACCAAATCATGAAGAGCATCACCCCTGGTTGATATCTTAGCCTTCCTTTTCTTTAGCCTTTCTGAAGTTGTTCATCATTCTCTTCATCAAAGAATGGATGGATTTTCATGCTTCAAATGTTGTATGTTGTATGGTTCACTTATAAAACTTTTTTTATAACTTTCGATATTTAATTAATTGGTCGATTAATCTAAATAGAGATTTATTACGAGGAATGACACTCCCGATCCATTTAACTCTATTAAGAACGTTAAAATCTAGACCCCTAACCTTATTTAAAGCACTTAGATTGTATTTTTGGTTGTTGTTGCGGTGAAAATGTTCATTCATCGATAATAATAACTTAAACAATTCATTTTTGGCTGTATACGTCTATTCATCTTTCGATTTTCTTTCTAAAACAATTAAAAAAATCTGATTTCTGCAAATTTCTGTCTGCCTGTTAAACGCTGGTTTATCTTATATCACTACTATATGAAAATCGGAAAATTAATATATTTAATTTATCAAAAATTAAACTTTAATGAGATTCACAATTCATCTAATTTTTTTAATATGATTATTGATATCTAATTTTACTAATATAAAATAGATATTATATAGATTTATTACGAGAATAATTCTTTTAACCCAATTATTTTATTTATAACATTAACATTCAATTTTTTAATTTTATTTAAAGAATTTAATATATTATCGATTCATCTCAATATCTTATCAAAATCCTTAATAACCATCACAAATTTATCATTCAAAACGTTTAAGTGGATTAATCCATCAATTATGATTAAGCTAATCTAAAAGGTAAGTAAGAATCATGTGGAAAAAGTACTACTTTTTCTATCATTATGAAAGTTCAATTTTACCTTTTTGCCAATACCTTATCTAACTATGAAACGCTTGGCTTGTAAACGGTAGAGGTGGGTGGTGAAACTCATATTCGACCCGAATCGATTTTATTTAATCTGAGATTTAATATCGTTATGAATATAATATTTAAATTTGATTCAAAATTTAAAATAAGTCGAATCTAAACTGATTTCTAGTTGAATTGTATGGGCCCGATTTAATTCTTAATCGAATAGAATAGATCCGAATTGATTTTTAAGCAAACCAAAAGACCCAACTGAAATCATCTAAATTAAAAGTAACCCGAATCGAAGACAATCCAAAATAATATATATATTAAAAGAAATGATAGAAAGATTTGAGGTGAATTATGACATAACTCATCAAAAAGTCAAATATATTAGTTTCATAAAGTCAAAAAAGAAATTATATCATGGGTTATTCTCGCCATGTCACTCATGAGACCAACCCAATCAAAAGCATCTATTTAATTTTTGATCCACCTCATCTTTTTTACCAAATGAATCTTCACTTCGTAAAAATTGTTTTAAACTTAATTTAAAATAAATATTATTGAAGATTCACTTGGTTAAAAAATATGAAGGGAAAAAAATAATTAAATAGATGCATTTGACTCATTGGTATCGTAAATGACGTAGTGAGAATGATCCATAATATAATTTCTCCCATATCTGGTTGAAAAACTGATCCAACCTAAAAATTCAACTAAAATATATTGATCTCCTATTAAATCAATCATGACCCAACTCAAAATCAACTAATCCCACCCGAAATCAATTGATTTGAAAATATCTAACCCGAAATCTTCTGATCCAAAAATTAACTAAACCGATATGATTTGATATGACTCGATGCCGACATAAATCACTATAAATCCAAATTAAACTTAAATCATAATATATTTGATCTGAACTGAATCAAAATTAAATATAATAAAATCAAGCCCGAACTAAACCAATATAACCCGACCCAAATCCGATTCAAATCAACCGTTTGCCACCCCTGATAAACGGTAACAGTTTCATACCAATGACTGAAATAGTAATTTGGTCTTTTCATTTCAACCACGTCACTTCCGACGCCCTTTATCCGTTTATCTTTAACTGAAAACGACAGAATCCAAAATCCCAACAAAATGATTAAATTAAATTAATTAATTTTTAAATTCAAAATAATATAAAAGAAAATTGAAAAATCTAAATAATAGTTGTGCCTGGAAAATTTCACCAGATCTGAATTTTCCCTCGATTTCCAGTTATGAATCTGAGAAAACAAACAGAACCCTATAAGGACCAAAATTAGTGAAAAAGGAAATTGGGACTTACAAGAAAGTTATGTTCAGATTCGAGATTGAAAAGATTAGGAAACGAATTTGAATTTATCGAGATAATTTTTTTCTTTTAATTTTCTGCTATGGCGGACGCTCTCTCCCTGATTCCCGCATCTGTTATCCGAAATCTGTCCGATAAGCTGTACGAGAAGCGCAAGAATGCTGCTCTTGAGGTTTTCTCTTTGCAATTCAGTGAATTTGATTTCTAGGTCTTTGTTTTCCTGGTATTCTTGCAACGATTGAATTGCTTAACTTTTTGTTGTCGTTGTTACGGTAACTGTGTAGATTGAAGGAATCGTGAAACAGCTGGCCTCGGCGGGAGATCATGATAAGGTATCGGCGGTGATCAATTTGTTGGCCAAGGAATTTACCTACTCTTGTCAATCCAATCACCGTAAGGTTGGTGGATGATGGGTGATCTTGTGAATTTTGTAGAACTTTTACGAGTTTTTCTATCCATTTTATTTGAATTTTGGCTTAGTCTTGTTAAATCCCTGTGTTGTGTTCATGTAGGGAGGATTGATTGGTTTAGCTGCTGCCACTGTCGGGTTGAGTTCCGAAGCTGCCCAACATCTTGAGGCAAGCACTAGTTTGCCTTTTGTACCTGTCTGTGAACATGTTTAAATCTTTTACAAACATGTAGAACAATCTTTTCCATGGTATTGTTATTCAAGAGCCAATAATTACCTCTCAAGTCTTTCAAAAAAAAGTAGAAGAAAAGAAACAAGAATTATCTCACAAGGTTTAAAAACTTATGCTCTACGATTATAATGTTTTAGGGTTGTTAATGGAGGTTCGGTGTTTGTTTGCTAATGAGAAAGCAATTATTAGTTATTACCTGAGATAAGCTATGGTTTTTTTTTTTTCATTCTCTTAATAAACTTAGTGATTAATTTGCTCTTGATGCAATCTGCCAGCAAATTGTGCCACCGGTGCTTAATTCTTTATCTGACCAAGATAGCAGAGTGCGTTATTATGCCTGTGAAGCTCTATATAACATTGCAAAGGTGAAAGAAGATCGGTTTAGTAATGTTTTTCTTGTAATTTCATGTTTTATTTACTAATATGGACATGATGTGCCGTCCTCTTCCATACAGGTTGTCCGAGGAGATTTTATCATATTCTTTAATCAGATATTTGATGCATTGTGCAAGCTATCTGCTGATTCTGATCCCAGTGTACAGAGTGCTGCTCACCTTTTAGATAGCCTTGTGAAGGTTAATAATTTCTCCCTTGTCTAAATGTTGGAATCTAATTATGTGAAATATGGGGATTTATTCCCTTCTATTTTTACTATGTGAAACAGGAGATTGTTACTGAAAGTGACCAATTTAGGTATGCAATTTTCCCTTCCATTTTCACATGAATCTTGTTTTATTTCGATGTCTCATTTGAACTTTCTGGATTCAATCTTTATAGTATTATGTGTATGATTGCTTTGCTTTCAGTATTGAAGAATTTATACCTTTACTAAGAGAGCGTATGAATGTCCTGAATCCCTATGTCCGCCAGTTTTTGGTTGGATGGATAACTGTACTGGATAGTGTCCCTGATATTGACATGTTGGGCTTCCTCCCTGATTTTCTTGATGGTAATAAACTATCATGTCTTTTAAACCAATGTACTACTTACCTACGAGAATTTATTTTAATTAATTAGTTCTTGACAACTATCAGGTTTGTTTAATATGTTAAGTGATCCTAGTCGTGAAATACGGCAACAAGCTGATTCAGCCCTTTCAGAGTTCCTGCAAGAGATTAAAAGCTCCCCAGTAAGTTTTCTACTAACATGTTCTTTGACTGTTGGATTAACTCTGGATAATTGTCTTGAAGTTTCTAAGGCTAAGATTGTCTGTTTACACATTCTAATGGGAAAAACACGATTGATTACTTATTTTTACAAAAGGGCTATGGATTTATTATATATCATTACAAAATATTTCTCATAAAAAGAAATGTCTTGTCATTTGTAATTTTCTGACTCGAACAGTACTACTATTGAAGTCTGTAGATTATGGTCGCATGACTGAGATACTGGTGCAAAGGGCAGCTTCACCTGATGAATTCACTCGGTTAACAGCTATCACTTGGGTTAGTAGTGTTTGACTTTATGTTGCCATAGATGGGAGACTTTTCTAGAAGAATCTTGAGAATTGGTTCTTTCTTCCCCTTGTCAACTTATTTGTTCATACTTCATACTATATTTTTCCCTTGCTATTCTAAGATCACCTTCACATCACATCATGGAAATTTTATTTAATTTTCTATTTGGACAGATAAACGAGTTTGTAAAATTAGGTGGGGACCAACTTGTTCCTTACTATGCTGACATACTGGGAGCCATTCTCCCCTGCATATCTGATAAAGAAGAGAAAATTAGAGTGGTAATTTTACTTCTTTTATAGTATCCTTAATGAATCATATATAACTTTTTTGCAATGTCTTTTAGAAACCCATTTGAGTTCTTTCCTTTACGTGTTTTATTTTAATATCTTTATATTAGGTTGCTCGTGAAACCAATGAGGAACTTCGTTCAATCAAGGCTGATCCAGCAGAGGGTTTTGATATTGGGGCCAATCTCTCCATTGCAAGGAGGTGTGATCTTTGTTACTTTAGAAAAATGCTAGTTTTGAAATCTTACCAGTAGTCTGCGCTTCCATCAGCATAAATACACTTCTGTATTTTGAAGAACTGCTGAAAAGTGCTTAAAATGGTGTTTTTGTTTTATTTACTCTCGAAATAACTTCATTTTACAGTTATTTTGTAGTAATTTCTATTTTCTTTGACTGATCAGGCAACTAGATAGTGCGTTGGAAGCTACTAGAATTGAAGCATTGCACTGGATATCAACCCTTCTAGACAGACATCGTGCTGAGGTGAGGAAGCAGTTATTTGTGATTTTCGTTTACATCTGGTTGTGTGTGTGTTCTTTACTTTGCTTTTTCATTGATCTTACTTGCCAAACACTTCTTTGAATTCCAAGTTTGTGTTACTGTTTAAGAATTTAAACTACTTGCAATAAATCTCAAATCTCTTAAAATTACACATTGAAAGTGTCTGTTTTCATGTTGTTACTTTATATTTTTATCTTCCTTTTGAACAAGGAGTGTCTATCGCTTTATGCATTGGTGCTTAAGATGTTTTTAGTCCAAGTAAAATTAACTGAAGATGGTGGCTGCTAAATTACAGGTAGATGCTAAGTACAAAAGGTTTGAATTAAAGTTCCACCAGCCTTTTTTCCTTTAATACAGCTTGACTATATAATGGTTATCAATGAGATATTGATGGCTGCAAAAATCATAGCTTGTTTACTTCTTTTGGTACATGGATATGCATAGCATCTTCGTCTCAACAGAAGTCCTAATTGACCTTTCTTTGAACTATTGTTAGCACATTTTGTAGACGCACATCTGATGCTGCATACCTGAAATCTTTTAATGTATCAAACACACCAAATTACCTGCGTAAAGGCATGATAATTTCAACATAATTGAAACGAAGAGTTTACGATGTAAAATTTGTAATTTGCATGGTATATTTATTTGCTGTTTCTGATGCTCTCAAATATGCATGATGGTTGGTTCTTTTACCTGAATCAGGTCTTATGTTTTTTAAATGACATATTTGACACCCTTCTGAAACCTCTCTCCGACTCTTCTGATGAGGTATATTTCTGCTTCTGCTTCTGTATATTTAAAAGTTACATTAAGAGTTCTATTTTATTTCTTTATTCTTGTTTCACTTATTTGTATTACTATAATTACATCAGGATGTGCCCTATATGTATAATTTTGTTATTTAGATTGAACTATTATTGAAACTTCCTAGGCCTTAGGTAACTCAGTTGGCAATATCCTTAGTCTATTCAAGAACCTAAAAAGAGACTTGCCTTTGCTAGAGATTCTCCTACTCCCCATTCTGTCTTTCTAAACGATAGCATTTTGATGATCAAACCCATAGGAAGATCTACAAATTTTTACTATTTAAACTTCCTGAAAATGAGACTAATTGACTAATCAAAGCTTCGGGTGCCAAAGTTGTTATTGATCTTCTTATTAGTTCACATGAAATTAGATTGCAAAAACATGAATGAAATTAGTTCTAAAATTACCTAAAGAACTAACTAAATCGGACTGTAGACTTAACTTGGAAACCAGTATAGAAGTATGGTTGATTAGTGGCTTGGATTTAATCATAAGTGACTAACTTGGATAAACTTATTGTTGGAGAAACACATTGATGGCTCTCAATTACAAGGTAACTAGAACTCTCTCGATATTCCTAGGCTTCCCGCTAGAGGTTGTGGATAGTCTCACATCCTGATCTGACCCTCCTAGGATAATGGAACCTAAATTCTCACCGAACTCTCTTCATATGACCCATTTTCTCATTCATATTAGTTAACCTTAGCTGCCATTACTAAAATTGGAGACAATCCACTTCTAAATTCTGTAAACCAGCTAACTCCCTAATTTGATGAAAAAGTTGCCTTGCTTAAAAACTGCAAAATTAACTGTTTTCCTACTTAAATTCTTCATGGCGCCAGCGTGCATTTTTGCTCTTTAATTTAATTCATTACAAGGCCCTTTTTCCTACAATGTAGGCTTGGATTAGAATTTTATATACACAAAAATGATTTTAATTCAAAATCTAACAAAATAATATGAATGTTGATTTTAAAAATGAACTCTAAACACTTCACAGAAAATGAGCAAAACCAACTAAAAAAATCTGGATTTTCCCAAGCACAAACTAATAAGTCGAACATAACCTTAGGCTACTTTCTTATGAAATTTTGATGCTGCCATCAGGTTGTGCTCCTGGTTCTTGATATTCATGCGTGCATAGCACAAGATCCCCCACATTTCCGCCAGCTTCTTTTTTTTCTGGTGCATAATTTCCAGGTTGATCATTCTCTGCTGGAGAGGTAATTCTAGGTCTCTCAAGCACTTTGTTTATTTCTAAATGGAATTTGTTGTAAACTTTGAATTATTTTGTTGAGTTGAACCCTCATTGAAGTAATGTGACCTACTTGTCTTCTAATTATGTACATGTGGCTCATCGCTTTCTTTTGCAAATCATTCTCCTTATTCCTAGGCGTGGTGCTTTGATAATCCGTAGACTTTGTGTTCTCTTGGATGCCGAACGGGTCTATCGTGAGCTATCTACCATAATAGAGGGTGAAGCAGACCTGGATTTTGCCTGCACTATGGTTCAGGTTCTGTCTTGTATTTAAGAATTCAAATAATGCAATAATGTTCTGTTGAAATAATAAAATGAAGCAGCTCCTTAACATTATTAGAGTTGATATGTTTTTTATAATCATTATCTTTAGGAGAGTGGCATTTCCATTGTGTCCAACTTTGAATCTTTTCCTTTGTGTTTCAGGTTTTGAATTTGGTTCTACTTACTTCTTCTGAGCTGTCCGAGCTACGGGAACTTTTAAAACAGTCACTTGGTAATGCTGCTGGAAAAGATTTCTTTCTTTCCTTATATGCTTCATGGTGCCATTCTCCCTTGGCGATCATAAGTCTCTGTTTATTAGCACAGGTAAGAAATTATAAACCCCCTTAATGGCTACCCAATCCCTCCCTCTATTTTCATGTGGTCGGCTGCACTTAGACCACCTGATTTTTTTTTTGTTAATCCAGTTTATTTGCTTGATAGACATACCAGCATGCAAGTGCGGTGATTCAGTCCTTGGTTGAGGAAGATATTAATGTCAAGTTCTTGGTTCAGCTCGATAAATTGATTCGCTTGCTGGAAACTCCCGTCTTCACTTACCTCAGATTGCAGGTACCTAAATAAATGCTAACTGGGGTCACTTGTCCTTTTAACATTCTTGAGATGTAGGAAATTTGCAGCTTGCTGCAAATTTTACCGTGCCAAAACATATTAACTTTAATGAATTCATTAGTTGTAATTGCAATTGTACTTCTATTAGTAAGTAACTTTTTCGTATTTTCCTCATTCATCTTTTAAATTTAGAATGTCTGTCATGTAGCTGATCATTTTTTTTTCTTTCTGATTTCCAGCTTCTTGAACCAGGAAGATATATATGGTTGTTGAAAGCATTGTATGGTCTTTTGATGTTGCTTCCACAGGTGTGTCTGACACTCATACGCATATACACGTTGTGCGTTCGATTTTCAATTGTTAAATTATTTTGACCCTTTGATTGGATTACAGCAAAGTGCTGCATTCAAGATCTTGCGGACTCGTTTGAAAACTGTGCCATCATACTCCTTCACCGGTGATCGACTCAAACGAGCATCATCTGGCAACTCGTACAACCAAAATTTACATTATAGTGGATCCCAAATCACAGAAGATATAAGCCAAGATAATGGGAATTTACATAATGGAATCAACTTTGCTTCAAGGCTGCAACAGTTCGAGCAAACGCAGCGACAGCATCGCATGCTTGAAAAATCAAAGGCACAATCACGGAAAAGTTCCACTTCTTCATCAGAGGTGTGTTCTGGTCGTTGATCTGTTCACCCTGTCTCTTACGGTTTTCCTAGATGAGAATCAATTTTTCATTTCTCCCCTTTGTCTATGCAGGAAGTGCCATCAAACTCGAACATGCCACCTTCAACATCATCTAGAGGAGGGCCGCGGTAGTTTCTAATCTGTTCGCTGATGCCCCTACCTATTAACAGTTCAGGGTCATTTGTCCGATGATCTCGTGATCGTTGTCGAGCCATAGGTGAGATCCATAGTATGTAAAATTGTATATCATGGTAGCTTCTTTCTATTGAAATGATGCAAAATTGGGATTTTGGATATAAACTGGGAGGGGACATTTCCAGGCTATTCTTTCCTTTTTCTCCTTTCTAAGCAGGATATACCCATGTGGTTCGTTTTTTTTTTTTTTTTTTTTTTTTTTTTTTTAATTTAAATCCACATGGATCAGAAGGAGATTAACTGAATTTAGAGACTGCACTTCATATTTTTTGTGGTTCATATCTTGGCAATCTTTAGAAAACAATGGGAGATATGAATATATTTTGAGTATTCGATTGAGTCTGTGTTAAAATTTTCGAGTTATTTGAGTTGGATATCATATTTTATAATATTGAAATTTTATTTATTTATTTTGATTTGAGTCAAATTTTTTAGTTTTCATACAAATTTAATTATAATTTTTATCATATTATAGTACTGTTTGATTTTGATTTAAACGATGTTTTCTAAACATATAAAATATGAATATATGTCTTTTTAAATTTTTTCATGTGATATATATATATATATATGAACTCGATTCGGGTTTAAAAATTAATCTAATTATAAAAAATTTTAATTTTTTTTATAATTCAAATTTTATTTAAAATTTTAATTCAAATAATTTAATTTATTAAATTCAATCAAGTTTGGCTCATCTTAATATACAATCTTCACATGGACGTGACGACCCACATGTATTTTGTTAGATTTATACACTTTTAATTTCGGTCGTTAATTTCATACATCCAACATTTAAAAAATAAATAAAAAATGTTAGTAAATCTCATCTCTCTATATAAATGGTCGATCCACTTACAATAATCTAAACTAGAATAATTTATATATTAAAAGATTAAAAAAATTAAATAAATACAATTTTATAATTGCATCACATATTCAAAAAATATTTAAATGCACGTTGTATATTCTCTTTCAATTTCACTAGTCAAAGATTTAGTTTAGATTTTTAATTTATAAAATTCAAAATTTAAGATTTAAGGTTTAAATCTTAAAATTTTTAAATTAAATATTTAAATTTTATTTTTAAAAGAGTAAATGCATGCTTGTATAATTTATTTAATTTATTTTGATTTAAATCTTATTAAACTTGATGCAGTTATTGATATAGAAATCCATATTATAATAAATTAAAAATTTCCTCAAAGTATATAAAAAAAATTATCTCCTTAAACATATAGAAAAATTTTATATCCGCGTAAATTCTAAATCTAAAATTTAAATTTTTATCTTTAAAATCTTAATTTCTAAAGCATACATCATAAATTATAAATTACAAACCTTACAATATAACAAGAATCCTAAAATATTATATAATATATATTAAAATATTTTCTATAATTTAACCATGGACTTTGATAAAATGATAAAAGTCTTTCTTACTTTAATTAATTATCGATGTTTGATCTCATCTTTTAAGAATATTTAAACGATCAGTTAAAACGAATCAATCAACTGAACTAAAATTTAGTTTAGTTAAATAAGTGTTTAATTGTGTTAACATATAAAGATATTTTTAAAATTTGATTAAAAAAATGATTAATTAAAAAATATATATTATTAATATATTGAAACTTAAAATTATTATTTTAAGGCATAAAAATAATTTTAACCCTTTAACTTTAACGTTTATAATTTTTATCATTTTTGTCGCTTTTTTCTCGATAAATTTAACTTTTAACCTATGTATTTTTTACAAATATCTTATTTTTTAACTAATATAATACTAAACCGTTAAAAATTTAACGATATTGACATGTCATATATATGTGATAATATATTTTATATAACATGACATTTAACCTCATTCTACATATATATGACATGTTATTATCATTAAATTTTTTACGATAATGATAAATATATACATGCAAAATATAATTTTATTCTAACATAAAATATAAAAAATTTAAATTTAAATAAAATTTTAAAAATTAATTAAATCTAAAATAAAAGGCTACTAAGCATTCTCATATCTTAGATATCATTCTACATATATATGAAATATCATTATCGTTAAATTTTTAACTATCAAATCTTCATGTTAGTTAAGAAATGAGATATTTGTCAAAAAGATATAGGTTAAGGGCTAAATTTATTCTAAAAAAATAAGACCAAAATGATAAAATTTATAAACGTTAAGGATTAAAATTATATTTATACCTTAAATCTTATCGAACTTTGACGCAGTTACTGACATAGAAATTTCACATTTGTAATAAATTTAAAATTTTCTCAAAGTATATAAAAAGAAATTATCTCCTTAAACATATAGAAAAATTCTATAAAACTTTTTTTCACGTAAATTCTAAATCTAAAATTTAAATTTTTATCTCTAAAATCATATATTATAAATTTTAAATCTTAATTTTTAAAACATAAATTATAAATTATAAACTTTAAAATATTTTTAAGAACCCTAAAATATTATATAATATATATTAAAATATTTTTTATAATTTAAACATGAACTTTGATAAAATGTTAAAAACTCTTTCTTACTTTAATTATTGGTCGATATTTGATCTCAACTTTAAAAGTATTTAAACGGTCAATTAAAACGAATTAATTAACTGAATCAAAATTTAATTTAGTTAAATAAGTGTTTAGTTATTAAACGTATAAAGATATCTTTAAAATTCGATTTAAAATTTGTTAATTAACAAAATATATTTCTAATTTATTAAAACTTAAATTATTATTTTAAATCAAAAATATAAAATATTAAAAAATATTGAATAACTTAAAAAAATCATACGAATTAATCGAATTAAATTTAATTTGATTAACGATTTAAAATTTTAAAAGTTCAAGTTAATTTGATTAGAGTAATTCAGTTTAATTATTAACCAAATTAACCGTTTAAACCCAATACCTAAAACATAATCATTAAACTCGTTTTAATAAATATACTTAAAATTAAAAAATATATATTTCCAAAATTTAAATATACCATTTGAAAAAAAAAAATCTAAAAACCAGGGAATTCAACAACCCAAACAACATTCTTCCAAGTATTTTCTCCACAAATTTTGTAATGCAAGTCACCGCCGAAACTTTCTCCATAACAAACCCAGAAAAACACGTTCCGTTGATATATATATAGAAATCAAATCTTTCAATATTTTCAAAAACAAAAGAAAACCCAATTTCCCACTTCATTAGACCTTTAATTCCCCTGTTTTAATCTTATTTTCTCGTTGATCTTGAGTTTCCCAGGAGATTTCGAGGTAATGGGATTTGGGTCGATTTTCAATCGGAAAAAGAAGCGAGCTTCTACGAATTCAGCTGCTGCTTCTCCAGATGTTCAATCAAAGGAATCGTTGGGAACTCAATCTCCGATGCGATCTTCCTTTGGGAATTTCACCCAAACCCAAATCAGAGAAATAGGAGAAGTGTTCAAGAAGTTTGACGTCAACGGAGATGGAAAGATCTCGGCGTCGGAGCTCGGTTCCATCTTGAAATCACTCGGCCAACACCCCTCCGACGAGGAACTCGATAACATGATCAGGGAATTCGACGCCGACGGAGATGGGTTCATTGATTTCCACGAGTTCATCGAGCTGAACACTAAAGGGGTCGACTACGAAGAGGTTTTGGAGAACCTGAAGGATGCTTTCTCGGTGTATGATATCGACGGCGACGGTTCGATTACCGCCGAGGAACTCCACGAGGTGCTCCAAAGCCTCGGGGACGATTGCTCGATCGCCGAGTGTAGGAAGATGATAAGCGGAGTCGACAATGACGGGAACGGGATGATCGATTTCGAGGAGTTTAAGGTAATGATGATGGCTGAGGCCGCTTTCGGTTCCATTGAATCTAACAACAGAGACGTTGCTGTCTGAATCAATTCACGACTGTTTGGTTAATTGTTTAGCATCGTCGCCGCCGCCGCCACCTCCACCACCGCCATCTGCAGGTTTCTTTCTTTTTAATTCCCTATTACGTTCATATCGAAATTGTGTATATTTTTGAACTTTTTTCTATGGAATTTAATGTTTATTTTTGCAGTATACACGCTTAAAATACGACCGTATACTGTACATCGATCTGTATACGATACCTAACGTATAATAATGTGAAAGTCTATATTCCATGTAAAGTATATTAAATTTTAAATACGATTATATAATACATGAAATTACGTATCTTGAAACATGGTCACACTTGGAAGCCAATATCGAATATTATAAGGGATTAAATTATTATTAGATCAAAATTTATTAAATAAATTAATTTTATATTAATTTATGAATTAAAATATGAATACTAGACATTGAAATGTATAAATAAGTCTCATTTATTTATTTAATTGATTACAAATTAATAAAATTATTTAAATTTCATGTATTATAAATGGATCGTAACCTTATGTACAATCAAATGATATAAAGTCAGTGCCTCGGATAACATTGTTCGAATGCTAAGTTTTTATCGTATAAAAACTATTTTTTCTGTTTTTATTATACATTTTTTTTTAATTTTTTATATTTGTATTAGTATTATCTCATACACTCGTATAGATTTTATATATGATATTAACTTTTATGCAAAAAAATCTTTGACAAAAAATACCTAATATCTATCGGATTATTCGAATTCAATATAATGTTATAATGTTAAAAAATAACCCGAAATTAAATCAAAAAGTTGTTTTATATTCAAAGAGTATCGAGTTATGTTATTATGTAATTGTCTCTCTCAAAATTCAATTTCAACTTGATTTTTTTATTCAAGGTAAGATAATTTACATCTTTAATAGCTACGAAGCACGAATATTTTAATCTAAAATCATATTATGTATTTGATACATCCTTGTATCTATTAATAGAAGATATAATTTGAGTATTTATAAGTTTTTTTTTTTTGATTTTTTTGATTTTTTTTTAACTCTATTACTCGCAAGATTCAACTACAAGTATATTATAATATGTCCGATGTCATGTTGACTTGAATTTTTGACTTTTTATTTGGGTAAAGTTTATAAATGATTACTAAACTTTAGTTAATTATTTATTTTGGTAACCAAATTTTTAATTGCTTCAATATAATTATTGAACTTTGTATTTTATTTTAATTTGGTCATTGAGGTCTTAACGTTTATATATTTAGTTTATAAAGTCACGTGGCTGTTAATAAATTTTGTATAATAGTACATTTAGTCCTGCACATTTATATATTTAATAGTTTACTCTTAATTTGAATACAAATAATAAATTTAACGATTAATATTTCATATTATTTCAATTTGCTCCTATTTTTAATCAAAAATAAACCTTAAAACCTAAAACATCAAATCTATAAATCAAAAATCAAAACCCATAAACCCAAACCCTAAACCCTAAACATTAAGACCTTAAACTCCAAACCCTAATAAGACCTTAAACCCCAAACACTAAACACTAAACATTAAAATCCTAAACCCCAAACCCTACACATTAAGGATCCTAAATTCCAAACCCTAAACCCTAAGCATTAAGACCTAAACCCAAACCCTAAACCCTAAACATTAAGACTTAAACCCAAACCCTAAAAACTAAACATTAAGACCTAAACTCAAACCCTAACATGACAATACAGTTGATAAGAGTTTGAGTTCACATTTGATTCTTGGATCGTGAATGTCTGTGATGTAGATGAACGTATTCCAAACATGATTGTTGTAACTTATGTGTGTTTTTAACATCTCTTCGGCAGCATTCTTTATACGATCATAACCCCCCAAGTCCAGCAGGATTTACCTGCTGCAGTGGCAATAGAATACCTCTCGCTGCCCACTAAACTTGCACTTCCAAGTTTTCCGATCGGGACCGGTCTCGAAATGCTCGAGGTAAACCGATGTCATCGTCTTCTTCCTCGGTTTATCTGTAGAGGCAACAACTTTGATCACTTTGAAGCAATACATATATAACCAGATAAAGATACTGAGTGATAAAGAAGATGCCTTTGGATGTCTTGAAAGCATTGTTCATACTATGACTTGGATTTTATAAAATGATCGCGTAAAAAAATTTATACGAACTGTATATCAAAATATATATCTTATTTTAGTTTAAATTAGAATATATTTTTATTTTCAGTTTGATTAAACCACGTAACATATTTTTCTCATTAAAGTTATCAAAAGTATTCATCATGATTTAATTTAATCTAATCTTCGATATATTAATTCGATGTGAAGGTAATGTGATTGTAGATGGTTTAATTTTTAGAATATAGAAAATCTTTAGTTATATTTTAGATTTTAGGTTAATTTTTATAGTATACAGTGCATAACGTTATGTGTATACGGTATTATCTCAAAAATTAAAATGATATATATTAAAAAAATAAAGAACGTCACACGCAAATGTCGTCTTTCTCTAGAATCACCATTTATAATTAGCGTTTTCTTACTTGTCCTGTAGCTTTCGGCATAAATTTTAAAATAAACTTTAAAGACCTTATTTTTTTAAAAAAATAAAAACTCTAAACACCTTATATATCCAACGGAGCCCTTATTATACCTTAACACCAAAAAATTTAAATATAAACCCTGACCATAACCTTAGATTCTAAATTCTAAACCTTAGACCTTAAAAAGTATATCATATCTTTGATATGTTACACTCTAATTTTAAACGTTAATCATAATTTTCTATAGAGTTCGTACCTTATTAAAAAATACTATTTTTTCAACTACAATAACAATAATAATCAATATTATCATAATTAAACATTACAAAGACAATCATTTAACAAATAATTCAACTATTTAAGAAATTTATATATAATTTTGGCAATATAAAATTTGAGAAAAAAAACTTAGAACTTTAAGTCTAAGTCTATGGTAATAATATAATAAAGTTGTTTTAAAACACAATTATTGATTACATATTGAAATAATCAATTTAGCCATCATAATCATTAGTTGCTAAACATGATTGAGGAGAGATTATTAAGTGAATCATGTTCACCATGTTATCCATGATCCAAGTAATCAGGACCGTTGATCTTTAAATAACCACTTAATAACTATCTATCCACTAAATATATATAGAAAAGAGGTGATGATTTATTTGGAAAAAATTAAGATCAACAGTCTAACCATAAATAACGTGGTGAACAGGGTTCACCTAATAATTTTTCATGATTGAGAATGGAAATGTTTGGATTATTTCATTCAAATGGAACGATCCAATAATTAATAGCCATGTGGATCATATTGACCAAGAGGTTCGAATTACAAGATTTATTAGTTTCCCAACTCACAACCGTCATAACATTTTTTTAATAAAATTTGAAATTAAACTAATTAAAATTAAATTATTATAGGTATAAAGATAATTTTAAACCTTAATATTTATAATTTTTTTTTTATCATTTTAGCCCTATTCTTTTTGAGATAAATTTAACTTTTAATCTATGTATTATTGATAAATATCTTATTTTTAACTAATATAATGATTAAACTGTTAAAAATTTAACGATATTGACATGTCATATATATGTGATAACATATTTTAAATAACTTGGCATTTAACAACATTTTAAATATATATGGCATGTCATTATCGTTAAATTTTTAATGATAATGAAAAATATATATATGTAAAATATAATTTTATTCTAACATAAAATATAAAACAATTAAAATATTAAAAATTAATTAAATCTAAAATAAAATGCTACTAAGCATTCTCAAATCTTAAATATCATTCTAAATATATATGACACATCATTATCGTTAAATTTTTAACTATCTAATCATCATGCTAGTTAAAAATGAGATATTTGTCAAAAAGATATAGGATAAGAACTAAATTTATCCCAAAAAATAAAGATCAAAATGATAGAAATTATAAACGTTAAGGGTTAAAAATATCTTTATGCCATTATTATATTATACTGAGAGTGAAAATGGAAAGTTTTCATAAGTTACTTAATTTAAGGGTTTATAATTTTAGTTTAGGTATAGGGTTTAGGGGTTTAGAATTTAGAGATAATAGTTAAATTTTACGGTTTATAAGTTAAAATCTAAATATTAATTATACTACTCTAAAAAAATAATCTCAATCTCTAAATCCTCAACCCTAAATTTTAACCATTATCCCAAAATTTTAAACCCTTATACTTAGGGATGATAATGAGCCTGACCAACTCGTGAGTCACTTTGGTTCGATTCAAGACCTTAAGGAGTCGAGCTGAGCCTACCTAAACTAATTATATTATATATATGCTACATATACATTAAAAGTAATATCTTTAGCAAAAGAAAAATTTCCCCTTTCTCAATATTGAATTTTCTTTCGTTGGTGGTTATGAAAAGAGTTTTTAACGATATCCTATCTTTTATAGAAAAATATAACAAAATTATCTATTTTGAGTCGAACTGAGTCAAGCCTAATGAGCCCGAACCGAGCTTGACGAGCCTTAAGTCCGATCCGAGTCTAATAATATTGTTTTCGAGCCGAACCAGACCAGGCTCACCCTTGTATACCCTTCATATTAAAAAAAAGTATATCAATTTGGTTGTTTTTTTTCTTCTAAATAACTTGTATACCCTTGTTAACATCAGAGTACTTCATTTGAAATCATTAATTAATTTAATACACGAATTGACGAATTTTTTCAAATATGAAGAGTGACCTAAATGTAATTTTATCTATAATTGAGTGATCTAAATGTAACATTTATTAATTGAGTGATATAATGTAATATTTATTAATTGGGTGACCTAAATATAACCTTACCCATAATTAAATGACTCAAATATAACTTTCAATAATTGAGTAACCCAAATATAACCCTACCCATAATTAAGGAACTTCCATCGCAATTTACCTTATATTTTTTACATAATTATATACTCCATCAATATACCCATACTATAAATGTGACAAAAATTTCCTAGTTTGGTTAACTCCCAACTTATCCAAAACTTTGCTTTTATTACCTTCAAAATCCCATAAGTTGCATTGTATTAAATATTTTATTTCCTGCTTTTTTAAAATACAATTTAACCCTTTGGAATAAGTCGGTGAAAATGACCCGTCGTGATAGGGATTGATTAGTTCATTAAAAATACTATTAAAGGGATTATAATCCCAAGAACTCATTAAAAACATTGAATTTCGTAGCATGATACTGATTAATCAACTAAGGGATTAGTGAACAATAATCAATAATGTGCTGTTAAATTTCGTAACGGAACTTGAAGTAAAAATTTAAAAAATAATTTAAATTTAATAAAGATTTTTTTTAATATTTTAAGGTTTAACTAAAGATTTTAGTAATTTAATTTTAATGTATTTGTCTGATGGTCGATGTAAATAGGGACGGACATTTGATGAGTTGAATAATTTTTTAAGTTAATTAAATTGAAGAATTATATTTTAAATTTTATTCAATTTTTTAATCGAATTTAAGAGATTTGAGTAGAGTTAGTTATTTGAGTTACTGGTCAAAATTAATTATTAATATTTATAATGTTATAATACTAGTTAGTTCCAATTTAAATGATCTTCTACAACTATATAGATATACATATATATTTTTTCATATACGGTATGTATATATATATATATATATCAAACATAATTGAAACAGTAGCCGATCCATAAATTTATTTGAGGGTGGACACATATGAAATTTTGAAATCTTAGGGTGGGCACATATGAAATTTCGAAATCTCAGGGTGGACCTAAAGCTTAAAAATTATAGAAACTTAAGGACTAATTCATAAAAATTATAAAAATTAAGGGTAAATATGTGAACTTTGAAAAGTTCAGGGTGGGCACGGGCTCATCCTATTCAAAGCATGAATCCGCCACTGAACTGAAAGACTAAATTCGAACTGAAAAATTATCCACTAAATACTAAAAAGATTTAAGTTATCCAAATTTTTTATTTATAACTCAAACTTTATTTGATTTTTTCAAGTCTAATCGAGTTTATAAAATTACAAGTTAAGTTCAGAGGACTCGTGTATTTTTACATCAAATTAAATAATTTTTTTTTTATTTAAATCAAGCTTTGCTCACCCTTAAATTCAAAGTTAAAATTTTGGGAAAAATATAATTTTACATCTTATAACTTTACAAGTTTCAAAGGGATCAAAATATAATTTTACCACTTTTAATATGCACGTGTTTCACATTTCTATGGTCATTATTCTAGATTATATTGTTGGATACTGACGTTGAAGTTATAGTTAATTTTTGAATGAAACACGTAAGGAAACATGCAGAAGATGGATGAATTTGTCGGAAATTTCATAATTTTCGTTGACCTGTAGAAAAAATATATATATTTAATTTATGGAATTATTTTCCACGAAATCAACCAGCAATATTTATATTAAAGGTCAAATATGGGCTACGAATATTATTATGGTATGGACATGTGGAATTATTGCTCAATATTTATTATGTAAGCTGAGATTAAACTGAAAATAAATAAATAAATCTGAAAGCAGCGGATTTTGTTGATTTTTTTAACGTTGAAACCCTTTTTTAAAGCATATAATTTTAAAGTTTGAAAAATCTTATAAATAAATAAATGGGAACATGAACATGTTTTTATTAAAACCTCATCTCATCATAATTGTGTTGTCTGCTGGTAATAATGATACCATGAAGACTAAAAATAAAAAGGGTTTAATCGGCACGAACTATCTTATTTTAGTGATTAAGGAAATAATTATTGTTTTTAAAGGTTACGAATTCGAGTATTAGTAATGTCAGTATAGTAATTGAATGATCAGTGTTTAAGATTGAGACTGTACTCTAAAACAGATACCATTGTAACCAATATAGCTGATTCAAGAAAAAAAGGTTGAATCGATTAATCGGCTAATAAATTACATATGAAAAGTTATATAAAAAGAAATGTTTTTGAAAGCTAGCTCTTAAGGATGATTTAAGTAGAGAGATACTTATAGGATTTGAATTGATACAAGATAAGATATCACTTCAACAAAATAAATTTTTAATAATTTTTTATACGATTTATTTAGAGCCGTTAATGTAAGAAGTGTCGCTGAAATCAGGATCACAATAGTCCACAGCGTTAACTTTAGATGCTTATTACTATTAAAATAATTTTTTTATTAAATAAAGATTATAACATTTTTATATCGGGATTTAAACTCATACAAGATAGAACAAAATAAGTATCTTTAACCACTAAGCCAATCAATGAATCTCATTTACATTCTCAATAAAATTATATTCAAAGTTTGAATTTACTTTTTTTTCAGCATACTAAACATTTATCAGTATTATACATAATGTTTAATGTTACGCTAAATATAATTATTAATATTTTAGAGGAAATATTATTAAGAGAAAGAGTTGCGAATTTTCAACATGAATCATCGTAAAAACAGATATATAATTTATCAAAAATATATAATTAATAATAATATTCATAGATATTTATATTTAAAACTTTGGTTGCATTGTTTGTTGTTGTTGCGATGAAAAACACTAGTTCACCAACAACAACTCTATATAATTCATATTTGACTCTAAACACTTATTAATTTGCGATTTTTTTAAATGATTATTTTAAAATAATCAAAAAATTTAACTTCTTTAAATAATTGTTTATCTCTCAAACCTAAATTTGAGACTTCAATAGAAAACAAAACCACCTTTTTTAATTTTAAGATTTTATTAACGAAAATTTTATGACATGCGTTGATTACCGTCGGACATCATAAACATTGAACGCTCTTGAAAATTATTAAATCAATTAATAGAGATTAAAAATTTTAAAGACTCAATGTATAATTATAAATCATTTAAAATAAATTTTTAATTAAATTAATTATACATTGAGTCTTTGAGATTTTTTCTTAATTTTGAATTAATTAATAGTGATTACAGTAATATATGTTCTAAAATATAATCCCATCATTTGATAATGATCCTCAATTACTCTGCTAGCATCACTAGTGCTTGAACCAATGACCTCTAGGAACAACAACCGTTTTTTTACCCACTTGAGCTAGAGGGCTCGTACAATCTTTACGATTTTTAATCTTTATTAATTAATTTAATGGTATTTAATTATATTCAACGTTAATAATATTTAACGATATTCGACCCACGTGATAAAGTTATCCAATAATTAATAATTTATAAACAAACGTTTGAAAAATATTTTAAGTGTCATTTTTAATAATTATTTAAATATTGTTATGTCTCAATTATTTTATTTTAATTTTGTTTTGATCTCCATGTGTTTCTGCTATGACGGTGCCTGCAGGCTCAGAACCCTAAGATTATAAGTGGAAAAAACGAGGAATACTTTTTTATTCAAACTAATAAAAAAATTGAAAAATAATTTAATTAATTATCATATAGAGTATTTGTATAACAAATGTTGACTTCGTTTGAAAATGTTTTTTTAATTGTTTATTTTAATTTTTTATTAGGTAATAAAGAAGAATTATGCTCTCCTTATAAAAATTATATTACAAATCATTTTAATTACGTTATTTTTAAGATAAATTAATTTAATATATTTATCTTATTATTTTTATTAAATAAATATTTATTAATATTTACTATAAATTAAATTAATTTTTTTATAAAGTAAAATATATTTAATAAAAAATGAGATAAAATAAATGTATTTTTGTTGTTCTTTCGGTTTTCAGAGTCTTTCATTGACTAATCCGGACTGATCCACATTGCACACTTAACTTTGATGAATGTCTTCTAATAAATTTTTTGTATACGTCACATCTCGAACCTAGACACATTTTAAAGTTATAATATAAATTTTTTATAATATAATATGATAAAAATTACTCATAATATAATTTCTTGTTGAACATATTTTAAAGTTATATATGAATTTTGATTTAATATGTAACTATTAGATGGAGGTTTATTTTATGTAATTATATATAATTTTATTTTTATATTCATTTGTACATAAAGACTCAAACTTATCAAGTGTTTTAGTACAAAAATGGATGATGTACATCCTAAAAATACGAGTTAAAATTATTATTTATAAGATGTAGATACATTATCAAAAGATTAAAAATATATATAAATAACTAATTTAGTATAAAAATAAAAAATAATAATTATTGGTATGAAAATAAAAATTATTAACGTTTAATTTTATGGTTTAGGGTATTTGTTTAGAGGTTTTAAATTTAAAATTTATGGTTTAGAGAATAAACTGTGTTTTAGAGTAATACGGTTAGGATTTTATTTTTTAACTTATAAATTTTAAATTCTAAGCTTGAACCCTAAATTTTATCAAAAACCCAAGCCTAAACACTTAATAGTATACTTTGAAATAAATTTTTAAACCCTAAAATTAAATCACTTGTAAAAAATTTTATTTTCATCGTCAATGTATGAAATCATCGTTAATATATTCTAAAATTAAATATTATTTATAAGTTTAGGAGTCGATAAAAAAAATTATATATTTAATACCCTAGTTATGTTCGTGTTATTTTTTTGACACCCCAACTATTACTTTTAATAAAATAATATATAATATTACGTTTTTATTTTATTTTAGTACGTTCGTCTTTTAAAATTAATAAAAATATGGACATGACTTGATTTCGAACATAATTGAGTTATTAAAATAATAATACTGTGGACGATGGGATTTTTTTTTGACAGAAGTGATTTTTTTCTTAATTATTAATATTCACTATTAATTAATTAATTAATTTAATTTAATCGTCTTCTCTGTTTTCTTGTATAAATTCCCGTTTTCATTTCCATTTTCCATCCCCAGACTCCCAGTTTGAAACCTCTCCTGTGTTCTTGTTTGTCTATAACATCAGATTCTGAATCCTAATACTACAAAAGGAACCACTGTCGGTATTTGAGTCGTTGGCTGAAATAAATCCAAAAAAAAAAAACTTGTTCATTTTGTTTGTTGCTAAGCCTGTTGGATTTTCTGAACTCTTCAGTTTCTTCATTCTTGTTTTCAATTATTCCTTTCGATTTCGCCCAGGATGGTTTGCTTGGTTTCCCGGACAGGAAGACACTTGCAGCGTTACGACAACCTCGGTCGCCGCCAAGTCGTCGGGTGAGTTGTCTGCTCAGATTTTCCATGAACTTTACCCGGGACATAAACAAGCTGAGTCGAGCTCAAGCAGTGTTAAACTCAACTCGTTAAGATTTCGACTCGAGTCCGATGCTAATAAATTTCTTCAAAAATCTTGAGTATTTTCAGGTGCATTCCTTATAGATTCAAATGCAGCAGCGACGGCGCCATTACTGGTGAGTTTGAGGTCCTCTTAATCTCATCCCAGAAATGCCAAAAGATGATGTTTCCTAAGGGTGGTTGGGAGCTTGATGAATCTAGAGAAGAAGCTGCTCTAAGAGAGTCTATCGAAGAAGCTGGGGTTATAGGCAATGTCGAGGTCGGTATACTTTATTTAAATTATTTTCGAGTCGAATTTTACTCGCCGCTAATAATTTAATAATCAACACAGTGTGAATTGGGAAAATGGTACTTCATAAGCAAAAGCCATGGCACATTTTATGAAGGTCACATGTTCCCTTTGTTTGTCGAGGAGGAGCTCGACTTCTGGCCCGAACAAAATGTTCGAAAGCGAACTTGGGTAAGCTATTTACCGCATGAATCAACTGAATTAAATCTTCAGGTTTTTATATTTTTACATGTATTATATTTATTCAGATGAATGTGAAGGAAGCAAGGGATGTCTGCCAGCATTGGTGGATGAAGGAAGCCTTGGACATACTTGTTGAAAGGCTGAGTTCCTTGCAGCAATAGGAGGAGGAAGAAGAAGAAAAACAAGACATTTCAGTGTTTCTTTTGGTTTGGTAGTAATTAGAGATGAACTCATTGTCTTGTAAATATGGTGTTTCATGAGTCAACTCAGTGAGTTTGAGTCTCAAGATTTACCTGCAGCAATGCACGTATTAATTTTCTATTGGTATGATAGTGTCGGCCACATTCAATTGGTTTAAATTATAAGGTGAAAGTAGGCAAATAATAATTGAATAATGCAAAAATTTATCTACAAAATTTGATTTTAAAATCAAATTATATTGTATCAAATATGTGGACATAAAGATTTGAGATCAAACCAACCTTATTAATGGCAGTGGTTATGTATATAAAGTTTTTTTATATATAAATGCTATTGAATTTTTATTATGTTCATAAAAAATTATAATTACATCGTTTTTAAGAAGTAAATTATTGGATTAAACAATTTAAACATTTTATAATCATAAAATAATTTTTTTTATGAAATTAAGCATACCAATAAAATTTAGAAGCTTTCTGAATTTCCTTGCCTCTGTCCAAACGAGACGCATAAAGAAAAAAAGGAGTTATAGACGATCCAAACTGTCATGTAAAAGGTATCGCTACCCGGGACTGATTTCATTGGCAAACAACCATCAACCAAGTGGGGATATAACTTTTCAAAAGACCACCGACAAAAAACATAAATCAGAAACTAGCGTCGATTGAATCAAACCACAAGTGCAAATAAATCAAACCACCGACAAACAACAATCGATCGCTAGGATATATTGAAACGTGCCACAAGAGCAAATGAATCAAACCACAAAAAGAAAATATGTCATAAAGACAGAAGAAAACGTGTCACAAGGACAGAAAGAACGTTTTATAAAAGTAGAGATTCTTATTAAAATTGAAAATAAAATTAATAGATTTATAGATCTGATGATTGACAACCAATACTAAGATTAATTGCCGACCATCGATCAAAGGGATAAATCAAAGTGAAGAACGATTATGAACGAAAAAATTTCGGAGAAAGAAGAGAGTGATTAGGGTTTTCCCTATATTTTCTAATAATATGTATAGAGAGTTTTGAATATATATATATATATATATATATATATATATATAATGACAGTGACTGATAAGTGTTTAAAATAGTTAATATTTTGTATTTAATTACTCTTAGATTCGATGAATTATGTTACTGATCTTGGTGTTTTCGTGTGTTTTTGTGCAGGACTGTGAATCTGGAAAATACACTTAAATGACTGATTTTTTATTTATTTTTTATTTTTTATTTTTTATTTTTTGGATCGAGTCTTGATTGGTGGGCATGACTCTGGGCATGAAAATCTGACGTAGCACTTGGTCAACAGCTTCTAGAAGATGACGTCAGCAAGCGCGTGATAGCTTATTTTGTACCCTCTATAATTACTAAAAATTTGAGTTATTTTGTTTTTATTTATACTTAAAATTTATTTAAAAAAATATAGTCGAGTTGAGTTTATAAAATTTTGAATTGAGTCAAAACGAATAGGATTTTTTATCCCAATTTGAATAAAAAAATTATTTTTTTTTATTTGAGTGTTAATCACCCTTATCTATGATATATAAAAATTATATGTTTGCTTATTATCAAATATATATATATATGAAATGTAAAATGATCATACTTAATTGTTTACTATTTTATTAATTTATAAGTGGAGAAGAATATGATTAATATAATAAAATATATTCCTTCCGTCATATTTAATGTGTTCAATATTAATTTTTTTGAGTTAAAATTTTTTAATTTTAAATCATTATAGCCTTAAACTTATTATTAATAAAATTTAAAAATATATATTTTAAAAATCTTTAATAATTCTAAAATTTAAATATTTAAAATAATTATGATTAAAATTCAAAATATTTAATTTTTATAAATAATATTGTACATCATGAGTGAGAGAAAGACAATATATTAAAATATAATCGAATAATAAAAGAGAAAAAAAAAACTTTTTTTTTCTGAATTTCTCTGACTAACTTTTATCCATCGGTAATGAGTGTCTAAGGATGTAATAATGGATTTTAATACAATATTTAACTTAATACGATACCTTGTTTCAAACATGTTCTATTTATTTATTTATTTATTAATAATAATTAATTTTGATTATAATTATATAAATATATGTTTATGGTAAGAATAAATATATCATGTGCGCTGAATACCGTTAAATATCATTAAATTAATTAACAAAGATTAAGTATCTTAAGGATTTGATGTATAATTAATTTAATTAAAATTTTATTTTAAATATTTTATAATTATAATTTAAATATTTAAAAATTTTATTTTTTATTAATTAATTTAATAATATTCAATAGTATTTAATATTATCGGTTATAAAATTTTTAACCTGTAATATTTTTTATTGTAATAATAATTTAGGTTGTATAAACTATAAAATCAGTCTAGCAATCTAGACCAAACTTCGAATTCGGTATGAAACTACTACTACCTCCGTCCCATTTTATTTGTCAATTTTTTTTGTCAAATTTTTTAAACTTTGACTCATTATAACTTTAAATCTATTATTGATAAAAATATTAAAAAATATATATTTTAGAAACCTCTAATCAAGTAGTTTAAGAACATATATTTTATAAAATTTAATAAATTAAAATATTTAAAATAACTATAGCCAAAGTTTAAAAAATTTGACTTTAAAAAGTCAATAATAGACTTCTTATATGGACGGATGAAGTACTTGAAATTGGAATTTGACCCAACCGACCAGGATAGATTATGTCCACAAATTGATATTTAATAATATTAATTTAGATATTTTTAAGGTTTATGGTTTAAAGTTAGGGTTTAGGTTTAGAATTTTTAAAGAAAATTACTTAAATTTTTAATTTTTTTATATTCAATTAAATTATTGAACTAATAAATTTAATCAGATAATTTTTGTCTAACATTGATTATTAAATTTTAATAATTTTTACAGATATTATTGTTATATGATATATTATAATTCTATCACGTGATATATAAATATTTTTTTTAAAAGCAATTTTTTTTAAGTTTTATATGTTTTTTAAGAACATTAAAAATAAAATAAAAATTTGAAAATATCATGTAGCGACAATGTGACACAACAGGTTGTACCAAGTAGTCCAAGAAACTGTTAAATTTTATGGTCAAAATTAGTTAAAGGATTTAATTGATTAAATTTAACAGTTTAATGACGTAATTTGATGAGAAATGTTTGAATTTAAATAATTTTTCAAAAGTATAAGGATTTCTTTCACCGTTTTTTGAAGAGTCTAAATGTGATTATAAAGAAATATATGAACATAGATATTTTTAACTTTTTGACAATACACACGTCTTGCAGACAAAGTGATTAAATCCGAATCTCTTATAAAGATCATTCACTTTACTAAAAAAATTATTTGCTAGGTTCATAACTTCTTACGAACTTATATGCAATCGATCAATTCATATAGAACTTTAATATATTAATATTAATATTAATATATTAAAGATAAAAAATAATTTCTAACTATCCACCCGAAAAGTAAAAAAAATAATTTTTAAAATTAAATAAAAATAATTTTTTTGATTGATATAATTCGTATTGCTTAAAAATACTTATATTATTATATTTGACAAGAGCGTAATAGTCACATGCATACTAGAAGAATTTGGTTTTCTACCGATATTTATTCACAAATCAAACAGAATGTTCGATAAATACTTCGGCCAGGTTCACATCCCTTGCTTCGGTTACTACTTAATTTTAAAATAAAATTTATAATGGTCTATTTATTAATTAATTAATTTTACAATATTAATATAAATTTGAGGTTTTTGGATAACAATAGTGTCACTTAGGGGTGGTCAGAAAACCCAATTACCCAGATTCGGTCCCGGATTTGATAAGATTCGGTGGATTTTTATCTTGTATTGATCCTGATGGGACCGTGACTGAATCCAAAATTTAGGTTCCGGTTATAACCGAGACCAAGACTGGATCTTGATTTTTTGGACCCGATACCTGGTGGGTACCCAGTAATACCAGGACCAATACCAAATATCGGGTATTGATTTTCTTTTGTTTATTTTTCTTATCAAACTTTCTCTTTATGTTTGAATATTATGAGTATGACTAGTTTTAAAACTTTAATTTTAAGTCTACAATATTCTAATTTTATTATTTAATATTATTATTGGTGGTTAAAATTTTTTTACTCTAATTACTCAATTTTTTTAAAAATAAATTAATTGACGGGGTACTCGGTATTAGAACTGGTACCCACCAGTAACGAGATCGGTTCTTAAAATTTAAGACCCGGTATGATCGAGACCGAGACTAATTCCAATATTTAAGAATCGGTGATCACCGGGACCGGGACCAATACTATTCAAATTGGCCGGGTACCCGGTCTTGTCCACCCCTAGTGTCACTTATCAATAAAAATGATTTTTTTAATAAAAAATAAATATTTAACCTTGCTTATGTTTAAAAAATTTGAACTGCTCTAAAATAAACCCTCCCATACCGGCCCAAGTTTTTGTAGTACAATTAATTTCAGGAGAACATACACTAAAAGTCGGTTTACATAAGATTTAGGGTTAAGGTAAGATTTTTGATGAGATTCGGAGTTTCCAAAACCCTATATATTTCTTTCACCTCAACCTTCATTGAGCCATCGTCTTCTTGTTCCAGTCAAGGGTTCGATTACAACACGCAGCTGAGCACAGCCATGGAGTCAAGGCCAAGGGGACCATTCTGCATTGGTCAGAACCTGGAGTTTATCAAGCTGGAAAATCTTGGTGAGGGAACCCATGCGGTTGTCGACTTGGTGAAGATAACAAAGCCTGTTCCTCGGTTACTTGCGGTTAAATCTTCTCCGTCACCGAGTTCTTCCCTTCGGAAAGAATGTCGGATCCTACAAAACTTTCTGTATTGCCCGAACATCGTTCAATGCCACGGCGAGTTTCAGACCATCGAACATGATGTTGAATATGATAACTTGTTTCTTGAATATGTCACCGGCGGAAACCTCCTGGATTTGATTTATAAACACGGTGGTAAAATACCGGAATCTGATGTGCGGCGTTATACGATGATGATACTCGAAGGGCTTTACTTGGTTCACAAGAAAGGTTACGTACATTGCGATATCAAACCAGAAAATATTCTTGTTTCTCCGCTGGATGAATCTGGTGTACGTTTTACTTTGAAGTTAGCCGATTTTGGATCAGCGAAGGAACCCGGCGAACAAGACCCGAAACGAGGTTGTTTTCGAGGTACTCCTCCTTACATGTCGCCGGAATCCGTGAAGCATGGAGAAATCACTGCTGCTTTGGATATATGGTCGTTAGGGTGTGTTGCCGTTGAGATGATGACCGGATTACATCCGTGGGAATCTCCGGCGAACGTACCGAAAGACTCTCCGGCGAACGGTATGTCGGTGGCCGGAACGGACTTCTTGAACAAGTGCTTTGATCTTGATCCTCGGCAACGTGGGACCGTTGATGATCTGATATGGCATCCTTTTGTGTTTAACTAAGGAGTCTCCCGTAGTACAATTTTAATTTTATGTACGGTATAAAATCATTCTTTTGTAACGGTCGAATATATCAAGATATTTTTAAGAAAAATAAAAAATAATTTCAGGTTTTTAAAAATAATTTATTTTATTTATAATAAAATTTAAATATAGTTTAATTAAAAGTTTATGATGTAAATAAAAATAAGCATAAAGTTTAGTGATTTACAATCTAAATTACCCAATAATAGATCAGCCTCGGAGTCCACGTGTTAAAAATAGTGCTCTCAGTTGGGCCCAAAATCAAAATAAATAAAAGCCCAATTTTTTCTAATTCAGCCATCTGTACCATAATTCCACGTGTCCCTCGTTCCGTTTTAAAATAAATAAAATAAAAAATAAATTAGTTCTCCATTTTCTTCCCTTCTTGCTCGCTAAGAAAAGCATATTCAAAGCTCACCTCCTCAAAGGCAAAAGCTAAAAAGAAAATCGAAACCTAAATCAGATTCAACAATTTTTTTTTTCCAATTTTCCAGCAAAAATGGCTCTAGAATGGGTAGTGCTAGGCTACACCGCCGGCGCCGAAGCTATCATGTTGCTGCTCCTCACAGTTCCTGGCCTCGGCGGGCTCCGCAAGGGTTTGATCGCCGTCACACGCAACCTCCTGAAACCGTTCATGTCGGTGGTTCCTTTCTCCCTCTTCCTCCTCATGGATATATACTGGAAATACGAGACGCGACCTAGCTGTGATGCCGATTCATGTACCCCTTCCGAATATCTCCGTCACCAGAAATCCATCATGAAGAGTCAACGCAACGCGCTTCTCATCGCCGCTGCTCTTATTTTGTACTGGCTCCTGTACTCTGTTACTAGCCTTGTTGTTAAAGTCGAGCAGTTGAACCAGCGACTCGAGAAGCTTAAGAATCGCGATTGAGATAAGTGATGTGAATTTTAGATCTGTTGTATTTGGCGTACTTTCTTTTTCTTTTAATAATCTTTTGTTTGAATTTCCTCATGGATGTGTTTGGATGATTTGGAATGTTTATCTTACAAGAGTTATATGCTGTTGTTATTGCATCTCTGTTTTTCAGTTCCTGATTTGATTCAAAAAGAAAGTTAAGGTTTGGTTCAAATTACTTCTATTGTTTCAATATTGAGAACTGCTTCTGGTGTTGAGATTTAGGCTTTACTACCCCCTTCAATGTCAATTAGAACAAGATGAATATCATTCGGAATTTTACTCTGCAAGGCTAGATGATGATCGAATGGACATAATTGAATACTCATCTGTAGCTCTAAGAAATGTTTGAAATATGCATTTAAAGCTCTAGGCAATGGCTTTCTTTAGCTTTCTAGGCTCCGTTTGGAGCAGCTTTTGGGCCTTCTTTCGGCTGTTCGGCTCAGCTTTTGGCTGTCCAACGGAGAAGCTCCGCCTCAACTTCTGCGTTGCTTCACCCTGTTTCTCCACCGGATTTGGCCTCAAACGCAGCTGTTGGAGAAGTTGGAATTCTCCTAGAATGTGGCTTCTCCACCCAACCCATCTTTCCAATAGCTCTGCTGAATGGAGCCTTATTCTAGACGGCTTTCGGCTTTCTCCAAGATAGCTCCAAGTCTTTATCAGTAAGCTTACTGTTTTCAGACTTTACTCCATGGGTTAACTTCTCTGTTTTCCCTAGTTCTGAGTTCTTTTCTAATTGCTATATCATCTTGTACCTTATGAACTTTTGAAGCTACTGGTCACCCTTATTGAACTCAGTACTTTCAGAAATGAACGAAAATCGGTTCCTGATGCTTGTATTATACTGATATACTGATATACTCAGAGGAAAAGTTACTTCATCGGATCGGAAACTCAATTAGGCTGCTGCTGCTTGATGTACAACATCAAAAACCACCCGGTGACTCAATTAGTCTTTAATGTTAGTCAGACTTGTTTGTTTATCTGTTCTTATCTTTTTCTTAGGTTTTAGAGTCGAGACCAAGTGGAAACATTGTTTCTCTTCTTCTAAACGAGAAAGAAAAGTAAATTTTGTTAAAAAAATTGAACAATCAATATGAGAAGATAATATATCTATCCGTAATTTATGATAAAGAGTTATTGTCTAATATTTCACTAAAAGGTTTTTAACTAAAAACGGTTAGACTTGGGGCCGAATCAAAAAAATCGAATAATTTAACTTGAATTGTCTTAATTAAACTTAAATTCTATTAAAAAAATATAGAAAAAAATTAAGTTGTAAAATAAATATTCATTTAACTAAAAAAATCTTAATAATTAAAGTATTTATTATTTTTAAGTTTGAGAAGAATTTCTTAAAATTTTATGATATACATATTGATATATAAAAATATAAAAAAATATTTTCATATATAAAAAAATATATATATACCTATATTACAAGATTATTGAAAATTATTTAAATTATAATCAAATCGTACTACAATGTATTAAATAATTATAATTAAATTTTTATACTAACTCAGAATTCGATTCAACTTGAATTTTTTTAATTCTATTTAAATAAAAATTAAATAAATATTCAAATAATAAAATTGTTTTACAACTCGAATAACTCAAAATATTTGAGTCTATCACTAAAAGAAAGTAAGGCCCGTATACGTGTTGGAATACTATTGGTTAAATTCACGAAATCGAGGTTGTTGAACAACGTAATTTTCTATTTCTTTCCCTTTCGGCCTCGTTGATTTTCTCTGCTTTCACAACAAATTCAATTTTTTGTGGAGATCAATTTTCTTCCTTGATTACTCTTTTTTCTACGTTCTTTGTTATTTTTAGCATCATTCAGATTTAGATCTTCAAACCCAAAGAATCATACCCAGAAATCATAAACAATGGCCATGAAAGACAAATGGAGTGGATTCATGAAGAAAGTCAACAACCAGTTCTTATCCTCTGGGAATTTCAAGGGACAAGGTAGGGTATTGGGTTCTTCTTCATCTGAATCCGTTAACCCGATCCATATCCGCCCACCCCAAACTCAGACTCCATCATCTTCTTCCTCCTCTTCAAATGCTAAGCCTTCTTTGTCCTCGAAACCGACAAATTCCGATCAAAACAAGCCCGTTTCCACCGATGATCGGAAACCGGAGAATGGGTTTGATCCTTACGGTTCATTGATCACTTCTAGTAAGGTGTCCAAAAACGGGTTCACCTTGGATTTGTTAGAGTGCCCGATTTGCGGTGCTCCGTATAGAACGGAAGAGGAGGTATCTGAACATGTAGAGATCTGTGTTAATACTAATCCATCCGATACTAAACGCGGTGATACCGATACGGAATCGAACAGGAATGAGTCTGAAGATTCGTCAATGGCTCAATTGGAGGTCTATGTTGGTTCGTATCTTTCAGGGAACCCACCGGAAGGGTCAGTTCAGGTTGTTCTTAGGTTGTTAAGGAACATAGTTAAGGAACCTGGGAATGACAAGTTTAGGAAGATCCGGATGAGTAATCCAAAGATAAGGGAAGCAATCGTTGAGGTTTCTGGGGGAGTTGAGCTCTTGGAGCATGTTGGATTTGTGTTGAATGAAGAAGGAGGAGAAATGTTTGCAGTCATGGATGTTCCGAACAAGGAGAGGATTGCTACGATCAATAGGGCGATAACATTGTTCGAACCAGGGAAGAAGACGGATGATGTTAAGACCAGTGATAGCGAGAAAGAGGAAAAGGTCGAGCCAAAGAAGATTGACAGACAGGTAAATGAATTGTTGGCTGATGAATTGTTGGCTGATATTTGCCTGTTGTTGTCACTTCCATGTTTATGTACATTGCCATATAGTCTTTACCTATGCATTTAGAAATCGGGTTCTAAGTAATGAATAGTTTGCTTCCGTTTAAAACGATTTGTTGACAATCAATGAATTGTATGCTATTATAGGTTTATGAACATATTGCTTTCGGTTCGATTATTTCATTTCTCTGTTTTTGATCATCCTAGTTTATCTTGTAGCATGTTGATATCCAGTAGGTAAAATATGCAATGGTTTATGGTATCTATATATCGAACTCTGAACATGAATTGTGTCCTTATAGATCCGAGTCTTCTTCTCTGTACCGGAGAGTGTAGCAGCAAAAATCGAGCTACCGGATTCTTTTTACAACCTATCAGCCGACGAGTTGAAAAGAGAAGCAGAAATGAGAAAGAAAAAGAAAAAGATTGCGGAATCCCAGCTCTTAATCCCTAAATCTTACAAGGAAAAGCAAGCAAAAGCAGCCCGGAGGAAGTATAGAAGAACAATGATTCGCATCCAGTTTCCCGACGGAGTCGTTCTTCAAGCCGTTTTTGCACCTTGGGAGCCAACTAGCTCTCTCTACAAGGTTAGTCCTCTTGTCTAATTTCATGTATTACTTCCTATTAGTTTCTTCATTTCAGTTATCTAAAAATGAAAGTTGAGAGTTGAGACCATCTCAAAACATTATACTAATCTGTTGTTTCCGGACATTAACAGTACCGGTTCCGGTTTCGTTTATGTTGGGCATCGAATTCTTAAGTTCAGCTTGCATTGAGCTAAAAATGTTTAACCATTTATCACATTTGTACGCCTGCATGCATGCTCAGTTTACATTGTGTTCTTTATCATCTCCAGTTTGTCAGCTCATCACTGAAAGAACCCTCCTTAGAGTTCGAGCTATTAGATCCGGTACTGGTTAAACGACGAGTGATCCCTTCATTTCCGGCAGCTGGCCAGAAACCCCGGACGCTAGATGACGAGGGTTTGGTCCCTTCCGCACTTATCAAGTTCAAGCCTTTCGAAACCGATTCGGTCGTCTTCACAGGGCTTTCGAATGAACTCTTGGAGATGAGTGAACCCCTTGTAACCAATTGAAACATATGGCTCAAAGCCTCAAACCGTTAACATTTTGAAATATTTTATAATTTTTAAAAATAAGTTCTGAATTTTGTATATTTTAATTTTTTAATTTTTTTATAAATATTTTTTTATAAATATTGAAGAGATACATAAAATAAAATTTTAGTAAGGACCAAATAATGTACTATTACCTGTTGATTTAATTTATCTTGTCGTTATACAATGGGTTTGAAAGGCTCGATTCACAACCAATTAAATTTTGTCAAGTGATGGAGAACACCTAATTTGGGTGTTAGTTGTAAAAGCAAAATGATAAGAGTTGAACACAAGGATTGATTATAGAGTAGCTCGGCCTTTGAACAAGCACCTACATTCTTACAACCTTGATTCGGATTTTGATTCACAACCCGAATCAAGCATTCAAAGTTCACAACCGAACTGTTTGCAATCTAAACACTCTCTCAATCCTAATTGTACAGGTTGATTCCATTTATCATCTCACATGAGCTTCTAGCTGTTGGTGACCGTTGGGATTGATTTGGAGTCGTTTGGAGCTGATTTCAAGGCTTATTTCTACTCCTGGTACAGGTGATATCGATACATCTGCTTTGAGAAATAATCGTTGAACCTGCATTTAAGAACCGGTACCGAAACACCTAAAATGTATATCGAAACCCTTAGCTCATGGTATCGAAATAAGCCTTAGCCGTTTCGATACTGCTCCTAGCAGTTGGGGGTTTTCAAATGATCGTTGGGGTGTATCGAAATAAGTATCGAAACCAAGATTCACAGTGGCAAAAAAGTATCGAAACGGTCTAAGACCGTATCGAAACGACTGTGCAATTTTGCCTTTTTGAAAAGCATGGTTGCATCGAAACACTTGGGAGGTGTATCGAAACGCCTGGGTTAAAATCACTTCTTTGATTTCTTTAAAACATTTTTAAAATCTCTCAAAAACTTTTAAATATATTTTCAAGTTGTTTGGACATAAGAACCATTTTTGAAATCTTTTCAAATTAATTTAAAACTAATTTTCAATTATTATATTAAAACATTAATTCTACACATTTTATAATCGAATAAATGATTATTATTAGTAGTATAATTTAATGAGAAATAAGTTTTTTAATAAATATTTAGAGTTTAAATCTTTATAAATAAAGTTAACTTACAATTTTTTTAAAGTTAGAAGTGTTATTATATAATAAACCTTTAAAATATTTTTTTTAACAAACTAATAATAATTATAGTAATATCTGTTTTTGAATATAATCTTTACCTTTAAAATATTTAAATTCTGATTAATCAATCAATAATTTAATATATTATATAATTATAAAAATATCCACATAAGATAGAACTTGAACTTATAATTTAAAACTCTATAACCTTATTAACACAATCAAACTATATTTTAATTGATATAATATATATAGGTACTATTATTAAATTTCTGTATAAATTTAATGTTACATTAATTTAGTTAAGAAATTAAAGAAAACATTTTAAAAATATAATAATAGTTAGCTATTTTAATTTTCACCTATTTCTATAATCTTCAAATAAAATATTAAAATATATTTTTTAAGATTAAACACAAATTAATAACTAAAAGAAAATATGTCATGTACCGATTATGAAAATAAAAATTTTCCATGACGCTATTTTTAGGATTTAAAAAATTAATTTAAAGTTTAAGATTTATAATTTAAGTATTATTATTTAAAATTTTATGGTTTAGAGTTAGAATTTTAAGGTTTAGAGGTTAGGGTTTAACATCTAAACTAATATGTTAGGATTTAGATTTTAATTTATAAAACTTAAATTTTAACAGTAAACCTAAACTCTAACGTTGTTTCTTAAAATCAAAACTTGTTCATTAAAACCCTTAAATGATAAACTCTGACTCCATGACAAGTGATATCAGGACGAGGATGTGTGTCAGTCGTTGGGTTTGCCAAGCGCCCTATGTACTACAGAGTGAGTCGAGTGGACGAACGTGTTAGCTCGCACCCTAATGAGAAGGGGTGTTCGCAAGTGGGTCCTTTAAAGATAAGAACGGATAAGTAGGAAGCCGCAGCGAAAATTCTCCAACCCTAAATTAAATTTATAAACCCTAAAATTAGTATATTTTATAAAATATTTTTTTACGTACATTATGCATGAAATAATTACTCATAAATAAATATGTACTACTTTAATATTTTTTATTTAAAACATTTTTTATTCTCACGTGTGATCTTAAACAAAAATCTAAGTATATATATTAAAATGATGTGTACAAAATAATTAATATTTTTCTTTACTTCAACAACGAAAATGACATCTTAAAAATGGAAAATTTTTAAATGATAAATAAATAATTCTTTAAAGGACGTGAAGGTTAGGCGGATTTATGCTATAAAGCAACCGTCTTTCTTTGCCTTTATTATTATTTTTCTCTTCAGAGGGAAAACACTTCGGCTTTGGTTTTTTCTTTCTTTCATGTTTGGTGTAGAACGAAAGAAGAGAACTGTTCATAGGAATTGAAATATTTTTGTTTATGTAGGTTTCTGGTTGATTTTTTGAGGTGGGGTTTTCTTGAATTTTGAAATGGAGAGAGATTTCCTGGGTTTGAATTCAAAAGAATCATTGGTTATGATTGAGGGTGAGGTTAGCACTGATGGGTACAGAGAAATAGGTGCCTGTGCTCTTCTTCTTCTTTTCTTTTCCTGGAAATTCCTTAAAAGATTGATTCTTTTGTTTTCTTTTGGGGTTCTGAAATTTGGGTTATTGTTGAATTTGGAGTTGAATTATGGTATTTTGTTGGTGGAAGTGTGTTTTTAATTGGATTTATTTCTTAGTTTGGATAATTCTGATAAATCCTTTTGTTGTTATAAATATATTTCTGGTCTGGAATCATGTAAGAAATTGTATGTAAAAAAGGAACAAGAAGATAATCATGTCAAATTATTTAGTTATGAGAGCTGTGTATGTTATAGCTATGCATTTATCTAATTTTAGAGGTTTTTTTTTTCATTTTTATTTGGGATTTTACAGGTTTTACTAAAAACTCAGGGATACAATGGCCCTTTTCAAACAAGGTTTCTGCTGTTCCACAGCAGATGAACTTTAATTTTGCTCAAGGGGAGAGAACTAAAAGAGTTGGATATGATCCAAAAGTGTCCCCTATGTTCATGCCTACATCAACATTGGATGCTACTGAACTTCAGGTTTGGCACTATCCCTTACTTTCGGTATTGTGGATTAGGCTGCTTGATCATTGTTTCGATCGAGTCTTTATAAGTTGTGAGGAATGAGCTTTCTTTAGCATCATTTCACTGTGCAGATAGAGATGCACCTTAATTTACATGTATTTTTGTGTTGGAAATCTTTTTATGTTTATTGATATGCGGCGTCTTGAATAGATATTGTTTTCGCTTTCCTCTTTGCTTTTACTATATAGAAATCATTCAACCGCGGCAGGATAGGTGGGAATCATTTTGCATTGATACCTTCTTATGTTGAACATGATGGTAAAATGTTCCCGGATTCAAACCACGCACTGTTTATGAAGAATCATTATGCTACCACCGGTCAAAATTTGCCTGTTAATAGCATGAGATCACAATTACTTGGAGGGATTCCGGTAATGGCCCCTCCAAATACGGTTCTTCCCACACTTGGTTCTGTCGGTGGAAGTGTTGAACCATGGTAAACTTGAAAATCTTATGCTTTAGTTCAGTTATTACAGCAATCATGTTGACAGTAAGATATTGAGGCTTGGTCCTAAGTTTAATTTAATTTATAATTAGGAAAAGCGTCAAGGCCGCCGGATCACCTGCTCAATTGACGATCTTTTATGCAGGTGAAGTGAATGTCTTTGATGATATTACCCCAGAGAAGGTGCTCCTCTTTCGCCCCCTTTTAGAAAAAGTACTTTGTTTTAACTATCTTTAAGTCGGTGGAAAGCTTCAAATGTTAACTTCTTTTTTCGTATCTTATCCAGGCGCAGGCTATAATGTTCTTGGCTGAGTCTAATTCGGGTTATCCAAAAACCCAAGTCCAGATGCCTATATTGAAGCCATTTCAAGTTGAAAGTGTTCCTGCAAACCAGATCATGAATACACGACTAAACTCTGTTACACCGAGTCCTCATGCTGTTGATGCTCAGTCTGGGAGTGGGTCCACTAGTACTGAAGATCAGATGATATGCAAGACCTCGGGAACTCCAACTCCATCTACCCCTATTAGCAAATTGGAGCCTCCAAAATTGGTGAATACCATGGGATCTGTTCCTGCCACTGGCATGATGCCTTCTGGTATATGCCCTTACGCTCTTACAACATTTTCTGTTCTTGCACGCATACTTTTAGCTAATTTTGTAGTTTGGAACGTGACATCAATGAATTTCGTTTATAACTGACTTTGGGTTGTTTGCTTGCCTCCAGTTCCACAGGCTCGCAAAGCTTCCTTGGCTCGGTTTTTGGAGAAGCGCAAGGAAAGGTTAGTTCACATGCAGTATACTTCTGTTCTTGAAAATATTTCAAACTACTAGTTGACCGTGTTTAGATTGCATTGTCGTAGAAAGCCAAAACACACCCTAGATATTTGGGATACGATAGAATAATCCTTGAGCGTTTAAATTTCAATGATTACATGGTTGAATGTGATTTAGGCACGACTCGAGATTACTTGTGGGGTTAATGGCTTGAGGTTTAAGGCATGTTGATAGGCTACTTTACTTTGTTATTTAGTTATTGGCCCATCGGATTGGTATTCGTGCTTATGAGCAAGTTTGGTTTGATACCCTCTTCATGCAAGGGATTAAGGGAGAGACTTCCGGCGTACCATGAAAACGATTACTATTTTGATTCCATATGCGATAACGGTTAAATTCAATCGATTAACGCTCAATATTTGATCTTGTGCTTGAATAAATCTTCGTTTTTTTTCTGTTGTAGGGTAATGAATGTGTCACCATACACTTTTAGCAAGAAGTTTATAGATTATGCAACTACCTTGGAATCGAACGCATGAACTTTGCCACGATCCTCTCCGGCAACGTCGTTTTTCTCTCGCAACTCCATGGTTTATGGTTTGGCAAAGGAAACAAATGGAAAGTTTATTCAGAAGTTGGTGTAAGGTTCTTATAGCATTTTTGTTGTTTAATGTGGATGTTCTACCTACTTTGTAACCCCATTGATTGTTGTTACATGGTACAAATAATGCACCAGTAAGAATTTGTATTTTCTTCCATCTGCATTTTATTCATTTAAGAGACTCAATATTTCCATCGATCGTCTTACCGGTCTCGGTGACCGTTAAATACGGATATATATATCTGAATATGTGTCGAATACGGTGATTTTGTAATAAGATCAAAGCCTTGAATTCTAAATTCCCAAAGTTATATCAAAATAACAAATTCGATGTTACGCTTTAAAAGAGACGAGAATCTTTATTTTATAACGAAAAAAATAGATCTTTAAATCAATTGACAAGTTGATAATTAGAACAAAATTTTTCTTCCCTCTTCTTTTAGATGAAAATGGTTGAAAAAATTACGAATCATCTTGACTCAATGGTTAAAAAATAACTTTTGTTTTAAAGGTCATAGGTTCAAGTACCAATATTACGGTATAATGATTAAACGATCAATATCTAATAATTAAGAGTATATTCTAAATGATTTTAAAAAATATCGAAAAAATAATAAAAAATGTATGGTTTGAGATGAAGCTAAATAAATATTAATATCCCTTTGTGTGTCAGGCAGGGAAAATTATATCATGGGTCAGTCCTACCACGTGTCCATGAGACCAACCAATAATAACTGCCCACTTCATCAATTTTTCTATGTCATATTTGTTTTCTAAGTGAATCTTTATTTTAAAAATTAAAAAATAATAAAGTGGATAGTTATCATTGATTGATCTCATAGATGACGTAATAAGACTGACCCATGATATAATTTCTCGTCACGCAGGTTGTAAACATCAATCCACGTTTTCATAATGTCTGTATGTGTTTTCAATATTTTAATAATTTATTTGGTAGACAATTACATGCCCATGGGACCATTGGACACATGGGAAATTGTGTGAACATAAATAACCTAAGGATATTATTCATCTAATATCTTCACCAATGGGAGAAAAGGTTATTGATTATTAAATTTATTGACCGGTCTCGATGATAAAAGAATATTATTATTTTAATTATTCTATTAATAAAATTGTTCCTGAGATTTTTGTGGTATTAAAGTAAACTAAAAAAATAGGTTTTTAATAATAAGTATTAAAAAAATAGTATTTTAATAAAAAATATTAATAAAATTAAATTAAATATATGTCTACTAACAAATATTAAAAAAATAGATCCTTAATAACAAGTATTGATAAAAAATTAATCTTTAATAATAAATATGAGAAAAAATAAATTTTAAGAGTAAACCTCTAATAAATATTGAAAAACTATGGTCTTAATAATAATTATTTTTAAAAAATAGATCTCTTATGTAAGTATTAAAAAAATTGGATCCTAATAACAAATATATTGAAAATTTGTCTCTTATAATAAATATTGAAAAATAAATTTTAAAATTAGACTCCTAATAACAAATATTAAAAAAAATTGTGACTCTAATAACAAATAATGACAATAAATAAATTTTAATATTATATATTAATAAATATTAAAAATATTTCTTTAAAGTAGAACCCTAATAATAAGTTTAATAAAAGATACACCCCTAACAACAAGTATTAAAAATAAGATTTAAGAATTATAAAAAAAAATTATTTAAAAATGAATTTTAAGAATAAGTCTAATACAAATATCGAAAAACAATAATTCATAATAACCTAAGTATAAGAATTAAGGTGATCATTTTTAGATATCTGATTTTTGAATATTCGATATTTTTGAGTATTTATTTTTCCGTCTATATCTTAACCTGTTTAAGCCGAACATCCGTTACTCAAATACGTGTGAAACTCGGTACTTGAATAATTGAGTAATTGTTCAATTTATATTTAGTTTAAATATTTTAAAATATATATGATAAATACATTTAAAAATTCATAATATATAATCTAAACATAAAATTTAATATTTAAAATTAATTTTAGATAAATTATTTTTAATTAATTAATCTTTACGTATAACTCCATCCATGAACATATCAGTCAATAGGTCAAGTTTCTTTCGAGTACCATCAACTCATGGACCTACATTTTTTATTTGTGAAGAAAAAAATCTCCAACTCCCATCCTGAACATTGAATCTTAGTACTAGGGGTGGGTAAAAAACTGATTATCCGATTTTGATAAGATTTAATAAATTTTTATTTAGTATTGATTTTATGAAATTAGGATTGAATCTAAAATTTAGGTCTCGGTCATAACTAGAATCGAGATTGGATCTTGATTTTTTGGATCCGGTACCTAATGGGACCTAGTAGGACCATGACCAATATCAAATATCCTGTATTGTTTTTTTGTTTTTTTATCACTTTCTCTTTATGTATGAATATTATGAGTATAACTAGTTTTAAAACTTTAATTTTCAGGTCTACAATATTTTATTTTTATTATTATTGGTGGTTGAATCATTTTTCTCCAATTACTCAATTTTTTTAAGAATAAACTAATTGACTGGATACCCGATATTGAAATCGGTACCAACCAATAACGGTACCAATTCTTAAAATTTAGGACCCGATATGACCGAGACCGCGATTAATTCTAATTTTTAAGAACCGGTGATTATCAAAACTAAAATCGAGACCAATTTTATTTAAATTGTCGAAGTATTCGGTCATACCCACCCCTACTTAGTATGACATCTGATTTTGTGCTTCCGTGCCCTAATTAGTTTCAATTGGATCATGGACTGACCCATGGATCTGACCAATATTATTAACATTGGGCTACATACTTAGATCCAAAAATAAAGGTAACACTAATTAGTTTAGAGCCATGTATATTATATTAATTGAGTTCTTTAATTTTGGTTGATTTATATGTATATTATATATGAAAAAAATACGAAGATATATATAAACTATATATAATTTTAAAGAATTATTCAAATTAAAATCAATTACTATTATTATATTATACATATTTAAAATTAAATTTAAATAAAAATTTAAACAATCCGACTTCAATTTTATAAATTAATATTGACTAAAAAATAAAAAAAATTGAGTTATAAAATAAATTATTTCACTCAACTAATAATTTTTTATTTGACCCAATTTAACCGAATGTTCATTATAATCAAACTTTTAAAACTTATAATATAATCAATAAACTTTTAACTCCCTATTATCAAATAAATATATATAATAATTTAGATTAATCTATTATATCTAAAATTAATCAACCAAAAATTTCCGGTTCAATTAATTAATTTAATTATAACTGAATAATGTTCATCTCTAAGAGTTGTATGTTTATCACGTTATTTATAACTTTAATTAATGAAATTTATTTATCTTAAAATAATTACTCATTTTTTATTTATATATAAAAAAATATCAAATTTATTTTAAAAATAAAATAAATAATTTTTGTTAATTAATATTATAAATGATTTCATTAATTTTTAAAAGTATAACCGTTGAATTCAATCTAATATGCCAGGTCATCCTCCTCGTAGAGGGTGACTCACTTTGCATTCGAGCACACACAGTCCGAAAACACAATCTAGCAATAAATAAATAAGTTAAATTCCAGATACATGTACTCTCCTGGGGTAGGCCTGCATTGCTTACGCAGCAGTGAGTTTCAATAGGAACCGTCCGATTTCTGACACAGACTCTCATCAAAACATCAAGGTTCCGAGGCTACTAAAATACTCATACAAACTAACAAACGCCCCTTTCCTTACAGCTCCAATGCACCACTTGTTTTATGTCTCTGATTCCAAAGCCTGGGATTCTTTAGTTTTCTGGTGGCTGTCTGGTTTTTCTTTTGAAGTTGAAGTTCAGAGCTTAGTATAGTTTCCAAAGATTGAAGCTTTCTCAAAAATGGCCATTTCCATGCTGCTTCTGCTTCTGCTTGTCTCTGCTGTTTCTGGTGATGAAGTTAAGTCTCTTTGAAGATGTAGTTCACTTCTTACACAACCATGTTTTCTTTTATATCTTTGTCTGAGATTTCTGTTTCGGTTTTCTGGTGTTGTTGGTGTTGTTTTAAACTTGGTTTTACCATAAATTTTCTGTTGAAACATGAAATTATGATGATGAGAAAGATGAAAACTTTCTGGTATTTCTTTTCACCATGGAATCTCAGGCAATAATGCATTCCAGCACATGATATTCTGTAGGACCAAAATGGCCTCAGGGAAGGACAGAAGCCCTCCAATTGTTTAAAGCTGTTGTCTGTAATTGTTGTTGGTATCTTTAGGAATACGTGTATATGATTAGGAGGGCAGTATTGTCATCTTTATGGTGTAAAGTTAACATCTTTGCCTTGTTGGTCCCCATATATTTTGTGTAGAGGCCATCACCTACTAGATTCGTTTAACTAATGTTCGGTTTCTAGAGAGATTACAATTACATTGGTTTGATATCTGTATCTATGAATAGAATCATGGTAATGTGATGTTATGAACATAATTTCTTTGGTTTATGTTCGAAAATGGATACGGTATCGACATTGTTAATCTCTTATCGAGATTGTTCTTACTGTGCAGAAGCCTTTATCGGTGTGAACATTGGTACAGACCTTTCCGACATGCCAAGCCCTACTCAAGTGGTGTCCCTTCTCAAATCGCAGAATGTCCGACATGTGAGGCTGTATGATGCTGATCGAGCTATGCTTCTTGCACTTGCCAACACAGGTATCCGAGTGACTGTCTCCGTCCCGAATGAGCTGCTACTTGGTATTGGTCAATCGAATGCTACTGCAGCTAACTGGGTGGCTCGGAATGTTATAGACCATGTCCCTGCTACTAACATAACAGCAATAGCTGTTGGATCCGAGGTGCTAACTGCGCTAACAAATGCTGCTCCTGTCCTAGTTTCTGCCTTAAAGTTCATCCACTCTGCGCTGGTTGCTTCTAATCTCGATAGTCAGATCAAAGTTTCCACTCCGCATTCGTCTTCAATTATTCTGGACTCATTTCCACCTTCTCAAGCCTTTTTTAACCATTCGTGGGATCCCGTCATGGTTCCGTTGCTAAAGTTTTTACAGTCTACCGGCTCGTACCTTATGCTCAATGTATATCCGTATTACGATTACATGCAATCGAATGGTGTGATCCCCTTGGACTATGCACTTTTCCATCCTCTCCCTCCAAACAAAGAAGCTGTGGATGCCAACACACTCCTGCATTACACTAATGTCTTTGATGCTATTGTCGATGCGGCATATTTCTCGATGTCTTATTTAAACATCACCAACGTTCCGATCGTAGTAACCGAATCCGGTTGGCCTTCTAAGGGTGATTCATCCGAGCCTGATGCTACTGTTGAAAATGCTAATACTTACAACAGTAACTTGATCAAGCATGTGATTAACAACACCGGGACTCCTAAACACCCTGGGATCGCAGTTAGTACTTACATTTATGAACTTTACAATGAAGATTTGAGCCCCGGGCCAGCCTCTGAACAGAACTGGGGGTTATTTGATGCCAATGGAGTCCCGGTTTATATTTTACACTTGACAGGCGCTGGAACTATTTTCGCAAACGACACAACAAACCAAACATTTTGTGTTGCAAAGGAGGGTGCTGATCTGAAGATGTTACAAGCAGCCCTTGATTGGGCTTGTGGACCAGGGAAAGTCGATTGTTCGCCTTTGTTGCAGGGGCAACCATGTTATGAGCCTGATAATGTGGTTTCTCATTCGACGTATGCGTTCAATGCGTATTTCCAGCGAATGGGAAAGTCTATCGGAACCTGTGATTTCAAGGGGGTGGCTACCATCACTACTACTGATCCGAGTATGTGACTAATATTTGTTCTAATAGAATAAGTCCACCAGAACCTATTGACACTTTTGTTGTCATTTGCTGCAGGTCACGGTTCATGCATATTTCCAGGAAGGTCTGCATCAATTCTCCTAATTTTTACGGTTTTAATGAATTCTGGTGATAATATGACTTTGATTTTGTCTGTAGTTTCGGGAAAAACGGCACCATAACTAACGGCACATCACTAGCTCCTTCGTCAAATGACTCGAATTCAGGCTATCCATTGCAATCTTTCTATGGGAGTGATTCACTCACAACCTCTGTGATAATAGGTGTTTGCATTTTCTGTATGACCATTGTTTTCTTGTAGTACTTTTTTCCTTAGGTTTTAACAGCATTCAAATGTTCCGAAAATCTCGGATTTCATCTGTGAAGTACTTGCGGAAAACCCGGTTTTGTTTTTTCCTATCGGAGTTGAGTTGAAGGGTGGCAAATTTAACTGAACATATGGATAGCAAGCTGTTCTTTTAGATTGAGTTGGTTCATTTTCATTGGATTAGTGTACAAAACAAACCAAGGATTTGCTTAAAGATAATAGTGTTCATTGTAAGTTGCTAAATGCATACATCTCTTGCTCAAATAATATACATACATATATATTTCTTCGTTTTCGGGTTAGGGTGGTAACTCAACTCTTTGACAGATATATTCAAATCCATCGGATTTGTCACGGCAAACGCTACAAATCTTCCCGATCAAACCGGTCGAAGTTACCTGCATGTTGCTATGTCGACTACAACATGGTTTATTACAGAAATTACATTTGGAAAACTGAATCCAACAATCTGAGCAAAGTGTATCAGCACAGTCTCTTCCAAGTCTTCATTTTCGACACACTTGCCACATTCTTCACGCCTCGAAACGCAAAACATGCCCGTCCGACAACCAGTCATTGAATCGTCTCTCTTCCTTTTGCATTCTTCCAAGTCTTCTTTGCCCACATCAATAACCCTGCAATGTTCTTCCCATCTATTTGCTTGGAACTTTCTGTAATTATGATATAGCAAAGGTTGCACCTGGAACTTTCTGCATGTTGCTGCAATGTTCTTTCTTCATGTTCCCAATGCCATTTATCTGAAGACTTTCCGGGCTGGTAAATGGTAGAGTGTTACACCTAAGTGACTCGAGTTTATGTAGCTTAGTATGCAAAGGTGAATCCATACACAGTTTGGGCTAACAACTAAGGGTGAGTATTCGATCGAGTCGAGTAAAAAAAATTCGAATTATTCGAGTTAACAAGTCTTATTTTACAACTCAAACTTTATTAATTTTTTTTGTTTGAGTCGAGTCGAGTTTTCGAGTTTCTATAAATATTTAATTGTAATTATTATCATATTATAATATGATTTGATTCTAATTTAAATGATTTTCTCTAATCATATAAGATATGTATATATATATATATTTTTCATATGTAGTAATATTTTTTTTATATTTTTATATATCAATGTATATATAATATAAAAAATTGAGAGATTCGTCTTAAATTTAAAAATTAATTCTTTAATTATTAAAAATTTCAAGTTATTCGAATTTCCATTTTACAACTCGAACTTTATTTGAAAATTTTTCGAGTCGAGTTGATTCTATGAAATTTCGAGTCAAGTCAAAATGAGTCGAGTATTTTCACCTCAAGTTGAGTCGAATTATTCAGTTTCTCGAGTCGAGTCGAGTCGAGTTTTACTTACCCCTAATGACAACAAGATGGGTTCGGGTGGGATTTTGGCCGTCTCGACCTAAAATTTAGACTTTCTGCCCTGAAATAATAAAAACATAGTTCAACCCAACCCAATCTCGATATTTTAATAAAAAGTCAACATGCTCTGGAAAAAAAATAAGATATTAAATAAATATATATAAATACATCGTGTCGAAATTTTCACTCTAAACCTAAACTCACACTGACTTTATTTTTTTTATAATCCACCCTACCCAAAACTGATTTTTTAATAAAAGAGTCCACCCATATTGGGTTGGGTCGGGACCAGTTGGGGGTAAATTATTTTGTCATCCCTATACGTAATTGCTGCTTTGGTCCATATTTTTTGAATCATTTTAATCTCATCGTTTTATTTTAGGTTAAAATAACAATTCGTTGAATGAAAATTATTTTTTTAATCAGCTAATAATGTTTATACAGTATTATATGTTTTAGAGTATATTCTCAACTATTGGACATTGATCGCTCAATCACTCTGCCGGCATTACTAGTGCTCAAACCCGTTAGTTCTAGAAATAACAACTGTTCCTTAACCACTAAGGTTAGATAACTCGTGCGTTTATTGTTAGTTACCTAACAATAAACACCTTAAACTTATATGACATTTCATGCCGATAGAAATATCATATAAACAAATGTGTTATACTTAACAAAATAAACGTCAACAAAACAACAAAAGGACAAGAGGAACCAACAGAAAAGGAAAGAAAAAGAAAATGCACTGAAAGCTTCTCTGCATACTGTAAGAACAAGAAGTTCACAGAAACTATAATTCATATATATTTTTAGTACTTGGCAAATACAACATGAATATTGTAAGAATCAACAATAGACATGTTTATCAGTTCTGCATTCTCTAGTTGTACATGTAACTTCAAAATGGAAATTTCTTACCAAAACAAGAAATATGCAGAACACACAATTACCGATGGTCTAGTGGCTCGATCACGGTCCGAAAGAGAAGGATGTAAACCTTATCGATTGAAAAATACAGGAAACCTCCTAGTGAATGTGTTACGTATGAACCGAAGCTAGTTCCCACAATGCAGTGCCAAGCAGGACTGTATGTTGAGTCGAATTCCTGAAAAAGCCGATGGATTGTCGTCATGGTCAGTTAAATATCATAGTAAAAGTTCAAGAATCCATAAAATTGAACCCCAAAAGATTTTATGCAACATGGTTTCAGCAAGCATTTAACTAGAACACTGAATCAAAGATCAACCTGATGTACAAGAACATACTAAACTACAATTTCCAAGTTAGTAGCACACAAGCTAGCACCAAAACTATGTGCAAGCCGATTCATTATCATCTCCACAGCGAATGATCGAACTAAATACTCGAAATCAAATGAGAGGTGACCGAATTAGTAGCCTATCGTAATATTTTCAAACATTGCATAAACAGAAGGTGATCGAATTCTATGAATGATATTAAGCTTGAGGAAAGCTTCACTTCTCGCACGGATCATTGGCGGCATCGACAGCAATGAATCGAAGCTAATAAGCTACATCTTCTTGCAATTCGAATAAGTGGTTAAGCAATGGGGTTTAAAGCAACATAAAACAATGGAATTCATATGAACATTTACAAGTTGGATAACAAATTTCATATGGTACAAAAAGGAAAATAGCAAAGAGAGAAACCAACAAAGGATAGATCATAATTGTGCAAAATTTAGCTTGGACAACTAGAAATAGAAAACTTACACACACACACACACACACACACACACACTATAAATCCAGCCATAACATTCAACCTTACCCAATGTTCTTTACCTAAGCACTATGCTAAAAAACAATTACACCAACAAAGAAGAGCTAATTTATCCAACAAAGAAAGTTCAAACTGTGTCAACTAAAATAATCAAATGAGAAATCTAAACAAACCCATTAATTCTTCACGTGATAACAAAAGAATTTAACCAAAGAATAACTGTACACAGGAGAGAAAGTACAAGAAAGTTTGAGTTTTTAACCTTCTTAAGTGCAAGGGCTATGCGTTTACTATCAAGCTTTCCAGGCATATCATCGAGCTGGTGTCGGGCACATTTAAAAGCCTTGTTTTGAAGAGCTAAAGGCATATCAGAAGCTCTGACTTTAACATTAAGACATTCAGTTTGCTCTTGTTGTTCTATAGCTTTCTTCTTTTGAATCAAACTGCTCAAGAACTTGCTTCTCCTCTCTAACTCCAACTCCGCTCCATCCATTTTCCTTTCCCTCTTCTTCTTTTTCTTCGATTTCCCGACAATATAATAAATACCCAGAAGAAAAGTAAAGATCAAAGTAGCTAAAGAGCAAACCAAAGAAAAAAAAGTTTATTGATTTGCCAATTGACCTATGCGTGCCACTCGTTTGATGAAAAGCCTTAAAGGTTACAAAAGAGAGGTAAATGTAAAATATTTGTTTGTTATTTTTAATTGTTTGGTTAGGAACTAGTTGAGGTTGAGAAAACACAATGAATTAAAATAAATGAATATAAATAAATTTTTATCGAACAATTTATGAATAATTCATTGAATTTTAGTTCGTTTACAGTCCTAGTTGAGGTCGAAGAAATGAAATGAATTTTATAAGATATATTTGATGATTAGAAGTGTGAGATTAAAATTTTAAATTTTATTACGAAAGAATTTATACTTGAAAGAAAGTTCGATTATATTTAATTTTAAATTTAATCAAAATTATTGTGATTATAAAAGATGAAATTTTAATAAAGTCTTCTCTTAAAGTTTGAATACATTTTTGTCCATATTATTGTTGATTTTTTTTAATAATGCCCATGTTATTGTTGATTTTTTGATTAGGTTAGTTTGAATATCATTTTCTTTGGTAGGTTTAATAATTAAATAGATGTACTAACTATATTAGTGATTTATTTTTGGTGTTTAAATAATTTTTAATTAAAGAAATAAAATCTTTTCGCATGCTAAAACTTCTCTGTAGTCATAACCGTCTTTTTACTGTTAAAATTTTTCTCCTTCGTTTTTTTCTTTTATTGACGGCGACATCGGTTTTAATACTGGTTGTCGATTATTCAGTTTATTTTATTTTTCGTTTTCAATAAATTGTTCTGCTTTTATGGTACGATTTTATTTTACCTTTTGATATGTTTTCTCTGTCTTTTGACACGTTTTTTTTTTAATTTTCTATTAGGGTTGGATTTGACTACGCCATGACTGATCAAGATGGTGCTCCTTTCTTTATATTCTTGATTTTTCTATTTTGGACCCTCGAACAAGAATTGGATATGCGATTTCATCTACCGTTCCTTTTCGCGATTGAATAGTGGTAATATCTTTGTTATCAACGCACCTTCATTGTTTTATACATTTTTATGTTGTTTGTTGATGTTTTTACCTATCATTGTGAATTTTGGTGATGTTTGTTTCCTTTTTTATTTTGAGTCTTTGGATTAGGTTCTTATCTTTTCCTTGTTTGGTCCTTTTATGATCTAATGTTTGCTAATTTTGTTTACTAGGTATATGTCTGTTTTGAAGTGGTTTGTTTACTGGATGTAAATTCATTGTAATTTCGGATATATTCTCGTTTAATAAAATTAGTGGATCTCTATTAAAAAAACTAATTTTTAATTTTAAAAAGTGTAAATTTTTATTTTGTTCATTTTAAGTGTTTAACTGTTAATTATAATTATTTAGAAAAATATTTTTTATTTGTTTTTTATTTTTTTTAAATATGTCCTAAATTTTTGAGAATTCACAATACGACTCCAAATCCAAAATCTCTATTTTTCAATTGATTTTGCTGTTGATGGTCACGCCTTCGGCCACCATATCCCTCTTCAGATCACCACGGTCATTTTTTCAATCACTCATCATTAATAACTGACGGTATGTGTGCAATCAACTTTTCAACGTTAAGAAAAGTCAAATTCGTAAAAAGAAATCTGATCGACACACCAATCATTGATTACTAATGTTAGGTTGTCGGAAAAATGATCGCGATGGTCTAGTGGCGATAGCAATGATCTCTGGTAAGGTATTATCTGTGAAAATGATGATAATTTTAAAATTTTGGGTTTTGAATAAAATATTTTGATCTATTTTGTAAGAAATTAAAATTGATAGCTTTTATAATTTTTTAATTTTGTTTAAAACTTATTTAAAATAAATTAAAAATTAAAAGCATGACATGTCACATTTTAATTGGCTAATAGGTTTTTTAATAACCAGGTACTTAAAATGATCGAAATATAAATTTAAACATCTATTTAAAATTAAAAATAGTTCGATTTAGCTAATACGTAAAAATTTAAACTCCAAAAAAATAAAAATTCAGTTTGATCAATTAATTCGGTTTAATCGACCGTTTAAATGCCCTAAGCATGATGCCTAGTCAATGTTGTTTCTTTTTCTATGAAGCCTGAAGGGTTCCCCCTATCCCTATGGCCTAACTTGATTTCCTTGGGGGACAAATGAGTGGTGTCAGAACTCAGAAGACTGGTCCGATCTCCTTCCCCAACCCACACACAAACGCCACAGCAGGCTAAAGTTGTCCTACTTTTCCAATTCTTACATATTGAGTAGACAATGTCTCCTGTGATACTCAAATCAGACAAATTATACTGGCAACTGCCTCGAATTTGAGAGATTCAAACTTCTTATTTTAGATCATTGAATAACTGAAATAAATAATCCATATTAATTTCTTATTTTTTTTCGAGCGATAATCTTAATAAAAATGAATATAACATAATCACATGATGAAATATTCATACAAAACATATATTAAGAAATAATGATAATCATACAAAACATTGATGTGGTTAGCACAAAAAAGAATAATAAAAGAGAAAAATAGTCACCAAAAGTTAGAGAACTGTCTTATGAAAACCTAAGACAAAATGAACATTTTCATAGTAACCAGCAAAGTCTTAAAAAAACATAGGAAATGGCACTCTTTCCGGTCCAAATCCTTTAGGTCATCAAAATCATTACTTTCTTTTCTCATCTTTTCATTCCATCTTCCACCATCGGAGGCACCGGTCCTTGCATTGCCCGTTGTCGGAAATTCTCCATGTTCGCATCCCATCCTACATATACATGTAAAAAACACGTAGTTTAGAGTACAACGAGTGGTCCTAATAAAAAAGAGAATGATATTTATCGTAGTAGACTCGGGTTTATGTTAATTTACCGATAAACATGTCGAAGCCGCGGTTATTGAGCTCGCGGTATTCTTGACACAAGGCGCAGAGTTCGCAGAAAATATGAATGCACCAGTCCGGGTAGGGTGTCTCGGCCAAGGAGTATTGGTGCCTCAGTCTGGAGCGATAGAAGCATGCGTAGAGACAAGCTAGCCCCGAGAACCATAGGATGACCGAGTAAACAATTCCATTGGCTATGCAGGCTGAATTTTAAGACGACTTTGATTAAATCCGCCGCACACACTAATTTAAAGGAAAATTATAAATTTTATCACTTAATTTTCTTTTATCTCGTATTCTAATTACAGAAATTTATTTATTTTTAAATTTTAACTAATAAACTTTTAAAATGTATATCCGTATTATGATTACAGGAGAATGGTGATTCAACGTAGGGGTGAGCCATGAGACCGAGAAAATCGAAAATTGATTCAACTAGGGGTTATACGGCTCGATTTAAATTTGTATTTTAATGTCTAGCTTAAAATTAAGGTTTTTCGATTCGATTTTGAGTTTTTCATATGAAACCCATTTATTTCATATCAATCGAATTAAAAAATATAATAATTCATATCAAAGACAGACTCTTGAAATATTTGAAGATAGTCTCTTTGAATATTTGAATATTTAAAACATAAAATGAAAGAACGGGAAAAAGAAGCTTACAGACTGATCCATGGTCGACAATCTCAGCAATCTGTCCAAATGTGACACAAGGACAAAACATTGTGATGATACCTAAACAAACAAAAACATTTCAAAGATGTTTGCAACAAAAAAGCAACCTCAATTTTTGTTTCAGAAAAATGAAATTAATTACAGTTTGGAATATCATAGCAGCAATCACAGACTCCAGTGGACCAAAGGACTTTCCCAGTAGGGTGCATGTATTGATTCTGCATAGTGAATGGCTGGTTTGGTCCGGTGTTCGGACCGAAAGGCGGTGGAGTCGGTTGCCCGAGTTGATAAGGTGGTAGTCCTGGCTGCCATTGTGGTGGTGGCTGATCTGTTGGGTACATGGCCATGCCTGTGCCCTTGTGTCTATATGTCTTCTTTTTGAGTTACCCTACTGATTTTTCTGGGGAAAAATTGATTAGTTGATCAATGTTTAAAGGCTTTGAAATCTAAAGGGGGAGACATAGAAACCTATTCGAGTTCGACACGAGAAAAGATTTCCTCGGCTCCCCTTTCGGTGTCCGTCCTAGTTTATTTTTCTTCAATATTTTTTTTCTTAGGAACAGATTTCGTCACCCATTTTTCTCTTTACAGACAGTTTGCTTTTAATGTTTTGTTATTTTATTTTGATGTTTGATACAAAGAATTGTTGAACGGGCACTAAAAGTGGCACCAAATGAGGAGAAATGGTTCGAAATCTTTGACAGACATGAAGGAGGACCGAAAGATGTCTTTCCCCTTGCTTGTCGCTGTTAATGTCTTATTGCAACGAAATTATATTAAAGTAGTACATGTAGTGGGATGTTTTTTTTTTAAAAAGAGATTTAAGAATCTTATTCTAAATCAGGGTTAGTCTAAATGGTAAGTAGTTTGGTTCCGCTCAAATAAGTCTCAAATTCGAGACGTTGCGTACGTAATTTTTTTCTGTTAAGAGACTCACCCACCCACCCAAACTAGGTGTGCGACACAGATTGATCCAGATTAGTTATGTCAAGATCCCGAGAACCGAAAGAGCAATAAAAAATTTATTCTAACATGTGAGAATGCATTGAAATAAGATCTACTTCTATTATTTTTATTGAAAAAATAAGAGGAAAATCTTTTGCCTCTCTTCCGTGCCTCATTTTATACCTCATTTGAAAATTTATTAAAAATGAATTTTAAACTCTAACCCTTATTCTCTATATCCTAAACTTTATACCAAAAAATACACCATACCCTTAATTTCTTAAACCCTAATTAAAACCTTAAACCTAAACTCTAAACCTCTAATTTAAAATGGAGGTATGAGGAAGGGACAGACGATTTGCACCGAGAAAATAAAGGTAATTGTATGTGTTGTCATCTAACGTATCTTCTAATGTCGTATTTAGCGTGGAGAAAAGAGACAATTGTCCAGAGCCTAAAATTTTTATAGTCAAATATATTTATAAAAATATTTTTATATTAATTATATGTTTATTTTTTAATATTTAGTATTAGAGATATAATTTTTTTATTATTAAATATTTACTTTTAAAATTATTTATTGTTTTAATATTTGTTATTAAGAGTTATTTTTTCTTAATCTTTGTTATTGAACATGCTTTTAATTTTTTTAATATTTGCTGTTAAAAAGACTTTTTTTAGTACTTGTTAATAATGATTATTTTTTTACATTTGTTATTAAAATTTATTTTTTTTCTAATACCGGTTAATGAGGGTCTAATTTTTTAATACTTATTATTAAACTCATTTTACATTTTAGTATTTGTTATTACGAGCGTCTCTTATTTTTTTAATATTTGTTATTAAAAACTTAACTTCTTTAATATTTGTTATTATAGACCTACTTTTAACTTTTTTTTCAATATTTATTATTAGAGACATATTTAAATAATGGCTCACAATCATAATAACATATATTTAAATAATGATTATCAACCGTAGCAACGGTTGTTATATAGTAATAATTACATCGTTCGAAACCGTGATATTCACAATTATTATGTTAACAATAGCCTATATTATTAAAAAATAATAATCACAGTACTCAAAGTATCCGCAATTGCAATAAATGCAAACATAATCATAATTTAAAATTTTAATTAAAGGCAAATTTTTTTGTTCCCATAGAATCACCAAAATATCAAAATTGGGCTTAAATATACTCTTATTATATTCGTAATCTATAATTTTAAAAATTATATTTTTATGCCTTCATCTTATCCTTATATTCGTATCAGTGTACCGTAGATAAAAGTTACACAGCCTTTTTGTTTCGAAATGTGATTGTAATAATGATCCGAAAAGTCATGATCTTCCTAAGTGATGTATGGACATCAGTTTTCAAGTAAAAGTCTCCTGTCTCTTTATCATTTTTTCTTCTGTCTCATATTAAAGAATTTTAAAAATTAAATTTTAAATCCTGACTCTTATTTTTAATATCTTAAACCTTAAACCCTATATCTTAAAAAATACACTTCACCCCTAATTCTTTAAACTCTTACCACAACCCTAAACCTTAAACTTATTAATTTAAAACGACAACACAATAAAGAAACAAACGATTTACGCCCGGTTTTCATAATAACGATGAAATGCTTTCGAAACTTCAAATATGACATTAATTATTTCAACTTCAACAGCCATCTTATTTGTTTGCCAAAAAATTCAAATTCTGATACATTAAGAACATCACATTGCAACTTATCAACATCTCTTTAAAGCATTGTTTTCTGCCCAAATCCTTTTAGCGAAAATAACTATATCTCATCAAACCAACAAGCTTTTTATCTTTTCATGCCGCTTTCCATCACCGGAGCCGGCGGCATCGGCATCGGCGCACCTTGGTTTTGCTGCGCCGCCATGTTCCCATGCCATCCTACGTATTCCCAAAAGAAAAAACCAATTAAACATTCGTCAGTGTATAGGATAATAATCCCATAACGATTACCGTGGTACATGTGGAAGCCGCGGTTTCTGAGCTCTCGGTATTCTTGGCACAATGCGCAGTCCTCGCACCAGAAATGGATGCAGAAATCATTGCAATGGCGCTGTTCCAACATGAACTCTTTCCTCATTCTGGAGCGATAGAAGCAAGAGAAAAAGCAAGGGCAACCGGTGAAGAATCTGATGCCTGCGTACACTGCTGCACAGACTTCGCAAGCTGCAAACATGTTTCAAAATTAACCCCACAGGCCACGCACAGTCAATCATGAGAGAAAATGGTGAAACTTACGGACTGATCCACGGTCGACGATATTAGCGATTTGTCCAAAGGTGATACAAGGAAACCAACACGTGATGCAACCTACGAAATTCGAGTCGGATCAAATCGATAACTAATAAGAACATTACAATGAATGGGAGCAGAGATAAACCGAGGGATATTAGGTGTAGTCGCACCATATAAAATTTCAAATTCTAATTGTATTTTTTGTATTTTTTATCAATTATTTAAGTTCACAATCTTTAAATTTTGTAATTTCAGATGCCTTAAATTACTAATATATCTGGAGACATATCTACGGGTGCAAATCGTATGTTCTTAATTATGCCCCACTTTAAATTAAAGGTTTAGATTTTAAGGTTAGGAGTTGTGATTAGGGTTTAGGAAATTAAGGATAGAGCGTATTTTTAGGGTGTAGGTTTTAAGGTTTAGTATATAGAAAATAAGTGTTAGGGTTTAGAATTTATTTTTTTTAAAAAAATTAATGAAACATAATAATGGGCAAAGGATTTCTACTCCGTATCTACTTGTGGTGGGACACAAAAAATACAGGTATAAATCGTCTATCTTCTAATTGTTGCCTCTATTGGTGCCTCCACTTTAAATTAGTAGGTTTAGGGTTGTAGTTAGAGTTTAGAGAATTAAGGTTATAGTGTGTTTTTAGGGCGTAGGGTTTATGACGTAAAAAATAAGGATTAGAGTTTAAAATTTATTTTTAAATTTTTTTAATGGAAGACACGAAAAGAAACATAATAAAAAGACAAGAAAATTATACTCAAAAATACCTTTATTTTTCACATTAAATTAGAATTTTTTATTGGGTAGTTAAGAAAGTCCCCTAATTTCAAAGTTTTTTATTTACCCCCTTAATATCAAAGTCACAAATATAATTTCTTACAAGTTTGCACCCTTACATAAAATCTTTTATACGGAAGCATAGGCATATCTACATGTATGGTAGGAAGGGCATACGTCCGTCCTAAATTTTTAAAATTCACATATTTGTTTTCTATTTTTTAAATTTTTATAAATTAGTCCCTAAATCGTTTTAATATTTATGATTTGTCTATCCAAAAATTTTAAAATTTTATATATACCCACTCTCAAAAATATTTTTATCCGTCACTAGATGAGAGTATCATTTAAAAGGCGAAGAAGCTTACAGTTCGGAACATCAGAGAAGCAGTCGTAGAGTCCCGTCGACCAAGGGACCAGGCCAGCCGGTTGCGTGTAGTTTGGGGAAGGATATTGGTAGTTCGTCGATGCAACGGGGAAACCAGTTTCCGGAGCATATTGAACAAGGTGATTAGGAGGTGCAAAATTTGGTTGGCCAGCGGGCTGCATGTAGTTTTGTGTAGGATATTGGTAATTCGTTGCCGCAACGGGGAAACCGGTTGCCGGAGCTTGTTGAACGAGGTGAGGAGGGGCTGCCGAGTATGGCTGGCCAGCCGGATACATATAGTTTTGGGTAGGATATTGATGGTACTCCATTGATGATGTTTTCTGAAAGGGTGCACTCAATAATACGTTACGGTTCAACCATGGACCATGCAACCATAAACTGTTTGCTATGTACAAGAGAGGCTTGTGACGGGCGTTTGGAAGTACAGTCGGACGGGAACACGGAGGAAGTCCATCAAGCACCGGAGAAGGAGGTTTCCGGCGAGTGGAAGAGGAAAATTTCAGTCCATGGATGACTGCTAGGCGGCAAATTTGGAAGCAAAATAGGGAGACCAGCCGTAAGACATCCGAAAATAAGGGTGTTGTATTGGTGGCTCACCATATAATACGTTAGCCGAATATAATGAGGAAAATACGTAGAAAATCTTGGTAGTCGATGATCGAAAGATATACGTGAATAATGAGAATTAAATGTGTTATTACTATAAATTTAATTAATTATTACGTTATTACTTTTATCAATAGTTAATGGTTAATGATTTAAGCGAAATAAAATTAAAAGTTTAATGATATAATTGATTTAATTTCCCGTTCAATGATTAATAGAGAGATTGCATTCATATATATAAATATTAAACTTTTTGAATCGGTGTCACTTTAAATAGTATTTAAGTATAATTTCTTTTGTTAAATAGAGAGATTGCATTCATATATCGAGATTAAAACTCATATAAAATAAGATATAAAAATATTTTTAATTATTAGACCAATTAAAAAATCTTATATCTCTGGTAAATATAAAAGATAAAATAGAGTAACTGCTTTTTTTGTGACACTTTAAAGTCACTTGAACTCGGAAAACAAAACGAAGGCGGTAACTAATAATCATTAGATTTAGTAAGAAGAGATCTAGTAAAGTCAGAAGTTTAAAATCTTAATATTGTGCATGAAGATAATCGGATTAAAATCTATTTGTATATTTAGGAGTGATTTAAAGATTTTGAAATCCTATACAATTTATTAAAATGTTTGTTAATATTTAGGGCCGGTAACTAATAATCATTAACGTGACCTCTAAAAATAATTGTTAATAACGTTTCTAAAAATATGGTCCTTAAAAGTAATTGTCCTTTTTAGAGGGGCCTGTGCAATCATTTCTTTTGCGATTGTATTGTTTAGAACCTCATTGATTTTATAAACAATAGTAATAAGAATAATCAATAAGATTATATAATCGATTGTCACATCTAAGAAACAATTATAACTTTTTTTAAAATATTTTTAAAACTTTTATAATAAATTTCGAGATTAATATTAATGTATAGTTTATCAAAATTTTGGGACTTTATTTTTTAAGGGTCCTGTGCAGTCGCTCTTATTGCACCTGTTTAGAACCTATTGTTTATATTAAACCTTTATAAAATTCGATTTAAATTAATTGATTAATAGAATAAATATCTATTGTATTTCAACACGGTGTGGGGGACTTGTTTTGTTTAGTGGATAATGTTTTCCATGTTTTAGGGCATCCCCTTTTTGCCATTGTAATGAAGATAAGAAAAGTATGGGGATCGGTCTGAGCAAAGGTGAGGGACAAAGGCAGAAACGTGACGCCACAGCAAGGTCCGTTTCTAGTGTTCTTGAAACGTGAAAGTTTCATTACAGATATCTTTAATGTTTAGTTAAATAATTATTATAGTTTTTTATTTTTATAAGATATTTTAACCATTAACATTTTATGTTTGATTAAACTAATTTTTTAAACAATTTTTTAATTAATTAATAATAAATAATATAAAATAATATAATAATTTTTGTAACAATACATGCTGACATAACTATGTCATATAGCTAAAGGTGATAACTGATGACCATATAAAACGATACATTAGTCAAAAGGCATAAAGATAATTTTCACCCTTAACGTTTATAATTTTTGTCATTTTGGTCCCTATTCTTTTTTTGGGATAAATTTAGCCCTTGATCTATGTTTTTTTAACAAATAACTCATTTTTTAACTACTACGATAACTGAACCGTTAAAAATTTAATAATGGTAACATATCATATATAGATGTGATAATATATTTTAAATAACATATAATCTAAACTATTAAATATATATATATAGAATATAATTTTATTCTATTATAAAATATAAAAAATTTAAATTTAAATAAAATATTAAAAATTAATTAAATACAAAACAAAAATTTACTAAATATTCTCAACCCTAACTAAACTAAAATATCTTTATAAAACCCTAAAACTCCGATTTAGATTAAAACTAAAATACCTAAGTTCAAAATTAAAATAATAAAAATCCAATTGATTATTATCAAAAAAAATTATCTTTGATTCATCGGTAACAAACTATACAAAGCACTTTCTTCTCAGATTATGTTCATACCTTTTTAGATAAAATTTTGATTTCACTATAGTTAAGGTTGAAAATATTTAGTAGCCTTTTGTTTTAGATTTAATTAATTTTTAATAAATAAAAATAATAATTTTTAATATTTTATTTAAATTTTAATTGTTTTATATTTTTAGATTGGAATAAAACTAGATCTCGCGTTTATGTATTTGATATACTAAATGTTAAGTCATTTAAAATATATTATTACATATATATGACATATCATCATTATTAAATATTTAACGGTTCAGTTATCATGGTAGTTAAAAAATAAGTTATTTGTTAAAAGATAAAGGTCAAGGGCTAAATTTATTCTAAAAAAAAAATAGGGGCTAAAATGACCAAAATTATAAACGTTAAAGATGAAAACTATCTTTATGCCTAGTCAAAATATAAATATAAAATTATTTTTTTAAGGTGATATTATGTCATATCATTACAAGTTATTTATTACTGGTCGATTAATATTTTTCCTATTCGGGTTATTTCAATATACTATCACTTTATATTCAAGTTTTGTTTGAAAATGAAAAATAATAATTTTCATGATATATTTTTAAGTAATAAAACTGAACTTTGTTAGAATTTAGTCTTATTAATTATTTTTACTAACAAGTTATAATGAGAAAAATATAATATAGCAATTTAGAAAATAAAAGTCAATATATATTTTATTCAGGTAATTAAGATTTGAACGTTATATATACACGATATATATTATTAAAAGGTTAAAAAGTAAATAAATACGATATTATAAATTACCATATTAAAAATTAAAGATGAAATGATTTAATATTTTTTTTAAAAACATTTATCTATGGGCTAACTTTAATTTATTTGGGATTTAAATTAAAATTTCCAATTCAGTTAATTAATTCGGATAATTATAAAAAAACATAAATAAGCATAAATAATTGAAAAAATATTTTATACTTGAAAAATATTGAGTTCCGATATTGTTGTATATCTTAAGTAACAACGGATCTGGATAGATATAACAAGAGCGATCGTAAAAAGGATCTCACAACAAAAATTATAAAATTAGTTAAGTTAAATTCAAAGAGATGGATTTTAATTCTTTTAATAGACCGATTGAGTTCAATTGATATTATCTTTGATACAATATATACAAAAACGAGAAGTCAAGCTTATTTAAGAGTTCAGTCAATTCTTTAAGTTGTGAGTTCAATATCCATTTTATTACTACTTATATATGCATGATCATTTTTCGGATACGGTTAAAAATATCGGAAAAGAATGGAAAAGAATTAAAAAACGTCACGAAAAACCTGTTTTGGTATAGTGATTGAAATCCGAAAATGTCTAAACATTCCACATGCTTGCTCTAGCTCTAGCTCTAGCTTTAGCATGGTCACCTCATCTAGGCGTAGTAGGGTCTTAGAAAACTCTTTCGACACTTCACATTCCTTCCCTTCTAAATTCAACCCTCATCACATGAAGAGATTCTCAGTGGTAGATCATCCCTAACACCCAGTTAGCAAAGTCACCTCTCCACTCTCGAAAGCAGGAGAATCAGGCAGAGAAAGAAAGGTTGGGTCGGGGACCTACCGTCGGTTAAAGCAACAGCAAACAGTGCACGCTTTGTGGTAGTGGGGGAAGGAATAATAATCAAGCAATAGGCAATGTGTGTTAAAAGTATTTCAAGTTCTCAACGAATCAAGTAATCGGACTCTTTCCGACCGTGACAGAATTTAATATTATTTATTAACGATTTTTTTAAAAAAGAATTATTTGTAAGCAATAACGGAACTACACTCATGTGAGGAAGGGCAATCGCCCCCATCCCACCCCCGAAGATTTTTTTTTCACTTTTGTCCCCCTATTAATTTTTTTTAAAATTATTTTTTTATAAATTTAACTCTATTTTTAAACATTTATATTTTACCCCTAACTCAAATTTTGGCTTCGTCTCTATTTGTAAAAGGTGAACAATAAATTATATATTCTTTAGAGGGCTAAAGATCAATTTACTATATTTCTTTTAATTTTTAAAAGCTTTTGTATTGCTTTAGGGATTTATGTTGATTTAAAGTTTTAAGAGAAAACTACGACAGAGGTCATTTAATTATAGTAGAATTATATTTAGGTCATTCAATTATGATTAAGGTTACATTTTGATCACTCAATTAATGAAGATTGTATTTGGATCACTCAATTATAGGGAATGTTACAATTGAGTAAACCTTCATACTAAAAAAATTTATCAATTGGTGTATTGGATTAATTAATGATTTTAAATGAAGTATTTTAATGTTAACACGGGTATACAAGTGATTTAGAATAAGAAAATACAATTAAATTGATTTTTTAAATATAGAGAGTGATCTAATCGTAAACTTACACAGTGATCCAAATATAACATTTATTAATTGAGTGACCCAAATGTTACTTTAACCATAATTGAGTGATCCAAACATAATTTTTAATAATTGACTTAAATACAATTCTACCCATAGTTGAGTGATCTTTGTTATAGTTTACACAAGTCTTAATCAGTTAATTGACATCATATTTAACGATAAAAAAATATGGTAAACAAAAATCATTAATAAAATTATTGATCTAGTAATAAATATTCTAATACGATTACAAGATAATATAGACACATCATATAAATAAATTATTCAAACTCTAATCTATTATCGATAATAATAATTATTTTTTATCGAAATCACTTATTAATTTTAGATTATCTTTAAATTCAAGTTAAAGTCTTCTTTTGTATCAAATACAAAGATTAGAATAGCATGTATTATGTTTAATTATTTAAATAATCTACCATTCGGCTTGACGATTAGGTTGCAAGGCATGATATTTTGTTCTGGACCATCTACAGTGGACGTGCATTTTGAGCAAATTGCATGTTTTGTTTAATATTTTAACAAGTATGATGGGGTTTCAAGTGCGGGGAAGGTGGATCATTGTGGTGGCAGCTTTGCCGTAGGAGATAGGAGTGATAACGAGTCGAGTCGAGTTTAAGTTTGGTCGGGTTCGATTCAAAAATAGTGTTATTGAATTCGGTTCAGATAAGGTTCGGCGAGTTCGAAATTTTAGGCTCGTGCTCGGCTCAAAAACAATATTGTTGGACTCGACTCGGGCTCGAAGCTCGTCAGGCTCAACTCGACTCAAAATAGACAATTTTATTATATTCTTTTTTATAAAAGATAAGATTTCGTTGAAAACCTTTTTATAACCAACACAGAAACGAAATTCAATATTAAGAAAAGAAAAAAAATACTCAATTTATTTAGTTAATTTATTTTTAATGAATTTCTCCTATTTTATGTTATTGTTTTTGTTTTGCTAAAGAGAGTACTTTTAGTGTATATCTATCATATATATAACATAATTATTCCGAGTATGTTCACGAGCTTTTTGCGTCGAGCTTGAGTAGGCTCGACTCGGATCGTAAAAGTCTCGAGCCAACCCTGAGTCCAACTTTAGCCCGAATCGAGCTCACTCAAACCGAGCTTTGACCGAGCTGAGCCTGAGTAACTCACGAGCCGGTTAGGCTCATTATCACCCCTAGACAGAGCTAGAGTTGGATCGAGAGAACCGAGGGGTAACTGTCCTTTAAAAATTTAAAATTTATATATGATTAAAATAATTTTAAAAATTATTTATATATTTTTTAACTAAAAATATATTTTTATTTTTAAAATTTTAAAATTTATTTTTAACATAAAATTTTACGTTGGTCCATGATCGAATTCAGAACGGATGGTCAACGCTTAGATCCAGTGTCCACGACTCCACTTATCTTTGATTGCTTCGTGGATGCACCGCCTCTAACCAGCCGCAATTTGAAACCATTTTTAAAAAAATAAAGGCTTAATTTCAAAAATAAGTAGTCTAAATTATATTCTTTTAATAAATTTTTTGAATATTTTTTTATAAAATAAATGTTTAAAATTTAATTTTTTTTAATTGAAATAGATATTTAAATTTTTGTTTCTATTTAAAATAAGTACTCAAATAAATATTTTAATTAACTTTAAAATAAATTAAAAACAAAATTTTAAATACTTATTTTATAATTTAATTTAAAATGCATATTTTTCTTCAAATGCGGCGGTTTCACACTTGCATGCGCCACTTTAAATATTGAGTTTTAGTGGCGGCGGTGGACGGAAGAGCTTGAGTGGTGGAGGATGATGGTGAAAGAAATAATGATGAAAATGAGTTGAAGGGTTAAATTCTTGAAATATTTAAATATTTGAGGTTAAAATTATAACAATTTGTAAATATTAAAAAATAAATATGTTTATATGTTAATTTTATTAATCGTTATGATATTTTTTTATTATTTTTTGAATTAAGAAATGGTATATTACAAATGAAATTAGTTTAAATAATAAGTAGGTTGATATCGTTTAAATAGGTTTTGAGTTCGTATTTTTATATATATAAAAATTTTCGTAAAAAACATTCACTTAAATCAATATACAATATAGATTAGTCTAGATTATTGTCCATAAATGAGACGAGACAGATCACGAGCTATTCGAATTCAATTCGGTCAAAGCTCGGTCAAAATTCGACTCGATTGAACTCAGCTCGAGATCAAACTCGGATCGAGTTCTTGACGAGCCGAACCGAGCTACATGATACTCAACTTAAAAAACTCACGAACTACTCAAAAATATAAATATACTATTTTTATTTTTTATAATTTAAAATTAAATTTTTTAAACTTAAAACCTTAAAATCTAAACCCTAAACATAAGTCTTAAACCCTAAATTAACTCACTAAACCCTAAAATTAAAAAGATTGAGTTTACACAACTTATGTATCAAAGTTTTTTTTTCTATTAGGCTTTAAAAGAAACGTGACAAATAAGAGTTATTTGAGTCTATCACGATCAAAGACCAAAAACACTTGACTTGATTAAGCTCAAATAAAACTTGAATTCTTAACGAACCAAGCCGAGCTTAGATTTTTTAGGCTCATTTAAAATTATTTAAGCTCGAACTCGATTCAAAATCTTAATGAGCTTAACACTATTCAAACTTGACTTAGCTCATTTACACCCTAATCCAGAATAACCATATAAAGTCTTAAAAACCAAAAAAAAAAAAAATCAACATATTAATTACACTTTTTAAAAATTTTACCATTTATATATTGAAACAAAAAATAAATTAAAATTCCAAACTTAATATATAATGATTTATTTTAAAAAAATAAATATATAATTATTTTTTAAAATATATATTACAAAGATTAAAAAAAAATTGAGGTTGTCGGTATGGTCCCTCACGAGACTTTAGTCCCCCGGCCCTGTTTTCCAATTCACAGACGAAAGTAGGAAATAAAATGATAAAAATATTTTTAAATCTCTTAATAATTATAAAATTATATTTTATTAATAGCCATATTATATTTTATCTGACTAAAATGATTTTTTTATATTGTCTTTTTAAAATTATAAAATTACAAAATATTGTTATAAAAAAATAATGTCCAACAACAATGGCTTTCTTGTAAATCCATTAAACAATAATGGCCAAGAATGTAAATGAACTCTCCACTGAGGAGGTTACAAAAACCAGTCCCACACTGCTCCTCCCTCACTCATCCCCTAAGCCACCGGAGCAACCAGCCAGCTTCCGCTCGGCAACTCCACCATAGCCATGAAATCCATCTTCATTGCAATCCTCTTCTTCTATCTCCACCCAATCCCAGCTCTCAGCTCCGCCGACGACTACGACGCCAGCACAAACGTCTCAAACGCAACCGATTTCATCCGTACAAGCTGCTCCGCCACCTTATACCCCAACCTCTGTTACGCTTCCCTCCGCGATCACGCCAAAGCCATCCGAAAAGACCCTGCTCGTCTAGCACGTACCGCCATTGGCGTCAGCCTCTCCAGAGCCCGTCACATGGCAGCTTTTCTCTCTAACCTCTCCCGCGAAGCCGACTACGGCACTGACCCACGAGCCAGCGCCGCTTTGCACGACTGTTTCTCTAACATGGGAGACGCCGTGGATGAAATCCGGGGCTCCTTAAACCAAATGCGGAATCTGGTGTCTCCTGGTTCGGAGTCTTTCAAGTTCCAATTGGGGAATGTCCAGACGTGGATGAGCGCCGCTCTGACGGACGAGGAGACGTGTACGGATGGTTTCGAGGATGTGGACGACGGACCGGTGAAGACGTCGGTGTGCGATAGGGCGGCGAACGTGAAGAAGTTCACGAGCAATGCGTTGGCACTAGTTGATAATTATGCAGAAAAGGGTACGAATTAGTTGTTTAATATTAATATATAAATATATATTAAAAAATGTATAAGTCTGATCATGTCGAAAGCTTTGTTTAATTTAAACTCTCTTTTTATTTCTGTACTGTACAATATTTTTAAAGGGTGTATGATTTTATTTTTTTTAATGGGTAATTTTAAAGTGTTTGAATTATAATTTAAGTTAAATAAGTGTTTAATATAATATATTTTTTGTTATTTAGTGAAATTCAAATGTATGATATGAATGATTAGTTTTAATTAAAAATTAGAAAGAGAAAATAATAAAATATATTAATCAATTTTTAACTTCTTTAAAATCTCTAGCACAAAAATTTAAATTTTTTTCGTTTTAACCATCAATTCAATCATTATTGATCACCCTTGTTTTTATCGGATTTTTTTACCGAAAGTTTTATTATCTTGTCGTAAAAAATTGATGAATAAATCATCGATTATATCATCGATCAACGCCTAACAATGAAGAAATAAGAGGTTGATTGAGTTTTCACTGACGATAGAGGATGAAAATACCGAACGATGAGATACATAGTGTTTTGAGTAGTGAATAATGAACTATTGACTTGTTGGGAATGTCGGATGTTAGACGGTAAGAGAGATATGATTTGAAGATTTTATCAGAAGAAACTAAAACTTAGGTTTTTAAGAAATTTTGATTTAAAAAAATCAAAAATTAGAAATATAAAAAAGTAAATCATGTATCATATTTTGATTCGACAGCAGATTTTTTTTAACTATCATTGACGAAAATTTATGTTTTTACTAATTTATTCCTAATTCGAATTAATTAAATATATTTAATCATTCATATTAAATATATATTTGGTACCTTTTATAACACGAGTTATAACAAACTTGATATTTTCAATTAATCATAAACACGTATATTTTCAATTATTAGTAGTAGTATTATATTTTGATTAATATCTTTGTTATTATTTTATTCTAATCTAGTAGTTCATATTACAAAATATAAAATTTAATAATAAATAAATTAAAAATAATTATGTATATGGATCGTTAAAATATATAATATATGTAAAATGATTATAATTATAAAAGTGTATTTATATGTTATTTAGTATAGATACTAATTATAGATCTAACATTAAAAAAATTATAAATAATTTTATATTTATAAATTTATGTATTTGTTTAATTAATAATTTTAAATGAAGTAGGTTAATGTTAACGATGGTATATACGTAATTTGAAAGATAAAGATGATTAGATTGATATATTTTTAATTATAAACGATTAAAATTATTAAATTATTAGAATTTATAAGTTTTAAGTTTAAAATTAGAAACTTGTTAGTATTTTAACGGAACAATGACCCAATCATAATTAAAACTTTAATAGAATTACCTAATTATAATTTTTTAATAATTAAACGACCAATCACAATTTTATTAATAATTGTGTGACATTTAATATAATTTACCCTATAATTTAATTATGATTGTAAATCAGTCTATAAAAATTAAAATTACAAATTTTTGAAATCATAATATATAGTTTTTTATTTAGCGGAATTAATAAAAACGTATCAATGTAATATTATCTAAAACTTTTGTTTTCTTATAATATTTGGATGTTATTCGAATAATATTATTCGAATTTAAATTATTTAAAAAATAAAAATATTTCTATCATTAAAACCACTCAATGAATTTAATATTATTCAAAATTTAAAAAAAAATAACGGATTGTGATCTAAGTCAAGCGAAATAATTTGTTTAATAATTGTTTTATGAAAATAATTGAAAATTATTCGATTATTTCATAATCACCTTAGATATATCGTATTTGAGTTGTAACAAAACCAGACGTTAATTATCATTATTTTTATTATTATGTTATTGTCGATAGTATATCTTTACCCGTCAATAATAATAATTATATTTTTTTAAGTTTTGAATTTTTTTAAAAGTAATTAACTTTTTCTATATTTCTTCTTTATTCATTCAATTATTTTTATTTTAGAAGATAATTTAGTTGTCATTAAATCGTCAACTGATTTTAAATCTCAATAGAAACAATGTGGAAACCAATTTTTAGGGAAATTTTGGACGACTCATAGATTTATTAAATTTCCTATGGACTGTTAAGTCCAAAACATAAGGTTGGTTACAGGTCGAGTTGAATCTGATTTTTGATCGATTTATATTTGATTTTAAAAATTTAAAGCATCTTATTGAATTTAATATGATTTAATATTTTATGATGTTTTAGTTATTCGAATTCGATCTGAATTTTAAAATGAAAATTTAAATTTGACTTGATCTTATCAAACATGATATAAATAATTTTTATTCGATAAAATATAGAGTTAATTGATAAAATATAAATAGAGAGAGGTATTATAATAATTATTTTATTTTAGAAAAATTAGGGAGATAATTAAAAAAAAAATACAGAAAGAGAAAGACATTATAGCAATTATACCTAAATATTTATACTTAGAAGAAATTTTTAGACTCAAATCAGGTCGGGTCAAATCTTTTGGAGATGAAGTCAGTTCGGATCATGTTTAAATTTAAGATGATAAATATTTGATTTGATCTAAAATAATAATTTAAATTATTATTTAAATAAAACAAATATTGATTTAAAATATTAATTAAAATATTATTTTAGATAATCAAATATTGATTAAAATCTATTTAAATAAAACAAAATGCCAAGAAAACATCAGTTCAAATTACAAACCAAATAGATTTAACCGATGCTAAATAAGATCCATCTTCCAGAGAGTCTTATATTTATATTCTCCCTTTTGGTTCCCATTCTGAATTTCCACGATATAAATTACAGAACAGTTAAAAGAAGCAGAAGATGAGAGCCCGACAGCAACATCATGTGGGGTTGGTTCCTGCTGTGTCTGTACCTATAAGGTGTTGGAATTTTGTAAAGAGAGCAGCGAAACGAGGGGAGTCCCGTGACTTGGGAATAGCCTGGAAAGGTTGAAGAGAAAGGCAAGAGAGACAAAAAGACAAACACTTGGTGGGTGTTATGTCTGCGTTCATGTCTGGGCAAGATATACAGGTCAGGATCAGCTGCAGGATCAGTAAGTTCACGAGACGATCATTTTATTCTTGTCACTCATTTAATTAAATCAATAATTGGGTTTGGATCGGGTCAAATATTGTGTTTTATTAGGGGAAATAAGGTTATAAAATTTTAAAAAATAATTTTATAAAAATTTAGGACGATGAAATTTAATTTTCATAAAAATTATTTTAAATTATATATAAATTTTAAAGTTTTAAAGAATGGACTCCTTTTCGAACTTTTTTTCTAAACATATATATTTCAACTTTCAAGAAACTGTGTTTACTTTTTGTGTTTTAATGGGTTATATATATTTTTTTAAGAATTAATTTATCGTATATTTTTCGTTCTAAATTAATCTTTAAAATTTAAATATTTTATTCTTATCCTCAAATGATCTATATAGGCTAATAGTGTTTCATTTTATAAAATTATTATGAAAATATTAATTTTCATATAAACAATCATGTGTATTATAAAATAATATAAAAAAATAAATAATAATTTGAGGATAAAATTAAAACCTTTAAACCTTTAAGATCAAGGGTGATAATTTAAAATGAACTAAAATATTCAAAAATTTAAAAACAAATTTACAAGAGAGACATAATTTAAGTCTAAGAATCATTTAAAACAAGGGTTTGGGGACATATGTAATTAACTCAATTTAATATAATAAAATATATTTAATCACTTATATTCAACTCATTAAACTAATTTGTGTCACATAATTTTAAATTAAATAAATTATTTAATCACTTATATTCAACTCATAAACGATTAATTCATATTATAAGTACAATTTATATAATTATATATTTGATTTTTATTAGTTATCTATTATATTAATTTGATTCTAATTTTAATTTAATTAGATAAAATTAATCAACAAATCAGATAATAACATGTATCATCACTCAATTAAATTAAATGAATTTACTCTAATTTTTAGTTTGATTTATTTAATATTTAATATATCTATTTTCCTCTCACCTAAAATCATGCAAACTCCCACCTAAAAGATTCGCGTTACTTGACTCCAATTTAATTTTAGAATTTAAGTCTAAATTTAACTCGACTCGAATCTAAACTGGTTCGATCTCAAAGCAAGAGCCTCCTATAAGACATGGAAAGGAAAGGAAAAAAACCATGACAAACACCATTCTCTTCATTTCATTAAAATAAAATGAAAACACGACTCGAATCGCATTCATTTCGGGCAATAATTCAACAAAAAAGATAGGGAGTATAGGCATCAAGAACATTCAAATTATTTTTAAGAACCTTCTCAAAAAAAAAAAAAACTGATGGGCATCATCATATGTCAGTTATGATACTCTAATGTAGTTTTTAGCCAGTTTATTCAGGTTTACTTCCTCAGAGTGAAGTACTTACTTTGGCTCTTAGCAGACAACAGTTGTAGCAGTACTGCAGTACGAGTCTAGGTGATGACGGTCGGGGCAGATCGGCTGGTGAACTCCTGCATCTTGGAAAGCTTCAGAGCAACCTCAACCTGGTATAAAAAGCAAGAGTCAACCTATAATATGTAAGTAGTCTGGAACCGGACACAATTTAGACAAGTTCGAGGATGCTCACGAGTGGAGCAAGTGCTTCTTGGGAGTCTCTTCCGGTTTTTGATGAATCCTTTTCGTATTGCTCGATATAGAGGCGGATAGTTGCACCTTCTGAACCAGTTCCAGAGAGACGGAAAACCTATGCATGCGGGGTAAAATCCAATAAATAGTGTTTCAATAAACCTACTTCATAAGAAAATCTAGATATAATTTTCACTGCACTAGAAATGACAACATTCTCTTGGGTAAAATTTTGTTAGAAATAAAATGGTGAGGAAGTTGACTTACCAACCGTGATCCATCCTCGAACAAAAACCGAATACCCTGGTGCTTTGAAACTGAGCCATCGACAGGATCCTTGTATTCGAATTCATCACCACTGACAACATTTGACACATCTGAACGAGCCCCCTTCACAATACTGTGCATTATAACAACAATATGGTGATTAAAAGAAAAATAAAATATTTAACCAAGGGAAAATTTTCGGCCAAAAAATGCAAACATCTTAACCATTTCAACAGATGCAATGTTGAAACAACAGAATCCCAAATTTCATTCCTCAAATCTAACAGTTGCCAACTTGACATTGGTTACAAACAAGATAAGTAAAAAAAACAGTTTGAAGCTGTATGAGATTGAACTCCAATTTAGGGTCGATGCAAGAAGTGGTTTAGTAGTTCCAAAACAGAGATATACTACCTATTGATTTCATCAAGAGATGATTGCAATTTGACCAGATATGCCATTAAATCCTTCGCGGCACCAGCATTGACATTCTTCAATTGAGAGTAAATTAGTTAGCACTCTCTGGATTCCTTTATGGACAAACAAAGAAAAGAAATACAAAAAATGTTATATACCTCATAGTCATATCGAGTATAATAGTGTCGACCATAGGTAGTCCAATGCTGACGGACTATATCCTCAACAGTCACAAGCTTATCCCCATTGAGATTTTCCTTATTTTTATATGCAAGTATTGAAAGCCAAGCCAAAACAGCCCAGATTCCATCTTTCTCTCGTATATGGTCCGAGCCTGCCCACAAATAGGATGTTTCATAAGTTTCTCATAGTTCCAAATGCATACTTCATATTAGTTACCTCAAACACTTACCAGTTCCAAAACTTTCTTCTCCACAAATTGAACAAAATCCAGCATCCATTAAATTGCCAAAAAATTTCCACCCAGTGGGAACCTAGCAAAGAACTAATTAGCTACCTTACAACAATAAATAGTGGCCCGTGGGAAATATTATCTTAAACAATTTCCGGTGGTATACCTCAAAAAATTTCAAGTTCAAGTGCTTGGCCACAACATCAAGAGCAGCTGATGTAGGCATACTCCTACAAGATGCAGAACATGAATCTTAAATTTCAATTTCTGCGAAGACGATTATACTTTAAAAGTTAAGACGATGTTTTATAGTTTAGTTAAATCCAAACACCATTCTATTTGAGATTCAGTGAATTCTAGATGCTTGAAGAGGCATGTTCTGCAGGTCTGAACACAAAACACTTTTACTGACATTTGCAGTTTCAAATTTGAACTTAATATATCATAGAAGGAGAAAGAGTCTTATGTAATGTAGAGAAAGGATACAGGAACATTTCTCCAATTCATTGCAACTCGCCTTTCTTTAAGCTTTAGAGATTAGCATGCTATTTGTTTTATGTTTATAACCTTTAAGTTGTAAGTCCATAATTGATAGTTTCCAAAGAATCCGCTGGACCCTTGCACAGGTAGGAATTGAATGTTCCAATAGAAAGCAGGTTAAAAACAATAAAAGAAAGAAAAAACAATGCACCTGGCAACTCCCTTCAAACCAGAAGCAAAGTAAGGAATTGCATTGACAGCATTGGCAGCAATGATGGCAACTGAATCTGATGGAGTGACAAAGAATCTAAAAAGGAAAATAAGTTATAAGATAAAATTCTAGGGGTTAGTTATTATTAAGATTTAACTAGATTTCAATTTTCAGGATAAATGTGTACCTTTTTCCAAGTATCATGTTACGATCAGCATCACCATCAGCAGCGGCACCAAACTCTGGTGGCTCAACTTCAGAGGTCGATTTGCCCAATCCCATGCGAGCAACTAACTCTTTTGCATAAGTCAGATTGGGATCGGGATGCCCTCCTCCAAAGTCCTCCTGATTTGCATCAAGTCAGAGCATAACAAAGAAAACTGTGACCTATTCAGCTAAAGGGAGATGCAACATATCATAAGTCCATAGAATTCTTCAAGTGTTTAAAAAGACCTTGGGTACACAGTTCAACAGCGAGCTTTCTTGTGCCCCAAGCTCTTCCACAAAAATGCGATGAGCATAGGCTCCAGCGACTCCATGCAGTGCATCATAGCTTCAATACAAGGTGAAAGGGTTCATCTTTTGGCCAAGAATAATTGTGTATTCCAGAAAAGTAATAGTCTTGTTCTTAAAAAAAAAGGTTTATTAACATACCAGAATGTAAACTTTGAAGAGGAAAGTAGCTTGCGGATAAGCTCGAAATCAAAAATTGACCTGAACATAGAGGCAAAAGGATTTTATATTTAGACTACTTGCATATACTATCAATGTTAAAAGGCGAATAGATAAATCAAGATATGAATAATACAAAGAAAAATTATGGCACGACTCACAAGATTTAAACCAATGAAAATGATTTTCTAGAAGCTTTTAAGTTTCAACTTTAAATTGTAATAATAATAGCAGCTTGCAGAGAAGCTCAAAATCAAAAATTGCCCTGATCATAGAGGCAAAAGGATTTCATATTTAGACTACTTGCATACAGTATCAGTGTTAAATCTCGAATGAATTAATCAAAATATGAATAATACAAAGAAAAATTATGGCAGAACTCACAAGATTTAAATCAATGAAAATGATTTTCTAGAAGCTTTTAAGTTTCAGTTTTAAATTGTAATAATAATAACAAATTCCAATCAAAGGGGATACCCAAGTATTTGAGAGAAGAACAAAGATCACTATTTGAGTGATACTGCTAACCAATATATATTAGGGAAAGCACGTTCAATTGACGAATAACTTACTTCATCAATTTCACATAGTCACTTGCTGAATCAAAAACCTCAACATCAAACTGCCCCTCGGGGCCCGAAAAATTTGAAACACCAGTTGTACTGATGTCTACCTGGATAATGCAACATGTTGACAAGATTAAGTTAAAAGTAGAAAGATGAAGAAAAATATTGTTCCAGGGAAGCAATACAAACATTTGGTAGATCTTCAGCAATCAAGTATTCTGTTATCGTTTTTGTGTTCTCAAAGATCTTATCAGTGATGCCCTCTGGAGCAGGTCCACCATTTTCCATGTTGTATTTAATTCCAAAATCCTGCGATAAAGAAACAAAAGCCAAAGCAATCATACAGTTTTCAGATGTTGCATGCAAAATATAATTTTTATAAATTAGGCAGATCAGCTTCGGTATACCTCATTTGGACCACCTGGATTATGACTAGCTGTCAAAATAAAGGCACCACTTGCTTTGGATCCCTGATATTTGAATTTTTAAGCAAACCCTTCATATTGTCAAATCTAAATCATATCGAGTAGCTTCTGACAAGAACATAATACTGGAAAGAAAATAAATAAATAAACAACTAGATATAAGCAATAGGGGAAATGTTACTCACATCCACACCAACTCTTTCACGTATTACAGCTGATACAGCAGGAGTTGAAAGCAATCCATTTTGACCAACCCATACGCGTCTGACTCCATTTGCAGCAGACATTTTAATTATTATCTGTCAATTTAACACAAGGCATTATCTCACTGAGTAAATTTTGTACAATGGACGCTTATTACCAAATGATAACATCATTGAAGACATTATAATACAAGCAACCACTCAAGAATCCATTGGTTGCATCCATTTAGAACATATGACTTTGAATTTGGGTACCAAATTCCATCATAATGATTTGGACAGACCAGAAACAACTGCTATACCGCTGTATTAAGTAAATAAACAAATTTGTCAAAGAGTGACTGGATCCTAAGAGCAGGTTTATACAAGTTAAACTAGCCAAGTTGTAACACACTTAAATATGGCCACCTCAAGTGCATTGATAAGTTTAAGGCTGAGACACTTAACATGACCAAAATACAGTACAAAAGTCCATATGAAGAACAATTCTTTGCCCTTGTCAGAAAAATCATTTTAAAGAGCACACCTTTAATGAAATAACAAGAAAAACTTTCCCCAGTCTAAGGTGATATAGTTTTATGGCACCCATCTAGATTCAAAGTTGCAGTACCTACCTGAATAGCATCCTTTGAGAAATAACGACCATCACCAGAAACAACAAGTGTCGCGCCTACAACCATGAACAGAAATAAGAGGTAAGTCATTGTAATACACTGAATGTATGAGATCAAGAAAATAAAAATTGTCAATATCAATTTTCACTTTTAATGATTCAAGATAAGGAATGGACTTCCAAAACAAAATAATGAATTACCAAAAGAGCTGGTGAAAAACTAAAGAAGTGGAGTTGAATATGCTTTACAATCATTATTCCAACAACTTAGAGTTGCATGTTGTCAGAGCATTAGATGAGGCTTCTGATGTTAGATATTGAATTAGCAGACAATACAGAAATGCACCATAACTGTGTACAATATGGTAAATTTTGCCAATATTCTTGGTTTGCTTATCAGGTGTTAGGATAAAGATCTTAAATAAAAGACGGTGCTCTTATCAAGGATTAGATCTTAAATCTGAACCATACTGCCATAGTGCTCTCCTATTTTAGATACAGAAAAATACTAGTAAACAGGTAGTGTGTATCTATTTGTTTCAAGGTTGGTATAAGTACAACTCTACTATTGAGGTTTAGCTACCTAAACCAATGTAGTCAAGAAGCATGCCTAGCAACTGAGGTGAAGGAGAAATTTGAAAAAAAAACTTGCACCAGATAAGGTGAAGCAGCTTTATCAAAAGCCCACAAAGGCAAATTCCATTTGTTTTCTTCTCATTGAAAACCTAAAATACGAAAACAAAAAGCTAAGTGTTTTCAGCAAGTTGTGACTCTTTAATCGATCCCTCTAAAAAAATTACAAAAAAATTGAACTCGTAACAATCCCCATATTCTAAGCGCACGTTTAAAGAGTCGCATTATGCCTCTAAATATCAGAAAATAAATATTAGCAGGTACATTTAGCATATGTAAAGGCATAACATCATAAAACCCCTACCTCTAACTTTCTCTGGTGTAAGGGCATTGAATGTTGACTGAACAAAGTTTTGCAAATAATGAGGTTGAACAAAAACTTTCACCTGGAAAGGTCAAAACACCACAGTATACAGTTTCAGTAAAGAAAAAAAAAAAAAAAACTCCCAACATGCATATCATCAACAACAAAAGCAACTATTAATCTAATATACTTATCATGCATAAGAAAACTGTAGAGAATACTGATCAAACAATATAAATAACATCTAAGAACTACCCAGTAGTGTATGTATATATATATGAGTTAGGATCAACTTACATAGCATAAAACTCATCTAGTTTTACACTAATTTTGGACAGTTGGATGATCGTAATAAATGGTTAAGATTATTTCCTTTTCCAAGTGATAACCTTCACGTTTTCTATCGTTAATCTCATACATCCATTTCACTTATCCAATAACCATGGATTAATGTAAAACTAGATGAGTTTTACATATTTTTTTTGGATTGTTAGCTGAATGGAACAGATAGCTCAGATGAACTCCATTATTAATCTGATCCATCAGTTTCAATTAATGATCCAAAATATGTGTAAGAATCATTCATATATATATATATATCTTCAGTTCGAGAATATTAAAACAGAAAATTGTACTGGTCAGCAAACATAAACAATTTTAGAATCGTTCATATATAAATATAACACAAATATAGCTATTAATTATACTTCTACATACAAAAGAGAGAAAACCATACTTCAATTTTAGATCCGAAATAGAAGAAAAAAAGGAAAGGAAATTAGCATATATATCAGCACTGATAATGCTAATATTCCTGTATTTCTCCGGACTAAATATGAATCTATGAAAATGAATCCTAATAATATAGTTTAAGAGATCGTCTAATTAAACAAGCAGCGATTGCAGGCATCAATCAAACGGATCAAATTTGGTCACAAATTTAGATCAGAGCGATATAACGCGAGAGATCAAGATATCTGATATCAATCAAACTAAACGGAATGAAGGACGATGACCTTCTTACGGAGACCAGAAGTTCCAGGCTTCTGGCCGTCGAACGGCGTCGTTGAGACTTTCGAGACCTTGAACACCATTTCTTAGCTATCTGTCAAACACGCAGCTCAGATCAAATCAATACGAATCTCTTAACTCACATATAAATCAAAAAAGGGGGGAAAAAGTTGAAAATAGGGAGAGAGGTGGAGCTCACTCGTTGGAGAGATCAAAGTGAAAATGCGTCACCTTGGAGAATAAGAAGCTGGCAGAAATGAGGAAGTGACCGGCCGGGATTACCTTTTCAAATAGTAAATAATTTTATTTTATTTATTTGTATTTTTCAAGTGAAAAAACACAAAAGAAAAGTTTAGGTTAGGTTGAGATTTTATTGAATCGAATTATGTAAAAAATTTAAGTTATTCGAGTTTATAAATTGTATTTTAAATTAAATTTTATTTATAAAAATTAAATCGAATTAAATTTATTTTTTAAGTTTTTATATAAATTTAATTATAATTATTTTTACTTTTTATAATATATAATGATATAATTAAAACGATATTTATATCTATATTTTTATATTGGTCTAGGTCCCAATAATCATTGGTTCCTAAAAATTAAAACCAGTCCCGGTCTCGGTTATATCGGGGCCTAAATTTTAAGAACTGGTCCCGTTACTGGTGGGTACCGGTTTCAATACCGGGTACCCGGTGAATTAATTTATTCTTAAAAAAATTGAGTAATTGGAGCAAAAAAAATTCAACCATCAATAATAATATTAAATAATAAAATTAGTATATTATAGACTTAAAATTAAAAGTTTAAAAGTAGTCTTAGTTATAATATTCATACATAAAGAGAAAATTTGATAAGAAAAATAAACAAAAAAAACAATATTTGCTATTTGGTATTGGTCCCGGTACTACTGGTACCTACCAGGTACTAGGTCCAAAAAATCAAGATCCAGTCTTGGTTATGACCGTGATCTAAATTTTGATCCAGTCTTGATCTCACCAAAACTAATACCAGATAAAAATCCAACAAGTCTTACCGAATTCAAGATAAAACTGGATAATCGAATTTTCTGTCCACCCCTGTTCTTATATATAAAAGAATACTTGCTGTAATATTTTATTACAAAATGTCATCTACACAGTTATTTTTTTAGCATAATTATCTGTAAAGTTTATTCGCATTGATTAAAAATAATGTTGTTATTTCATGTATCACAGTAAATTATTTTAACGGATATAATTAATCTTATTTTAAATTTAATATTTGAAAATTTAAATCCTAATTTTTAAATTAAAATTTTAACAGTAGATTTTATATTTAAATCTTATAACTTAAAAATTAAATAAAATTTTTAAATCTAAATTTAGAATTGATCGTTAAAAACAAATTTTCATCGTTCATGCATTAATATTTATTCTTAAAAATAAATAAAAAACAAAGATTCATCGTAATTAATATTTTCATCGTTCATGTTTAATATCTTTCTAATTTATAATTAAATATTAAAAAGATAAAAAAAATATATATTTATATGTATGTTCTCCTCCCAAATCGTCATTTACAGATAATATTCTCTTACTTATACTATAATTTTTTATTTAAATTTTAAGATAAATTTTAAACATCTTATTTTCTTAAATAAGACTCTAAACTATTTATATAGCAGATTTCCTATTAATATTGTAGTAAAAAATAATTTTTAATATAGTAATAATAAGAATTTATTTTCTACAATATTGTATTTTCTACGATATTAATGAAATCGGTGGTATCTAACTTCAACTTTGAATAATAATTTTTAAAAGTATCCCTAAACACATAAAAAACAAATTAACTTTAAGTTATTCTTGATATTACAACAGGGATATTTAAAAAATAGTATTTAGATTCAAATTTAACTAAATCCGACTAAATATATTATCATAAATTGAGAATTAAAATCATTTGTGTCGTGTGTTAAAAAATATATAATATTTAAATAAAAACTCCATTTATATATCCCACAAAACCCAATTTACATGCAATTAAGGGTCACATTAATTATTGAAGAAGATGACTCGATTTTCTCCCGAATACATTACAACACTCCTTTTCCCAGTTCCCACAACAATTTCAAACCCAAAAATAATTAAAATTTGAAGGAAAAAAAAAAAAAGAAGCTAAAGCATCAATTAGTGAAGAAGATAAGTCGATTTTTCCCCTTTAGGCTTCAGTGAGTTCAGTGCTTTACTTGAAAGGCTAGGGCAGGTTACACTTTTGGCGGTCGACCGCGACCTCGCTTAACTCCTGGTGCCGGAGGGGCAGCGACCGGTGTAGTTTTAGCTATCTTAGGGGGGCGTCCGCGTGGCCTTCCGGTGCTAGCAATGGTTTTGGGCTTAGGCGGAGCTAATGGATCTTTTGGAGGACGACCACGAGGTCTAGGAGGAGAGACGACGGTGCCAGGTGGAAGTGGAGCTTTAGGCTTAGGCGGGCGGCCACGGCCACGTTTGGGTGGAGCATTGGGGTCGGATCTCATGTAATTGTTCTTTAACATCACAATTTGACCACCGTGTTTCATCTTGGCAAGGTGGTGGGAAAGTAGAGTGGTGTGAGCCGCTGGAAGATCCGAGTGAGTCGACTCGATGTGTTTCGCTATTGTGGACTTATTCGACCCGGATTTCTCATTCAAAGCATCTATGGCTTCCAGAATCATCTGCAAATACGAATCAAAACGGAAAATAAGATCATATAAAACGACAAACAAGAACCAAACAAACTTTAGGGTAAAATTCAAATACCTGAGGATAGTCTGGAAGTAAAGATTGTTGAGCTTGGGGAGGACCTTTAGTTTCAGCATCCGCCATTGAAATTCGAATCTCTTCTTCTTTTCTTTTCTCTGAGGGAAAAGCGAGATGAGAATGTGGGTTTAAAAGGAAAAGAAAATGCGAGGAAGAAGAAAGGTAGGAGATATGATCCAACGGCTGGGAATCGCTAATTTCCGGTTTACATCCAACGGTTGTGGTGTATTACCAATGAGATCACCAGGATTGGTGACGTGGTAGGAATCTGAAATAGGATTGGAGATGTTTCAGAATTCTGGATTTATGAATTTAATCGATTTGAAAAAAAATGTTTTATTTTTGTGTCAACGTTTTATTGGCTAGCCGAAAGGTTTTATGATTTTACTTAACGAATGGGAAAACGCTACGTGGGTGGAGGATTGAATTTGTAGGAATAGTTGACTTTGAAATTGAAGAGGGGATATAGACGTGGTCGTACAGTATCATAGCCCCCAACCTCGGTTGTCTCTGTCGGCGTCATTGTCTAATTTTCGAATCCGAAGGTTATCCAATCCGTACAGTTAAATCAGAGACTAGATTGGATCTTCGTAAACACGTCTGGTGTAGGGGTGTTTAACGAGTTGTTCGAATTTGATTCGATCAAAATTTAATAAATGTTCGACTTGAATTAGTTTGATTTGAATTTGAATTCGATTTGATACCTTAATGAGTTGAATCGAGTAAAGTCTAACTCGATTCGATAAGTTCGCGAACAACTCTTTAGTTTTTTAAAATATTTTTTAATAATTACTTTAAAATAATTTCATTCAAAAAATAAATTTAAATAATAAATATTAAGGTGTAATTTGTTAATTTAATTTTAATATATAGTTTGGTGTATTTATGGATGTTATTTTTAAATTTAGATTTTAAAAAATTTTATACACTTTTTTTTATATTTTTGATTAAATTTATTAATTTAAGTTAATATTAAGTTCATATGTATTATTAAATTTTATTTTTAGTTAAAAATAAGGTAAGTTTTTTAATAAGCTTAACGAGCAACGAGTCGAGTTGAGCAACAAAATATTTTAACGAGCACAAGTCAAGCACAATTTTAATGAGCTTAACGAGCAATGAGTCGAGTCGAGTCGAGCAACAAATTTTTTTAATGAGCACGAGTCGAGGAATACCCAACTCGCGATCTACTCACTCGATAAGCACCCCTAGTTTGGTGGCTGTATTTTGGATTTGGATTATAGTATTTAATTTAAGTTCGATTTAGATAGGATCTAGTTTAGATCTAATTCGAATTTATGATAGGTTGGTGTAGTTCGGATTTGATTGGTTTAATATCATATTTCATTGAGTTATAGTTAAGTTTTAATATCGGATTGATTAATTTTTAGTTAGATCAATTTTAGATAGATTTATTTGAAAGTAAACACAAAAATTTTCGTAAATATTACAAAAGAAAACAACAAAAAAAACATAAAATACATATTTAGATGATTCAAAGATCATGTTGACGATGATTTGGATAAAATAATAGATTACAAACGTTAAAATAAAAGGGTTAAAACAAAACCCATTGTATTTTCAACACCCATTGTATTTTCAACATACCGAAAAGCTATAGTAGGTCAATATTTCTTCGATCCTCGGAGGCAACCAAAAGAGCTAAAATCGGTGTATCCTCCATCCAAAATTTACCCTTTAGGTCGGATTTTCCAAAAAGAGTCACCGTATGTGTTAATTTATTCTCATTTCTACCGGTAAAATTAAAACGGTATCTTAAGAAAGCTCTCGATCATTGTTTTGCATGACTATTAAGGGTCAGACAATTGAAAGATTATCCATTTTAGAGTTCATCTTTTCTATTATGGATAAAGTTAATAATTAGATCTTATGTTCAATTTGAGTTAAATATAAAGACAATCAAGTATATATCTCTAGTAATAGGTGTTTATCGAGCGAATCGATCATAAGTTGGGCAGTGCTCGACTCATGCTGGTTAAAATATTTTGTTGTTCGGCTCAACTTGTTACTCGTGAAGCTTGTTAAAATTATGCTCGACTCGTGCTCGTTAAAATATTTTGTTGCTCAACTCGACTCGTTGCTCGTTAAGCTTGACTTATTGCTCGTTAAACTCACAAAAAACTTACCTTATTTTTAACTAAAAGTAAAATTTAATAATATTATATGAGCTTTTAATATTAACATAAATTAACAAATTTAACCAAAAAATATCAAAAGAGTGTATAAACCACATTTAAATTCTAAAATCGAAAGTAACAATCCTTTAATACACTGAACTAGCATATTAAAGTTAAAGTAACAATTCACAAATTAATAATTCTTATATAGATTTACTTTTTGAATGAAATAATTTTAAATCAATTAATAAATTTTAAAAAAAATCAACGAGTTGCTCGCGAATTTATAGAGTCAAATTAGACTTTGCTCGATTCAACTTATTAAGGTCTCGAATTGAATTAATTCGAATGAATATTTATCAAATTTTAATCGAATCAAATTTAAATGACTCACGAATTATTCAACTCGTTAAGCAGAATTATTATCGATAATTTGATACATTATTGAAAAAACGTGTTTTTCAGATTATATAGACAAATGATCTTTCTAAAGGAAGAAATATAATATTCAACCATTAAATTATTACTAAATATTATGATTAACTAGTAATATAATAAAAAATAAAATATTAATTATTTTAATATTTATTGCATTATCAAAAAAACAGAGAGTAGTAAAAGTAATTTATTCGTTCATTTTAACTTAGTTTATCAATTTATTAATGTTCAATTCGAATCAAATTTAGATAAATTAAATTTAATTGTTTTTGTTTGAATTTTTTTATTTTTATTTTGGTAAAATCAATTCAAATCTATATCAATTAAACTATAATTCCAATAGAGCGAAAAGCCGAAAACAGGCAATACTGCCCTTGGCTAGGGGTTATAATGAACTTGATCGGTTCGTGAATTATTCGGGTTCGATTCGAGATTTTAATGAGTCGGGTCTACCCAAACGTGACTCGAGAAGCTCGTGAACAGGCTCAGAATAATTATGTTATATATACGCTACATATACACTGAAAGTAATCTCTTTAACATAAGAAAAACAATAAAATAAAATAGGAGATATCCACTAAAAATGAATTAACTAAAATAAATTAAGCATTTTTTTCACTTTTTTAATATTGAATTTTGTTTCGGTGTTGATTATGAAAAGCTTTTTTAACGAGGTCTTATCTTTTATAGAAAAATATAACAAAATTATCTATTTTGAATCGAACCGAGTAAAACCTGACGAACCGAGCCTAAAATTCCAAGCTCGCTGAACCTCGAGCCGAGCCTAATAATACTGTCGAGCGCAGCTCGTTATCATCCCTAACCCTCTGAAATTAAAAAATTGCCTTTTAATCCCTTAAAATAATATTTTTTTTACATTTAATACAATGATAAATTATACTTAGACCTCTAAAAAATGAATATATTCAACCTTCTAACTGCAACCAAAGTAGCATAACTGTATACCTTTACTTTCGTTAACTAATCATCCATCAACTAAAGAACAAAAATAATTAACACATTTATTATATAATACACAAAACATCCTAAAATCTCCTACAATGATTAAGGCTTTGTTTGAGAATGCTTCTCAAACGTCCGTTTGGCTACTGAATGTAGAATCAATGTCGAACCGTCACGCTAGAACTCAAACGGCCGTTTGAAAACTCAAAAGCTGCAAACCGCAGAAGTCGGAAAACTCGGCTTCCACCCCAATGCAGGTTTGAGAATCCATGCCGAGCGAAGCCTAACTCTGAACTGGGCGTTTTCCATGCGGGTCTGATCTCAAGGGGCTTGCTAGAGCTGATGTAGAAGCAGAAAGAGTACTGGTATTCAAGGTTGATCCAGATGTATGGGAATTCGAAAGACCTGACGTTCCGGCAGAGGAAGAGAATCCAGGAGGCCTGTGGGATCTTCGGTATCGAGTACCTGGAACTCCAGGTCTCGTTGGCTCTTCAAGACTGCCAGGTCTCTTTGACAGCAAAATAACAACCCGGCGCATGTCGGGTCGTTGTTGCGGATCACCTTGCGTGCATAGTAATCCTATTTGGATGCACGCAGCTACTTGTTCGGGGACTGCTGATGAGGCTAAGGCAGGGTCCATGAACTCCAAGCTTTTGCCTTTCTTGTAAAGCTTATAAGCCTGCAATAACAAGACCCCACAAATGCTAGTTAATGTTTGAATTTCTTTGCAACTACAACTTGTCTTTATGTTTGTTGATGTGAACAGGATGAATGGATGATTCCTACTTCAAACATGTGCAAAAGGTTAAATATGGCACGTTTCCGCTCGGAGATCCTTAAAAATCCACATGACAGCAGATGTATATGGCGCAAAAGACTCCGCACGTGGTCTTAAAAGATAAACATGCAAGAGCAACCCACCATGAAAAACGAAAACTTTATCTCGATTGAAAGAATGATTGAATTGTAATATTTGTTCTTACCCAATCAAGTAGACCTTGAGCATCGACGTCTAAGTTGAACGATGAGTTTTTCTGGCCACTTATCAGCTCCAGAACCACAACCCCAAAGCTGAACACATCTGCCTTTGCCGAGAGACGTCCGTTCATGATGTATTCCGGTGCCATATATCCACTGTTTTCCAAAAGATTCAGAAATATAACTCTGTTAAATAAAAAATTTAGGACAGCAAAATGGGCTATCATGAAATTCCCAAAAGACCTTGTCATATTATCGGTTAAATAAGATGCTAGATGACATACTTGGTGCCGGCTACACGTGTGTTGACGTGTGTTTGATCCTCGGGGAAGAGTCGAGCCATGCCAAAATCAGCAATTTTGGGGATCCATTTATCATCAATTAATATATTGCCTGCTTTGATATCCCGGTGAATGATGCGATTGTGCGAGTCTTCATGAAGGTAGAGCAAACCCCGTGCAACACCTGAAATTATTTCATGCCTCCGCATCCAGTCAAGCTCCAACTTTCTATTTGATTCTGCATGAAAAAGATCATCACCGTCCTGATTATTACCACCACAAAAACCAAACAATTAATTCTATTCCCATCCCTGAAAACTCAGTGCAATATCTATGATCTTAGTAGCATCGAAGAGGATTAATTATACTCTATTCAGATTACTCGAATCTGCTATGAAGCATAGATGTGTAAATGGTGAAAAACAAAAGCAGATAACAGCAAAGAAATTACAGCAACTTACTAAAAAGAAGTTTGTCTAGACTCTCATTGGCGACGAACTCATATACCAAAAGCTTTTCCTGGCCATGAACACAGTAACCTAAAAGGTTCACAACATTGCGGTGCTGCACACGAGCTAGCAACCTAGCCTCATTTTCAAACTCCCTTTTACCCTGATTTGAGCTATGAGATAGCTTCTTCACTGCAATCTCTCTTCCATCATCTAGTTTCCCCTATAGTTTAAGGAACAACAGTCAAGTTCGAGAAATTCCTTACCGTCTAGATCGATTAACAAGAGAAATCAACATTCTGATTCCAGAAAACAACTTAAGAGCAAAAAGATTGTAAAAATAGGTAAAAGTTCTAGTAACCAGAAAAGGCAGGTTTAATGAACCAACTGAACTAACAACAAAATTTCAAGTTTTTGTGCCATTTCAATCACTATAAATTTGTATGCATTGCCTCTTATTCTTAGCATTTGAAATCTAATTGAAAGGGGAAGCAGCTGAATGGTTCAACAAGGCAAGACATTTTCAGTATTTGCTGTTCTTTATGTTTTTTATATGCAAAAGTTGAAACTTTGAATACCTAAAAAGTAGAAAATTTGTACTCTAAAGAATCTATAACTGTTCAGCTAATCAAAGAGCAAACCAAGTTCAGCAAACGTTTCTCCTCTACTCTCTAGGCAACCAAACAAGAGTTTCAGCAGTGAGATCTTACCTTATATACAGGTCCAAACCCCCCTTCACCGAGCTTCTGATGATGGTGGAAATTATTGGTAGCAGCAACTAAAATCTCGAAAGGGAAATGCTTTTGCTCTTGTTGAGCTATTTTCTGCAAATCATCTCCATTCTGCCTATCTGATTCATAGACCAGAAAACCCAGAAATCACCAAACATGTAGAAAAAGCATCAAACTTTGTAATTTTCCCATTAAAACTCTGGGGGTTTCATTTACCTTTCCCTGAGTTGAACTTGAAAGGTTTGATTAGATTTTGAAAGAACTCCTTGGATTTGCTCATCAGATTTAGAAACTTGGTAATTCTGGAACTGGGGAACTAAGCACCATGAAATCAAAGAATTTTCTGAACCAAATTACAAGAACTAATAAATTCTTGTGTGAAAAATTGGATCTTTAAAATATGCACATGAAACGTGTTGTTGACTAACTCTTTGAAACTTGACTATTTCTATCGCCATCTTGTGTTTTCTCTTCTTCCCATTTTTACCTTCTTCTATTAGCTTCCGTTCTCAACTTTTCCGGCCGGTGGTCCTACGACGGCGCCGGTAATATCAAAGAGCCTTGCTCCGTTGTTTCTCCCTTGTTTATTTCTGTAAAATTTTAGTAACTCGAAGCAATTCTGATATGAGGATTCAAGATAAAGAAATGGGAAACCAATGAATAAATCGCAGTTACGTAGCAATCAGAAGGGTATGATTTGTTGACGTCATTTATGCAAGCAAAGCAAGAGACGCGTCGGGAAAGGGGTGGACAAGATAGGATACTCAGTCAATTTGAATAGAATTAATTTTGATTTCGGTTTTGATAATTATTGATTTTTGAAAATTAAAATTAATATCGGTCTTGGTCACATTTGATCCTAAATTTTAAGAATCGATCTTGTTACTGATAAAAATTAGTTTTAATATCGAGTACCCGGTCAATCAGTTTATTCTTTAAAAATTTTAAGTAATTAGAGAATTTTTTCAATCACCAATAATAATATTAAATAATAAAATTAGAGTATTATAAGCCTGAAAATTAAAGTTTTAAAAGTAATCATAGTCATAATATTCAATTATTTATACATGGAGAGAAAATTTGATAAGAGAAAAAAAAAGAAAACTAATACTAAATATTTGGTATTGGTATTGGTTCTATTAGATACACACCAAATATCGAATCTAAAAAATCAAAATTTAATCCTGATCTCGGTTATGACCGGGACCTAAATTCTGAATCTAGTCTTGGTCCTATCAAAATTAATATCAGATAAAAATTTATCAAATTTTACCTAGGACAAGACCAGGTATTCAAATTTTTTTACCTACCCCTAATCAGGATAGCTTTATCTCAAATATATTATTATTGGGCGAAATAGTGGAAAATTTCCGTTTAATATCGTGGAACAAAAAAAATATTTTTCAATATAGTGAAATAAAAAAGTATTTTTTAATATATAATTTTTTATAATATTTTTAAAGTCGGAACTATTTGTTTTCGTTTTTAAATAGTAAGTGGCACATGTTATTTCTCTAGATTGTTTGGTATTAGGGGTGTTTAAAATTACCCAACCCGATGACCCAAAATAAAAATACCGGGTAATTTCCGAAAAAAATATCCGACCCGAAAATTAATGGGCCGGGCTTGGACCAAAGATTTTAAATTTCCGGGTACCCGACCCGATTAGTTTTATTATATATATATATATATATTTAGTTTTAAATTATATTTTTATGTTAGATTTCTTTAATATTTATATTTAAAATAAAATTTAAATCTCTAAATTAGTTTTATGTTTGTATTATATACTTTTAGGTTTTAAAAATTTTAAATATATTTTTTATTAATTTACTAATACCGAAAGAAAAAACGGGATTAATACTTTTAACATCATTTTAGTGATAAAATTTAATAAATATAGATGTATATATAAGTTCAAATATTCTAAAATTAACTTAAAATCACTCGTTTTTATGTTCGGTTATGTATTATAAATTTTTAAAACTTATATGTTTAATATATAATTTTTTTAATTTTAAAATAAAAAAATAAAAAAAATAAAAATTATGAACCGGGTACCCGTTACCTGATTAGTCGGGTACCCGAAAACAAATACCCGATTTAAATGGGTCGAGACACCGGCCGATTTTTTATGACCCGATGGAACCGGGTACCCGGTAATGAACACCCCTATTTGGCATTGTTTAAAGATAAAACTAAATGATTACGACTTTAAATAATAACTAAGATTAGGGGTGAGTATTCGATCGAGTCGAGTTGAGTCAAAAAATTTCGAGTTATTCGAGTTGACGAGTCATATTTTACAACTCAAACTTTATTTGAAATCTTATCGGTTCGAGTCGAGTTTAAGAAATTCGAGTCTAGTCGAATCGAGTCTAGTTTTCGAATTCCCATAAATATTTAATTATAATTATTTATCATGTTATAGTACGACTTGATTCTAATTTAAACAACTTTCTCTAATCATATACAATATACGTATATATTTTTTCTTATACAATATTTTTTTATATCAATGTATATATATATCATAAAAAGTTGAGAGACTCATTCAAACTTAAAAATAAATCCTTTAATTACTAAAAATTTCGAGTTATTCGAATTTTCATTTTATAATTCAAACTTTATTTGAATTTTTTTGAGTCGGGTCTATAAAATTTCGAGTCGAGTAAAAAAGAATCGGGTATTTTCGCCTCGATTCGAATCGAGTTATTCGATTTTTTCGAATCAAGTCGAGTTTTATTCACCCCTAACTAAAATCACATGAAAACTAAAATTTTAAAAATAATAATCAACTTCAAACACTATTCAAACTCGAATTCACCTGGTATCAACTTTAATTGACATTATTTGAAAACGTAACACCTGATACCGACTTCAGTTCTACCTTAGAATATATAATATTCTAAAAAGTAATTTCTCAAAATCATTATATTGAGAGAAAAATTAAATGTAATATTTTTGGGAATTCTCCGAAATAGTTAGAAAGTTATTTAATTCATATTCTTTTTCCAATTTGACATCTAATATTTTTTATTTAATTTAATATTTTTAATATTATTTAAATAATAATAATTATTATTCATTAATTTTATTAACCGTCACATATCTATTTTTAGTTTTTAAAATTATATTTAAAAGATAAAAATTAATATACGTGAAAAAAATTAAAATTATTGTAATTTTTTAATAATTGTTAATTCTTTAAATCCTCAAATTTGACCACTATCGTCGTTTCCAATGATAGAATAAAACACCTTCTTCTTGTATAATAATTTATACATTATTTATCATTTATTATAGCGTTTTTTGTTATGAATAATTTAAATAAATTATTTAATGATCATCTTTTCTCTTTGAGAAGACTATCTTCAAATATTATTTCAAACTGAAAAATAATTGATTTGATATTGATTGGATCCAAAAAATAATTCATTCAGTATCGATCTGAAATAAAAATTGATTGATTTAATATTGACTCAAACCAAAAATTTAATCGATCATATATTGAAAAGTCAAGCAATTTGATATTAATTCGATCTAATACTTGACCCCAAATAACATAAATCTTAATTAAATTTAAATAAATTTAACCCTCCATGAATATTGGAAAAAAGCGGCTATGTGTCGAAGGAGTGTACAACATAAGCTTATTGATACTAAATTATTTAATAGCCGAATCTCCCGTAAACTATCAGTCTCTACTATGATGGAATAAACTTTTAAATTAACGACACACTTAAGTCTCTCATAGATATTCCAAAGTTCTGCTTCTAAAATTGAGCACTTATCAATAAACCTTGAAAAATCAATAATCCAACCTCTGGTAGCATCTCGAATAACTCTTCCACAATAGGCTATTTCATATATTTTTTTTATACCATCTATATTCACCTTCAACGACCCTTCCTCAAGTTGAATCCACATAATTTGTTTATTTTAAGAACAATTTTGATTAAAATTCTATAATATCTCACGAGCTAAAGCCCGTCGTGAATCATATGAAAAAAGTTGGAATACATGAAAAAGTTAGAATATATAACCGGGGATAATTCGAAGGGTAGAACAGTAATCTATAATCGTTCCTTAAAATTTTAAAATTTTATATATAATATAAAAATTTATTTTCTTTTTTAAAATAAATTCTTACATTCGTCCCGTCCTATAACTATTTTTTAGTTTAGATAAGGATGAAGCTAAAAAGTAATTATCGCAGACGGTGTTAAATAAAAAAAAAATTAAGGGTTTAAAATGTATTCCATCATATTAATATAATTTTTTTTTTTGCAAAAAAAAATAAACCATAAATTTATCATTTGGGGGTAAAAATGCAATTTGACCATCATATTAAGGGTTTTTTTAGAGATTTCTTTTGCGTATACAACGCTTTTAAGTCGTGGCCTATTTAAATGATATTAAGCTATAAAGCTTGAATCCGAGACCTATTTAAATGATACTAAACTGTTTACCGCTCGGTATTTCACTGTTGTTATTTCACTGTTGTTTTCATGCTTGTTCAGTCTACCTGTCAACCTCTGCCATGTCCAATGGAAGTTCAGACCAAGGAAAAAAGAACAGCTCCAGAACACTATAAACAAACCGATGCGGGCAGTTGACAAGGAACTCAAATTTGCACCCTAGTATGTACTGAAAAAAACATGACAAGAGTAACTTTCCTAGTTCTGTCTGTCTGATGAATAATCTATGGACTATGAAGTTCCTCACAACATACAAAATGACAGCTGAATCCCACAAAAATTTTGGGATTTCTTTGGACAGTGAAACCTGGAAAATGCAACGGGGGAGATGACAGACTCGATTTTCAGTCGATTGCTTCGAGACTTTCCGATTGTTGTGAATATGGAACTGTGTTGCAGCCTGTATCCTTGATCATTGACAAAGTTGGTTGAGCAACTCCAATTGAGTATCCTATAATTATCAAGCACATAATATTTTATATATGCATGTGATATGAAATTATGGATATATAGAACTGAAGAGTGAAGGTTGTGATTTACCGATTAGTTTTCGGAGTGTATTCTGATGAATTCGACTATGTAGCAGCATCTTTGATACTCCTTACTCGAAGTTCGACGCTCCTCAAATCACGAAAATGTTGTAAAATCTCTTGAAGAAGATAGACCCCTTTATCTCCTTTCTTCAATGAGCTGATGCATTGTTTTATGAACTCCCTATCTGCATTGAGTGTTTGTAATCTCTTGTAAACATGATCTGCTTCTTCCTCGATACCGAGCTTTTTGCTCTTGAGTTTAGGTGAGGAATGTTGAAAGGCTATGGAATGGAAGCCGTTTTCGTGTCCATTTGATATCTTGTCTTCGATGTCTGCATTGGTGGCATCAAAAAGTGGGATAAGTCTCTTTGCCTTTGCAGCCATGGCAACTATTTTGTCTTCTTGATGTTTCCCATTCACTTCCTTGAAATGACCATTGGCAACTCCGTTCGTTTCGTGTCCGGAATCGGGACTCTTGTGGAAGCTGTTACCGTTACCGTTCTCTTCGTAAAAATACTTGAAATGCTGCTGCTCCTCTTCATCATTCAATGAAACCAATTTCTGTTCCAAAACCTTGAGCTGCTCTAGAATGGATAGCCTCTCTTCCTCGACGCTAGCCAATGATCCCTCCAAATACAAGATTGCACCGGCAGGGGTAATCGAGTTAACATCCTCTCGAATTTTATGGTTTTTGATGCCATCTTCTTCCTTCGATTCATGATTTAGATCAACCGATACACCATCACTGTCCTCAGCATTGCTGCTAGATGCCGAACTTGTGCTCGTGCTATCGTCTTTCCTACTTCTCAGCATTAACATTCTATCTTTAGCCTCATAATCCAACACCTTCCTGCGATATATCTCGAGTTCCTCATTGAGAAGCTGCAAGGCTTCCTGGTCATACTCAGATTGTTCTTCCATCATCCTCTGATACTGCAATGCTTCCATCTGCATTGCTGCTTTCTCTTCTTGAAGCCGATTTATCATCGCCATCGTTTGGCTTGCCGCCACCTCAGAAGCATTCCTCTCTTCTTCGAGCTCCCTATACAAAGCATTTAAAGCATTCCTTTCTGATTTTAAAGCCAATTTCAACTTCTCAACAGTTAGTACCCCTTCAGCACACTCAATGTCACTGAAAACACTTCCATCCAATGAATCTTCGGTTCCGAACTCTCTTCTGTCGATGGAAGCCGGTGTATCGGGAACTTTATCTTCTTCAATCTCATACAGATCAGAAGATAATGGGAAATGGTGTTTCACTGCATCCTTGGAGCCTAATGCAAAGCAACACAAGATCAACATCTCAAAGGACAAATTATTACAATTAAAAAGACATTCTAAATATGAAATTAAGGTTTACCATGATCAGAACTGGTGCATTCATCCAAATTTCTCATTTGAAAATCTTCAATTGGTCCATTTTCTGCAGAAATTGCAGAAAAATGAACTGTTCAAATTGTTAATCTTAATGACTCAACAATACACATTTGGTAAAATTTTATACCAAATTTGATAAAAACAAGTACCTTGATTAGTACTATCTACATTGGTTTCCCCTTCCCTTGTTGCTGCAGTTGCTTGAACATCATCTTCTTCCTCCTCATTGGACTCCATTGATTCAACTACTGCAAGCTCTGCAACACTGGTTTCATTTTCAATTTTAGTCTCATGGGAACAAAGGGGTGTTGTATTTTCAGCTGAACTGCAACTATTCTCCACAGCCAACTCGACCGGCGGCCGACGAAGGAAATCGAAGTCGAAAACAACATCTGCATTATCAGAAACACCTTGATCTTCCTCTCTGAACTTGTAAATTTTCTGGCTTCCCTCAGCATCAGAATCCATTAATTTAACTGGAATCAAATGACAATCATCCCCCTCAATGTAGAACTCCAGATGCTTGGCTTCCATTGGCAAAATCAAGTCTTCTTCTTCTTGATCATCAGCCACAAAATCTGATCTGGTTCCATCTCCAGTTTCAGAAATTAAATTCCCTTTCCTGGGATTACCGCAGCAACAACACTTCAAATTCTCATCGGCATTTCCCATCACTTCCGGCAGCGTCGAGGACAGGCAATCCCCACACATATCTCGAGATTCCGACAGTCTCCTATGATTTGAGCAAAAACCCAGTCTAGAAATCTCATTTGCATGTTCATCACACACAAGATCTCTGTAAGAATTTTGGTACTTTGGTGGCTCAAAGACATGATCGAGCCTAGAACACCAAAGGCATGGCCTTTTAAGACCAAAATAATCAGCGAATTTGACAATCAGATAAGAAAACAGGGAATTCAGAAGGAGAAGAACGATCAGAATCCATTCTAGTAAAACATATACAAGAATAAGAGTGATCCTGTTCGTGTTTTTATGCAACATAGTTGCGAATTTGTTGGCAGACATTAATGAAGCTCTGTGTTTTCACAGAGAGATTTTAGAAGGTATCAAAAGGGACAAAACAAACATAAGAAGAATATGGAAGAGCTTAGATTCAATGAGAAAGAGGAGAGGAAGAAGAAAATAAAAGAGTCTGGAGGATGAGAGAGAAGAAGAAGAATCCTAAAGCTTAAAGAAATGGGTGTTAAATTTTGGACTTGGAAAATCATAAAAGGCGGTTTGAACAAGAAAGTGACAGATAAAGAAGACCAGAAAACCGAGGGAAAATAAATTCATAAACAGTCATAAATTTTAGGCATAATAATCATAAAAATGGTCAATTTATAATTTAGTGTTTAATATTTTTTAATTTATTTTAAAATTTAATTTTTTATAAATATTTTTTTATTATTATATATTATTTTTTATCTTAACATTCTTTATAATTTTGAAATTATATTTAAAAATTAATACATAAAAAACTTTTAAATTATCCTAAATTTTTTAAATAATCTTTAAATCTTTAGAACTCTTAAATCCGACCACTATCATCAATGTTGATTGCGTTATCAGCGATAAAAAATTAACGCGAGAAAAGTAATATCTTTATTTTAATTTACCAAAATTTAATATTTTTATTTCCAAATTTATAGTGTTAAAAAGTTACTTCAAAGATTTTTTTTCTCTTTTCGGCCTATAATTTGAGGCGTCGGTCTAATAAATTCAAGCTAGAGTTAATACATTTCAAACTTATTCAAGTCTAATCCGATCAAAATATAAATATTAAATTTTATTTAAATCATTCAATATCTATAAATAGCTAACTCAAACATTTTTTTTTAATTTTTGACCATACTATTATTTTAGTCTTTAAAAAAACATTTATTTTATTTTTAATTTAATATTTTTAGTATTTAATATTTTATCATATACACAAGCATAATTTTTTCAATAAACGCTTTAATTTTAAGATTTAAAGTTTATAATTTATGATTTATGGTTATAATTTATGGTTTAAGATTAAGGTTTTAGGGTATTATGGCTAGTCTCTAAATAAAAGCAGCTAATTTTATTAAATGAGAAAATACTCAATATTACAATAATTAAACTAAATATATAATTTGGATATTTTCTTAGAGCTAGTCACTTTAGATCATATAAGGACCATACACGGAAAAAGCTTAAAAACTATCTAAAGACTCGATCGAAAAACAAACACGAATAAATCTGATTAAATCAACAAACGAACCATAAAAAAAAATAATATACTGAAAGATCAATGAAAATCGTAAATCAGAATCGAGCGTTAATTTAAAAGTATTAAATAGGCTAAATTTTATAATTCTGCAAAGTAGATTTGAATTTTAATGAAATATATAAATTGTCCGTCTCTGTTGAAATCGTCAATTCTTAGGCAATTTGAATTTTATAAAAGAAATGAAAATAAATCGGTCTTGTTTATCGCATTAAATCCTGCATTTATTAATATTTCCACGGTCCAAGCTGAAGATAATTTGTCTAAAATTATAAGCCACACTTCAAATTATTATTTTTCAATCTAAAATATAATATTTGACGAGAAAAAAGAAATCAGGATTAGAATAGAATTTTAATAAAATAATTTAATGATCAAATTTTTGCTTGTTTTAGGCTTAATGTACAAAAATAAATTAAATATTTTTAATTTAAAATTAAAATATTATTAATAAAATTAATTTAATAATCTATAAATCCAAAATAAATTATTTTTATAGTTCAGTCCCATTAAAAAATTAAATATTAATATTAAATAGCTCCTCATTATGTTCCATAATAAATTAATTTTATAATTTAGTCCCATTACGTCCCAAATTAGTATTTTATATTAATTTAATATTAAATTAGTCTATTTATCTAATTTAATATTAAATAGTTTTTAGATAAATTAAATATTTCCAATTAAATATTCAAATATTGTAAATAAAGATATTTAAATTATTTTTAAGATTAATATTAATTTATTTTAATATTATTAAACAATAATTCCAACATCAGATAAATTGCAAGAGACACCGTGTGTGTATATATATACCACAAACTAAAACATACAAAATTCACATAAATTGATACCCGTACAAAGATTTTTATGAAGCTAATTTTTTATTATAGCTATGTCAATGATTTTAAAAAATTGGATTTTCGCTCGATTTAATAATTGATTGTCGATGTAATCAAATTTAGGTAATAGAAAAATTTGCCTAATAATTTGATTCGCTCATCAATCCTTTTTCATCCTGTAAAAGATTTTGTTCGAATATTGATAAAGAGATTTAGAAAGGATTATAGATTTTGGTCCGTTAATTTCGATGAAAATATTTGTATTTCCTTACTGCATCGTAAGAGAATTTTAATAAATTTATTTTTTAATGTATTATATTTTTAACCATGCAATATTAGTTGAACTAAATGGTAGTTTTTCAGTTGAGATAAGCAACCGACATTGTTGAACTGTCTAAATCAGATAACCATGCAATGGAATCTAGGTGTTTAACCAATTGAGCAATTCATGAGTTGTTCGAACTCGATTTGATTAGAACTTGATAAATATTTGATTCAAACTAGTTTGATTTGAATTTGAATTCGATTTAGTCAAAACTCGATAAATATTTGAATCGGATTAGCTCGACTCGAACTCGACTCGATATTTTAACGAGTGGAATTGAGTAAAGTCTAACTCGACTCGATAAGTTCGCGAGCAGCTCGTTAATTTTTTAAAATATTTTTTAATAATTACTTTAAAATAATTTTTAATAAGTTCGCGAGCAGCTCGATAATTTTTTAAAATGATTTCATTCAAAAAATAAATTTAAATAATAATTATTAATGTGTGAATTGTTATTTTAGTTTTAGTACGCTAGTTTGGTGTATTTATGGAATGTTATTTTTTGAATTTAGAGTTATTAACTATATAATTTATCCTAAAATAAATGGTGGGTAGAGATTAGGGATGCTTATCGAGCAATGCCCAACTCGCAATCGACTCGCTCGATAAACACCTCTAATCTCTACCCACCATTTATTTTAGGATAAATTATATAATTAATCACTTAAATATTTTTTTTTGTCGCACATTTTTTAAAAGTTTTAATATAATAATTAAAGTTTTGAATTATTCGTGTTTTAGTTTAAATTATTTTATTATTATTATTATTTCATGAGAACATAAAAATAAAATCTTATTTTTTATTATTAAATTCTATATATATAAAATAAAAAAATATTATTTTATATACACAAACCCTAAATTACAACCCATTCGATATTGTAAACATTTACAGAGAAACAGAGAAATTTCTCAAAAATTAAAACAATCAAAAATTAAAAAATAGACTTCACTTGACAATAGAGAACGGAGATCATCGAGAGAGAAATTTGAAGGATTTTGATTAATTTGTTGAGCTCAAAGCGCTTTCTTGAAAAATAAAGGTAAAATTTATACTCAAAGGGGCTTAAATGAAACAATTGATAAAATATGTGACAAAACGAACATCATTTATAATTTATAATATCCGTAAAACGGCTCCAAAAACATAATATTTTGGGATGATAATTTAATCAGAACTTGATGAGTTTCAATTCGATCCGATAAAACCTTATAGAAAAGGATTCTGTTTTTAAAAATTCGGTTTTGAATAGGTTATAAAAAAAATCATGCAGAACACATTCAGGTCTAGAATAAAAAAATTCGATCCAACTCGAACCACATATATATTTAATTTAGCTCGGACTTTTCCGATGTCTGTCGCACACCTTTCTTGGATCCCTTAGCACTTCCTTGTTGGGCTGCCAAGTCCAGAAGAACGATGTCTACAGACCATAATCCAAAGAAACCAAGTGTCTCAAGGGATTGCTGCCTGATCCAATCAACAGATGTCTTATAAAAAACATCAGAAATATATGAAACAGAGACAAAGCAACGACTTTGGTCAGCCTGAAAACAACAGAGAAAATATCACAGAGATTGGTCTGAAAATAACAGTACTGAGAGGAATAGTTTCATATCAACAGCATTGTAGGATAAGTTTAAATGTTAAACTCACAAAACATCAAAATTCGACCGATATATGGGGTGGAGAAAGACAATCGTTCCCACCCTTAAGATTTTTTCACCTTTGTCCTATTTATTTTTTAAAAATTTAATTTATTTATAAATTTATCCCCACTTTTAATTATTTATATTTTGCCTTCAACCCCAAATCTTAATTGCGTCCCTAGATACAATTACTTACGATTAAGCTAGTAAAACTAGAAAATTTCAATAACATTCCTAGCAAAAACATGTATGATAGCAGATTAATCCCGATCTACATTAGTTGATTAATAAATCATATATATTTTTTTTCATCCATAGGATTCGAACATGATATGTTACTTAAAGAACATCAAACTCCTTCCCCGGAAAGAAGTCAAAAGTATTATATAGTTTGAAGTTGAATTATTTTTTATTGAGATTCATTAATTGATCGAGTGATTAAAGATGTTCATATTACTCTATTTTGTACAGGTTTAAATCTTTACATTTGCCTTAGTAATATAATACATCTATATTTAATAAAATTACAATTTTACCATTGTTCAATTCAAATTTTATAATTTTTAAGCGACTAAACCATTAAATTACCAATTCAGTGGCAAAAATACAATTTTATAAAATCTAAAGAGATTAGAACATAAATTTACAAATTTGAGGAGTAAGACCTTTATTTGTCCCTCCCACCATCTAATTACTTCTTACCACTTTAGTCATTGTGTTTATATACCAATCTTTTCTCATGCATTATTTACTTTGCCTTTTTAAAACTTAAGCCGTAAGGTGTAAACTTTAAAAGTCAAATGAATTATATATTAAAATTTAATTATATTATATATCTTTAAATTAAGATATCTTTAAATTATTTTTATATTTTTAAATATTTTATTTTTATCTTTAATATTTATTTTAAATTCGTCACTATTTTAAAAGTTCTAGTGGACTCGAAACTAAATCGTCAAGAGGATGGTAAATTAGTCTTTGATAAAAGTAATAGAAATTAAAAATTATACACAAAGATTTAAAGTGTTTCGACTTATAAACTAAATCTATCTTTACTACATTAGCTTTTCATTAATAATTTTCTATAAACTCACTCCATTTATCTTTCCTTTTAAGCTAAACGAGATAAACTTTCAATCACGAAACTTATACCCAAAGTCTTATTTATATCTCATAAAGAAAAAATACAAATGAGCAAACAAATGAAAACCGACAAGGCAATATGTTTACACTCTTAAACACTCACCCAAAATCCTAAATACGAGTAAATATAACAATCTTGTTCAATAATATTTTTCTACAAGGAGATTGATCATTTAAGTACAAAACTTGATTTCACCATACATGAATGTAGACGATTTGTTTCTTTTCTTTTTTATTGCTTTTTTAGTTTTAGAGTCTAGCCCTAACTAATCTAGATCGATCTGTGTTGCATACCTAGTTTTGGTGGGTGAGTCTCCTAACAGGGATTTTCTGCGTACACAACGTCTCAAATCTGAGACTTACTTAAGCGGAACTAAACTGCTTACTACTTGGACCAACCCCTGTTGGTAGACTATGTGTTTCTTGATATTACATAATTGCTTAAAAACCTCTTTCATATCACCTAATGAGTTTATGACTGTTACTATCCGTTGAGGTATTTAAAGTCGTTAAGAGCTACTAAAATCAAGCATTAAATTCTTGTTTATTTAAAGATTTCGAAACTATTAGAGGCTTTTCGGGGGGGGGGGGGGGAATTAACCGTTATAGAGTTTTAGTTTCGAAACTTTGACAGAATTTTCGAAATTGGTTACTTCGATTCTATTTTGAAACAGGAGTCTTCATTTTCACAAGTAACTAAAACATTCAAATATTTAAAAACTACTTTAAAATATGTATCATAATTTAAAGACGTATAATATAAATAACTCGTATACTTATAATTTTCACCCTAGTGAAACTACACGTGAGTTTGCAGCAGATTCGAAATAAATCGTTGAAACTCTGCAGACATGCAGGTGTTCTAGGCATTAATGTAATAAAAGGGGTTTAGGGTTGTCGAACCAATCGGAGACAGTGTAGGGAAGGAGCTGACATTTTTACAATATTTCTGGGAACTTCCAATCCAAATCTCTCCCCATGTGATGTTTCATGTCTCACCCTACTTTAAAAATAATGACATTCATCAACTGCCAGACATATGTCAGAAAAAACTATGTTTCTTAAAGTTAAATTCAGCACTTCCATCAGTAGCTCGGATATAAATTCAATTTGACTCGACTCGAATTTTATAATAATTTAACTTCATTTACGATAGAAACATCTCTTATTAGTTTCGGGTTCATGTTTTGTGGATGAAAAGATAATATAGGTAAGATTTAGGGTTAATGTTGATTATTCAATCGTATATATTTATATTTATAATAACGTTATAAGCAGAGATGGATCGAAGGGGTGTTGTAGGGTGCACTCGTACCCCTGAAATTTTTAAATTCTCTTGTATTCTATATATTTTCAATTGATAATATAATTTTACACCCCCCTATATTTTTAATATAACTTCTCGATAGTATGCATCCCTTTATGTAAAACTCTGGGTCTGTATTGGTTATAAGCTACATAGGCTAAATTAGATATAAGTAAAACTCGATTCAATTATATATATATATATAATATAATTTGGCTTAAATACGAAAAAAATTTAACAAAATTTGAATTGTAAAGTATGATTCAAATGACTCGATACTTAATTCTATTTTTTGAAAATAATTTTTTTTATAATAGTCTCTCAACTTTTTCTTTTATTCAATTTAGTATTCTAAAACGTAACTCTTTGCAATTTTTTTCTCCATCAATTATTGACTCTATTATATTTCTTCAATATTGTTTCCTCAAAATATGTTATTTAAAAAATAATATTATAAATATATATTATATAATTATGGATGCATTAGAATTACTAATAACAATCTAAATCTTACCCTTGTAAAAATAATATAAATATAATTATAAAAGATGAGTTGAATATCTTCATCTCGAGTTGAGTTATTCGATTTTCGAATCAAGTCGAAAGAGGCAATTCTCATTCTCGTTTTTTTAATTCATTTATTTATTTTAAAAAGATTATTTTTTTAATAATTTTTTATTTTTAATTTCTTTTAATTATTTTTTAAATAAAATTATTTTTTTAAAATTGACAATTTAAAATTCTTACAAAATAATCCAAAAACTCAAATCCTCAAATTATTATCGTTGTCACTATTTATTACCTCACGGTCAGACCACTATGATCGTTTCTCTCAATCAACCATTATCTATAACTGACGGTAGGTATGTCATCGATTTCACTTTTACTATTTATTTTTACATTACGAAACAGATCGACACACCTACCATCAATTACCATTGAAACAATGGTAGTTGATGATTAGGCACTTAAAATAATCACAATTAAAATTTTAGACACATATTTAGAACTAAAAATAATTTAGACAATAAAAAATAACCGACAAGTACAGTTTAGACTCTTATTGAGGTATTAAGCCTATATTTATAAAAAGTATGTTACGTATGATAATAATTTATTTTTTATTTTATTGGTTATTTTTATATTATTAATTATATATGTAATATAAAATTATTAATAAAATATATAAATATAAAAAATGATTTATACTAAATTTATTGTAGTGGATGGACCACCCTATGTAAGTTGTAAGGAAAAATTATTAGGTGAACCTTGTTCGTCGCGTCATCTATGGTTTCAAGCAATCAGGATCGTTGATCTTAATTTTTTTTAAGTGAATCATCACCTCTTTCCTACATGGATTTAATGGGTGAGTAGTTATTAGGTGATTATTTAAAGATCAACGATCCTGATTGCTTGAACCATGAATGACGTGATGAACAAGATTCACCTAATAATCTCTCGATTCGTAGAGTTTTGACTTCTGTTTCCGCGTGTCTTCCAGTCTCTCTCCCCCTACGTACAGACCGCACCTGATCGAACACCTCCCTAACTCTCATGCTAGAAATTTGCTATAATTGACTCAACCAGACATGATCCTATACAGACATGTAGAATGAATGAGTATGAAATTTTTAAAATAGTTATTATTATATCAAAGTATTTATTATAAAATTTTATGGTAAAATTAAAAGATAAATGTTATATATATAGTATGTTTTAATATTTTAAAATTTTATTTTATTTTTCATATTTATTAATATATTATTTTTAAGATTTATGATTCAAGATTTAAAGGTTTAAGATTTATGATTTTGAGTTTGAGCTTTAAGGTTTGAATTTTAGGTTTATGATTTAAAGGTTTTAACTTTAGAGTTTGAAGTTTATAATTTAAGATTTTAAGTTTAGATTTAAGGTATAATTTAGGGTTTGAGCTTCGTTGTCTATGATCTATGGTTTAGAGTTTGTGATCAAGGGTTTGATGCTAAAGTTTAAGATTTATTGTTCATAATTTTAGGGTATATGGTTTAAGATATAAAGTTAAGTTTTTAACATTTGAGGTTTATGGTTATAGTTTAGGGGTTTAAGATTCATTGAATTAGGGTTTATGGTTTAAGGTTTATGGTTGAGGTTTAGAGTTTAGGGTTTATAACGTGGAGCTACATGATTGGTGTTCAGAGTTTATAATTTATGATCTATAATTTATGACGCAAAATTAAGAGCTTGTTTTTTAAAATTTTAAAATTTAGGATTTTCCGGTTTAGGGATAAGAATCATCGTTTAAGGTTAACATATTTCTAATAATGTAATAATACAACATGTCAATTACAATCCAACTAGATGAGGCGTTAAACTAAAGTCATGAAATAAATTTGATTGCTTATATTTATTTATTTAATATTCGATGAATTAAGTTTTTTTTTTTTTGAAATTAATTGTTTATATTATAATTTTGAGTTTTTTGAAAAGCAACAAGTTTTGACTATTTAAATAAGTGTATTTGATCGATTGATTAAATTATTTATTTTTATTTTTTTTATATTTTTTAAGTCATGCATTCTAGATTTTACCGCTATAATGTTAACGGAGTTGAATAATTCGTGAGTAATTTATATTTAATTTACTAAAATTTATTAATATTTAATTTAAATTGAAATCAAATTTAATTTAAGACTTGAATGAATTAAATCGAATTAAATATAACTCAATTTAATACATTTTAAAATAATTTATTAATATATTTAAATATATTAGTTTGGTATTTTCTAAAATGTTACTTTATAGTTTAAAATTTAGAGTTATATCGCACATTATTTTATTTTTTTTGTTAAATATATTAAATTATGTTTATATTAAAGTCTATATAATATTAGTATATTACTAAATTTATATATATTTTAAAAATTAATTAAAGATTTTAACAAGCTTAACGAAAGATAAATTATTTTAATAAACATAAATCAAATAAAATTGTATCACATTTATCGAGTATCAGATCAAATATAAATTAAAATTTTTTCGAAATCTAATCAAACACTATTTAATTTTGGATTAATTATAATTTGTCTAATCATGTTTCCTTTTACGTGCGAAACTAGACATCCGCCATGCTTGTTAGAAGAGATTCACGTAAACCCAATAATATAACGTAAGGTTTCTGAATCCGGACATCCTAAACACAATCTTATTACGTTTAAAATTTATATGTTTTTTTTTTAATTAGTTAATAATGATTATAGTAATACCTGTTCTAAAATATAATCTTTGTTATTTGATATTGATTGCTCAATCAGTCTGACAGCATCACTGATGCTCGAACTCACGGCCTCTAGAAACAACAATCGTTCCTTTAACCACTTGTATTAGGGGCTCGTTCTTAAAACTTATATGTAAATTTATACAATTAGTACATCAATGTTTAAAATTTACAGACTATGACCCAAACGAGTTTTTTTTTATTTATAATTATCGATATCTAATTTATTCACAATAATTTTTACTAAATGATATTTTACGGATTTTATTAAATTACCGATTCAAGACTTATGTACATTTTTAAAAATATTTATGCATGTCTTGAAACCACATCTAAAATATATTATTGAGGTAAAAATTTTGGAGGCCCTCTTTTTTAAGAGACCCTGTCCGATCGCTCATATCGCATTTTTCCACAATCTCAACGAACTTTTTTTATTAAATAAAAAAATAAAATACTTCAAAAATATATATTAAAATTTAAACTATATATAAAAAATGCAAATAAACTATCCAACATATATGAAATGTCTTAAGCTTCGTTTTATTCCCAGAGGGCTTTCTCTTTTGATTCTTACATAAAAATCAAAGAGAACAGTAGTTTGACCAAGTTTTAATTCTCGGACGTCAGTTTCTTACAGCTTTTGCTTCAAAACAAATCTCCACATTTTATTAAATATTTGTATGAGACAAAGGAATAAATTCTATTTAGAAGTCGTAACTAAATTTTAAATCAAATTAATCGATAAAATTAATTTTTAAAATAATTAATTGATTAATTTTAGTTATATTGATTATCTCGCTTCGAAATCTATTTATTAACTAAAATAATTGAAAATGTTATACGTTAAATATTAAATGCATTATATGTATAAAATTACTATTAATTTTTTTGATATATTATAAAATTACTATTAAATTTTATTGAATTAGCATAAATAATTATTAAATTTATTGAATTGTTATTATTAAATTTTTTTAATTTTATCACTAATTTATACATGGAATGAGTCAATGACTATTTTATAATATTTTGATAAGTTTAATGCTTGTTTTTAATTTATAAAAGTTAAGTGATTAAAAATTATTTTAATATAATTTAGTGATCATTTATATAGTTTACTTAAAATTTTATAATAAATTTTGATTAATTCAAAATTAAATAAATTAATCAAACTTTTATAGTTTAATTAAATTTTTTTGGAAAAAATAATTTAATTAACTATTAAAATAATAAAATTAGATTAATAAATTTTGAATAATTTAATTCGATTGGTTAAATACACCGTTTAATTTAATTTAATTCAATTCGATCGGTTAAATATAACGGGAGTTGAAAATGAAATGAGTGTGAGTGATATGATGTCGTTTTGGTTCCTCTGGGATAGATAAGTGAACGGCCTCCGCCACCACCAAACGGGGGTCGGGAGATGGACCCGTCTCTGACGGGAATCATAACACGTGTAAGCATCATATGGTGCATATGGCCCACCAAGTACTGATTCCCCCATCAAACCATGTTTTCACACATGTAGACACCACGTTTTGCCGTGCATGAACCTAAATAATACGACACAGATGGCGAGTTATAGAGTTTGATTTGGTTAAAATTTGATTTTAATTTAAATTCGATTTGAGCTTTTGATGAACTGAATTATATGATATCCGACTTGAAAAGCTCACGAGCTATTCGAAAAATATAAATATACTAATTTTTATTTTTTATAATTTAAAATCTAAAATTTTAAACTTAAAACCCTAAATATAAGTCTTAAACATTAAGTTAACATACTAAAACCTAAAATTAACAAGCTTGAGTTTACACAACTTGTGTATTCAAGTTTTTTTATTAGGCTATAAATGAGACTCAAGAGATAAGAATTACTCGAGTCTAACATGATAAAAGAACGGTTAATACTTGGCTCGATTAAGTTCGAACTCGACTTGAGTTCTTAACAAGTCGAACCGAACTCAAATTTTTCAGACTCATTTAAAATTTCTCAAACTCGAACTGTACTTAAAATCTTATCGAGCCGACCTTAACACTACTCAAACTCGACTCGGCTCATTTAGAAATAAATAAATAAATGAATGGGAATAGATATACAACGGTGTTAATTACGGGACGTAGATTGGTACATATCATTCTTATTTCCGTTAACTAAAACGGGGTTAGAGGATGGGTAGTGCATCTGCGAGGCCGAATGACGGTGACGGCGGGGCCGTCTTTATGGAGTAGTCAGTAGTCACACTCATGTAGGGAAGGCATGAAAATGATATTTGATTATTGGCTTAATGGCTAAATAAATGAACAAATTATATTTATGATTTATTTTTTATTTTAAATAGATATTTAATTTTTTATTTTATTTATTTTAGGCGTTTGACTATTAAATTTTTTTATTATCTATTTAAAATATAATATATGATATTTTTTTATTTTTAATTTATTTTAATTATTTTTCAAATAAAATTAAAATTTTATTTTAAAAAAAATATCAATTTTTATCTCAAAATCCCTAAATTGTTGTTGTTTTCATCATTGATTGCCTCGTCCAAGATCAATACTATCATCATCATTAAATTATCACCGTGATTTCTTTAACAACACATCACTAGTAACCGATAGTAGGTGTGTCGATCAATTTTTTTTTTACGAGTTAAGTTTCGTTTAACGTTAAAAAATCTATCAACACACCTATTGTCGATTATCAATGATGGGTGTTTGAGAGAATAATCTTGATGCGACGATATATATGGTGGGTAATGACGTGACGATAATAAAATTAACTAAAAAAGTTATGAATTTTAAAAAATATATAAATATTTAATTCGTACTTTTTTCCTGATTCAACGTTGGATAAGCAGCATATCCCCCACGTCGCGGCCATCATGCATGAACCAACCAAAAACGTGTTTTTCTGTTTGTCCAAAAAACCAATATATTATTGGTGGTACCAACTAGTCATACCATGGCACGGCAGCGGCATGATTAGTGATTACTTGATGGATCCACATGGAAACTTGGATCAATCGGTCAACCAAGTTAACCCCTGAACAAAAAAATCAAGTTTTAAGACACAAGTTTTGCATGTTCAGATGAACCGAGCAGGCTGAGATAATCCTGTATGCTTTGTTGACCACACTGTTCCACAGGTACTCCCGACAGTGCCTCTGGCCCTATGAACACACACAGTAGGTTCAACATGTTCCTTCCTCGTCTCAACTGGTGTTGAGGATAAGATTGAAGTTTTGAAGTTTTACGGTAAATTAGATAAATTTAGATATTTAATGTTTTTATGACTTTTATGTTAAATTTTGATAATATTATGATTCGGAGGTCGTACATTATTTATTGTTGTTGGATATCACCGTTAACGATAGTAGATAACCTTTGCTCAGATCTAAATTTTGTTATTTTTTTTTGTTTGTCTTTTGAGTCTAAATTCGACCTTCATAATATTGAAAAATGCTTCGAAATTCATGAATCGGGTAAAAACTTTTAGATTTCTCTCACGCGTCCGATTTTCTTCCTTCGTTGTTGAAAAATACCCCTTGCGGATGAAGTTTTTACTGTTCAGATCTTGCAGAAGTTGCACCTAGGGTGAGCAAAACTCGACTCGAAAAAATTATTTTTTAAATTTAGAGTTATTCGATTTGACTCGAATAACTCGAAATTTTTTTTGATTTCGACTCAAGTTCAAATTTCCTAAGTTCGAGTTACTCGAAAAATCGAATAACTCAAAAATTTTTAAGGTTTAATTACATATTTAGTACTATATTTTTTTTAAATTTTATTTCTATGTTTTTTTGTATTTTAACATTTTAATTTTTTTCTTTACAATAATGTCATATCTTGCAGAAGTTACACCCTTTTACCAGTAAATAAACGTCGTCTAAAGGCTAACAGTAGAGTGATAAAAAATATTCAATTTTTAAACTTCACTAAATTAAATGTTATGAAAAATCAATAACTAAAATAAATATAAAAATAAAATTTAGTGATAGTTTATATAATTTATTTTTTATTTAATATCGATCAATAATATCTTTGTTACTATAAAAATATAAATTCAAATAAATTTAGAGTTTGCGAAATTAAAATAAATTAATAGTACGGTCAAATTTGTCAAATGTGGTACTTTATAAATTTTAGTTAAAAAGGCGTTTGACTTGAAACATGTATTTTTCATTTTCAACACCATAATTAACAAATGTAGCACTAACGTATTGATAAAGTTGTATACTAATGTCATTTTCGTAAAAGTCTATTTATATTTATTCTGTGAATTATTAATGGACAAGGTAATGATATAGTATTAAAAGTAAGTAAATTATGGATAAAAATCAGTCCAAATAATAAATAGTTTAATTCGATTTAAATATATTTCGAATTTGAGATATTACGTATATATAAAATTTTTACTGTAAGACTCAGGCTCGGTTGGGTTCGAGGCTCAGCGAGCTCAAAATTTTAAGTTCGGTCTTAGCTCGAAAATAATATTATTGGGCTTGGTTCGACTCAAAATGAAAAAAAATGCCTAATTTATTTTAGAAGATTTCTCGTATTTTATTCTATTGCTTTTCTTTTGCTAAAGATATACTTTTAGTGTATTTGCAGCATATACATAATATAATTATTTCGAGCTTGTTCACAAGCTTTTAGAGCCGAACTTGAATCGGCTCGGCTCATTAAGGTCTCGAGCAACCAGAGTCGAACTCACTCGAATCGAGCTTTAACCGAGCCAAACCCGAGTAACTTACAAGCTAATCAGGTTCATTATCACCCTACTCACCTATAAGAACCAAAAGAGTAATAAAAATTAATTAATCTTAATTGACTAATCAATAGTGTTTGAATGATTAAACTTCAACCACATAAACCTGACATAGCTCCTATCCCACATGAATGTGCTTTTTAAAATTTCAACTCTTTTCACTAATTTCTTAGCCTCTATTCTAATAGTAGCACTTTGATTAAACTATATACTAAAATGGTCCTAAGCTGTAAATTATAATTACCATCTTTTATTGATCAACCTTAGACACTTCCATTTAATTTAACACTAATCAAACCCATTTTTTTATTTTTTTAAATGTCACATTCAAACAATTATTCAAGGAAATGGTAAAAATAATAAGAGTCATCACCGGCGACTGTCGACTTTCATAGGGTAAGGAGAATCGACGATGATTGTTGATAACTCTGAGTAAAATCATTAAGATTAAACTGAAAGTCTTAAAATAGATACAAATAAAATTATTCGAATTTAAGAATATTAAATTAAATTATTAATAAAAAATATATAATAAAAATTAAATATTTTATAAAATATATTATCTTTTAAATTCTAACACTTTAAATCCGCCCATAATCCGAAAAACATAAAAAAAAAAGTGACGGTTGAATACTGATATTAATTTAAAAAAAAATATAAAATAATGTGAGCACATGAATTATTAGATATAATGTACGGAAGATAGGGTAGGGGAGCCCTTAGTAAGGACACAGTAACTTTCCTGATAAATTATGGTAAGTGGTTAAACCTAGTAAACAAACAGAAATTAAGGTGTAAAATAAAAATAAATGAAAAATTTTGTCTATAAAAGGTAAAAAAATAATATCAGGCCCCACAATAGTTGTACTGCATTTTCCGTAAAAAATAATTTTTGAAAAATTGAGGGGGTAAATGTGTATATTACCATATTCTTCGATTGAGCTGTAGTTGTTGTAGTGAGCCACCGTGGTTCATCGGTTGTCGCGTCATCACGAGCGTTTCTTTCTCTTTTATATTCTTTTTTAATGGTTTTTGATCCGAAGATGATGAAGTGGGAGTTGTAGTGAAAAACCAAGCAAAACCCCCCAATCCCCAATGCTCAGATTCTTCAACCATTCATCTTTTTTCTTTGGGTTTTGAGCAATCGGAACGTGAATACATAGATTACTGAGATTAATCGACGATGAAGAGAGATTACAATCATCTGCAACCCAACCCAGACCCGACTTCTTCCATCTGCGGTGGTTCCTCGTCCGGAAAGGCGAGGCTTTGGGAGGAAGGAGCTGCTGAAAAAGACTGTGGGATGGATGAGCTTTTGGCGGTTCTGGGTTACAAGGTTAAGACTTCGGACATGGCGGAAGTGGCTCAGAAGCTGGAACAGTTGGAGGAAGTTATGGGTAGTGTTGAGGATGATGGGATTTCGCATCTTGCTTCCGAGACTGTTCATTATAATCCTTCTGATCTGTCGACTTATCTGGAGAGTATGCTTTCTGAACTTGCTCCTCCGGCTTTTGACCCGTTTGGTGGTGCTGGAAGGGCGGCGACGGGCTCATTGATTGATTCGTTTCTTCCACCGGTTGAGTCGTCGACTTTAACGACGTTGGATTTCGAGAAAAGTGGACAACAACAAATCTTTGAGGAAGGTTCTTGCTCCGATTATGATCTCAAAGCAATTCCTGGTAAGGCCGTTTATTTTCCAAACAGTCGCGATTCATCATCTTCTTCGACTCACAGCAACGTTAAATCAGAAAAACGCTTGAAACCCACATCCGGTTCGCACTCAGACATCTTCCCTCCTCCTCCTCCTGCTGCTACGGCTTCCTATGGAGTTCCAACTGATTCAATTCGTCCTGTTATCCTTGTCGACTCACAAGAGAACGGAATCCGGCTTGTTCATGCTTTGATGGCATGTGCCGAAGCTGTGCAGCAAAACAATCTCAATCTTACCGAAGCTCTGGTGAAGCAAATCGGATTCTTAGCTGTTTCTCAAGCTGGGGCTATGCGGAAAGTGGCGACATATTTCGCCGAAGCATTAGCTCGACGGATTTACAGATTATATCCGAAAGACCCACTGGATCACTCGTTATCAGATGTTCTTCACATGCATTTTTACGAGACTTGCCCTTATCTCAAGTTCGCTCATTTCACAGCTAACCAAGCGATTCTCGAAGCTTTTGAAGGCAAAGGAAGAGTCCATGTTATCGATTTTTCGATGAATCAAGGCATGCAATGGCCTGCTTTGATGCAAGCTTTAGCGTTAAGACCCGGCGGTCCGCCGGCTTTTAGGTTAACTGGGATCGGACCTCCCAGTCACGACAACTCGGATCCTTTGCAGGAGGTTGGTTGGAAGTTGGCTCAGTTAGCTGAAACGATTCACGTTGAGTTCGAGTACCGTGGGTTCGTTGCTAATTCTTTGGCTGATTTGGATGCTTCAATGCTTGATCTCAGGCCGAGTGAAGTTGAAGCGGTTGCCGTTAACTCAGTTTTCGAGTTACATAAATTGTTGGCTCAGCCCGGTGCTATCGACAAAGTCTTCTCCGTGGTGAAACAAATGAAGCCTGAAATTGTCACCATCGTGGAGCAAGAAGCGAACCATAATGGTCCTGTTTTCTTAGACCGTTTCACTGAGTCATTGCATTATTACTCGACGTTGTTCGATTCGTTGGAAGGATCGGTGAGCAGTCAGGACAAGGTTATGTCGGAGGTGTATTTAGGGAAACAGATATGCAATGTGGTGGCCTGCGAAGGGGTAGACAGAACCGAGAGGCACGAGTCTTTGACTAAGTGGAGAAACCGGTTTGTTTCCGCAGGATTCTCGCCGGTCCATCTGGGTTCCAACGCGTTCAAACAAGCTGGTATGTTGCTAGCCCTGTTCTCCGGCGGAGATGGGTACGGCGTGGAGGAGAACAATGGGTGTTTGATGCTGGGATGGCACAACCTCCCACTCATTACAACTTCAGCTTGGAAGCCCGCCAACAATACCACCGCCACCCCCATCCCCATCATCCACTGAATTCATACGAGTCGACTCAACAACTCATGAATCGAACTCGTTCTCTGGTCCCTAGTACGAAAACCCTATCTTTAATTATCTGTGAATGTTGGGTTCCTTTCCCAGTTTCCCAGTCCTTATTATCATCACCATTTTTCTAATTTTCTGCTTAGGTTAAATTTTCTTCCAAGTTCTTATTTTCTGAAACCATTTTGTAATTCCCAGGGTGAAATCAAAAATGGGTTACTGTATTTATTATAAATATTATATCTTTGGTGGAAATAAATGAAGAAAAAGATTTGCAGAAACTCAGCAGTAACTTGACAAAAAATATTCGACTGCAACTCTCCCCCGCTTGCTGGCTGCAATCAGGGCACCGCACTGAAAATTTACCACATCTGTGATATCCTCTCCTTTCAGGCATTTAATCAAACACCTTGGCAACAACAACTATTTACAGACCCCATCACCATTTTTACAGTCAGCAAAAGCAAAGGAAATGGCCACTTCACTTAAATGTCAAGTTCATACTTGTGTGTTTCCACTTTATTTAAAAAGGTTGTGTTAAAAGCATTTTCACTTCTTCACTGATTATGTCTTGTGTTAAAGCTTTTTACCTCTAGTCTTTTTTCCCTTTCTGCAATGAATTGTGTTGCTTTGGCACTGAGGATGGATTGTGATGGGTTTGTCATGCCATGGCGTAGGAGTGCGCATTATTCGGTTTAATCAAATTAATCGGTTGAATTAAAATTATATCGATTAATTTAATAAGTTAATTTTTAATAAATTCGGTTAACGGTTATATTTTTGAAAATTTAATTATTGATTAATTTGATTCGAAATTGGTTAATTAACCAAATTAATTGAATTAACTGAAATTATTATATATTATATATATTTTTAGTTATTTATTTTTTTTTAAAAAAAATGTTCATTAAATTTTTTATATTATAAAATCGTCGCTAAATTTTGTATTAACTTAGTATAAAAAAATTTAGCGACTAAAAAATTATTTAAGCATAATTTAGTGATATATTATGTAATTTAATAAAAATTTATAATAAATTTTGATTAATTTGGCTAATTAACCGAAATAATTTCGATTCGGTTAAAGGTAATTTGGTTCGGTTAACGGTTAAGATTTTAAAAAATTCGGTTAATTCAGTTTTGGTTAATTCAGTTCTACCACCGACCGAATTAACCGAATGCACACCCATACATGGGTGTCAACCATATGATCCGTTTACGCATTATAAAAATTTTAAAATTTTATAAGTTTTTTTATCGTTTGATGAATGAAATAATGATTAATATTAACGATAAAATATATAAAAATTAACCTTAAAAAAATCTTATTTACCTATTTATCTATCTATTGACTTGAGAAACGTTAATTTTATATTATGTATAGATAGATCATAACCCTCTCTGTATCATATTTGACAATTAGTGTCGTCCCTGTGTATGGGTATTCAAAGCCTAATTTTTAATATTTAATATTATAGTCTTATTTTTTTAATAATTATTTTTAAGGATTTATTTTTAAAATTTATTTTTTTAATATTTTTATTAAATTTTTATTATTTTCAATACATGTTATTGTAACTAAACTTTTTAACGCTTGTTATTAAAGACTTAATTTTTTTTTTAATATTTGTTATAAGAACATACTCTTAAAATTTATTTTTTTTATATTTATTATTAAGAGTCTAATTTTTTTTCTCAATATATATCACAGAGAATCGTTTTTTTTAATATTTAAAATTAAGCCCAACATTTTTCCCATATTTATTATTATAGACCTACTATTAGAAGTTTATTTTTTAAAAACTTATTATTAGGGGCATTTTTTTAATATTTATTGTTAAGGATATACTTTTAAATTTTAATTTTTTATACTTATGATCAAAGATTTTTTAATATTTGTTATTAAAACATACTTTTGAATTCAATTTTTATATTTATTAGTAGGGGTATAAGTTTTAAATATACTCTTAAATCACTAAAATCTCAGAAATAACTTTACTCACAATAATTTAATATTAACAAAACCGAAATCATCATCTATGATTTAATTTTTGTGATTGTATCCGAGTAAAAAGTTTTGAAATCGAATCTTTATTCTATTATTGGTGGTTTAATTAATTAAATTGAAACATATAGTACAACATATGTATATATAGACAACAATATGAAGCTCATGTGCTTATGTTGGACTGTTTTGTCTGTCTCTGTTTATTTCCTTCTTCTCCACCTTTTTCCTGGTGACAAGAATTTTTATATATAAAAAATAAGATACACATCTGGATCTATCCAATTATAATTATATATATTACATGGCATTATGAAATATGGGCAAAGGGTGATCAAAATTTTGTTGGGAGGCAAATTTATTGGATGCACATTCTCCATGTTACAAATTTAAATTAAAATTCGATAATATTGAAAAAACGGATAATGTTTGTCTTAAGTGATCATAGTTTAATACAAGGGTTGAGTCATGTTTAGGGTGGGAGGGGCGTTACTTAAAGGTGTTTAAAAATATTTGATCCGGTCAATCCGATTTAATTATCCATTGATCTCATCTAAAAATTAAGATATCTGATCCGGTTTTTATTTTTAGATCGGATAGGATATCCGGTTTTAAGTTTTTTGGATGGGATATGGATCACAATATTTCAAGTTTTGGATTATTCAAA